>FR990003.1:6030535-7230535 GCA_905404265.1 Fabriciana adippe
ACTTATTTGTTTTTTTTTTTTTTTAATGTGCACTACTCAAGAACCGCTGGATTTAGACTTCCAGAATTGATCATACGAATGACATTGGTCTAGACACGATTAAAAACAAACATGAAAAATTGGAAGAAAGCAGGTTGAGTCACTTCGTTTTCTGGCAACCCTTTATCAAGTTATTATAGATTTTGGCAATACATTTCTTGTGAAACAATTACGAATTTTGTCTTCGGAGTTTAGTTAAATTTTCAAATTTAGTTTTTTATCATAAACATAATAATATTCTGAATCGAATCTGTACATTAAATATTTTTTTATTTTATTTTATTATTTGTTTATTTTGAGCTTAAAAAGGATAACTGACGACACGTTTGACTCAGTTTGTAGTGACCCTACATACTGTACCAGTCGCGGAGTCCCGTTGGCATCCATTTGTGTGATGACACCCACGACTGGAGTACAAACATTCGTGCTCATCACACAAATGAATCGAGCGGGACTCGAACCCGCAACCGCTGGCACAGCAAGTAGGGTTATTACAAACTGAGCCAAACGTGACGTCGTGTTAGTTATTTAATTTTATTTTAAACACCTTTAAAACTGACTCATTTCAAATATCGCTCTCCGAATATTGCAAATCCGTCTAGTCAAGAATTGTTGGCAGTGAATTGGTAGCATTGAACTCAATTTGTAAAATTCAAATTATTTCTGTCTTTAAATTATATCAATAACCACTTTTTAACCGACGAAAAAAGAGGAAAAGATTCTCAAGTCGATAAATATAATATATATACAGTCAAACCTGGATAAGCGAGAGTTCAAGGGAGCACAATCTCATTCTCGCTTATAGAGGTTTCTCACTAACCCGAGTTTCTCGCTAATGCAGGTACATGGGTAGCGTTTCTCTCTTATAGGGGTACGCAGCAATAACAAGTCACAGCAAGTACGAATGTAGTAAATATGTAATATGATAAAATTATGTGCATGATATGCACAACATATATTATGTACATATATATTTTTAAATGCTTACGAAAACAGAACAAAAATTCATGTACTATGTAATTTTATTTTATTTCGAACTTATTTGCACTCAAAAAAATCTGTCAATTTCGTTTGGGTTTCTGTTTTTGTATTTTGAATGTTTTTCTCTAACTCATAAATATTGTCGAATATTGCTTGATCAACAACCGCCGCGTATTCAAAGTACTGATGAACCGTCTCCAACGCATTTAAAGCTAGCTTCATTGGAATGATCTTTATTTCTCTTTCCGGAATCTGTGACTCGTCTTCACTGTCATTCCCAGCAATACAGGTGTTCACACAATTCCTAACGATATCGTCGTCGGTTTGTTCTCCAGCGGTAGTTACGTCGTCGTCAATTTGAACGAAATCTTCGAAGCTCGGCATTAACATATTGGATTCGTGAGACACAAGCTTAGTCCATTCCTCGTTACTAGGTCCAACTTCAACTACATTTTCCTCTGGCAGGTCTTGCTCATCTGTACTTTTCCAAAACCCAGCTTTCTTGAAGCAGTTTTTGACAGTAACATCATTGACTAAGTACCATGCTTTTCTAGCAAATTTCATAGCTAGAAGTACGTTAATGTCAGGGCTACTGTTTTCTTCTAGACCCGTAAGAATATGTTTAACGACTTCTCTGCGATAAAAGCGTTTAAAAGTGTGAATGATGCCTTGATCTAATGGTTGAAGTTTACTAGTGGTGTTAGCAGGTAAAAACATTACTTTTACGTTTGCAAGTGTTGGTAAGTCCGTATGGGCAGCACAGTTGTCAATGAATAGCAGATTTTTTTTTCGGTTTATCTTCATTTGTTTGTCAACTTTTTTCAACCAATCCTTAAATAATATCTTGGTCATCCAAGCCTTTGTATTATTGGCATAATCAACGGGTAGAGTCTTGACACCTTTAAAACATCTAGGTCGCTTTGATTTCCCGATGATGAGAAATGGGAGTTTGTCCGTACCACTCATGTTTACACACTGGAGAAGTGTAAGGCGTTCCTTGCTTTGTTTTCCTCCATGGCATTTTTCGCCTTTAAACGTAAATGTTTTATCCGGAAGGCACTTAAAAAACAAAGCAGTTTCATCCGCGTTGTAAATATCGTCTGGTTCATACCCTTCTAAAAGATTTGGCAGATCTTCAGTCCAGTGGTTGCACACACCTTGGTCCACAGATTTACTTTCTCCAGCTGCTTTTTTGAAAGCTATGTCATGACGCCTTTTAAAACCCTCTAACCAGTCGTTGCTAGCAGAAAAGTTCTGGATTCCCAGTTTTGTAGCAAACTCTTTTGATTTTTCTTTCAACAAAGGTCCATCTATGGGAATATTCTTATCGAGAGTTTGTTTTATCCATTCCAAAAGGCACTTTTCAATATTGGGAAATTCAGAAACTCTAGTCCTCTTAATATTTCCATGTCCATCAGAGCACTCAGACTTTATAGAGTCTTTTGATTTTATAATTTTATAATAGGTGGATTCTGGTAAATTAAACTCCCTCTGAATTTCATTTCGCGATTTTCCGGATTCAAACGCATTCACTATTTTAAGTTTATCACTTAATGACAGTACTTTAATTTTCCGTTTTGACATGATGCAGAACAGAACTTTCCTTCGCAATTGATAATTATAAACTGAGTAAGTCCGACAAACAGGACTGTACACAGGCACACGTGTCCATTTGAAAAGAATGCGATAAAATAACAACATTATTTAGTTCCACGAAATAGAATAGGTACAATATTGACGAGAATACAAAAACAATGATAGAAAGATCCACGAAAGTTAAGAATGAGTCATAAAATAGCACATGTTAAATTTGTAAATAAAGCTCGACTGTCGCTTATAGAGGTCTATGAGGGAAAAACGACTCTCTCTTACAGAGGTTTCTGTTTCTCGCTAATAGAGGTCTTGGGAGCTTAAAATGACGGGTCCTGGCTATTACTCTCACTTTTAGAGTTTTCTCACTTATCCAGTTCTCACTTATCCAGGTTTGACTGTATATATATATATATATATATATATATATATATATATATATATATATGTGTGAGTGTGTGTATGTATAATATATATATAAGTAGTCCGTTTTCGATTATTTATTGAATAAGGTTTACCTCAATTTAGTACCATTTAAGTTTAAAAAAAAATCTACCCCTAAGTATAGAAAAATAGGGGATAATTGATTTTTCATCAACTGAATTTTAAAAATACTTTCTTCTTACTTTGCTACACCTATGCCTGCACTAAAAATGGAAAAATAAAAACTTGAAAAAAAACCCTAAAATTAAAAAATAACAATCAGTTATTAGCTTATATTATTAGCGTAGCTTTCATTCTATAGATACCTAATCAAAATTAGAAGTGCTATAATTTGTCTGGCACCGACTTTTTCAAAAAGTAGAAATAATGTTTAGGAATCATAGTTTTTGCATTGTGATGCAAATACGATAATTCAGCTTAGATTTTATTTTGTAATAAAAATCTATACTAATATTATAATAATATTATAAAGAGGCAGAGTTTGTTTGTTTGGTTAAGCGCGCTAATCTCAGAAACTACTAATCTGATTTGAAAAATACTATTTGCAATAGATAGCCCGTTTAAATGCCAACAAATCAGGCAGACTTCCGTACATTATTATAAAACTGTTGTTTATAATATGTATGTATTATTATTATATATATGTATGTATTTACCATGGAACTAGATGGTGCTGTGTGTTAATGTATCAACATATTTATATTTATATCGGAAGTTTGAACGCGGGCGTCTGTCTGGGCGCCACGGGTTCTCTAGTTGTTTAAAGAAGGGCTCATTTATAATAGTTATAACCAAAAATGTATACACACATAGCATAATAGATACATCCACATCAACACTGACCTTGCAGTCGCTTAGAAACGTTAGAAGCACATTAGTTCCCATATAAACCACACAAGTTAAGATTATTGTAAAAATATTTCGGGACTTTTATGCAGTTTTATATTTAACGTTAAGGTTTAGTATAGATTTCTCAGAGATGAGATATTTTCCCGTAGTAAAGAGTATCCTATATGTTGACCCGGATAACCAGCTATCATCATACCAAATTTCATCAAAATCTGTTCAGTCGTTTTCTCGCGATGCTTTCCCAGATAGACAGATAGATAGACGAAAATTCTAAATACTAAAAAAAATATCTTAAATAGTCTAGATTCGGTCTCAGTATCGATAATAATGACTATTCCAATAAGAATTTCCAAAAAATATTTAATGTACAGATTCGACTTAGAATTTTATTATATGTATAGATTATAAAGTACTTTATGGCCATTATTCTTTTCTTCCATATTATTATATGATTTTGTGTATTTACCATCTGTAACAACAATAATTTTAAGAGTCAAAAACCTTATTACCTCCCGTGTCCATGTTCGCTACAAAGCATCCAAAACATCAGAAGAAAAAATCCAAATAAAAACGCGGAAAAATCTGTATAATAAATAATAATATTTCAAATATCAAATATTCGCGTAAATCTATACTAATACTAATATTAAGCTGAAGAGTTTGTTTGTTTGTTTGGTTGAGACGTGCTAATCTCAGGAACTACTAATCCGATTTGAAAAATTCTTTTTGCATTAGATTGCCCGTTGACTGAGGAAGGCTATAGGCTATATATCATTCCGGGAAAATGTACGGTTCCCGTGGGATAGATTTGTTTTTGTCTAGGGACGAGCCCGAAGTGAAGCGAGGGTGAGTCGTTAGTGTAAAAATAATACTGTATCAGAAATTAGTAAAAACAAACAAGAGAATTTTATCATTTAAACAGATCAATATCGATTTTTTTAAAGGCACAGTTCTGTTTCACACAACGCAACCTTTTCTCAGGAATATGTCGGGCTCTATTGTGTTCTAATAGCATGACAAACGGAGACGTTCATTCGCTTGTTGTGACAGTTACTAGTTAGTGACGTTAGAGCTCGGCCTTGACACGTTGGGCCGACTGTACCATGATGGGACAAACGTTTGTGAATGACTCAGGCACGATAAGATGCGTAAATAATTCTATATTTACATAAATTTTGGGAAATTTAGAGTAAAAAATAGATTACTTAAAAAAAAGAACATTGCCATAGATAAAAATCTGTAAAAGGTGACACAATTGTTAAACTTTAATTAATCTATTTTATGGCAAAGGGTTAGTAACTTAACTGATGCTGCTAATTTTAAATAAAACTATCTTTTCGGATTTTTTTGCGGATTTATTTTGATTTTTGGTTCCCGACGTTTCGATTGCTTTACAGCAATCATGATCACGGGAGAGACTAAGGTGTTAGATGTCTCAAAGGTATTATATAGCTGTTACAGACAGCCTACCCACAAATAACAAAATGAATTCAAAAAAAAAAAAAGAAAAACGGGAACCAAAAATCAAAATAAATCCGCGAAAAAATCCGAAAAGATAGTTTTATTTAAATTAGACAGATCAGTTACAAGGTCTGTCTCTTTCCCTGAACACTTGCAATCTCTTAAACACAAGTATGGGAGCAATGACATTTCTCTAGCTTAATTTATGATTTGACCAAAAGCACGCAAACTAAACATTAAACGATATCACGTTATTGAATCGAGAACTAGATTTGTATATTTCAAGCTTTATTTCAATAAAAAGATTTATTCACCGTAAATTTTAAACTCCGTTAGAGTGAGACATTACTATCTTAGGTTTCTTTTTAATTTCCTGTTAAAATTGCTATAAGACCTAAAAGTAGTAGGTCATTATATTTTAATAAGTAATTATAATAATGTCCTCCTGACCGATTCCGGCCACGGCGGCCAATCTCATTGAGACTAGCCAACTGCGCAGGAGATATTATAGTGCACAAATGTACGCGCAGACACAAGTGCACTCTCTATTCCTGTCACTCTCATACTCCGGTGGGACGACTACTCGACACGACCAGTGAGAGTTAAGGCGCAGGACCGACGGCTTTACGTGCTCTCCGAGGCACGGGGGTGAAACACCGCCAACTTCCCAACTCCGGGCTGTTACTGAGGCTTACTATACAGAAAGACTCAATAACTAAACTTGGCCCGACCCGGGACTCGAACCCAGGACCTCAGGATGTGCAGTCGTACATGCTAGCCACTACACCACCGAGGCAGTTATAAGTAATTATATCTACTGTATGTATGTATATTATATGGTATAAAATTTATCCTGAAGTATAAAACAAAGTCGCTTCCCGCTGTCTGTCTGACCCTATGTATGCTTAGATCATTAAAACTACGCAAGGGATTTTGATGCGGTTTTTTTAATAGATAGTGTGATTCAAGAGGAAGGTTTATATGTATAATACAGAAAAGTCGAGAAATTCAAAGATTTGTATTTCATACTAACAGTTAAAACGTACCTAGGGACGAACTCGAGCAAAGCGAGTGAGTCTTTAGCCTATACACATAATAAAATTGTAAGTCGAAACAGTACATTAAATAGTTTTTGGAAAATCTTGTTGAAATAGTCATTATTATCGACACTGAGGCCGAGCGTAGTTATTAGAATTTTTGCCTGTCTGTCAGTCTGAGATCGTATCACGAGAAAACCACTGGACAGATTTTGATGAAATTTGGTATGACGATAGCTGGTTATCCGGGTCAATATATAGGATACTTTTTACTGCGGGAAAATATCTCATCTGAAATCTATACTAAACTGAGCCCGAGCGGAGCAAGGTTGAGACGCTATTAACCTATATGTTACTCCAGCTCAGTCTATCTGTCCAGTAAATTTCATGCAAATCAGTCCAGCCGTTTTGACGTGAAAGAGTAACAAACGTACACACACATTAACTTTCCCCATAGCATAGTAGCCCCATAGATTCCAAATTACAATGTATTTATGGATCTTCATATGACGATGTTTATACCGTTTTAGTTGTTACAGCATACCGTGACCTTGACAGCGAAAACCAGTGACGCTACATAAGAAGCTGTTCGCACACATTACATGTTAGTCGTGCTTACACAAATGGCCACTCGAGTCTTGTTTACGGTTAGACTTGATCAGATCAAGTCTAATAGACAGGTTAGTTTAACTATAATTACTTGTTACATAAACAGGTACAATGACTTAGAAATGACGACACGTGTGGGTTCCGACACGACAGGGTTCCGCGAAAAAAAAATAAAACCCACTAAATTATTGTGAACAAAATCCGCGTACGGCGTACGCACGCGAGCGAAGCGAGGGTAAATCGCTATATAATTTAAATGAATATCTTAGGAGTTGTAAGTTACTATTTACGTATAAACATAGCTAACCGTGAAAACGTACCTAGGGACGAACGCGAGCGAAGCGAGTGTGAGTCGCTAGTTTATAATATAAGTATAGATTTACAATATTTGTATGGATAGCATAAGTTTAAGAAATTATTATATTTCAAGGAAAGGTTTAAATGTAAAAAGTCAACAAACAGACTGACAGGACAACTTTCACATTTATAACGTCGCGTAGCATTTTTTCGTTGCTTGCGACATGAAGCACTTCATGTAGATAGATGATAATTACTTTTTAATTATAAAGCCAGAACGACTTAAAATGTGGGTGAAAAGTTTTCTTGATATCGGATAATACATATAGATTTCTCTAATACTCGTATATATATATATATATATATATATATATATATATATATATATTCTTATAAATAAGACCAGAAGTTATTTTTTTTAAAATACAAATTTATTACTACACTCAAGAAAACAATTTACAAAACAAATCTACTTTGAAAACGATTAAATTTAACAAACCAAATTTAAATGAAACGAAAACTAAAAATGTAAGACCTCTAAAACAATTACAACAATTACGTAACAATCTAACGAAAATCCTAACGGACAGAATGACGTCGCCGAGATGTTGACCCGATGACAGCCGAACAGCAAAAGCCCCGCGCCGGGTTCTGGCGCTGTCTTTTATACGTTTTCCCCACTCTTCATCTTCCATCTTCTACACGGCCTTTCCTGACGGGAGACCGCCCTCGGACTCCTTCATCTTCTAACTCTGGAGATCACTCTCCAAAATTGGCATTGAAGGCGCTGAGCTGTCATCGCTCGACGTGAGGGTGGGTGACACAGCAGGCTCTTCGCCACATGTCTGCGTCCCTGACGTGCTGGGTTGCGGCTCACTCGCATTACCAGGAACGTCAACATTGGAAGGCTGGGTAACGCTAGGAGTTGTCGACTCCTCGTCCTCTGCATCTGCACAGAACAAAATAACAGCACAAAAAAAATTCACAAAAGGAAATTATCCAATTTAGAAAATTCTTTGTCAGCACAAAAGGTTATCATTGAACTTGGTATACTTGTAAGCTAAACTGACAAAATAGAATAGTCTAAACACAGCGGATATAAAACAAACAAATATGAGTACCAATCACCCGGGGCAGTTCCCGTCGGGGGAGTGCACCCTCATGACTCGATAGAGGTCTATGCGGACTTACATGAGACATAACTTTGCATGTGTAAATCGGTATCCATAAAAGCATGTTTTAACCCAAACTAACAACAACAATAAAAACACGGACAACGTCTGCCCCGCAAACGTATGCCACACACACCACGACTCGTCAGAGGCCAACTCGTGGCATGACCCTGCGTGTACACGGCTCCAGGACCACATGTCTGAGCGACTCCAAGACAGTGTTCGAGCACACAACAAAGCACAACAACCCTCAAAAAAAATCTTTCACAAAACAAAAAAAAAACTTAAAAGTTACAAATGAAACGTAACATTAGACAGACGCCCCAGCATAGGCATGTCCGTAAAATCTCAAATGAAAATGAATTAACTAAATGCCAAAATAAATGAATTAACCCACCATTAAACATAGCAGAGCACTGGCTCACTCGTCAGACATTCAACAATGTACTTTCGAGCAGCTTGTTGTTCTAACCCCCAGTTAAAGTTAACACCCTGTTTAGTTAACGCGGCAATACAAGCGGTTTTCTGGGCAAAGTCGGCTATGTATCGTCTAAAATAGCTGGCTAAACCCATGAACTGACGAACCTGCTTGACATTCTGTGGTTCAGGTGTGTCAACCAAAGCCGTAACTTTTCGTGACTCGGCCTAACCTGACCTTCGCAAATTGTACACCCTAAGTATTCACATTGTAACTAAATCGAAACAAAAACAGAATCGCAAAATCTATTAGTAAACTAAATCACTACACAAATACCTATGTATCACGTTTCAAAACAAAACTAAATTCAATAATTAACCGGTAAATTGAATTACGTAATCGAACACTGAACAAAAGCACTTGTACACCGATAAGAATACAACGACCGAAAAGAACTAAAATACCGATGTATCCACTAATCACCACCAAATATTGCAACTAACATGTACCCTCGCGAAAATAGAACGTAAACAAAGAAACCAAAAATCCGAACTGAGGTAATCAATCAACAACAGCAAAACAACAAATGAAGTGGGCTAAATGAGACCTATCCCACTTCTGATCTTATAAATAAGACCAGAAGTTATTTTTTTTAAAATACAAATTTATTACTACACTCAAGAAAACAATTTACAAAACAAATCTACTTTGAAAACGATTAAATTTAACAAACCAAATTTAAATAAAACGAAAACTAAAAATGTAAGACCTCTAAAACAATTACAACAATTACGTAACAATCTAACGAAAATCCTAACGGACAGAATGACGTCGCCGAGATGTTGACCCGATGACAGCCGAACAGCAAAAGCCCCGCGCCGGGTTCTGGCGCTGTCTTTTATACGTTTTCCCCACTCTTCATCTTCCATCTTCTACATATATATATACACATTGTACATATATAATAATGTACATCTATACAGATCAATAAAATTGAAGTGTCTGTTTGTAATGTCAAAATAACAGCTTTATACTGAATGCACATGGAATTATATAAGGTACTTATAAAAAAAAACACTATTTAAAAAAAATGTCTGTCTGTCTGTGTGTTTGTTCCGGCTAATCTCCGAAACGGCTGGACCAACTTTAACGGGACTTTCACTGACAGATAGCTGATATTATAAGGAGTAACTTAGGCTACGTTTAGTTTAGAAAAAGAATTAGGGTTTCGCTCAAAAAAGTTAAAACGTATCTAGGGATGCACCCGAGCGAAGCGAGGGTGAGTGGCTAGTCAATATATAAAATTCCCGTGTCACTATGTTGGTGCGGAATGAACTCCGAAAGTAGGTATGTATGTTTTTCCACGTATTTATCCGAAACTAGTTATCGGATCATGATCATTCTTTTTTTATTTGTATCCCGATTATTTCCTTTTGTCTGCTAGTACATAATATATAAGTAGACAAAGACAAAATAATTGAGTACCTTTTCCCTCTCTGTTTTACAACCGATTTTCTTTTTTTTTTTATCTAGCAGCTATTAGAGAAATTTAGTGTTAACAACAAAAAAAAAAAATGAAAACATATAGACATACCTATGTTTTCCTCAAAATTTCAATACAAATTATAGCCGAATTTCGACTCTAGTATTCGGTTTATATGAAATAACGTCAAACTAAACAATAAAAAAAATACTAAACCAACTATAATCAAACTAAGAGTACTCTCAATTTATTGGAAACCCCTCACTCAACTCCACGATATTAAAACGCACGTACGTACCCTCTTCTGAGAACCCTAATTAATCCCTCCCGGACAAATTCTAAGAAATCCGTGCGAATTTCCGAGAATTCAATTGTTATCTAGCACACCGGTGTGCTCGCGGTCCTCGAGGTGCTAAAAATGGCAAACGACCGCAGCTGCTACCCCTTTATACTGCCCTTGACATTAGAAAGGGGATGGTAACCCCGCAGAGTCAATACTTGTATACTTATGTTTATGCAAAAAGATAACATTTCGCTATTATTTAAGTTTGAAGTAGACATTGTTAGTAGTGGCTCCTTAATTTAAACGAAATTGGATTGTTTTTCTACTTTTTTGACGACACGTTTCGCTGTTTATAGTGACCCTACTTGCTGTGTCAGCGGTCGCGGGTTCGAATCCTGCTGGGGGCATTCATTTGTGTGATGAGCACGAATGTTTGTACTCCAGTCATTAGTGCTTTATATTTATAATATGTATGTATTTAAAGTTATATATGTAGTGTGGTGTAGTCTATATATTATAATGATTGTATCAAATATGGGGAGTAATAAACTATATTTTGAGCCAAGAAGTCGTGTTTCGTTTCGCTCCCCGAACCGAACCTTTATATGGCGACCCTGCCAGCGCAGCGCGCCTTATAAGGACGCGATATTAAAAACATTGAGTGATCGGTGCATTTTATAAACTCATCATGATTTTATTACATTCATATAATTTGTACTCGAGAGACTTCTTTGTTCCTGTGAACTTTATTTTCAAGTACTTTTTTGTGGAATATATAAGTGTCCAACATGGGCAAACAGCAGTCTAAGGAACAGGAGGTGATTATCGCGCAAAATGGTGCTGGAAATTCGGCTAGCGCTGATCAATTGGTACAACACGCTAGCACAATAACTTATGTTTTGATAGCAATTTGCGTGATCTTAACTGTTGGAGGAGCTATATGGTTGCTGCGATACTATAAGAAATGTCACACCAAATGGATCGATAGAGGTATCAATGCGTACGAGCTGCGAAGGTCGATGAGTGTATTTCGTCGACAACAACAAGACGCAAAATTTGTGCCTGATGTAGGCAATCCCCCCGTCTAAGGAATAGTGGTACATAATAAAGTGTGTGTGCGATAACGGAGTGCATATCAATAATAGTGCGTAAAAAAAAAAGTGCAAAGGTATGAACGGTAACAAAATGTGCCACAAACAGTGACATAATGTATAAGCGTATATAGGTATATAACTAACTGTATTTATTCGCATTTAATCTTTTTATTTTAAGGTATAAAAAGTAAGGTACTCGTAATATTTTTAATGATAATACCGCAGTACTCTGTATCTCTTGGTTAATCTTTTTGTTAATTATTATGGTATGGCATATAGCGATGTTAATGAAATATTTCATAAATTGAAACATATTAAAGATTATTTAACCAAGTTAGGCCCCAGTAGGCGATCAATTAGTATAAGAGAAACTAAACTTAGCGAAGCGAATATTTTATATAGCCAATTTAATTTAATACAAAATATTATTGAAAAAAAAATAAAGAATAAGGATATCAAAGATTGTGAACTTCAAAGTTTTATAGATTTATTTAGTAATATTAGCAAACTTCATTCAAAAATTTGTCAACTTTGTTCTGGTAGTACAGAGGATACGACAAGCACTATGGAGAAATTTGAGTTAAAAACTGCAATTGCTTTATTGCCGATACTGACAGGTGATGGAGATATCTGTTAGAAAAAAAGGGTCTTCGTAAACACAATATAAATATAACTAGCTCTGTAAACACTTGTCATAAGTTGACAAGTAAATGTCAATTTGCACTATAAAAGGTCGATTATCTGTTGTTATGTTCCTTTTTACTCTTACTTTCGCTTCTTGTACTACGCTGTGTCTCTGATTGCAAATCCAATTAAATCAAAGTGAATCGTATAAAATTAGTTTCCTTTTATGCCCTTATCCCTTCAGGTTATGGGCCCAGGCACGGTCCTGGTTGTTATTTTTATATATTTCGCGTTTTTAAGCATAAATATAAAAGTTAACCTCACGTCGACATTCCACCACGTTGCGCGACAACATGGCTACAGGTATAAATACATCTTCTCTTGTCATGGACAAACTAAAAGGCATAGAAAATTATAACTCATGGAAGTTTATGATGAAAATGGTGCTGATCCATGAGGATCTTTGGGATTTTGTTGAGAAGGAGTCGACGAAAG
Organism: Fabriciana adippe; assembly: GCA_905404265.1. Taxonomy (NCBI): domain Eukaryota; kingdom Metazoa; phylum Arthropoda; class Insecta; order Lepidoptera; family Nymphalidae; genus Fabriciana; species Fabriciana adippe. The sequence continues at coordinate 6,043,412 of FR990003.1, forward strand.
CTGAACACGTCAAAAAGGTACAAAAGGCACTCGCCCGTATTGCATTATCTGTACAACCTGCTGCATTTGCATACGTCAGGTCTGCAAAAACTGCGCACGAGGCCTGGACGAATCTTCAGAAGGCATATGAGGATAGAGGTTTGTGTCGGAGACTTACACTACTGCGAGCTTTGTTTAATACAAAATTAGAAAATCAAAGCATGGAGAGCTATATCAACAAAATAGTCGAAATATCACAACAACTCAGTGATATTGGGTCACCACTCGATGATGATTTCATCGCAGTCATCATACTAAGCGGACTAACTGAGGATTACGATCCCCTGATTATGGCGATTGAAAATTCCAACATTAAGTTGTCCAGCGAGGTAGTACAAGGCAAGTTGTTACAAGAGAACCTGCGTCGTGATGACAAGAGTGAGAGTGGATCGGCTCTGGCAGCTGCACGGAAACAACCCAAATGTTTTCGATGTAATAAGACTGGTCACTTCATAAAGGACTGTCCAAAGAAGCCTGATAAGAAAACAAATACCAAGGTAAGGTACATGACAAAGATGGACGAGTCCAAGACCCTGCTTACAGCCTTATCAGCGAATATTGAAGCAGATTCATGGTATATTGACAGCGGTGCTACGAGTCATATGTGTTGTGATAGGTCTGTGATGTGTGATTTTGTGAGTACTAAAAGTCTAGAAGTGAAAGTGGCTAACGGGGACAAATTGTACACTGAAGGTATAGGAACTGTAAGAATAAAATTAACAAATGATATAATAAAGACTATTAGTAATGTTTATTATGTACCTAGGTTAAGTGGAAATTGGTTATCTGTAAGTTCTATGGTTAAAAAAGGTTTCAAAGTTGTATTCAGCTCCAGTGGGTGTCATGTTTATGACAATAAGGTACAAGTGGTTAGTGCTACTCTTGATAATGGCATGTATAAATTAAATATTGTAGAAACACTACCGGCCACTTCTAGCACTGTTACAGTTATTCCTCAGAAAACTAGGGAGAGTCTGGTGGTGAATACAGCCCTCGAGTGTGGTAACAGGGAGTCCGAGACAGAGCCAATTCCGGCTGAATTATCGGAAAAGGTATGGCATCGACGGCTCGGCCACCTCAACCGCAGAAGTATGAAACTCCTCCGTCAAGGTATGGTTTCTGGTATTACTTATAATGATTCTAGGTTTGAACCTTGCGTTGCATGTATTCAGGGTAAACAAAATAGATTACCATTTCCTAAAAAATCATATAACAGAGCAACTGAACTATTAGAACTTGTACATACAGATCTTTGTGGTCCAATGCCCTGTCCTTCTCTTAGCGGTTCAAAATATTTCTTACTCTTCATAGATGACTATTCTAGAAAAACTTTTGTCTATTTCTTAAAAAATAAAAGTGAAGTGTTTGAGAAATTTAAATCTTTTAAAGTCTTGGTTGAGAACCAGACAGGTAAGAGAATAAAAGTTCTCAGGAGCGACAATGGTAGAGAATATATTAATTCAAATTTACAGATTTTTTTGAAAAACAATGGTATTCGACACCAAACAACAGTACCTCACTCCCCGCAGCAGAATGGTGTTGCAGAACGAGCCAACCGAACTATCATGGAAGCAGCAAGGTGTATGCTGCAGGATGCAAGTCTAGCTCAAAAGTTTTGGGCGGAAGCTGTTAACACAGCTGTTTATATAAGAAACCGTTGTCCCACAAAAGCAGTTATGGGATGCACTCCGGAGGAAAAATAGAGCAATAGAAAGGTATCTATCAAACATTTTCGTATATTTGGCTGTGTTGCATATGCATTGAATCCAAATCGAAAAAAATTAGATTCTAAATGCAAAAGATATATATTTGTTGGTTATTGTGAAGAAACAAAAGGATATAGGTTGATTGATCCTGAGTTTCCAACAAATTGCATTAAGGCCAGGAATGTAACTTTCTTGGAAAATAAATTACTAAGTAAAGTGTCAAATGATGAGAATCCACATGTTCAAACTAATCTGTCTGAACCTCCTATACAATTAGAGTCATTTGTTGAGGACACTGATGTATCTGATGACACTATATTAAATAACAATCAGAGACACAGCGTAGCCACAATAAATGATTCTGAGAGCTCGAGCGAGAGCATGTCTGAGGCCAGCAATCCTGCCGATGAAACTTATATTCCAGATCCATCTGAGGAATCATCAGATGATGAATATGATGATAGAAGAGGGACGCTGTCATCTTATATGGTGAGCACATGTAACGAAGAAGATAGACCACAGACTGTGCAAGAGGCACTCGAAGGGATAGATGCAAAACATTGGAAAGAAGCAATGACTAGTGAGTACAAATCATTTATTGATAATAATTGTTGGACCTTAACTGATAGATTAGAATCACATAAACCAGTAAAATGTAAATGGGTTTTTAAAATTAAAAGAGGTTTGAATGGTGAACTGTTGAAATATCGAGCTCGTTTGGTTGCTAAAGGACATACTCAAAAATATGGGATAGACTATGAGGAGACATTTTCCCCAGTTGTTAGATATTCTACAATACGAATATTATTAGCTTTGGCAGCTGAATACAACATGGACATTGAGCATCTCGATGTAAAAACAGCATTCCTAAATGGTGATTTGAAAGAAACTGTTTTCATGGAACAACCAGAGGGTTTTCAGATAAAAGGTCAAGAAAATAAGGTCTACAAGTTAAATAAAGCTATCTATGGCTTGAAACAGGCTTCAAAAGCTTCCCGAGGGAGTTGCTGGACTCCTACCGGGCGCGTCCCCAGGTGGCGGATAGGGGAACGCCACCCGCACTGAGCGGGTGGTACCGGAGCAATCCGGCGCGGACCAAAACCAGTAGGCATGGGCGTGCCTTTAGGGGTTTGTTAACCCCACGGCCTAAGGGAGCACACCCTGACAGAAAAGCGCGGAGGGGGGGCGAGTCCGGCGGGTGCTTAACTGCGCAGCCGGACTAGCACTCATGTGCACCGCCCCCGAATCTCGTAATCCCGGACCCGGTGTCGTTGATCACGTCTAGCGGCCGGGAACTGGGACCGAGAGCTTTGGCTTAACCGCCCGGGCTGCGAGGAAGAAAACCTCTATAAAAAATCACCCCGAATCCCAAGCGGCGTAGCAGCGCGAGGGGATGCATGGCTGATGGGCGGTTCAGTCGCTACTGCTTCCCCCGCTAGAGTACCGGCCGACACTCTAGCGGGTTACATTTAGGCTTATCCGGGTGCAGGGGGCACCGCTCGGATGGACCTTTTATTTCCCCCATACTCGTGGGATCAGTTATGCAGAATTTTAAAACTCAAACCAAAACCCAAGACGACGTGCCCGTGACGGGCGGCGAAGACGTTGTGCCTGCGACGGGCGGAGATGATGTTGTGCCTGCGACAGGCGGAGAGGATGTTGTGCCAGCGACTGGTGTTGCTGGTGCTCGGCCGGAGATGGGCGGTGTATCCATTACGCCTGATAAAGGAGCAGAGGAGGTGGTTGTGGAAAGACAGCCAAGAGTTGTGCTTACCCGCTTACAGCTTGGGGAAAGCGCTATGTCCAGACGCAATTCGACGTCTTCAGGTGGACGATTCTGGGCAGGCTCAGGGAGAGACTCGGATGGCGATAGTAATATCTCCATGGGATCAATGAGGAGCTTGAGGAGATCCCAGTATAAAAAGGATCCCCGGAAGAGGACAAGGGAAGGTAAGGGAAGTCGGTCCGGATCTTCGGAGGAGGAGAGGCCGAGACCCAAGGCCAAGGCGGTCGCCGATGGAAGGAGAGGAGGGCCATCCACGATTGGCGAGTACATCGGCCTAGCCGAGGCGAAGAGGGCCCTCAACGATGCGAGGAGAGAGGAGTTGAGGTTGCGGGCCGAGGAAGAGGTGGCCGATATGGCGCTAGCGGTGAGCACTCGTGCGAGCTCGCGGCTCTCTGACGTGTCATCGGTGTCGATTTTGGAGGAGACCGAGGCGGTCCTAGCTTTGGACCTAAAGAAAAAAGTAAAGGACAGCCTCGAGATTATCGAGAAAGTTGCCAAAAGGTCTGGTAACTTAAAGGGGACGTTCACGAAGGCCCTAAAGGAGGCAGCCTGCTCGATAGCCACGGCGGTAGACGTTCTCGTGAGACGAACAGCGTCAGATGAAGCAGCTCATCTAAGGGCCAGTAACGCTCGCCTGAAGATCGAGCTAGCGGAGATGCGAAAGGAGTTCGCGGCTCTAAGAGCAGAAGTTGAAGCCTCCCGTGCTAACGTGAGGACAGCACCATCCCAGGCGCAGGTCCCGGTTCTTCCCCCGCCACAACATCCGGCGGGCGCGGATGAGTTTGCACGGACGATCATGGTCCAGGTGGGGACCATGATAAACGCTCGTTTTGAGGCCCTAGAAGAACGTCTGCTGCCTGAGCGGCACGTTCGCCCTCCACTGGCGGCGGACAAGGTGAAGGAAAAGACGGCTGCAAAACCTGCAGAGACAGTGGCCCGGGTAACAACCCTGGTCGCCCCGGCGAATCCAGCCCCGCTTGCAAAAAAGGGAAAGAAGAAGGCCAAGAAAAAGCCGGAACAACAATCGGCTGCGCCAACTCCAACGGCGGGAACTGCGCAAGCAACTCTAGCCCCTTCCACTGCCGAAGGATGGAACGTGGTAGTGAGACGGGGGGCCAAAAAGACGACGACGGCTACCAAACAGCAGCCGAAGAAATCGGACGTGCCGCTCAAGAAGCGCAAAGTCGGGAAACTCCGGCCTCCTCGCTCGGCAGCGGTAGTGATCAAGCTCCAGCCCTCAGCTGTCGAGCGAAATATCACTTATAAGGAGGTTTTCGCCGAGGTCAAGACGAAGGTAGCCCTGTCCGACCTGGGTATTAAAGATGTCCGTTTTAAGGTGGCCTCGACGGGAGCGCGAATGCTTGAGATACCGGGGGCGAATAGCGGAGAGAAAGCGGACGTACTGGCACAAGCGCTAAAGGAGGTCCTGGGTGGGGAGGACGTTAAGATCTCCAGGCCCACGAAGTGTGCAGAGCTCCGGGTAACCGGTCTAGATGACTCGGTTACCCCGGTAGAACTGGCGGAGGCGATTGGCCGGGCAGGTGGCTGCAATGCGGACCTAGTTAAATCAGGGGAGATCCGTAGGGACAAGTTCGGTCTGGGGTCGGCGTGGGTCAGGTGCCCGGTCGTCGCTGCCAAAAAGGTAGTTGACGGTGGCCGCCTTCTCGTGGGGCTAGTGTCCGCGCAGGTCAAGCTGCTGCAGGCTCGACCGCAGCGCTGTTATCGCTGCCAAGAGGGAGGCCACGTCGCAGCGCGATGCACAGGGGCGATAGACCGCAGTGCCCAATGTTTTAGGTGTGGACAGCCTGGCCACAATCGTAGCCAATGCACATCTGCACCTCACTGTGCAGTGTGCGAGGCAGCGAAAAGGCCAGCGGACCACACGGTGGGAAGTGCGGCCTGCATCCGGTCCCAACCGAAACAAAGTCGGAGGAGAGCGACACCTGGGCCAACGGCTCGGGAGCAGCCGGTTCACAACAGGGACGAGGTGGAAAGGGCCATGGAAACTTAGTTATGGCCCTAAAGGTTCTACAGGCGAACCTTAACCACTGTGCCAGAGCCCAGGACCTGTTTGTTCAAAGCCTGGTGCAGTGGTCGGTGCAAGTGGCGGTGGCGGCGGAGCCGTACTCGGTCCCCCCGCGTGACAACTGGGCAGGCGACAACGACGGGTTGGTGGCCATCGTCGTCCAGGTCGCCGCGGGCTCCCCCCCCTTTACGCGTATCGTAAAGGGCTCGGGATGCGTCGCGGCACTGCTGGGTGACATGGTGGTCGTGGGGGTCTATTTCTCCCCCAACCGACCCGTCGCTGAGTTCGAGGAGTTCCTGGACGAGGTGGCGGAACTCTCTCGCACCTTTCAGGCCAGGAATCTCGTCATCGCGGGGGACCTGAATGCTAAGTCCGGCTTGTGGGGTTCTTCGACCACGAACGCTCGGGGTAGGGTGCTCGAAGAGTGGGTTGTTGCCTCTAATTTGACGGTCCTCAACCGGGGGACGGCCAACACGTGCGTGCGACGGCAGGGCGGGTCCATCGTGGACGTTACGTTTGCGAGCCCGGCCTTAGCGCGCCGTGTTCAGGGCTGGCGAGTGCTGGGTGATGTGGAGACTCTCTCGGACCACCTCTACATCCAGTTTGAGATCTCCACTCATCCGGCGGTGCCGCCAGGTCCCAGCCGAAACTCGGGAGAGGAAGGTCCCCGGTGGCAACTCAGACGCCTGGACAAGGGTCTGTTGGAGGAGGCGGCGTTAGTGGCATCGTGGCTGCCACGAAATAGCGAGTCAGTGGAGGAGGCTGCTGAGTGGGTGCAGCGGACCCTGTCGCGGATTTGCGACCTATCCATGCCACGCTCCGGGCGTCGCCCCTCGAGGCAGCAGGTGTACTGGTGGTCGGCGGAAATCGCGACACTACGTGAAGACTGCGTTGGCGCGAGACGCCAGTACACCCACCATCGCCGGAGAGTCCGGAGAGATTTAGAGGAGGAGGACCGGCTGTACGCCACGTATGTGGAGGCCAAGAGGCTGTTGCAGGTGGCAATTGTGGCCTCACAAGCTTCGGCAAGGCTCGAAATGCTCGAGGGCCTGGATAGGGATCCGTGGGGGACGCCGTACCGGATGGTGCGCAATAAGCTCCGCCCTTGGGCTCCCCCACTAACGCAGACGCTACCACCTGACGTCTTGCGGGAGGTGGTGTCGAACCTATTTCCTCAGAGGGAGGAACACACACCACCTCCGATGGTCCCGCGTCCGGCCGCTGGAGAAAGGGCTGAGGGAGAGGATGCTCCGGAGGTTTCGGAGGAGGAATTCGCTCTGGCAGTGTCGCGGCTGTCTGCGAAATCCACAGCCCCTGGGTTGGACGGAATCCCCGGGAAGGTGCTGGCCCTGACCGCTAACAGCTTCGGTCCAGAGTTGAGAGGACTATATTCTGCCTGTCTGGCTCAAGCCCTAATTCCACAGCGGTGGAAGACAGGCAGATTAGTCCTCCTCAGGAAGGAGGGACGCCCGGCGGATTCCGTCTCCGCCTACCGCCCCATTGTGCTGCTCGACGAGGTCGCCAAAACCTTCGAGCGCATAGTGGTGGACCGGCTTACAGCCCATTTGGAGGGAGTTGGTCCGGACCTGTCGGACGCTCAGTTTGGCTTCCGCCGTGGCCGTTCTACGGTGGATGCCATTCTGCAGGTGAAGGCCCGAGCACAGGACGCAGTCGCTCAGGGTGACGTAGTTTTGGCGGTGTCTTTAGACATCGTCAACGCCTTCAACTCGTTGCCCTGGAGCTGTATTAGGGAGGCGCTCCGCCATCATGGGGTGCCGACCTACTTGCGCCGTGTTATCGGTGCCTACCTGTCGGGCAGGTCCGTAACTTTTCCCGGCCGGGATGGCTGGAGCACGCGTGAGGTGTCGTGCGGTGTTCCACAGGGCTCGGTACTTGGGCCGCTCCTGTGGAACATCGGGTACGACTGGGTGTTGCGGGGCTCCTGGCTAAGGGGGGTGAGCGTGGTCTGCTACGCCGACGACACACTTGTGTTGGCTCGGCAGGCCACGTATAGGGAGGCGGCAATTCTTGCGACGGCAGGAGTAGCCCAGGTGGTTGCGCGCATTAGGCGGCTCGGGTTGGAGGTCGCGCTGGAAAAGTCTGGGGCCATCCTTTTTTATGGTCCTCGGAAGGGACCCCCGCGGGACGCAAACATCGTCGTCGGCGGCACGCGCATCGGGCTGAAGAGTTCGTTGACCTATCTTGGTCTCGTGCTCGACAGCCGGTGGCGCTTCGGGGCCCATTTCGCCGCACTCGTTCCGCGGGTGATGAAGGTGGCGGCTGCCCTCGGGAGGCTATTGCCGAACGTGGGCGGGCCGAGTGCCTCGTGTCGGCGGCTCTATTGTGGAGTCGTTCGATCGGTGGCGATGTACGGTGCCCCAGTGTGGGCGGATGCCCTGAGTCGCGAAAACATCGCCCTGCTGCGGCGCGCGCAGAGGGTGATGGCGATCAGGGTGATCAGGGGGTACCGTACCATTTCCGGCGAGGCGGCGTGTGTGCTGGCTGGAGTCCTACCCTGGGACCTGGATGCGCTTGCCTTGGCGTCGATCTATTGTCGGCGTCGAGGCCCTGCGTCCAGGGACCTTAGCCCAGCACCACGGGGGAGGGACGAGCGGGAGGCCGCAATAGAGGAGTGGAGGTCCAGGCTGGAGCACCCTTGCGCTGGCCGACGGACCGTCGAGGCAGTTCGCCCCGTTCTCACGCAGTGGTTGGGCAGGCGTCACGGCGTCCTAACCTTCCGCACCACGCAGATCCTCTCGGGGCACGGTTGCTTCGGGGGGTATCTGTGTCGGGTCGCCGGGAGGGAGCCCTCTCCTCGCTGCCACCACTGCGACGACTGCCCAGACGAGTCGGCCCAGCATACGCTGGAGGTGTGCCCAGCTTGGGCGACGGAGCGCGAGGCGCTCCGCAGTGTTGTGGGGGCGGACCTGACGCTGCCGGCCGTGATTTCCGCCATGGTCGGCAGCAAAAGGTCCTGGGACGCCGTCCTGTCCTTCTGCGAGGATGTGATGTCGCAGAAGGAGGCGGCGGAAAGGGCGAGGGAGGCCAACGCCGAGCTCGCCATCCGCCGCAGAAGGACCGGGCGCCGGAGAGCGGCGCACGATCGCCGCCTCCCCCCCTAACACCGGCCAGAGGGCGGTAGACTTGGGGAAGTCTGCCGCCTAATCACCTGGCCCGAGTAGGCGCGCGCGGTGTCCGCCGCGCGCCACTCTAGATGGTGGACGTCAAGGGTGTAGCTCCCACCCTCCGACACCGGGACGTGCCGAAGGGCAATCGCCGTCGGGGTTCGCGGATGATTCTTTTGGTTCCCGTGGCCCCGACCTCAAGGCGACCGAGGTGGACACCGTCAGGTTTTAGTGGGTAGGCTGCCGTGCGTTTACCATCTTTGCACGGCAGGAGCCCCACATAACCCGTCGTTCTTCCCCAGGCGGCGGGTACCCGGCAACAGGGTTTCCTGACGTAAAAAAAAAAAAAAAAAAAAAAAAAAAAAAAAAAAAAAAAAAAAAAAAAAAAAAAAAAAAAAAAAAAAAAAAAAAAAGGCTTCAAAAGCTTGGTATGAAAAAATTGATTATATTTTATGTAACAGATTAAATTTTATTAGGTCATCATCAGAACCCTGCGTTTACATAAAGTCTAATGATAATTCAATTATAGTAATTGCTCTTTATGTGGACGATATAATTTTATTTTCAAGGTGCAATTTGCAAGAAAAATTGGATGTAAAGCATAAATTAATGAAAGAATTTCAAATTACAGACCTAGGGCCAGCTAATCAAATTCTTGGTATGAAGCTGTGTAAGAAAAATGATAAAATTACTCTCGATCAGAGTAGTTACATTAAAAGGGTTCTGCAGAAATATAAAATGGATGATTGTAAGTCGTCACCCACACCCATGGAAACAGGTCTAAGACTACCAAAGGGTAATCAAAAGGATAATAATCTAGACTATAGAGGTCTGATTGGTTGTCTTATGTACATTGCTGTCTGCAGTAGACCGGACATCGCTCATGCAGTCAGTTATTTAAGCCAATTCAATGAGTCTTTTTCAGAAATTCATTGGAAGGCAGCGAAAAGGGTTTTACGCTACTTGAAAGGTACGATAAATTATTGTTTAGTTTTCCAAAAGAGTGGCTTGGACGTCACGGCATACGCAGATGCTGACTGGGCAAACGATGACGGTGATCGCAGGTCATACACTGGGTATGTATTTACTATTGGGAAATCCATAGTTTCATGGGAAAGTCGTAAACAAAAAACAGTAGCATTATCTAGTACTGAAGCTGAATACATTTCCTTGACAGATACCTGTAAGGAAGGTATGTTTATTCGTAAATTTTTAAAGGATATTATAAACAAGAATATTGTCATAACTATTCATAATGATAATCAGTCTGCATTAAAGTTGTGTAAAAACTCCCTTTATCATTCAAGAACTAAGCATATTGATGTTAGACATCACTTTATTAGACAATGTGTAAATGATAAAATTGTTATGTTAAAATACTTATGTACAAATGATATGCTTGCTGACATTTTAACAAAACCTTTGTGTAAAGTAAAACATAATAATTTTTTAACTTGGTTATTGTTAGCACAATAAGCATACTGTATGAAATTTATATATAATTTTTTTTAGAGTTCAATTTTCTTTTTGTGTTGAAACCTATGTAAGTAAGTAATTGAACTGTGTGTAAAAGGTTTATGCAATTGGAAAAACATTTGTGTAGTTAAAAAAAAAAAAATGTTATATTTTATTGGTTTAAGGGCCAGTGTTAGAAAAAAAGGGTCTTCGTAAACACAATATAAATATAACTAGCTCTGTAAACACTTGTCATAAGTTGACAAGTAAATGTCAATTTGCACTATAAAAGGTCGATTATCTGTTATGTTCCTTTTTACTCTTACTTTCGCTTCTTGTACTACGCTGTGTCTCTGATTGCAAATCCAATTAAATCAAAGTGAATCGTATAAAATTAGTTTCCTTTTATGCCCTTATCCCTTCAATATCACCAAGCGATTAATCTCAAATATTGAAATGTATGATGCAATGATTGATGATGCTGGCAAAAAACAACTTATTCAGTTTGTGTTAAAATCCCGGTTATCGGAAAGTGCCAAACTGCGTATGCGTGCTAACTATTCATCTGTTACAGAGCTACTTAGCGATATGCGTACTATTCTACTGCCTAAAAAATCTGATACAGCGATCCAGAGTAAGCTGCAGCATGCCAGACAGAACGAGAGAAGTATAGAGGAGTACGGTAAGGAGTTGGAACAGTTATTTGTCGATTTGACTATTACTCAGGCCAACGGAGACACAAACGCGTATCAAATTTTGAAGCCAGTAAATGAGCGGATTGCGATAAAAAGATTTTCTGATGGCCTGCGTAACAGTCGCCTTAGTACTATAATCGCTGCTAGGAATTATAACACATTGAAGGACGCCATCCAGGGTGCGATTGACGAAATGATTTCGTCTGGAAGAGAAAATCGGGTGATGAGTTTCTACTGTAAGAGAGGTAGGTCAAGCCGTTATCAGCGAGCTTCTTATCATAATAATTTGAATAGGGGTGCGCCCAAAAAATTTTCCAATTCACAATATCATAATAATCGTGGTCGTGGTTATAATTATGGTTCAGACGGTGCGCGTTACTTTAGTAGTCCGTCTAATTATCGCGGTCGCAGTGGTTTTCGTGGCCACACAACGTACCGTCGCCCTACGAGACAACACAATATGCATTTAGCGGAGGCAAATAATAGTGAACTATTGCAACAGAATACGGAAATACAGAGAGATAGTAAAAGTAATAATTTGTTTTTTCGTTCATGAAAATTTTTATTGTCAAAATATTAATTCCGTAACCTTAAATGTATTCCACGTGCCGCGTAGTTGGTTACTTGACACCGGCGCGTCGCTGTCCGTAGTTAGGCAAGAGATATTAGAGAACTTAAACATTCCATTCCATATAGAGCGTATTAAAATAAACGGTATAGGTGGCTATGTATACTGTGATGGTTTTGTTTATCTTAAATTGAATTACAATGATCATGAGTTTGAGCATAAGTTTTATGTATTTAAAAATTTTAAGTGTAGAACGGATGGTATATTAGGTCAAGATTTTTTGAGTAGATTTAATTGTTTATTAGATTTTGAGCAAAATGTTTTGACGATTAATGATAAGGTACCGGTGTGTATTCCATTACAGATGGGTCAACTCGGTAGAAATAATTACATAACTGTACCGGCTAGGTGTGAGGGTACTCATTGGGTGCAGACACACTTTCGGGACGAATGTGTAGTCATGCCTAAACAGTTAAGTGAGGGTGTATTTTTGGCATCGATTTTAGTAAAACCTGATAATGGTAAAATACCGTTAAGAATTTTAAATACCAGAGATATTGATATTTGTTTAAGCTATTTTACTCCGGACATTGTAACCTTAAGTAATTATAATTTATGTTCATTTGAGAGCAATAATTTAAATGCCGAACGAGTTAAGCAGTTATTTTCACTCTTAAATTTAAAACATTTAAATAAAGAGGAACAACTTTCAATAGAAAGTATTTGTGCAAAATATTCCGATGTATTTTTATTACCCGGTGATAAATTAGGCGTAACTAACCTATACGAACAGTCAATTCACTTGAAAGAAAATACCAGTCCGGTATATACCAAGCCTTACAGGCTTCCTAAACAACAAAAAGCTGAGATTGATAGGCAAATCGAAGATATGTTACGTAACGATATTAGAGAAGAAAGTAAGAGTGAATGGTCAAGCCCAGTGCTTCTAGTACCAAAGAAAAGCGATAGCAACGGTAATAGAAAATGGCGTATTGTTATTGATTATAGAAAATTGAATCAATGTCTTCAGGATGATAGATTCCCTTTGCCTAACATAACAGATATATTAGATTCTCTGTCAGGAGCAGTCTACTTTAGCCATTTAGATCTTAGTCAAAGTTACTATCAGTTACAATTAAGCCCAGAAAGCAGAAAATATACCGCTTTCACTACAAACAAACAATACCAAATGAAACGACTTCCGATGGGTTTGAAAATCAGTCCGAGTGCTTTTAGTCGGTTGATGACCGTAGCAATGTCTGGTTTAAACCACGATAAGTGTCTGGTCTATCTAGATGACTTAGTTTGTATTGGGCGAAATTTGGAAAGCCATAATAAGAACTTAATTGATATTTGTGAACGGCTTAGAAGTGTGAATTTAAAAGTTAATCCTGAGAAATGCCAATTTTTAAAGAAAGAGATGTTATATTTAGGCCATGTTGTATCTGCTAAAGGAGTCTCACCAGACCCTGAAAAGACCCGTGTTATACAAAATTATCCAACGCCTACAAATAGTGACGAAGTCAGGCGCTTCGTTGCTTTTGTTAACTATTATCGTAAATTTATACAGAACTTTGCGGAAGTAACTATACCCTTAAATAGGCTTTGTAGGAAAAACGCTAAATTTGATTGGAACATTGATTGCGAAAATTCATTTAAATTATTAAAACAGTCTTTGGTAAACCCACCTATTTTACAGTATCCAAATTTCGACGATGATAATGAGTTTATACTACATGCAGATGCATCTGGTTTGGCCATAGGATCCGTATTGTGCAATAAAAACGACTTGCCCATTGCTTATGCAAGTCGCCCTCTCAATAAATCAGAATTAAATTATCCAACAATAGAAAAAGAACTCCTCGCTATTGTCTGATCTGTTAAATATTTCAGGCCCTACTTATTTGGTAAAAAATTCATTATAAAAACCGATCATAAACCTTTACTTTATTTATTTATTTTCAGTAACCCTTCTAGCAGATTATTAAAGTTTCGTTTGACCTTAGATGAATATGACTATGTAGTTGAATATGTTAAAGGTGTGAATAACGTGGCTGCAGACGCGTTATCTCGCATCGTCATTACCTCAGATGAATTAAAAAGCCTAAATCAGGACGTTTTAAATATTATGACCCGAAGTATGGCAAAACGTAATGTACAGGACAATTCCTCGGTCGACAAGAACAAGACAGATAGTCGGTCTGATCAACCGGAAATCGTTGAAATTCTTAGAAAACCGAGAAATTGCACTGAGTTAGTAATTTCTTCGTGTACTATAAATTGTGACACCGAGTGTGTTAATGAAAACTATTTCATATATGTGCCTTCTAAAATGACAATTTTTATAGATCCATCTTCTCGATCATGCTCGGCGCGAGACGCCTTCGTGAGAGATTTGGAATCTATCTGTAAGAAAATTAATATTGATGAAGTATATATTATTAAGAAAGTAGAGAATGAGAAATATATAAATTGGTTAACCAAATATTGTAGAAATAAAAAGTGGACCGGTCCACGGATTTATATTTTAAAAAATGTGACTAGAGTAATAAATAATGATGATAAACGAGTAATAATAAACGATTTCCACTTGCTTCCCACAAGTGGGCATGCAGGTATTAGACGCATGCTAAACAACATAAAAAGGTATTACTTTTGGCCAAAAATGGTAGATGACGTAACTAAGTTTGTTACAAAATGCGACAAATGCCAAAAACAAAAGCATTCGTTGCATACAAAACAACCAATGACTATAACCACGACTGCGCAATCAGCTTTCGATAAGGTATTTTTAGATATAGTTGGGCCCTTAGATAAGGATTATTATAATTACACGTATATACTCACACTACAATGTGAGCTTAGTAAGTATGTAGAAGCCTATCCTTTAATGAGGAAAGATAGCGTAAGTATAGCCAGAGCTTTTGTCAACAACTTTATACTTAGATATGGTATCCCGCGTGAGATCGCCTCTGACAGGGGTACTGAATTTGTATCTAGTACCATGACTGAGGTAAGTAAGCTACTTAATATTAAACAAACTTTTGCTTGTGCCTATCATCATCAATCGATTGGATCACTTGAGAACACCCACAAATCACTTAATGCATTTTTAAGAATTCAAACAGATAACAATAGTAGGTATTGAAGTGATTGGCTTCCATATTGGTGCTTTTCGTATAATACCACTGTACATTCAGAAACAAAATATTCACCCTTTGAACTAGTATTTGGAAAACCATGTAATCTACCCAGTAACTTACAAAATTGTACTATTGAACCTTTATATAATACAGACAGTTACCCATTAGAATAAAAATTTAGGTTACAGAAAGCCCAATGTGAAGCACGACAAAATTTGATACAAAGTAAATTGTTAAGAAAATCTAAATTTGATAATTATGTAAAACCTGTAATGTATAAGAAAGATGACTTGTTATTGGTTAAAAATGAAACAGGAAATAAATTTGATAATATATACAATGGTCCTTTTAAAGTTTTAGAAGACCTTGATCCAAATGTAAAAATTTTAAGAAATAATAAAGCCGAAACTGTTCACAAAAATAGGACAAAATTGTATGTAAGTTAAAAAAAAAACTCTTAGGTTATATTTTTTTTCTGTTTTTGTGGGGCGTGTGGTGTAGTCTATATATTATAATGATTGTATCAAATATGGGGAGTAATAAACTATATTTTGAGCCAAGAAGTCGTGTTTCGTTTCGCTCCCCGAACCGAACCTTTATAGTAGGGTGAGTAAGATAGGTAATAGAAAGGTTGTGGGAATGAGATAGGTGGATTGGAGTGAGTGAGTAAATGAATGCGGGAACGATTAAGCGGAAGGATGGGAGAGGTGACAGAACGACGACGGAACGACGCTTGAAAGGACGCTACTAAATTAATTAACAGTTATCTTTGAAATTAAACGCCTTTATTTCAAAAACGCGTACTAATTTCCATCGCCGGACCCTTCATATATCTGTAGTGTATCAACTATCCGGTATCCATAACACGAACCTCGTAGCTTACCATGGAACTAGATGGTGCTGTGTTAATGTCCCAACATATTTATTATTATTATTATTTATAAAAGGTAATAAATAAGATGAACTAGCGCCGCACCCTTACTTCGATTGTATGTATATTGATACACATGTTTACATACCCATAACTTACTAATATGATAATTACTTATCATTAAGCACACTCATTTCGATAGGATTACAGAGCAAGCTAACCTATGATACAACGTTCACGACAACAACAAAAATATATGCTTTTGTCATTGAGGTAATGACAATACAAATTTTAAAAAAATATTATGTTTAAAGGGCATTTAGGATTTCGGCTAATTTACTACAAGTTTATTAAAACACTAGCGACTCACCCTCGCTTCGTTCGGGTTCGTCCCTAGGTTGCTTCCCAAAACAAAATTAATTAATTAATTTTGTAACACCATAAACGCGCCTAGCCAGTGTGCGTCTATGCGATCCCCACCCGCCGGCACTGACTCAACGCACACAACGACAGCCGCCCACCTATTTAAGCAGCCTCGCTCGTTGCATCGCGGCAGTCTGTTAGCTGCAGCCTTCGTATCCGGCAATTCGGAAAGTTGGTTGAGCTATCTAGACGCATCCTCGCAGTACCTACGTATGTGACGTATCCGGTCGGTCGCTTCGAATCGAACGCCTCCCGGTCCGCCATTGTATCATAGTTCTTTTATATATTATACTCGAAATAAATTCTAAGAAGATCCCTTAACTCTGGTTGTTTTCTTCCTGTCACCATTAACTACGTAACACACACTTGTTACAAACTGGCGCCCAACGTGGGGCCCGGAAGAAGGCCAGCCCGAAATCGAGGAAAATTAAAGAAGAAAGAGACTGCAGCATGAATTTTACGGAGGAGCAGTTTGAGAAACTGTTGGCAGCGATAGGATCGCAACAACATGGATCTTTTGCCTCGTGTAAGGTGTCTTTCGACGGAACAAGGGATACTGAAGCCGTTGAAGCCTTCCTCACTGCATCGACTGTCTTCAAATCAGTGGAAAAAATCAATGATGAAGAAGCCATTAAGAGCGTGCCATTAATCCTGAAGGGTGAAGCAGCTATTTGGTGGAATGGCGTCAAAGAGCAAGTCACTACGTGGACTGATTTTCAAGTCAGGGTACGTCACGCATTTGCCCCGAAGAGACCGGCGTATCTAGTAGACCAGGACATCGTTGGCATTAAGCAAAGTGAAAAGGAGCTTACGGAGATATTTGTATCCAAGAAGAGAGCCCTTTTTGCACAACTGCCAGAACCTGCTCACAACGAGTCACAGCAGCTGGACATGATTTACGGCCAAATTCGCTACAAGATTCGTGCCAAGGTGCCTAGGGAATCGATTTTCACCTATGATGCTTTATTAAAAGCAGCCAGAGGAGTGGAGCGACTGCTAATTGAAAAACAACCTCAGAAGTACCAACCAGAGGAGCATAACAAAGCGAAAGAAACTTCTGTGCCAAAGAAACTTCGCTGTGGATTTTGTAGGCTGCCAGACCACTCTGTGGAAAACTGTCGTAGAAAGATGAAGGAACTAGGATGTACCACAACTAGTAGTGCTATCCCTATTAATGATAAGTCGGCGTCAGTTGCTGTAGAAACACAAGCTCCTTCACCTTCCCAACCGAAGTTTTCGTGCTACGGATGTGGTACACCGGGGGTTGTGCGGTCAAAGTGCTCGACCTGTATGAATAAGACACCTATAAAACAAGAAGTGAGCTTTTTCGCAATCAATGTTAGAACTGACGCTCGCCCAAGGCCTAAAATCGGGATTAGTGTAGGCAAGATTGTGGGAACAGCCTATGTGGATTCATGCGCGAAAACTAGCGTCGCATCATATGGTTTCTATCAATGCTTACTCAAATTGGGATACCACTTTAACAAGGAACGTGTAATGGTGACACTGGCTGATGGTGAGAAAACACAGCGAAATGTGCTGACGGTTAAAGTACCAATCGGACTTTGCAATCGTGTAATACCTACCACGTTTATCATATTTCCAGAGTCTCAGGAATCACGTACCTTATTGGGTATTGGTTTCATTCAGGACGCCGGAATGGTTTTGAACATCCCGCAAATGAGTTGGTGTTTCATCGATGATCCGGATGTCACCTTTGATCTTTACATGGAGGATTCAGATGAGGTCTCCATGTCCCATGTTGAAGTAACACCCCTATCGAGTCCATTTAGACAGGATTTTGTGAAGAATGTTCAACTGCCGGCAATCATATCCCCGCTGTCAATTACGCCACCAAACGCACATGACATTTGTAATAAAGGAAGCGACAAGCTAGTCGAACAAATTCCAGGATTACCAGAATCCAGCGCCTGCGCCGCTGTTGATCTCCGCGTTGCTGGTAACTCGGGAGAACCAGCATTACCTGAGAAGAGTGCCTGTGACAATAGACCCTACCGTGTTGTACGCTTTGACCCTCCTTCACCACCTACTAAGCGAACAAGAGCTTTATTTGATGGCTACTCCCCAAGTTTCATTGACTTCATGTTTCGAGATGCTCAAATAAACACTCATGCGGCTGATGTGGACCTGTCTCCACATTCTAGAATGCTCTTTCCTAGTGATGACGGTAGTGATGACGTGGAAATAGGTTCTATATCTGTGGATGAGCTCACATCAGAGATGCTTGACGAGTCGCGGAAGGTGCAGCTCGTAGAAATGCTACGGAATAACCAGGAAGTGTTTAAAGAAAACGTCGAACCTACAACCATAGCTGAACACTGCATCAATACGGGCAACCATAACCCGATTTCAGTGCCTCCGTATCGGCTATCACCTCCACGGCAAGCCGTACTGAAGAGGGAAATAGTGAAGATGTTGGACCAAAAGATCATAGAACCGTGTTCATCTCCTTGGTCTGCACCAGTTATTATGGTTCCCAAGAAGGACGGGTCCGTACGTGTTTGTGTTGACTACCGTAGATTGAACGCCATAACGACACCAGATATTTATCCCATTCCTCGAATCGACGATCTACTTCATGCAGCTAAACCAACGCCGTTTATGTCAACTCTAGATTTGCGTGCAGGCTACTGGCAAGTAAAGGTTAAAGACGCCGATCAGGACAAGACGGCCTTTATAACACCATTCGGATTATACCGTTTTAAGCGTATGCCATTCGGACTTCGGAATGCCCCTGCAACGTTCCAGCGATTGATCGATAGAGTGCGAATCAGCCTGGAAGATGTTAAAATGCTAGCATATCTAGATGATTTGATTATATTCTCATCTAACTTTGAAGATCATCTGACAGATCTAAACAAAGTCCTACGAAAGCTAAAGGAATATAATCTCCGAGTTAATTTCGTCAAATGCAGATTTTGTTCTTCAACTATCAAATATCTGGGCCATCTTATAACTCCGGACGGCTTGAAGGTTGATCCAGAGAAGGTATCAGCTATACTCGAATATCCTGCACCGAAGAATCTCAAGCACCTGATGACATTTCTGCAAACGTGCTCCTGGTTTAGACGTTTTATGCCAAATTTTGCTAAGATTAGCGAACCATTAACTCGTCTTACAAAGAAGGAGGCAGAATGGAATTGGACTATGGAACAAGATATAGCTTTCGATAAGTTAAAAACTCTTTTGACTACGGCTCCTGTACTTCGCCAAGCCGACGGAACTAAGCCATATATTATTAAGACAGATGCCAGCAATTATGCACTTGGAGCTGTTTTAGTCCAGGGGGAGGGGGAAAATGAACACCCTGTCGAGTTTGCTAGTAGACTGCTGAATCCTGCCGAGAGGAATTACTCCACTACCGAAAGAGAAGCTCTTGCCGTCGTGTGGGCTATCGCAAAATTCAGAGGATACATTGAAGGACTCCCTGTTACTGTGATAACAGACCATCAGGCTTTGAAGTGGCTCATGTCTCTACGATCTCCAACAGGTCGCCTTGCGAGATGGTCTTTACAAATACAAGCCTATGATATTACAATTAAGTACTCCCCTGGAAGGACAAACGTAGTTGCTGACACCCTTTCAAGACCTATTTGCGGCGAGCAATCTACTAAAGATTGTGGTTTATGTAGTGTAGAAGTGGATATGCCCAAACGATCTGCTTCTGAAATAAGAGCTAAACAATTAAAGGATGAACAGATAAACCGCATCGTGACCGCTTTGGAAGATGCAAAACGTACTGAAAATGCTGTATATTGGAGTAGTAAAGGGTACGTTATGAATAACGGGTTACTCTACCGATACAATCCGACTAACGATTCGGAAGAAGCCCAGCTCGTAGTTCCGACACATGAATAGGCAAATATCCTTATTGCGTATCATGATGATCCATTGGCTGGACATTATGGTGCAGATAAAACTTACCAACGCATCTCTAAGCGATACCACTGGAAAGGAATGAGGAAGTACATCGAGGCATATGTCAAAAACTGTGTTCCATGTCAGCGGTATAAACCATCAAACATGAAACCAGCTGGGTTACTTCAGACTACACCAATTAACCAGCGCTTTGAGACCATAGCCTTCGATCTATTTGGACCTTTACCGCCCACAACTACTGGAAAGGCTTGGATATTAATCGTGGAGGATGTGGCCACAGGCTGGGTTGAGCTATTCGCAATGGATATCGCTAGCGCTGACAATTGTTCGAAAATCTTGGTGAATGAGATCTTTCTACGTTACGGAATCCCTAGAAGACTCATAAGTGATAACGGTCCACAATTCGTTAGTGCTGTCATGCAACAGCTGACTTTTTGCCTAAACATCAAACATGTTTTTACGCCAGTGTATCACCCAGCAGCAAATCCAGTAGAAAGGAAGAATAGAGACCTGAAAACACAGCTGGCTATCCTGGTGGAAGATGATCACGGAACATGGGATGACAAACTACCCAGCATCCGATTTGCTATGAATACGGCAAACAGTCTTACCACCGGGTATACTCCAGCTTATTTAACATTTGCTAGGGAACTTCGGACTCCAGACGACAATGCTCACGACATGCGGCAGATCATTCAGTCTGAAAACTTCGTACCCGAGATAACCCCAAAGCTCCTTATGCTCGCGGATACACTGAAAAGAGCTCGTGCAGTGCGAGAGATGAAGGAAGAATGCAGAAAAGAGATAGCGGATAAAGGACGCAGGACAGATACCGGCTATAAACCTGGTGATCTAGTCTTAGCCACTACCCATCCGGTTAGCAATATGGCTCGAGGTGTAAGTGCCAAGCTCTGTCCACGACGTGACGGACCCTATTTAATTCTAAGCCGCCATGGCGTCTCTTCTTATGTACTTTCAGATCCCAGCACACCAGGTCAAGCTCTTGGTGTGTATCACACATCTGCCCTGGCCCCTTACTTAGGCAGCATTAGCCCACTCCCGCGTCCAGTACGTTCGATCAAGAAACGAGGACGACCACCAAAGCATAAGTCAGCTGCCGACTTGACACTCCCTGCTCGCAGACGTGGTCGACCTAAGAAAAACTGAAGCTCAGAACACGATGCCTGGCTGTCTGCTCGTCGGAACTTCTTCGCATCCAGAGGGGGAGGATGTAACACCATAAACGCGCCTAGCCAGTGTGCGTCTATGCGATCCCCACCCGCCGGCACTGACTCAACGCACACAACGACAGCCGCCCACCTATTTAAGCAGCCTCGCTCGTTGCATCGCGGCAGTCTGTTAGCTGCAGCCTTCGTATCCGGCAATTCGGAAAGTTGGTTGAGCTATCTAGACGCATCCTCGCAGTACCTACGTATGTGACGTATCCGGTCGGTCGCTTCGAATCGAACGCCTCCCGGTCCGCCATTGTATCATAGTTCTTTTATATATTATACTCGTAATAAATTCTAAGAAGATCCCTTAACTCTGGTTGTTTTCTTCCTGTCACCACTAACTACGTAACACACACTTGTTACAATTTGGTTTTTGATTTTTTTTCGTGGGACCCAATTTTTTTTTAAATAAAAGTAGCCTAAGTTACTCCTTATAACACCTGCTATCTGCCAGTGAAAGTCTCGTCAAAATCGGTCCAGCCGTTTCAGAGATTAGCCAGAACAAACAGACAGACAGACAGATAGACAAAAATTATAAAAAAAAATGTTGTTTTGGTATATGTACCGTATAATCATCCATATGCATTTAGTAAAAAAGCGATTATTTTAATATTACAAACAGACACTCCAATTTATTTATCTGTATAGATGTATAGATTAGATTGTAATTGCAAATGTAAAAAAATCTTAAAAAAAATATTATAGAATATTCTTATCAAATATATGTACATCATACTTTAGTCGACATTTGAGGACATGACCAGGATATTGGTAGGAAGCCAAAAGGAAACCCCATCTTCTATATATCTTAATATATGAAATTCTCGTGTCACGATGTTGGTACTGGATGAATTCCGAAACTACTTATCCGATATTAATTTTTTTTTAAATGTGTGATTTGTTTCAACTTAAAAGATAGGGCAGTTTTTATCCCGATTATTTTATTTTTTTTATTGCAAAATTAACGAATTTTATATGTGTACTACAGCAACGCGTGGCCGGATCTTTTAATAATATATGTATATATTATACTAGCGACTCACCTTCGCTTCGCTCGAGTTCATCCCTAGCTTACTTCCCAATACAAACTTTCATCCCCATTTCCACCCCCTTAAGGGTTGATTTCCGGAATAAAAAGTCCTTCCAGGGTTTCAAACTATCTTCTTACCAAATTCCATCTATATCGGTTCAGTAGATCCAGAGATTAGGTACCCCATACAACCTCACAAACTCTCAAACTTTACCTCTTTATAATATTAGTATAGATATAAATAAAATTGAATATTTTTGTGTATGTTTATGCTCTATGTACCTATTCCTAAAACATTCATCCGATTGCGATGAAACTTTGGTAAAATATTCTGCGTACGTACCCAAGAAGATTACTAGTAAAAAAAAAAAGATTTTTATGGGTTTCTCCTCCATACGTTTCTAAACCATACATCCCTAAGGTTCATGCTCGTACCCGAACAAAACGCGGATAAGTAGCTAGTTTTGAACAATTTCAATCCCACGTTTGGGAATGTGGACAAAACAGTCGCGATACCAAAATATTTGGTTAATTTAGTCAACCTTGGGACATCGATGTGACGCAATACGTGACGTATTACAAAAAATATGTAAAGTGTTGAGGAAACTAACAATAGAATTGTTGTCGAAGGCTTTGGCTGATGCAAAATTACTCTCACCTATAATAATTGCTTAATTGTACATCGCACTTAAATATTTTCGTTTATTGCCGACGTTCCGGAGGTCATAATTTACATCGAAACTACAATTTATATGAATCAAGCACTTGTCACGTTAGAATATAATTGCGTGTGATTTCCGCAAAAGGGGGGTTCCCTTAAAGTTTCAGTAAGTGTACAATGGTATTTGATTCCAAATACAAGGAAATTTCATCAATTTTATTATCCATCTTCATACATACATAATATTTTCCATCCAATCCAAAACATCCACAATGATCCAGACCGTCAAATTCAAAGTAAACCCAAAAACTTCTGGAAAAGACTAAAACTCTCGTCACAAAACTATTTTTAGACAAATAATTTACGCACGTTAAAAACAAACGATACACCTAAAATATACTATGAAGATTGCGTGATAATCGTTTAAATATAACTTGGATCAGTTCCAATGCTAGGTCCCAGCTGATTAGCTATGATGAAATACCAAACAATAATAAATGATTTGTCAAAGACAACCTCTCCCGGGGTCGCTGATGAGAGCATTGAGAGCACTTGCATCTAACTGACCTTTACTTCAAGTGTTCTTTCAAAATTTACACAATAAAACCTCCTTTTATATTTATTTTGGCATGTACCAACCATAGTCACTCTTTATTTTTGGGAGAGACTCTCCCGTGGCCATGATTGCTGCAAAGCATTCGACGAGTCGGTAATCAAAAATCAAAATAAATCCGAAAAGATTGTTTTATTTAAAATTTCAAATATTCCCTATATGTTTACCCAGATAACCAACTGTCATCATACTGAATTTCATCAAAATCTGTCCAGTTGCTTTCTCGTGATGCGTTCCCAGGCAGACAGACAGACAGACAGACAAAAATACTAAAAACTATAGATTCGGCTTCTCGTATCGATAATAATGACAATTTCAATAAAATTTTCCAAAAAATATTTAATATTTACAGATCCAGTTAGAATTTTATTATATGTATAGACTAGTGACTCACCCTCACTTCGCTTCGGGTTCGTCCCTAGACAAAAACAAATCTATCCCACGGAAACCGTACATTTTTCCGGGATGATATATAGCAGCCTATAGCCTTCCTCAGTTAACGGGCTATCTAATGTTAAAAGAATTATTTAAATCGGATCAGTAGTTCTCGAGATTAGCGCGTTCAACCAAATAAACAAACTCTTCAGCTTTATAATATTAGTATAGATATATATATACGTAGTTTTTATACAAAATATTTTTTACTTGTAAACCTTTCAACTCTAATGACTGCTCAAGCTTAAGTAGGCGACATAGTTTTCGTTTTGACCCAATACGAATTATAGCAGCAATTACAGTTACTTTTCTGAACTAAATCCTAAATGAAGAGTTCAGATATATGTTAAATCTAGATTTTTTCTTGCAACCCCTCGTTTTTAATCAGAGTTATTACTAGGCTAACCTTCTGTAAACATTTAGGATATCTGCAGACGAAGAACTCATTATCCGAGAAAGTTGTATCTCAGTTAGGCTTAGGTTTAACTGGAATTACTTAAATCCTATAATATGTAGACTTGTCAAAACGAATGGAATGAGTTTAAACTCAAATGTAGGACACATTTCCAAAAAACCTATTCACTCCTATATTAGATCAACTCGATGGTTTTAAATTATTGTATTGCTATTCAGATTTCACATAAATAGACACATAACATATTTATAATATGTATGTATTTAAAGTTATATATGTGTAGTGTATCAACTATCTGGTATCCATAACACAAGCCTCGTAGCTCACCATGGAACTAGATGGTGCTGTGTTAATGTCCCAACATGTTTAAAAAAAAAACAATTCAAAAATCAACATGGCGTCTAATCGTAAAATGGAACTCCAATAGTTGATACTCTTAATTGTAAGAGCTTTCTCATTCGAAAAAATTAGAGAAGAAGATAAGTTTTTTTATTTAAACACTTTAAGTTGCGATAAAGAAGTACTAAATGGGACATGATTCTCTCAAATTTATTGATGACTAGTGACTCACCCTCGCTTTGCTCGGATTCGTCCCTAGGTACATTTCGATTTTTTTGAGCGGAACCCTAATTCTTTTACTGAAATAAAAGGAGCCTAAGTTACTCCTTATAACATCAACTACCTGCCAATGAAAGTCCCGTCAAAATCGGTCCAGCCGTTTCGAAGATTAGCCGGAACAAACAGACAGACAAAAAATTTAAAAATTGTGTTTTTCTTATAAGTACCGTATATAATTCCATATGCATTTAGTATAAAGCTGTTATTTTGACATTACACACAGACACTTCAATTTTATTTATCTGTATAGAAGAGCTTTCCAAAATTGCTCCAAGCTTTATCAACACGTATGGTCCATCAGAGATGTGAGGAAATACTAAGATTATCAGCTCAGTTTGTAAATAGCCTAAATATAATATGTAACTCAAATTATCACTGGCTCATTTCCAGGCTACGTCACTTAATGTCAACGCCTGGATGACGAAACGCGACCTTGTCGTTGGGAACTTGATAATAATGGTTGATTTTACACTAGCTTTCGCCGCGACACCGTTTGCGTGTCCGAAGGATAGAGAAAGCTTGTTATTCTTTACTTAATCCTCTGATCAATTCGTCCTTCTATCCTCTATATCACGAAAATGTTCTTCTACACGATAAAATAATTTAGTATGATAAAAAATGTTTTAAAAGAAATGTGCATATTACAAAACGTCCGCGATAAACGATAGCATTCCCAAGAATGGTTGATGTCAGGCAGGCGACCGGTCGTAAAACTTTTGCCAAATCCTACCAGCAGGACGGAAGATGTACTGCGCCGACCCCGAGTAATTGGGAAATGGGCAGGGAGATGATGGTAGCTGGTTATCCGGGTCAACAGGACAGAATAGGATACTGTTTACTGCGGGAAAATATCTCATCTCTGAGAAATCTATACTAAACGTTAAAACGTATCTAGGGACGAACCCAAGCGGAGCGAGGGTGAGTCACTAGTCACATTATAAGTATAACACATTCTTTAAAAACTGGTAAAAAGTGGACATTAGAATTGTAAAACAAGGAAGAAGTCATTTAAATATATGTATGAATATAATTAACCTGTCACATAACGTAAGAGCGTATATTTAAATATTGTAGTGCCAACGTAACAACATTTTTTTACCTGTACTATTCTCAAAGCCAACAACATAGCTATATATTATTATATTCTTTATTCCACTTTAAATGTGATACAGAAAAAAAAACACCAATAAACAAAGTTCACGAAGGTGGACTTATCTCTAAAAGAGATCTCTTCCAGTCAACCTCTGGACACAGTCTATAAAACAATACAGTCATCCAACGAAGCCGTCTAGACAGAGCAATCGTGCGGGGTGTGAGGGGTGAGACGCGGGTAGGCGAGCCCGAGCTGCATACATTTCTGCCGCCCGAATTAGTAAGCAGCTCGGGACACGACTTTAAGGGCTATCGCGCGTTTATTTTAATTTGTAAGCAATTAAAATGTTTCATACTACCTGTGCTATATTATATATTTTTTGCTAAAATTATTTATTAGGATGAGGATTTTTTACATAATTAAGTTTAATAACAGAAATTTCAAATCCAGTAAATCTAGAAACCGAAAATATTTGTCCGTTGCCCATTTATGATAGGTGATTTGGAAATCTATTATTTACATTATATCATATATCATATAAAACTAACTTTGCTAAAAAATTGAAAATAATGATAAATTTATATATAACTAAATTCAATTTGACTTTTGCTAGATTTAATTTATTTTTATTATAACTTAATTTATTTCATTCTAATTATCTAGTTATTCATTAAATTAATTATAATGTCGCTTAGAAATATCCATTTAATCAAATCAAATAATTGTTAAATCAATTGTATATTATATTTTTTATTAAAGAAATAAAAGGTTTATTATTATTATTATATGAAATTTTGTAAAACTCTATTTGAATTTGCCTCCGCGAAATGCCTTTTTGTATTCTTTGCTATGAAGAACTTCGATAAATAACTAAATAATAATATTATATTTTAATTAAATTACAAAAAAAAACTGTAACAACCCTGCGTAATGCGAAGTACGCTACGCGGTGTCGGCTTTTCTTCAAACATCAAAGGCGATAGCCCACTGTTATTTTTTAGTACACTGTGCTCTGGATGTGGAAGATGTCAGCGAGCAATATAGTGCAAAAAATATACTAGATATATGTATGCTAGAATTAAAGGTAATAATCACATATACATAATATATTACTTACTAGCGACTCACCCTCGCCTCGCTTCGGGTTCGTCCCTAGACAAAAACAAATCTATCTATATAAATATATATTATATTATATATTATAAATCTATCTATATAAATCTATCTACATATATATATATATATATATATATGTTAGAGAATAATTAATAAAAATTACTTGTTGCCATATTTGATATTTTATACACGATTCCGGGGGTAGTTGAATGACGGTACTTGACAATAGCGTTTGACATATTTGATAGATAATAATTTATAACGTGAGTCAGTAGTGCGAGTGATTTACTTTGCTGTGAACACTCGACTGTGCCGCACGAGCACACTGACCATGGCGGACGAGAATCGCGATAACTTAATATTAAATCCATCGACATCCGTAACAGCAGCGGTGGGATCCGCCTGTGATTCTCATCATGGGTCTCCCATCCTCGGAGGGACTCAGGACCGATCGTATTTTCGTGCTACCTACAATGGGCAAGACACTGAAGGGCCCCAACCGCCAACTCATCCACCGTTAACTTCAAATACCAATATGTGGGCCGAATTCTTCCAAACAATGTTAAACAACTTTAAACATAAAGAAGCTCAACCATCTACATCCAGAGTGAAGAAATTGAAGCCTACTGAGATCTTCCTTCCGCCGTACGATCCTGACGAGAGCGAGTTTACAGCCCAGCAATGGTGTGAAGAAATTGATAATCATAGAAAACAGAATACCTGGACGGATTATGAAACAAAGAATGCTGCTTTCATCAATCTACGCGGGCGAGCTAAGAAGTGGGCGTCACAATCATATCAAGTGTGCAAGACCTGGGACGATGTAAAGGAGCGCCTCTCTCGGCAGTTCGCGTCAACGAAGAGGTTCCACGATCTGTTCCGGGACATGGTGGAGTTCACGAGCGAGAAGGCTGCTACCTACATCGAGTACTCTACCCACAAGCTGGCTATGATCGACCGCCTCGAGACGGGATGGAGTGAAGCAAACAAAATCGAGGTAGTTATATCCGGTATATGCGACGTTCAGGTACGTTCAGATTTATTAAAAAATACACCTTTAAATTTTGTTGCACTTGACAGGCATTTGTGTGCCTATCCCCGCATTAAGAATTTAAAACGATCTTTTGAGTCGCGGGTAGATAATACATGTAAGCGTCGTAAAGTAAATGATAATAAACCTATGAATTCTAACGATCGCGTGTGCTATAATTGTGGTAAATATGGTCATTTGAGACGTAACTGTAACACTAATAAAATAAATCAAAATCAGATTAAAGATAATAACATTTTACCAAAAATACCTCAGTCAATATCAGATAAAATCATTCGCTGTAATCATTGTAATAAAATAGGTCATAGTGATCGTACATGTTTTATAAAACAAAAAGAAGATAAAACTAAAGGTTCTAAACTAGATTTAGATTGCACAAAATCCGTTAATGTTTGTTCTTCCTCCGATATATCATTAATTGAAATAAAAATTAACGATTATTTGTTCCATGCCTTGGTTGATAGTGGGTCTGAGTGTTCATTATTACGTGAAAACATAGCTCGTCATTTGATAGGAACACGTGAATTTGTCTTTACAAAATTAACCGGTATAGGCTCGCAGCCGTCATATTCTTTTACCAAGTTAACTGTTTTTATTAATTTGTGCGATATTCACGTTGAAACAAGTTTCTTCATTGTAGACTCTGACACTATTCCGTATGACGTTATATTAGGTCGTGATATCTTTAAAATACCCGGTCTAGAATTAATTATGAGCAGTGAGGGTGTTCGTTTATCTCGTAAAATATGTAATGTAGCCGTCTGTTCCGTCCTTGAATCGAATAATGAAAATAAAATAGATACTGATTTAAGTGATTCTACACATATAAAGCAATTAAACTCGATTATTGAAAAATTTAAAAGTAGCTTTGTTACCGGTAACGCTAATACTACGGTTAAAACGGGCGAAATGGTAATTAAACTTAAAAATCCTGATAAGATAGTACAACGACATCCATATCGGTTGGCAACGTCTGAGCGCACTGTAATGAGAGAAATTGTAGGGGATCTCGAGTCAGGTGGAAGACAGGCAGGTTAGTCCTCCTCAAAAAGGCGGGGCGGTCCGCGGAATCTCCGTCTGCGTATCGTCCCATCGTCCTCCTGGATGAAGTGGCGAAGCTCTTCGAGCGCATCGTGGCCGGGCGTCTGGTGGCGCATTTGGAGCAGGTTGGACCCGATCTCTCCGACGTCCAGTTTGGTTTTCGCGGTGGACGTTCCACCGTGGATGCCATTCTGCGTGTCCGGTCCCAGGCGCAGGAAGCAGTCTCCCGGGGTGATGTCGTTATCGCGGTATCGCTTGATATCGCGAACGCGTTTAACACGTTGCCCTGGGGCTGCATAAGGGAGGCACTCCGCTATCATGGGGTGCCGACCTACCTCCGTCGCGTCGTGGAGGCTTACCTGTCGGAGAGGTGGGTGACGTTCCCAGGACAGGGAGGATGGGAAAGTCGGGAGGTAGTGTGCGGTGTTCCACAGGGGTCGGTACTCGGACCACTCCTGTGGAACATCGGTTACGACTGGGTCCTGAGGGGCGCCTGTCTGCGAGGAGTAAAGCTCACATGCTATGCGGACGACACATTGGTGACAGCACGTCAAGAGACGTATAGAGAGGCGGCAGTGCTGGCCACAGCCGGGGTGGCTCATGTGGTAGGCAGGATTCGGCGGCTAGGCCTAGAAGTCGCACTCGAGAAGTCGGAGGCCGTGTGCTTTCACGGTCCTCGGAGGGCGCCGCCATCAGACGCGCACATTGTCGTGGGAGGGGTCCGCATCGGCGTTAAGAGCACGATGAAGTACCTCGGACTCGTGCTCGACAGCCGGTGGACCTTCCGGGCGCATTTCTGTGCCCTGGTGCCGCGACTGCTAAAGGAGGCAGCAGGACTGTGCAGACTCCTTCCGAACGTAGGGGGACCGAGCATCACAACTCGGAAGCTCTACACGGGAGTGATTCGCTCAATGGCGATGTACGGTGCCCCAGTTTGGGCGGATGGCCTGGCTCGCGACAACATCGCTCTGCTGCGGAGGGCGCAGAGAGTGATGGCGACCAGGGTCATCAGGGGGTACCGTACCATCTCGGGGGAGGCGGCGTGCGTGCTGGCCGGCGTTATGCCTTGGGACCTGGATGCGCTTTCCTTGGCGTCGATCTATTGTCGGCGTCGAGGCCTAGCGTCCAGGGATCCCAGCTCAGCACCACGCGGGATCGAAGAAGAGCAAGAGCGGGTAGCCGCAATAGAAGAGTGGCGGTCCAGGCTGGAGCGCCCTTGCGCTGGCCGACGGACCATCGAGGCAGTTCGCCCCATTCTCGCGCAGTGGTTGGGCAGGCGTCACGGCGTCCTAACCTTCCGCACCACGCAGATCCTCTCGGGGCATGGTTGCTTCGGGGGATATCTGTGTCGGGTCGCCGGGAGGGAGCCCACTCCTCGCTGCCACCACTGCGACGACTGTCCCGATGAGTCGGCCCAGCATACGCTGGAGGTGTGCCCAGCTTGGGCGACGGAGCGCGAGGCGCTCCAAAGTGTTGTGGGGGCGGACCTGACGTTGCCGGCTGTGATCTCTGCCATGGCCGGTAGCGAAAGGTCCTAGGACGCCGTCCTGTCCTTCTGCGAGGACGTGATGTCGCAGAAGGAGGCGGCGGAGAGAGAGAGGGAGGCGACTTCCGATCTCGCACTCCGCCGCAGAAGGACCGGGCGCCGGAGAGCGGCCCACGATCGCCGCCTCCCCCCCTAGCACGAGCCAGAGGGCGGTCGACTTGGGGAAGTCGGCCGTCCATTAATCTGGCCCGAGTCGGCGCGCGCGGAGGCGTCCGCGCGCCACTCGAGGAGGCCGTCAGGGGTGGTCTATCACCTTAGCCCCTGACACCGGGACGTGCCTCAACAGGCACTCGCCGCTGGGGTTTACAGAGGAATTCGGATACCTGTGACCCCAGCCTTATGGCGACAGAGTGGCCTTTCGTCAGGTTTTTAGTGGGTAGGCTGCCGCGCGTTTACCATCTTTGCGCGGCAGGAGCCCCACATAACCCGTCTCGCTTCCCCAGGCGAGCGGGTACCCGTAAGAGGGTTTTCCTGACGTTAAAAAAAAAAAAAAAAAAAAAAAAAAAGGGGATCTCGAGTCAAAGGGTATTATTAGAGAAAGCTCGTCACCTTTTTCAAGTCCGGCTTTGCTCGTGAAAAAGAAGGACGGCTCGGACCGCCTTTGTATTGACTATAGAGAACTTAATTCGAACACTGTACGCGATAATTACCCCCTTCCACTTATAGAAGAACAGATAGATTCATTGGGTCAAGCTAGGTTTTATACTTCTCTCGATATGGCCTCTGGGTTTTATCAGATACCTATGTGTGCTGCAACTAATTCCATAGAGAAAACGGCTTTTATAACCCCTGACGGTGTATGGGAATTTCTAAAAATGCCGTTTGGTCTATGCAACGCACCGTCTGTATACCAAAGAGCCATAAATAAAGCTTTAGGTAGTCTCAAAGACAAAATAGCCTTGGTCTACATGGACGATGTATTGATAACAACATTAACGATTGAAGAGTCTTTTAAAAATGTAGAATCTGTTTTACAAGCATTGACAGACGCCGGTTTTTCGTTAAACTGGAAAAAATGTAAATTTCTAAAATATCCATTGAGTATCTAGGGTACGTTGTCTATAATGGTACTATTAAACCTAATCCAAAAAAGATTGATGCTCTTGTTAATGCACCGCTTCCTAGGAATATAAAAGAATTACGCCAATTTAACGGACTCGCGGGGTACTTTAGAAAATTTATCCCTAACTTTTCATCAATAATGACCCCATTGTATCACTTGACTAGAAAAGATTGTAAATGGGAATGGACTGACAGACACACCGCAGCACATAAGTCGATCATTGAGTACCTTACTTCTGAACCCGTACTTACAATATTCGATCCTAGTAGGGATATCGAGCTTCACACCGACGCCAGCTCGATCGGCTATGGCGCGATACTGTTTCAGAAGTATGGTACACAACTTAGAGTCGTAGGATACTATAGTCAAAGGACTACCGAGGTAGAAAGTCGATATCACAGTTATGAATTGGAAACTTTAGCTGTTTTTAAGGCTTTTAAACATTTTCGTCACTATCTTTTAGGTAAAAGTTTTAAAGTAGTCACTGATTGTAATAGTCTTAAAGCATCTCGACATAAGCGGGATTTATCGACACGCGTACATAGGTGGTGGGCATTCATGCAATCTTTTGATTTCGAGATTGAATACCGTAAGGGTGAAAGAATACCTCATGTTGATTATCTTAGTAGGAATCCGCCTAGTATTAAAGAAGTAAATGTTGTACGAATTAATAATGACTGGCTTGTATCCGAGCAATATTTAGACCCCGACATTCGTAGAATAATAGAATCGATCGAAAACGATACTATTGACCCTAGCTTAAAGTCTTCTTACACATTAAAGAATAATGTATTGCATAAAAATTTTCAAGTTGATAAAAAATCATTTTCTCGAGCTATTGTCCCTAAAAATTTTCGTTGGCAGATTATACATAGATTTCACGAAGATCTTAAACACTTAGGTTGGGAAAAAACCCTAACTAAATTGAGAGAACACTTCTGGTTTCCTAATATGACTTCATGCGTACGAACGTTTGTAGACAGATGCCTTACTTGTAAAATTAATAAAGTGCCTAGTGGTAAAAAACAATCAGAATTACACCCTATAGAAAAGATTGCTGAACCATTTCACACTATACATGTTGATACAACGGGTAAATTAACAGGTAGTCGCGAAGCTAAAGAATACGTTATAGTAATAGTAGACTCTTTTACAAAATATTGTTATTTAACTGCCGTCAAAGATTTGACATCTAGAGCAGCATGTAATGCACTTAAATCTTTTGTTTCATTATTTGGTTCGCCTAAGCGTATTATATCTGATCAGGGTACGTCGTTTACTGGAAAAGAGTTTCAAGATTTATGCGAAGAATGGTCAATCGAGTTCCATGAAATAGCTAGTGGCACTAGTCGTGCCAATGGGCAAGTGGAGCGCTTTATGTCCGTTATTACTAATTGTTTCACTATAGCTGAAAACTCGGAACATAAATCTTGGAAATCTGTACTAGGTGAGATACAACTTGCAATAAATTGTACGGTATCTAAAAGCACGGGTATGAGTCCTCTTCAAATGTTAATAGGTTGTAATAAAAGCCCTCCGCGCATAAACTCATTAATTCAAGAATACGATAAGTTAGATTTGTTAGAAATAAGAAGTAATGCAAAAAGCAGGATGGACGAACAGGCATTAATAAATAAAAAGCGTTTCGATCAAAATAAATCTAAAATTCAAGCATTTAATGTTGGAGATTTAGTTCTTGTTGAGAAAAATCCCCGCATAGTTAAAAAACTAAGTGCAAAATTTTCGAATCCGTGTAGAGTCATAGAAGTTTGTGCTAATGATAGGTATAAGGTCGAGCCATTGGTAGGCGGGCGAGTTCAGTATGTTTGTCATGAAAAGCTACGTAAATATCCCGCTTGCCTTCCTCAAGTATCTGAGGAACTAGATTGAAGTGTTATTTACATGAAAAATAAGTTTATTGTTTAATGAAATATCTGTTGTGTGTAATATTTTTGATTATGTTTAACTTTAAGCCCCTGATTATTTATTTATTGTATCATGAATTAGTTACAATTGTACTGTTTTGTTTCTAGAATTTATTTATAATCAATACGATAATATTTTTCGTAAAATATTTTTGTTAAATTTTAATTTTAAGTTATAATTTATTGCAATTAAGGGATTGTTACCATTGAAATTCACGTTGATTCCATTATGTTAAATGAATAATTTTTCTAGTTATGAGGTAAAATTTAATGTAGTGTTATGTAGTTAGTCATTTTTTGATAGTTAATTTTCAAGTTTATAATCAATATAGTCCTAAAATGTAAATCAAAGTGAGTTTATGTTTTTTAAAACGTTGGAAGGCTATGACGCTTCACGTTAACATTTTAATGCGTTGGAATGCAGTGACGCTTCGCGCAGGGTTCTGAGAGCGTTGGAATGCTGTAACGCTTCACGCTAGTGTTTTAAAGGCGTTGGAAGACCAGACGCTTCACGCTGAGGTTCTGAAGGCGTTGGAATGCTGTGACACTTCACGCTGAAGTTTCAAGGGCGTTGGAAGGCTAAAACGCTTCACGCTGGTACTCGAGAGATATTCGTGGCCTATAGTTTTGTTAAGATTTTATACAGTGATATAACAGTTTGAGTTCAGTGTTGCTATTGTCATATGTGCCTGTGTTCAACTCTCGTTCTTGGTTCACTAAAATAATAATTATGGAGCCGCGAGAGCGCGCCTCCTGTCAGTATGGCCGTGTTAGAGAATAATTAATAAAAATTACTTGTTGCCATATTTGATATTTTATACACGATTCCGGGGGTAGTTGAATGACGGTACTTGACAATAGCGTTTGACATATTTGATAGATAATAATTTATAACGTGAGTCAGTAGTGCGAGTGATTTACTTTGCTGTGAACACTCGACTGTGCCGCACGAGCACACTGACCATGGCGGACGAGAATCGCGATAACTTAATATTAAATCCATCGACATCCGTAACATATATATATATATATATATATATATATATATATATATAATATATGAAAACAGAAAAAGGTGCCGATTGGTACTTGCCTATATTTGTGCTAATAAATAGTTTTTTAATTTACATTTAAAGATATGTGTAGATATATTACTAAGAGTATCTTAATTTATTCCCTGAAGCTGAAGATCGAGCTTATTCCATACATACACAATACACATGCCATAGAAGAGCAAGATGATTATGAGGATGATGTGTTTGTCACTTAGGAAAACAAGATAGACGTTTCTCTTGTATTGAGCCCTATATAACACCCCACTGCTGGACACGGGCCTCCCTTCAATACGAAGACCATAGTCCATCACGCTGGCCAAGCGGGTTGGCGGACTTTACATGAATTTCGAAAACTTGCTAGGTTCTCTCAGACATGCAGGTTTCCTCACGATGTTTTCCTTCATCGTAACACAAGTGATAATCATGTTGGAAATGATTTGCACATGAAAATATCAGAGGTGCGAAACCCGGAATTTGAACCTGCTTCAACCGGTTTTTCAAGCGAGCGCGTTACCACTGGGCTACCGTTGCCTTACGCTTCTCTTATAGAGGTAATTTCAAGGCGAAGAGTAGGATAAGCTACTTTTTATTTATAACTAGCGACTCACCCTCGCTTCGCTTCGGGTTTGTCCCTACATAAAAACAAATCTATCCCACGGGAACCGTACATTTTTCCAGGATGATATATAGCCTATAGCCTTCCTCAGTTAACGGGCTATCTAATGCAAAAAAAAATTCTAATCGGATTAGTAGTTCCTGAGATTAGCGCGTCCAACCAAACAAACAAACAAACTCTTCAGCTTTATAATATTAGTATAGATACAACAATCAAGGGTCCCCATGGGGTTTCACTATATAGCTATTGGTTACTGAATTTATATTATGTAGTTAAAATCTGAATAAAGCTTGATCCCATCGTTAATTTCCCATAAAAAATATACTTAAAAGTTTTTACTGTGAAAAAAAAAACCTACTAATATTATAAACACGAAAGTTTATGAGGATGTATGGATGTTTGTTACTCTTTCACGCAAAAACTACTGAATGGATTTTGATGAAATTTAACAGTATTATAGCTTATACATCAGAGTAAAACGTAGGTTATAATTTTTAAAGATATAGTTATACATTATCGAACTACACGTGCTCAGCTTCAGCATAAAGCTAGTATCTTTACATATTATAAAACAAAGTCCTCCGCTGTGTCTGTCTGTCTGTTCCCGACAAACTCAAAAACTACTGTATCGATTTTCATGCTATTTTCACCAATGGATACAGTGGTTCTCGAGGAAGGTTTTAGTATATAATTTGTTAAGTTTTTGTATAAATTGGCTAAAATATAACGATATTTGTTGGAGGTGTCGGAAAAAAATAAGCCGTCTGGGAGCTTCCAACGAAAACGCTGCCTAAACCCTTTGAGATATAACAAAACGATGTATGATGGAATTGTGTATCTTATATAGGTCTACAGAAAAATCCGCGATGGCATATGTCTATCTCTTAAGCATAACATACTATATCCATTTTAATACTTTAAAAAAAGCAAGCAAAGCGAGGGTGAGTCGCTAGTTTTAAATATAAGAATTTAAACCTTCCAAAATACTTTTAGATATTTACATAATCAAAGGAAGATTTACAGTGCTACAAGGATCATTTGGCGTTTAGGTGTCATTGACATGAGGGCGTGAGTGTGAAATTAGGGTTTTCCTGCTATAAAAATAAAACCTCCTAACCTCTTTTACACCACTTCGTGTTTTGAGATATTTTTATTTAAATAAAAGCGCGAAGTATCCACAACAAAAATCAACTCCAACTTTTCTCAAAAGTGACGCTTTACAAGATGGCGGTGTTAATTCTGATTTCCGCCACGTGCCAAATGATCCTTATAGCATTGTACAGTTCACTTAAAAAAAAAAAGATTTGAAAGTAAGTAATAAATAATAATGACGTGAAAATAGAATAATTAAAAAAAATATAAACTCAAATATATTCACCTAAAATCGTTGAATATCCTAACTTAATAACTGCTACACCTTTATCCATACACAATTATTAAAAAAAAAATATCAATTATCAAAAATGAATATATAATCTGTACAAATATTTTTAGTAATGGCAGCATTGACAGATGACGTAACTCCACGTGGCATTTTAAGGTTAGGACACATTATCAGTTAAACACCTATACGATAAGGCAGCGTGACAAATCAATCAGATATAACATTAAACAGATTGTAAATTCGCATAGATTTATATTTTATTTGCTTTTTTTAAAGTATTTGATACAACAGATACCGGTCCGGTCAAAATGGACATTTCAATTAACAAAAACTTCCACAGAGCTGAATTTTGGTAGAGACCTTGGGTACACTATTAGAAATATAGTGTTAAGTCCCCATCGATCCCATGTGTGCTTAAAGAGTTATTCAAGGTCAAAGGTCAATATTTCCGGTTTTTTGAATTCCTCACGAAAACGATAAGTTTTATCAAAAATATGACTCAGAAAAAAACTTCAACTTTTAGAATCGCGATATCTCAGAAATGGTGATAGTTAGGAAAAAAAGTATTACGACCATTTTTGTAGCTAATTTTATGATCTATAATTTTTGTCTGAACTATATTTTTGATAAAACTTACAGTTTTCGAGAAAAAACCAAAAAAAACCGAAAATATTGACCTTTAACCTTGAATAACTTTTTTATTTTAGCACACATGGGATCGATGGGGACTTTTAACACTTTATTTCTAATAGCGTACCCAAGGTCTCTACCAAAATTCAGCTCTGTGGGAGTTTCTGTTATTTTATCACTATTTTTATGTCTATTTTGACCAGACTATATTAAGTTTTAATTGAATAAAGATTTATTTAATAAAAGAATAACCAACGAGCAATAAGCATTTATAATTTTTCTAAGAAAAACATATAGTATCACAATGTTATAAGGAAAACAATTACAGTTTATTATCAATGTTTCAAAATGTAGATTATAATAGGTATAAAAAACACATTTTAACATTATTTTCTATTTTATTATAAACAAATTATCCCACGGGAACCGTACATTTTTCCGGGATAAAAAGTAACCTATGTGCAATTCTAGACTATTATAAATAAAAAATAAATATGATGGGACAATAACACACAACACACCATCTAGTTCCATGGTACGCTACGAGGCCTGTGTTTTGGATACCAGGTAGTTGATACACTACACATATACAACTTTAAATACATACATATTATAAATATAAACACCCATTACTGGAGTACAAACACTCGTGTTCATCACAAAAATGAATGCCCCCAGCGGGACTCGAACCCGCGTTCGCTGGCACAGCAAGTAGGGTCATTACAAACGGAGCCAAACGTGTCGTCAAATTATAATCTATTTCTGCGCCAAATTTCATCCAGATCCGTTCAGCCGTTCTGGCGTGATTGAGTAACAAACATCCATCCAAACTTTCACATTTATAATATTTACTAATAGTAACAATTTAGTATTACTAGACTGTAAAAAAATTGATAACGCGCATATCACATTCAGCCAGAGATAGAATTTCAAAGTATTTTGCGAAAATTTGAAAGTATAATTAATTAAACACAGATAAATAAATACAGATAATTCAAACAATTACATTAGTTAGTACAGTCAATATAGAAAAAAAAACGGCGAAATAATACTGAAATTTGATAAAGGGGCATTTTCTAAGTCTAAAAGTAAAGCCACTAACGCGAAAAACAGTTTTTTTCAATATCCCCAGAACGGCTCGTCCTACGTAAAACTGCCCCTTTATCGAATGGCAATATCGCGAAAACTGCTTTATTTTATGTTGATTGATTCATCTATTGACGGGACTATATATTTATTTGTTTAAGTATTAATCTATATATATATATATATATATATATATATATATATATATACATATACATATATATATACTAGACTTGCAACGAATAGTATATTCGGCCATACGCCGAATACCGAATATTCGGTGGGCTTTCTGGCCGAATAGCCGAATATTAGGCAAAAGTATTCGGCCAGCGCGTGGCGGGAAAACTTATATCTACGTATTTGTTTCTTGTTTGGCGCCAGGAAGTAGTATTTATGCAGAGCGTCTTTTGTCTGAATCTAGAGATTGCCTAGAAGTAAACTGTCTGAAAATGCAGAAAAATTAGTTTTTTTTGCATCATAATCTTCTACTTCTAAATTTTAATTCTGATAATGCAAGTGCATAGACATTTGTGTCATAGTTTTTTTTTGTTAATTTTGTAATAAAGAGGGTGATTTTGTACGTTTGACTACTTTAATGATTATAAGAAAAATCATTATTTTGATTTTACCAATAGGGGATATGCATCATTTTTTTTATTCTTCTATATAATAGCTAACGATGTACTTTATATAATTGTTAAAAAAAAACAGTATATCCAGCTCAAAAAAACTAAAATTTTGTATAATTTTTTTTTTTTTAATTTTATTTATTTATTTTTTTTTATTGTCGCTCGACAAGATGACTCCATGACGCCTGATGGTAAGCGACAGTGGAGTCCAGGAATGAAGTCCATCGGTTCCGGGACATGATCTCGACACCGATCAACCTCACCTTGTCGGCCCGCATACGTGCTTTTTCACGCTCCGTTTAAAAGACCCAGGATTGTAGGAGGAGGGAAACACGTGAGACGGTAATGAATTCCATTTCCCAATAGTGCGGCACAGGTAGGAGTTACCAAACCTTTTGGTACGAGATGGTATGGGTAGTACTGTGTGAGGATGGAATTTCCGACCAGCACGTGTTGTCTTGGAGAGGAAAGGAGAGGAAGGTATAAGATGGAAGAGCTCTTCAGAACACTCGCCGTAATATAGGCGGTAAAAAGCGGCTAGTGAAGCAACATCTCTACGCAATTGCAGAGATTCAAGGTTTTGAGTAGCCTCAGCTTTATTAATTATGCGGACAGCACGGCGTTGAAGTCTATCAAGAGCATCTAACAAGTACTTAGCAGAGCCATCCCAGAGGTGAGAGCAGTACTCAACGCATGAGCGCACTTGAGTCTTGTACAGAAGGCATAGCTGCTCAGGCGAGAAGAACCGCTTCACCCTGTTCAGGACCCCGAGTTTACGTGAAGCTAACGAAATGACACTCTCGATATGGCTTTTTTGGTTCAGATCGCTACGGATATTAACTCCGAGGATGTTGATGCCATCCTGCATCGTAAGGCGTGTGTTCTGAAGAGAGGGAAGACAAAGGAATGGAGATTTTTTAGCCGAGAACGTGCATACCTGCGTCTTCTTGGCATTGAACTCGACCAGGTTCTTTGAACCCCATTCTGAAACGCGGTACAAAACATCGTCGAGCTCACGGACAAGTTCGGTTCTCCTATTCTCAATCTCGGTTCGATTTGCGGCGGCCAAAGTATCGACCGTGGACAGTGCTATCATCTGCATAGCAATGAATGTTACCCAGGGATAACATGTCATTGATATGCAGAAGAAAGAGTGTTGGTGATAGGATAGACCCCTGAGGCACACCAGCATTCACCTGTAGGAAGCTAAAAGCTTGTCCATCGCAGAGAACACGGATACTGCGCTCATGCAGGAAGTCAGCCACCCAGTCGCACAAGCGAGGAGGTAGACCGTAGGCCGGAAGCTTGGAAAGAAGAGAACGGTGCCAAACCCTATCGAAGGCTTTCGAGATATCAAGGCTAACGGCCATCGATTCGCCATGCTTGTCCATAGCCTCGCCCCATAGATGCGTCATAAAAGCTAGAAGATCACCCGTCGAACGTTTTGGTCAAAAACCATATTGACGATCATTGATAAGGGAGTGACCCTCTAGGTAGCGGATGAGTTGCGAGTTTATGATCCGCTCGAACACCTTACAGAGTACTGAGGTGATGGCTATGGGTCGATAGTTGGCAGGGTCAGATCGGTCACCTTTTTTGGGGATCGGCTGAACGTTCGCCACCTTCCAAGCCTCTGGCACAATCCCCGAAGAATAGGAGGTTCGGTACAGGCGCGTCAATGCTGGAGCCAATTCTGCTGCACAATTTTTGAGTACAATCGCTGGGATACCATCAGGACCACTTGCTTTCCGGGTGTCGATCGACTGTAGTAATGCCCGTACATCACGCTGTCTAATCTGGATATCAGGCATAGTTGTGCTGCAGTAGGGTATAGTGGGAGGTTGGGCACCACAGTCGTCGAGATGGGAATGGGCCGCAAAGATAGAGGCCAATAAATTTGCTTTTTCCTGAGCGTCATGGGCCAGAGATCCATCAGGATATCGAAGCGGGGGCAGCGAAGGCTGGCAGAAGTTGCGTTGCACGGCTTTGGTCAGTCGCCAGTAGCTACGGCTTCCCGTAGGGTGCGAAAGAAGTTCTTGACCAAATCGTGCTACGCGCTGAGTATCTGCTCTAATGTAAGCCCTCTTGCATGCTTTGGTAGCCGCATTATAGGCAGCTTTGAGAGATTTGACATTGGGATCACGAAAGGAGCGGGCCCTTGTCCAAGCACGATAAGCCGACTGTTTCTGCTCTACAGCATCGGTACATTCGCGGTTGAACCAAGGGCGAACTCTACTCCCGCCGACAACATCGCTGAAGGGAATATAATATTCCATTCCCAACAGTATTTCGTCAGCGATGGCGAGTGCACTCTCGAACGGATCTCTCTCACCAAAACAGCGTGACGACCAAGGGACAGACGCAAAGAAATCACGTAAGCCATCCCAATCTGCTGATAAGTAGTGCCATAACCGTCGCTTCACCTCCACAGGACGTGGGGGAGTGACATATGGCACAGTAGCACTAACTAGACAGTGGTCAGAGGAGCCCAAAGGCGCTCCGACCTTCACGTTGTATCTAGTTGGGTCATTTGTCAACAGAAGGTCTAGTAGGAGTTGCGTGGAAGATCCTATGCGGTACGGTCGTGTTTTTTGCAAGTAATAAGTAATACTGCTACGCGTTGAGATAAGAAACCGGTTTGCCCGCTAGCCGTGTGCATTTTGCACTAACGGGCATTCTAGTGGACAGTTTGCGTAAACAATATTATGTTTTATAATTATTATGAATAATATCGCAAGTAGCACGTCGTCCGTGCAAGATAGCATGGAGAATAGGAGCGAAATGGAACAATATAATGGAAATGAAGAATTATTTCGAGTAGAGGAGAGTGAAGAAAATACAAACCTATATACAAAAAAAAGATACCGAGATGAGGATGACAGGGAGATGTGGACTTTAGTATCTAGAAATAGCAAAAGAAAGTATCGTAGAAACTTATCCGAAAAAAGTTTAGAAGAAGTAGATGATAAAATAGAAGTTTGTATTACTAGTAAAGAAAAAATTCCTAAGCAGATAGAACTAGCGAGGTTTTTGAAAGAACACAATATAATAAATATAACAAGAGTTAAATATGCAACACCTTATAAATTTTTTGTTTTATTCGAAGAAGAAGGCGATGCAGAAAAATTAATTACTTCTACAGCGCTTCAGGAAAAAGGCTGGAAATGTTACAAAACAAGTGAAGTTGGATTTTCTTATGGTATTATCAGAGATATTGAGTTGGATCTGTCCGAAAAAGATATACAATTAAGCATTTCGTCGGATTTAGAGATAATATCTGTTAAAAGATTATTTCGTAGAAATGAGGAAATCGCTGGTTGGACTGAAAGTGAAACAATTCGCCTTTGTTTTAAAGGTTCCTCCTTACCACCACATATTTTCATATATGGCTTAAAGGTAAAGGTTGAACCATACGTGTTTCCGGTGACGCAATGTTCCAAATGTTGGAGATTTGGCCATACCCATAAATTTTGTCCTTCAAAAAATATTATATGCCCCAAGTGCACAAAGAATCATAATAATTGCGAAACAAACCAATTTAAATGTATTAACTGTGGTGGTCAACATATGTCGCTAGTACGAACATGTCCGATATTCCTGAAGGAAAAAAGAATCAGACAGTTAATGGCAGAGTTTAATTGTACTTTCAAAAGAGCAGCTATGATGTATGTGCCTCCATCTCCTCAACCAGAAAAAGATGATAATCTGGACATAAATGAAAACTTTCCTACACTTAGTGCATATCCGGAGCCTGCCACAGTTATGAATCAATCACAAAGTTATTCAGAGGTAGTAAAGTCCGCTAGGAAAATAAATAGTGACGAAAATCAAAAGAAAAGTAAAAAATATAAAATGAAAAATATATCGAAAGAAAAGAAGAGTAAATCACGAAACACTATGGACTGGGACATATCAACGGATTCGGAAATAAATATTGAGGTGACATCAAATTATTCAAAGGAAGAACAAAAAAATAGTAGCGATCATATATCATTAAAACAACTTTTAGAAAAATTGAAAAACATTATACTAATACGAAGAATGTCTCTTAAGGAGAAGATTACAGAAGCTTTAGCAATTATATGGGAGTGGCTGGTTTCTTTATGTAAGACCAAAGTTTTAGAGTTACCAATAGTCAAAAACATATTTGAATCTGTATATGGATAACTTATTGTTTGGAAGCTATATTAAACTCAACATTTTGCAGTGGAATGCACAAAGCTTTAAAACTAAATTGAGTGACTTTGAGTTATTATTAAATCGGGATAAAATTCATATTGCAGTGATTAGTGAAACATGGTTGAATGAGAGAGATGATATAAGAATTTCAGGTTATAACATTTATCGCCATGATAGATCTGATGGTTATGGAGGTGTCGCTATTATTTCTCATCATTCTGTTAGAACGGAGGTTTGTCAATTTAATATAGGTAATCCAGATATTGAACTTTTACATGTCAAAATTCATAATTGTAATAATCTTGAAAGTATTTATGCTATATATTGCCCTCCATCCGCACGAACCGCGCAAAGTAATTGGGATGAAATTTTTTCAATAATCACTCAAAAATCTATAATATTAGGTGATTTTAATGGCCATCATCATAGTTGGTCAAATAGAACAGAGAGGAGAGGAATCCAGATTTTCGATTCGCTTGTAGATAGTCGTTACGTAATCCTCAATAATAGTAATGTACCAACCCGTGTTAAATTGGTTAATAATAGTTTGCAGAAATCCTCTCCTGATTTATCCTTAGTTTCATCGGACATTGCCCTAGATTGTGAATGGTTTGTAACAAACGAGTCCCTAGGAAGTGATCATCTTATGATTAAGTTAACTCTAAATTATAGTGTACCTCCTAATCACTTCATAAAAAAGAGGAACTTCAAATTAGGTAAGTGGGAATCATATCGTTCTGAAATTGATTTGTCACTTCGTGATCTCGTCTTTCCCGTAATCGGGCAATTAGGTTATGATATGTTGCTTGATTGCATGAACCGTGCAGCCGACAAGTATATCCCTTTTATTAAATTTAGCCTAAATCCTAGTAATGCTTTTAAACCTAAACCATTTTGGAATATGATTGTTTCGAAATCTATAGCTGAACGACGATTGGCGCTTGCTGTATTTAGAGATAACCCAACGCCAAATAACTTTGATATTTTACAAAATAAAGTAGGTGAAGCTCAAAGAATATTACGTCAATCGAAATCAAAATCATGGCAAAAATTTTGTAATGGTATATGTGAGGTGTCGTCAATGAATGAAATGTGGTTTCGAATGAAATGGATAAAAGGGAGATACTCTAAAAAATCTTTTATAAGTAGTGATAGTGCTAGGGATCTACTTCAAAGTCTTGCTCCTGATTTTGTTGTAAATAATTGTCCTACCTTTAGATCGAGTAACTACCATTTATAATCATCAATTTCTAGAAAGGAATTAGAAGTTTCTATCAAATCTAAAGATACTGCTCCGGGAATAGATATGATTTCATTCTCAATGATAAAAAACTTACCTGAAAGTGGTAAAGATTGGCTCTTGAATCTTTTCAATATATTTC
This sequence comes from Fabriciana adippe, assembly GCA_905404265.1. Taxonomy (NCBI): domain Eukaryota; kingdom Metazoa; phylum Arthropoda; class Insecta; order Lepidoptera; family Nymphalidae; genus Fabriciana; species Fabriciana adippe. The sequence goes on from FR990003.1 coordinate 6,087,949, forward strand.
TCAAATATGGAATAGTTCCAAAGCAGTGGCGAGAAATAGTTATTATTCCTTTTCCAAAACCTGGACGGGATCCACTCTCAATATCATCTCTAAGACCTATATCTTTAATGTCCTGTATATGTAAAGTTTTTCATTCAATCCTAAACAAAAGACTTGAATGGTACTTTGAAAGATCTAATACTTTCTCTGTAGATACTACGGGTTTCAGGAAAGCTCATTCTTGTTTAGATAACTTATGTAAATTAGTTTTATGTATACAAAAAGGGTTTGGACTAGGCAATTCTACCTCTTGCTGTTTCATTGATATTGATGGGGCATATAATAACATAGATATATCTAAACTTTGACTTTGATGGACAATTATGGAGTGGGATCAAAAATATGCAATTATTTATGGAATTTTCTTAACCATAGATCTCTAAATATTCATTTAGATACGTCATCGATGACTAGATGTTGTAGCCAGGGCTTAGCTCAAGGAGATCCTTTATCGCCTTTACTATTTAATATTGCGACAGCTCACATATGCCAGTCTATTAAAAATGTTTTTATTTCACAATATGCAGACGATTTTATTTTGTATACATCAAATAAGAACTTGACTATGGCTACCAATGATTTACAATCAGCTTTGAATATTTTCACTGCATTGCTCGATGAATTAGGTTTACGAATTTCTCCTTCCAAAAGCAAAATATGTATATTTAACAGAGCTCACATTAGTAAATCTATTAACCTTCGAATAGACAGTGTTTCTTTAGAAATAGTAGAAAATGTAAAATATTTAGGGTTGTGGTTGAATCGAAAATTAAAATGGGGAATTCATGTAAATAGTGTAAAAAATAAAGTGTCGAAGTTTTTAAATTTATTTAAAGTTTTAGCAGGTTCTGGCTGGGGTATCCATCCAAAGTATTTAAGAAAGTTGTACATTTCTATATTAAGAAGTAGAATTGAATACGCGAGTTTTTTGTTCGATGACGGCCCACGCTCACATTTGTCTAAATTAGATCAAATTCAAAACCAATGTATGAGAGTTATCGGTGGGTTTATAAGAACAACTCCTATACATGTAATGGAGAGTGAATTAGGTTTACCGCCCTTAGCAATTCGTAGACGATACTTAGGCGGAAAATATTTGTTAAAAGCAAAATCTTTAGAAAATAACAGTATTATTTCTTTACTTAGTGATTATGCACCCCAATTCGAAAATTCATATTGGAATAGAAGGAAAAAGCCTTTATTGATTATGTTATTTAATGAAATTAAAAATATATCAATTCATAGAAGCAAACAGCTAGAAATGTTCAATTTAAATATATGGACTTCAAAAATTGACTTAGATCCACATATTAAGACAGATATACCCCAAATAAATAAAGCTAAAAACTCGTATAATTCTCTTGATATTAAAATAAAATGTATAAATTATTTAAATTCACAATATCCTAACTATTATAAATTATTTACTGATGCATCTTTAGATAATAATGAAACGGGAATTGCGTTTTATGACCCCCAAGCAAAAACTAATATGAGATTTAAAAATAACTACAAAATTTCAATAATGTACGCTGAACTTATTGCTCTGGCTGAAGTATTATCTTATATTGAGACAATTAATTTTAATAAATTTATTATTCTCACCGACTCAAAAAGTTCTTTACAGCATTTGGCTCGTTGCACCTCGACCTTTCGAGGAACACCGATAGCCAATACTATCATTGAACTGATACTAAAAATGAAGTCCTTCGAAAAATTAGTTGTTTTACAGTGGATTCCTTCTCATGTTGGAATTATTGGTAACGAGAAGGTCGATCAGTTTGCTAAACAGGCCTGCACTGATGGAGATATAATTTATATGCTACCTTTCTATACAGACTGTCTTTATTTTATAAAAGAAAAATGCTTGAATGCTTGGAAAGAGTATTTTGATATGAGGTCTAAAGAAAAAGGCATATGGTACAAAACGATTCAACCACAACCTTGTTATTATTCTTGGGTGGATATGTGTAATTTAAAACGTGAAGACATTGTGATGGCTTTGAGACTGCGCTCCGGACACATTCCATTAAATAAGTTTGGATATTTAATGAAGAAAGTTCTTTCTCCTAACTGTCCCGATTGCGGAGTTGTAGAGGATGTGTACCACATCTTAATGGAATGTGCTCGTAGCGAACCCCTTCTATCACAATTAACAGATAGATCAATTGGAATATGTAATATATATCTTGCGAATCCTACTTCAGAGTTAGCCAAAATTATGTATAATATAGGTAAATATAATATAAGTAAGCGTAACTAGATATTATTAAAACTAATGTATAAATAAGAATATTTGTGTAACCTACCAGAGCAACATAGTCACCTAAGTGACTCAGCTCTTAAAATGAGAATAAAAAAAAAAAAAAAAGGTCTAGTAAGGAGGGCGCTTGACCGACAATGTCAGGTATCCTGGTGGGCTGGAGTACCAGCTGTGTCAGGTCATGCGTGAGAGCAAAAGCGTGAGCAGTTCGTCCCGCGTGGTCTGTTTTTGAGGAACCCAACCAAGTCTCATGATGAGCATTAAAATCCCCCAGAAACACCAATTCCGCATTCGGGAACTGCTCCTGCGCATCATCTGCCGCCTGACTGAGATAATCAAAGAGTCGAGTTGTCTCATTATCTCCAGCGTGGGAACGGTAAAGGCACACGTAAACACAATTAATGGAACCTTGATCAACGTGTACCCATAGGACAGAAAAGGAGGGGTCTTCCAAACAGCGCAATCGGCGACAACAGAGACCCTCCCCGACAAACAAGCACACTCCGGCTTTTCCGACAAAATTTTCCTCGAGGATGTAGCCGGGATACTGTAGGTATGACATGTCTGCGGGGGGGAAGTATCTGAGTCTCCGTTAGGAAAAGCATTGCAGGTCTTACGGTCTCAAGGTGTTGATGTACGGCATTGAGGTTGGAATGGAGCCCGCGGATGTTGGCGAACTCAACCCCAAATGACGTTTTTGTGTGGGAGGGTTTAGAAGTTGCCGCTGTAAAACCTGAATGTGGAATTTGCGCTGTCATAATAGGACGGAGAGGATAGAAAAAAAAAACGGAGCACAAAAAAAGCGGCAAGATGTTATAGCAGAAAAGGAAAAAATGGTAGCTAGTCACTATACAGTGCATGCAATGACACAGGCCGGTCCGTCGGACGGAAAGGCTCCCGTACCCCCCCGGAAGTAGTCGCCGGGTCCCACATCCGGTCACCATCCGGCACGACGAGCTACTCCAAGATTATGCGCGGCCTGGTGGGGCAGCCTCCTGGGGTGGTTAGTCCCAATCGGGCCCCTGTACTATGCCGCGGGCGGCCAGCGGCACCACCGTTTCTACAGGTCTCCCTGGCCGACGGGCCGACTGATGCCATTTAGAACATGCTTTTTAGCTTAATCGGTCCCTCATTTGCTACAAAATCCTACCCACTTGCCGGCTATACAGCGCTGACTCCGGAACGCGATCCGACAGACATACGCCAGATCACTGTGGCGGATGTTTCGCAACTGCACGGTGGTACCAGCCCGGTCGATTTGCATCTACCACCAGTGAAGCAGGTGCTCTGCTAAATGAATCCCTTAGCCGGCTCTTACGGCACCCACGGGAATGACAGGGGTGGTGGATTGTATTCTAAAGCCGCCACCACACAGCTACATACTTACTTACTACATACTTTATACCGTTACGGATACTTTAAACGCTCTCCATTTCGCTCGCTTAGCATGACGTCACAGTATGATATACACAGAAATGACGACTGAATTTGTAAGCGACAAAATCGCTAATCGCTCTGTTATGATAATACGACGGCATATTTGGTCTGAATAGCGTTGTGATTCAACTAATTTGAATTTCCTACCTGTTTATGCACTTTTTAATAATTATTTTCTTGATCGAAAAGAAATTACATTAAAAATATTTATATAGGCTTAAATCAATAGCAATAAAGATTATAAAAAAAAATATTTCACCTTTCTTTTAATCACACGCATATTCCCTATTGTTATCTGATTAAAGCAAAACATATTACTGAAGTATTCGGTATTCGGCCGAATAGTATCTAGATATTCGGTATTCGGCCGAATAGCATAAAAGTTGCCGAATAGGCCGAATACCGAATAGTAGCCGAATATTCATTGCAAGTCTAATATATACTCGTAAAAGGCAAGTATGAATTGAGTACGAAACAAAAAAATGAGTTACGTATTTCAGCGTTTTCTAAAATTCAACCCCTGAGAGGGTAAAATGGAGGATGAAAGTTTGTATGAAACCTACCTTTTTAGTTTTTTTATAGTTTTAGCGTGAACGAAGCCGCGGGTTCTGCTAGTAATACACAAATAGCTAAATAAAATGGGCGCAGAAACCCACTAGAGTGGGTAAATTTGAAGACATCGATTCAGGTAAGATGCTCAGAGGTCATAAATATAGGTCAAGTTCACGAGATCGATAGGAGGCTGTGTCGTTTGCGTATGAATCATCGTAAACATTCTCTTATAAGATACTAGCGACTCACGCTTGCTTCGCTCGCGTTCGTCCCTAGGTACGTTTTCACGGTTACTATAGAATAAACTATATTTATTTACATACATAGGTATAGAAAATTAAGTACCTACTTTAAAAAATAAATAAATCCCTTATTTGAGAAATGATTCCCCATACAAACTTTCATCGCCATTATCACCTCCTTAAAGGATGATTCCCTGGATAAAAACTATCCTATGTCCTTCCCAGGGTTTCAAACTATCTCCATACCAAATATCATCTAAATCGGTTCAGCGGATTAAGCGTGAAAATGTAACAGACAGACAGACAGACAGACAGAGTTACTTTCGCATTTATAATATTAGAGATTATTAAAAATAACCAACTATATAAAAACTAGCGACGTACCCTAACTTCGCCCGGATACGTCCCTTAGTAGATAATTAATGTAGCCTATGTGTCCAAGCCATAGTCTATCTGTGAACTAAATTGCATCAAAATCTGTCCAGCAGGTTCAGCTTAAATATGTAACAAACATACAACATACAAATTATTAGCTAATAGCGACTCACCCGTGCTTTGTTTCGGGTTCATCCCTAGACAAAAATAAATCTACCCCACAGGAACCGTACCTTTTTCCGGGATAAAAAGTAACCACATGCTATTCCAGACTATAATCTATCTTAATCCCAAATTTCATCCATATCTGGCGTAAAAGAGTAAGAAACATACATCCATTCTCAAAAACTTTAACATTTATAATATTAGTATGGATATGGATTCTATTCGCACTGTCTGTATAGTTCGTGCCACGAAAGATGAGACTTGACAAACCACGTGGTTTCAGTTGCGCAGAAGACGATTTATAGGTCACTTTAGCGGTACGAGGGCTGAGGCGGGAAGGGATCGGGCGTCGTCGGGGCGTCGAAAACTGCGCGGGAGGCGCGGTACGGCGCTGCGCATGCGTATTAGTTGCTTACCGTTCTCCTCACCCCGTGCAACCCCCGCTTGACTCCGCGATACAGACGAGTGCAACTTGTGTTTATATTCTATTTTGTTTAAAGTTGTGTTGTATACGAGTGCAATTTTGTAAAATTTTGATTATTCCTCGAGATAAAATATTAAGAAGACAAAGTAGGAAGATAGTTTACGATGTGTACCTACACTTATATGTTAAAAGAAGCAAAGGAAGTGTACAAAATTTGAAGCAGGTACAAATACGTACCGTTGCATACCACGCGTATCATTTCGTAATAAATATTGTTAATTATTTTAATATAACATTGCTGTACACCTTATTCCGAATGACGTCGAAAAATCCCTAAAATAGATATAGAAATAAATTATAGATAACTATTTCGTACACGACTGTACCTGCGCAAGCTCCCCACTACTGACGCTCGTCAAGTCTCATCTTTCGTGGCACGTATTATACTGATATTTTTTGTAATATTTTTACGCGATAAGTTAAAAGTATAATAATAATAATTTAAATACTGCTGAGTTATATTTATCGGTTTAAGAACTTCTAATCTATATCTTTATATATAATAAAATATTGTAACTGAGCCGAATCTGTACATTCAATTTTTTGGAAAATCTTATTGAAATAGACATTATTATCAATTCAGATGCCTAATCTATAGTTTTTAGAATTTTTGTCTGTCTGTCTGAGAACGCATAACGAGAAAACCACTGGACAGATTTTGATGAAATTCGGTATGATGATAGCTGGTTATCCGGGTCAACATATAGGATACTTTTACTGCAGGAAAATATCTCATCTCTGAGATATCTATACTAAACGTTAAAGCGTTAATAATAAAGGTAATCATAAGATTTCCTTCAAAGTATAACAGTTATATAGCAATTTTAAAGAACTGGCATATTTAGAAAAAGTCTTTAGATGTTTACAAAAAAGCTTATCACAGCTGACCCTCTCCTAATACAAAAGAAACCTTTGAGGCTATTAAGCCAAGAAGAAACGTTTGGCTCAGTTTGTAGTGACCGTACTTACTGTGCCAGCGGTCGCGGGTTCGAGTCCCACTGGGGGCATTAATTTGTGTGATGAGCACGAACGTTTGTAATCCAGTCACGGGTGTATATTAATAATATGTATGTATTTAAAGTTATATATGTGTAGTGTATCAACTGTCTGGTATTCACAACACAAGCCTCGTAGCTTACCATGGAACTAGATAGTGCTGTGTTAATGTCCCAACATACTTATTTATAGGACAAAACATATGAAAAAAAAGCACTATGAAAATAATTATATAGCGGATCGACATTAAAAATATTTTCCACGGGACAAAAATGTAGTTATAAAAAAGCGCATATGTATGAGGATTTATTTTCAAATATAAAGTTTTCCAAGCAATTTTAATACACGACGCTATACACTTGACCGACTTTAACAACCTCTGTTCCCAGCCAAAAGCACATATTTGAACCCAATCCAACTTATTAAGGAACAGCTACCCTGAATACGATTGGTAAATACCAATTTAAAAATTAATGGACAGAATCGAACCTACTGCCTCTTTTCACATAGAATTTAATATAGTAATAAAGTTAATTTACCGGCTAATATGACTTGTTTCTTCTTCATTCTAATAATAATAATCCTACTGATCGAATTCGGTCACGATGGCCAATCTCACTGAGACTGGCCAACTGTGCAGGAGATATTATAGTGTGTGTGAGAGAGAGAGAGATACACTAGGGCACACTCTATTTCTGTCACTCTCATACTCCGGTGGTACGACTACTCGACACGACCGGTGAGAGTTAAGGCGCAGGACCGACGGCTTTACGTGCTCTCCGAGGCACGGGGTGAAACACCGCCGGCTTCCCAACTCTGGGCTGTTTTACTGAGAATTTACTTTGACAGAAATACTTAATAAACTTGACCCTACCCGGGACTCGAACCCAGGACCTCCGGATCTATGGCCGTACATGCTAACCACTAGGCTTACTTACTTAGACATCAAGCAGATCTTCTTCATTCTACGTGATATTAGATAGAGATCTCTTCATTATTTGCAAACCGATTAGTTTTTAGTTTGATTTGAGTAAATCTTCATAATAATAATAATATAAATCTATACAGATAAATAAAATTGAAGTGTCTGTTTGTGATGTCAAAATAACAGCTTTATACTAAATGCATATGAAATTATATACGGTACTAAGAAAAACACAATTCTAAAAATTTTTGTCTGTCTGTTTGTTCCGGCTAATTTCCGAAACAGCTGGATTGATTTTAACGGGACTTTCACCAGCAGATAGCTGATGTTATAAGGACTAACCTTATTACATCAGCTATCTGCCAGTGAAAGTCCCGTCAAAATAGGTTCAGCCATTACAGAGATTAGCCGGAACAGACAGAGAGACAAAAATTGTAAAAAATGTTGTTTTGGTATGTGTACCGTGTATACATAAATATGCATTTAGTAAAAAGCGGTTATTTTAATATAACAAACAGACACTCCAATTTTATTTATCTGTATAGATATAGATAAAATTATGCTCAATCGTTGCATCATTAACGCTATGTGTATCTACTAATTATCACAGGCCAACAATGAAAAAAACTTTTTCAATAATTTTAACTGATCCGTATCTTATTTTTTTAGTGCGCTGATTTCGAAAATAATATTAAAACAGCTGTATCACCCAACAATTTCTCACAATTTAATCTATACATGTAATAAAATTCCGAGTCGAATCTGTACATTAAATATTTTTTGGAAAATCTTATTGAAATAGTTATTATTATTGATACAAAAGCTGAATCTATAATTTTTAGAATGTTTGTCTGTCTGTCTGGCTAGTTTTAAATAAAACTATTTTTTTTTTTCGCGGATTGACTTCAATTTCCGACGTTGCGAATGCTTTGCAACAATTATATATGGTCGCGGGAGAGACTAAGGTTTTAAACGTCTCAAAGGTCATTATGTAGGTGTTACAGACAGCTACTACCTACAAAATTATACAATGATTTTCAAAAATACTAAAATTTTACCGAAATGCCTGACAAGTAAGTAAGTAAGTATTTCTTAATTTCAAACAACTTTTATAATTGTAATAAGTTTTTTATAGTGAAATATTATTTAGTTAATTTTAATTGCTGTGATTATAATTATTACATTTTTTTTTAAATGTTTTCAATCAAAACATTTAGGATTTTTATTTTATACTAAATACGTTTTAACGGTTAGTATAGATTTCTCAGAAATAAGATATTTTCTCGCAGTAAAAAGTGTCCTTTATGTGTTCTAAATTTAGTGGACAGATAGACTATGATCTGGAGTAACATATAGGCTACTAGCGACTAAAACTTGCTTCGCACGAGTCCAGTTTAGTATAGATGTCTCAGAAATGAGACATTTTACCGCAGTTAAAAATATCCTATATGTTGACCCGGATAACCAGCTATAATAGTACCAAATTTCATCAAAATTTGTCCAGTGGTTTTCTCGTGATGCGGTAACAGACAGACAGACAAAAATTCGAAAAATTAGATTCGGCCTCTGTATCGATAATAATGACTATTTCAATAAGACTTTCCGAAAAATATTTAATGTACAGATTCGGCTTGATTAGAATTTTATTATATGTATAGAAAAATGTACCAACATAAAATACAACAGAATTGAGAACCTCTTCTTTTTTGAAATCAGTCAAACTAATTTTGAATTTACTATTTAGATATTTTAACTGATCTAAAGTAAAAAAAAAAAAATTTTTTAATTGAGTTGCCAATGGAATAGAGCTGTTAATATCATCTGACCTTTTCTTTGCAAAATCTTGAACTTTGACCTTTGAGTTCATAATACACTAAAACGAATGAGCGGCATTTTACTTTATATTTTATCTTAGATAGTATCTCTTAATAACATCATTGGAGGCCATCGGGTGGAGTGGTCAGTCTTTGCGACAGAGGTCATAAGTTTGATTCTCAGATGTTGTAAGTTTTATTTACATAGATAGGTAAGTTCTATTTAATATATAGGTTTTCCTTTTTCAATTATGATTATGTTCGAGTTTCTACTTTTTTTTATATTTGAAAATGCATTTATTCATACCACCTGTATACATACAGGTCGTTATGTGGAACTCACCCGCCATAAAAGCCAGTACTATCCCCCCACCCTTCTTAATGGGGCTTCGCAGAATCGCTTACGCACTCAAGCACGATGCTCCGACAGGCCTGCTGAAGCAGACCACACAACCAAGAAGTTACTCCTACGGTCCACTCTGCTGTCAGGGAAGTACCAGGAGCAGCCTGCATGGTACACCGCCCACTAATATGGGCCTCCTCCCAGTACGTTTCTTGGCTTCACGCCCGGCTGGATTGCCGGACGCTAATGAGGCCTCCACCACGACAAGGTGAACGTACATTGGATACTTGAAATGTAGTTTCTATAAGATAACCTAATACCGATTAGTCTTTTGGAAAGATCGCAATTCTCCTGCATCTTGCTCTCATACTTGAAGTAATTTAAAAGGCTAGATATAATAATACTAGCGACTCACCCTCGCTTCGCTTCGGGTTCGTCCCTAGACAAAAACAAATCTATCCCACGGCAACCGTAAATTTTTCCGGAATGATATATAGCCTATAACCTTCCTCATTTAACGGGCTGTCTTATGCAAAAAGAATTTTTCAAATCAGATTAATAGTTCCTGAGATAAGCGCGTTCAACCAAACAAACAAACAATCAAACAAACTCTTCAGCTTTATAATATTAATATAGCATAGATAAAGTCTATAATAAGTATAGCCTCACATCTAGGTAAGCTGATCACATCTAATACCTGAGCCGGTGTGTTGTCACTTTGTGATTTTGACTTTCGTCAATACAAATCTATATGTATAGTGAATAAATAAAATTGAAGTGTCTGTTTGTAATTTCAAAAAACCTATGTTTTCGTACATAGAGGTGTTTATGAAACCAGTAATAAAATAACAATTTTTAAAATTTTTGTCTGTCTGTTTGTCCGGAGTATACTTTAGATCGGCTTAACCGATTATAATGGGACTTTCACTGGAAGATACACTGTGTGTTTATAAAAGGTTACAATTAGAATGTTTGATTCCGGTTCAGTTTTTATTTAGGGTTCCAGCGCGAAAACCAACAACCGATACGATAAAATAAAGTCTCCGATGACTTGTTTGTATCTCCTAAGGTACACTCACAACAACTATTTTTATCCATTGAAAACGTATCTAGGGACGCAGCGGAGCAAAGCTAGGGCAAGTTGGTAGTAACATATTATTCAAAAGTATAGCATATTCTTTTTCAAGTACATATTCTATCGCTTTCCATTAATGTAAAACTGTTCTAAAGCACTTAGTTAAGCTCCTAATAAACATTCGAGAATCGAATACGCGACCTCTATCGTAGACTATACCTGCCACATCTACTTTACATAACCTGTGATTTACGTTTTTGACGAAGTAATTAATTATATTATACGTACTACATATATTTTCCGCTTGTTGGGCACTTACAAATTGAATTTAAAGTTGAATTGACCATAGACAAATAAGTAAAAATATTATCGGTTTTTTTTTTTTTTTAATTAAAAACTATATATTAAATAGGTAGTGGTAGCCTGGTGGTCACTTGACCAGCGTGGAACAAATATTTATTGGTTTCTATGTGGCTTTTGTCGCTTTTGATGACATCCTATTGGAGTTTTGCAATAAGGATAGCCCGATCCCTCTCGTACCAAAGGAAATCCCACCCCCAGCAGTGGGACGTTAAAAAGGGCTGAATACATACAAACATATTAACAGCTCCTGGTTAATTTCTAACAAATTAATTGTTAACTGGACCACCGGTGGCTTAAACTGGTCGTTGACAGTTAAACTTAAACAGCACTAAAATACTACTACTCAATATTTTCTTTAGCAATTAAGTGGGTTAATAAGACTATGTGCCAATAAGATTCTCACACAACAAAAGCGAGGCTACTAATTTTCACATCGTCAAGATTTAAAATCACGAATGGCGAACATTATTATTAAATATTGTGCAATCTAGACATACCATACTGTAGTACTGAATGAAAGTACCTAATAAAAATTGAAAAACTTCGTATTATTGCCATTCAAAATGACAAGAACCTTTCCCAATTAATTTACTATACAAAAAAAAATCTAATATATTTTTTTCGAGTTTCTTACGAAAATATGTTAATTTATCATGTTTTAAGAGTTTAAAGAGCAGTTCAAAAAATTTTTTTAAGAGCTTTAAGTTAAGTATACTTGGAAACTTAAAAAAATGTTGAGCGACCTTTAAAAATTACAATATCGATTTGAAAATTTCAGAATCCTAATCATTGTTATATGTAGTAGAAAATAGTGAAATAACGAGAAAATAAAAAAAACGATTTTCAACGATTTTGGAAATTTTAAAAATTTTTAAGCCAATTCTTATTTTTTTTTTAACCTGCGCTTTGGAGGGGACTCTTAAAACATGATAAACTAACATATTTCTGTATGAGACTCGTAAATAAGAAAATATTTGTTTTTTTTTTTTTTGGGGCTACCCTAATATAGATAAAGTAAGGGTAAATTCTAAGTACTGCAATATTCACATATATTATGTAAGTAATAAAAGAACATTAAAAATAAAATATAAAAGAAATTCTATATGCATGTGCTCTATATAAAGAAAAGTTGAAAGGTCTCTGAAAATGTCTCATTTTGAAAGAAAATCCCAGTTAGAACAACGTTTGGTGTCTCACAAGTAGTATTCATTATAGGTATTTCTCTCTATTTTTCTCTCATAAATCTAATCTAATATATTAATACGAGCAATTCTTGTATATTTATTTATTTATTTACACCGGCGATCTCGGAAACGGCTCTAACGATTTCGCTGAAATTTGTTATGTGCGGGTTTTCGGGGGCGAAAAATCGATCTAAATTAGTTTTATGTCTGGGAAAATGCGTGATTTCGAGTTTTCATCCGGTTTTCTTTCGCATTATTCCAAGCAAAATATGGTCTTTAATTTCTTACACTCGAGCATAAGTATCGTGGTCAAGCGGTCAAGGTGCAAGATTGACAATCACAGGTGTCCGGGTTTGAGTTCCAGTCGGATATAAAGTTTTTACTTTTTTTTATCTAAAAAATACGATATAACAAAAAAGAACTCTGTCGCCCAGGTACTATATATATTTATAACTGCCTCGGTGGTGTAGTGGCTAGCATGTACGGCTGCACATCCTGAGGTCCTGGGTTCGAGTCCCGGGTCGGGCCAAGTTTAGTTATTGAGTCTTTCTGTATAGTAAGCCTCAGTAACAGCCCGGAGTTGGGAAGTTGGCGGTGTTTCACCCCCGTGCCTCGGAGAGCACGTAAAGCCGTCGGTCCTGCGCCTTAACTCTCACCGGTCGTGTCGAATAGTCGTCCCACCGGAGTATGAGAGTGACAGGAATAGAGAGTGCACTTGTGTCTGCGCGTACACTTGTGCACTATAATATCTCCTGCGCAGTTGGCTAATCTCAATGAGATTGGCCGCCGTGGCCGAAATCGGTCAGGAGAACATTATTATTATTATTATTACTATATATATTATATATTGTTTACTTTCAGAATATGTAAAGAACAGAGATTGTATGACATTTTTTTTTTTAATTGGGGGGTGGAAATAATATATATATATATATATATATATATATATATATATATATATATGTAGATAATTTCTATTCAAAATAGATACCCGAACACATCATACTAAGATGATACAAATGAAAAATTTTTGCTGTCTGTCTGCTTGTATACAATATATATAATTTGGAAATTATGGCTATTGGTACTCTTGAATTATATTTTGTTCTATCGGCTCACCCTCGCTTTGCTCTGGTTCATCCCGGTCTGGTTCATCCTGGTTATGTTTGAGCAGTTATGCAATAGACAGACTAAACTTATATTTCATATATACATATAGGTATGATAAGTTGTTGTGGATTGTATTATAATGTGTTTTTCCATGGGAATGAGATAATTTTCCACAGTAAAAATTAGCCTATGTTACTCTCCAGCCCTCCCAACTATCTCCACACAAAAAATCAGGCCAATCCATCACCCTATTTCAATGTGAAAGGACAGATACACAAACAAAAATACTTTCACATATATAATATTAAGTATGGAAATATGTATTTCTACTCAACAAAATATACTGCTTGCTTATAATATAAAATTAAAAATAGGTAGCGTATGTATTGTATAATTTTTGATGTCGTTAAAAAACAAGTTTTTGTGATAATTGGCTTTTATTGCACGGTAACAATAGCTTTTAAATTAAATGCTAAATTGTAAGTAAATTTATATTAACCAACTATAATTAAATAAGGCAAATTTAGTGTGTACACGTTTGTTACTCTTACACATTGAAAGGGATGAAATGGTGGTGGGATAGAAATGGACAAGGTTAACGAGGATTGAAGATCTGTTCATGTTCGGGTTCGTCCCTAGACAAAAACAAATCTATCCCACGGAAACCGTACATTTTTCCGGGATGACATATAGCCTATAGCCTTCCTCAGTTAACGGGCTATCTAATGCAAAAAGAATTTTTCAAATCGGATTAGTATTTCCTGAGATTAGCGCGTTCAAACAAACAAACTCTTCAGCATTATAATATTAGTATAGATGTTATATATTATCTAGAAAAAAGCAAAATAATTTCTTAAATTAACTATTGGCAGCAAAGAAGCAAAGTACTATGTAAATAAAATAGTATGAACTAAAATATATCACATATTAGAAATAAGTTTGTTTGTGCACATAAGATTAGCCAAAAATAACATAGATTTTATATAGCTATAGTATGCTAATATTCAATATAATATGCTATTCACTTAATTAAAAAAAATACTTAGATGAAGTCACGGGCAAAAAAGTATCGCATAGCTCCTCACAAATAATTCTTTAAGAGGCAACAAACAGATGTATCTTACTGTTCTATTAATAATAAAACTTTTAAAATTTATCAACAAAATTAAAGCACAAGAGTATTTATTTTGTTGAAAGGAAGGTTATCGATTAGGCCTTATTTCCCTTATTGCCCCCGACGAATTCTTGTCGTATATTTGTCAACTGTCAACATATGGCTCAGTTTGTAGTGATCCTACTTGCTGCACCAGCAGTCATAGGTTGGAGTCCCGCTGGGGGCATTCATTTATGTGATAAGCACGAATGTTTGTTCTCCAGTCATTGGTGTTTATATATTATATTTATAATTTGTATGTACTTAAAGTTATATATGTGCAGTGTATCAACTATCTGGTATCCATAACACAAACCTCGTAGCTTACCATGGAACTAGATGGTGCTGTGTGTTAATGTCCCAACATACTTATTTTATACTTTTTTTTTATTCTGAAAGTAGACTGTGTGGCTGATAAAATAATATACTTATGAGAGAAAAAAAAACTACAATTATGATGATACTTATGAGACACCAAGCTTTGGTCTAATTTGTGAAATTATACTGCAGTACTTCAAAGAAAACACTACAGAATATTTATAGGCATAAAATGATGCAAGAACTTAAGATTGCCGCTATTAAAATTTAGATAAGATATTACTCAATTACTATAACATGACTCAGAATAACTAACTCAGAATTCTAACCTAAAACTACTACAATGGCATCTATGTCACATGGGAAATATATACAAGAGGTATTGATAGTTATATTTAAAAACTTCTTATGAGAGTTGCCAAATTGAATCATTCAATTGAAATATATACAAAAACAATAAAATTTTGGGCTCAACTTTATAATGAGGAATTCGTAGTAGACTCTTGATTTTCTTTTTGTGCAAAGTACTTATTATTTTAAGTAAACCCACAAAAATTCAACTTAATAGGGTAAATACTTTCGGAAATAAAAAATATCAAAGTTTGATAAATATAACCTCAATCTGCATTATTTTATTGCTTTTGACGTAATTTTGACAGTAGTGTTGCTATTTTAGGGAATTTTAATTATGCGTTTTGATTTTTAAGACAGAAATGTTGCCATTTTAGGAACTTAATTATGCGTTTTAATTTTGTAAATAATAAGTTGACGCACTTTTTAATTTTTATTTGAAGATTCTTAATGTTTTATTTGGTTTAATAAGTCATTAATTTTGACTAGTTAGGTAAGAAGTTTGTGGTTAGGTTAGGTTACAACTTAGGTAATTATCATCAGATTTTGGTTAGGTTAGGTTAGAACAGTTTTCATAACACACGAGCCGAGCGAGCGAAGCGAGCGTGCCGCGGTAGCGGCCGGCGAGTGTCATAAACTCTAAATGTTATAAAACTAGAACACTAGAAAGATCAAATTTCACGCAAAATCGAAGTACACACTTAACAAAACATAACCTCAAAATAAGATTTTTAAAAATTCATAAAAAAAACATTTGCAACCTATTAACTTGTATTTTTTGGGGGGTGATTTACACCCCCTACCGACCCCCCCTACCCCAAAAATATATAGATTTTATGAATTCCTCTTTCAAAAGTCCTTCCAAATTTTGTCCTTCTGTTAATGACTGATGAAAAAAAACCTTATTCTTTTAAAGTATAATACAAAATTACTGTTTTAATGAGTTATAAACAAGCTTCCTCTATAATAAATAAGGTCTTTATATCTTTTTTATCCACAATATTGTATAACTAGAACACCATAGTGTACTTTGAACTCGGTATTATATTTTCATATAAGCAAAGTAGGGTCACAAAGCTTGTATTGTACATATACTCATTGTAAACCTAGCTTATATTGTTTGTTTATCTTATACATTGTTTAAACTGCAATTTATTTTATTTATTTTTAGTATTTGTATGGCATGTAAGTAAGTTTATAGGTTATATTGTAAGTTAGCAGTGCTTATGCAATGAGTACAGTATAAAGTCATAACATGTATTGATTGGACACTATGATGTATGATTTCATAACATGACTTATATCTTAGAAGAAGACATCAATATGAAATTAAATGTGACTGTTTACATACCTGCCAAGGATTGACCTTTGGGATTGGTGCTTCTACAAACTTCTTCGGTTGCTGATCTGAAGATTGTTGCTGTGGATCCTGTGATGGTTGTGGATCGCTATGAGGTTGTGGTGCCTTGTGCGGGCGAGGTGGAGCCCTGCGCTCTCTCTCCCTGCGGCTCTTGCCCGGGCGCCTTCCGTGCGAGATGACAGGCACGAAGCCCTCCTCCTCCTCGTCGTCCTGACGAGGAGGTGCGTCCACCACCTCCTCCGTCACCTCTATGTTCTCTATGTTCTCCTTATTACTGTCACTGCCCTTGAAGTTCAGCACTGACGCGTACGAGGGCCCTGCGCCCTCGACCGACACACGCGCGGCCATACCGCCACTACCCTCGTTATATAAGACCGGGCGCGCGCTCCGCGCCGACCTAGGATCACGAGCGCGCCGCCATGCCCCTAGCACGACGGCATGTTGCGGGTCGAACCCACGAAATGCAGAACTTTCCCGATATTACGAAGGTCAAACACGGTTATGATAACGTATCCAACACGGTTATACAGTATCCGCACAGAATATGCGCACAGTCCGAAATGCACACCAGACTGACCCTGGATCGACCGTATTTACATCGAAAAAATTCACTTCCGTTGACTTGTTCCAACTTTTTAGCGACACTCAACGCTCCGGGCACACTGTATCTATCGATTACGTATATCGCTCACATGAAAAACGGCTTTTTAATCCTGAAAATCGTTAAAGAACCATATTTTGTTCGCAATTCACACATGTGGTCGGACGCCCAAAAAGGGTATTTTCCGCAACACACACGGAACTCGCGGAAGGCTGTGACTTCTAATTTTACAAAGAGGACATTTTTACGCCAGATGGCGCTGAAAGACGGTTGACAGTGAATGTGTTCAAGATACAACTAAAAATATATTAATTTTCATAAAAATGAAGCTAATTATAAGTGTATTTGATACAAAATCATATATTAAATACAAATGCCTTTGTTCGTGAATATAATAAACAAATGTTTTTGTAAAATTGAATTATACACTCTGAATATTTTTAAAAATAATTTTGAACGCTACTATAACTGAAATCACATTTCATTCTTATTTCTTCGCGACCTTGCAAATCGTGCTAATGTAACCTATTTCATAACATTTTTTCATAAAACGCAATAAAATCAAGAAATAATTATTTATTATGTCATCATTTAATATAAAAACATTATGAAATCTTTGTAATTAAAAATAATTAAGCATATATTAATAGTCAATTTTTTGAATATTGTTATGACCTAGCAACACTAAATATTTGTTCAGAAATTAATAAGTACCTATGTAACTAATATTCACAAATAATAATAATAAAAAATACTAAGTTAGTAATAATAAATAAGTAAAATTGTAATTAGTTTAAGTCTATTATATATAAGTCTATTATATTAAATGATTATAATATATTGATTATCAAAATAAAAAAATAACCAATAACTTTTCATCAATAAGCAATACCTCGGGAAAACCGGCATTTCAGCAAAACCTATAAATATCTGGGTAAGATATTTTATTATTTATTTAAATAACTTCTAATTACAAAAATAAATAACCTACAAGATTTTATGTATTATACGTATTTTCGGGGTTAGTAGGACAGTACATCCCCAGAAAGTTTCTGCAATTTCTACAATAATGATTTACATCCTTGCATGATCTTAATACATAAGGTAAAGGGGCACAAACCCAACAGCATAGTAAACATAAAATTATCGCACATAAATGCGTGCTCAGTGTTATTTTGCTTGCAACGACAGTCATTCCTGTAAAACCACATTCAGGACATAGTATAGGCATATGTGTAAATCCAAAGTTATGCACTCTGTGTGGAAGTGGAGGTACAGCATTGTCTACATAAATATCAAATGCAGTTGCATAATTTGGAGGCGGTGTATGCTGTACAAACGATGGAGAAGGAATAAACGTTCCCATTAGCCTAGGTCTTCGTGCTCCCATCTGTCTTAATACAAACGAATAAAATGGTGGTGCACTCGTTAATGAATCTGGTGGCGTTAATTCTGGTGACCTAATAGTAATATTAGGTATTTCTCGCATACTCTGTAGGCCCAAACTTAGAGGCGTATTTAATTCATTCTTAGCCATAGCCAAGCTAAGTGAGCTTTCGTTTAATTTAGCTAATGCTTGTAAAAACAATGTTTGAGGTTGACTAGTTGTAGGTATATTTAATGATGTTGGAGAGGGTAAATTTGAATAAATGAAAAAAGGCTGATTGGTAATTGGCTGATTTATAGGTCTACTAACAGTTTTTATAGAGACAGATTGTGACATATTAGATATAGGTTTTTCAATTCCATGTATGTGAAATTTGCTATCATTTTGTACAATGATATTATTGCAAATATCAAGACTCTGTGATGTAATTTCCTTAGATGTTATAGATATAGAGGAATTATTATTTTCATCATCTATTTGACTTCGAGTAGAGACATTTGGCTTACTGCTTGGAGAAGCGTTTGAACTTTCAGGACGCATCATTAATAGTTTATATTATGTAACTAGTAAATATATTTTTATAACAATATGTTTCATGTATTTGGCAACTATTCAATCAGATATTACTTTTTTTTTATGTCACAGCTTACAAAAAATTTATGGCATTTTTGAATGTTCATCGTAGCCAAAGGTTTTCAAGTTACATTTTTGACTAACAATAAGTTTACTTTTATGTTATGTTTTCAAATAATAATGTTATAATAGTTGACTTAAATTTAAACCATTTTAGTTAATTATATATTAGTTATATTAAAAACATAAAATGTAAAAGAGTTTTTGCCTAATAATTAATAAGTTACTATTGCAGCGCTATAATATATTATTATTTATTATATTTATTTTTTGAGTAGCGACTTACTTTCGCTTCGCTCGGGTGCATCCCTAGTTACGTTTTTTTTGAGTGGAACTCTAATTCAGAGACAAGGAACAACAAGATTCTTTTTTCAAAATAAAAGTAACCTAAGTTACTCCTTATAACATAAGTCTCGTCAAAATAAGTCCAGCCGTTTCGGATATTAGCTGAAAGAAACAAACATAAAAAATTTTAAAATTTTGTTTTTTTTTATAAGTAGCGTATTAATTTCATTTAGTAAAAAGCTGTTATTTTGGCATTACAAACAGTCACTTTAATTTTATTTATCTGTATAGATTTGAAAAAAAAAAAATAATCATAGACTATTTCTTTAAGGTAATTTTAATATATGGCAACTGTCGGTTAGCATTGTCAGAAAAACCTTTTCTTCCGGTCTTTTTACTCCTTCGTGGCATGGCGGATGGTCTATACTGCCGCTTATAGTGTTTATTTGGAGTAATAACTTCGCTGATATAGCGAAATGGTAAGTTATTGATTTTTAAAAGTGCAAAATTTAATAAATTGATGTTTTTTTAGTGCAAGTTGCAAAGTGAGAGTGTAATTATAGTGTCACAAAATGTTCGTATCGCCTCCACGTGTTTGTGACAAATTTGATAGAAATAATCACAATCTGATGATTTTTCGTAAGTTGTAATCCTTTCGGGAATTAAAATGAATAATTTGAAACGTTTTATCCAGAAAAGTAGCGCAGATGGATATACAGAAACTAATTTTCACGATGTGTCTATCGCGTGTGATCAAATCATTTCTGCCCTTCAAGCTTGTTTACCCTCGCAAGTTAGAATAAAAGTTAAATAATTTTAACTTTTCTGCATAATTGCTATCTATTAAACGTATCATTAACGCTAAGTATTGCTTTTACAATTAATTATTATTGTGAAATATCTGCCATGGTGAGGTTATGTTCAAAGTTTTATGGTTACCTACATTCTGTTTTTTTTTAGTTTTAGTCCAATCCTTTCCTTTTGAAATGTATATAATAGATCAACAAGTGTTGTTTTGATGACTTTCAAGATACTTTGATACTTTTATTTCCAGGTTCAATAATTTTTATTGTTCCAAATATTTTAAGATACTTTGATACTTTTATTTCCAGGTTCAATAATTTTTATTGTTCCAAACATTTTTTGCTAATTATTGCAATAAGTGGCAAAAAATACATTACTAATTTTGGGAGATATGCTTGTCTAATAAGATGATTATACAGTTTACCTACTTTTCACCATATTGATGTCCATAAGATACAGAATTTTTCATATTATAACACCCCTAACTCTTCCTGTTTGTATGAAATTTCATCTTGCAGGTACATTTAAGGGGTATATTAAATTCCATTAGGAAACATCACTATGGAATTGTAGTGGTGTGTCGACATAAGGAATACATTCATTATACTTTAATATAAACTGTATATTTGGTATTTCAAATAAAACAACTCACTTGGATTAAAAAATATTATTGTACATTTTCATCATGAGCCGATTTACAAGTGAAATAGTTAACTAATGAAGTTATTTTTCTCATCCAGAGTCTATCTGTAGCCCGGCCTTTAGTGTCGGTGTACTCTGAAAAGAGTGAGAAGGTGGCTGATGCCTCCGTCCCACTCCCATTCATCTTCAAGGCGCCCATCAGGCCTGATCTGGTCAATGATGTCCATGTCTCTATGTCCAAGAATGCGAGACAGTCTTACTCCGTGAGTAAGGAGGCTGGTATGTACAGATGTTTCTACTCTCTTATTTCCGAACTTAAAATAATTACAATATTTTTTTAGTTAATCAATAAATTATTAGGTTTTTTACTTTTAATTAACTATATCTATACTCTATACAGATAAATGAAATTGAAGTGTCTGTTTGTAATGTCAAAATAACAGCTTTATACTAAATGCATATGGAATTGTATATGGTACTTATAGGAAAAACACAATTTTTAAATTTTTTGTCTGTCTGTTTATTCTGGCTAATCTCTGAAACGGCTGGACCAATTTTAGCGGGACTTTCACTGGCAGATAGCTGATAATATAATGAGTAACTTAGGCTACTTTTATTTTAGAAAAAGAATTAGGGTTTCGCTCAAAACAATTAAAACGTACCTAGGGATACACCTGAGCGAAGCGAGGGTAAGTCGCTAGTCATAATTAAAATTTTGCACTATATGTCCACATTCAATATGCTTTTCCGTGCATTTGAGTGTTACTGCGAATCAGTGCAACAGTATTGTGGTGATATGGCGTTCTGGGTCTGTTCTGTGATGGGCACGGGTGCAAATTTACCACTACATATTTTTTATATTTAATCGACTTTTAAACTTTAATTTAATATTTTTAACTACATATAAGCCTTTATCGTGTCTTTGTTTTCTGCACACAATCGGGATATTAAACAATTATATTTTTTTTAAATGACTTGAATTTTAGGCTGCCAAAACAAATTGTCTAGAGAAGTGAAAGCATATGGGTAACATTCAAGGTTCATATTGTGTACCCATAAATAAAACAGTCAGAATGTAGAATGACTATTCATTCTCTTCTCCACTACCATTTCTACTATTTATTCAATACTAGCGACACACCCTAGCTTCCCTTGGGTTCTTCCCTAGGTACGTTTTAACAGTTAGTATGAAATAGACTATATACATATAATAAAATTCTAACTAAGCCGAATCTGTACATAAAATATTTTTTGGAAAATCTTATTAAAATAGATATTATTATCGATACAGAGGCTGAATCTATAGTTTTTAGAATTTTTGTCTGTCTGTCTGTCACCGCATCACCGAAAAACCACTGGAGGGATTTTTATGAAATTTGTTATGACGATAGCTGGTTATCCAGGTTAACATATTGGATACTTTTTACTGCGGGAAAATATCTCATCTCTGAGAAATCTATACTAAACATCAAAACGTAAGTAGGGACGAACCCGAGCGGAGCGAGAGTGAGTCGCTAGTATTATATATATACATAGGTATAATGAGCTGTTGTGGGTTGTATTATAATGTGTTTTCCTATGGGAATCAGATAATCTCCCAGAGTAAAAATAGCCTATGCCACTCCAGCCCTCCACCTATCTTCACATAAAAGATCACGCCAATCTGTCACTGTGTTTCGACGTAAAAGAAGGACAAACAAACACACCTTCACATTTATAATATTGTAAATTTTAATAGGTCACCAAACTAGTGCGGAGTCATGGGGTACCGGTCGTGCTGTAGCCCGTATCCCCCGTGTTCGTGGTGGTGGTACCCATAGGTGAGTAATAGAAATTTCTAAATGAACTCTAATAACATCTACAATTTTGTCTATGCTTCTCTTAATTTTTATATTGATATAATATAACCTATTGTTTCATAAAAAAATTTACTTTGTCTTTTTGTCAACATCTCAGAAAATTATGCATGTAAAATTTATGAATAAAAACACTATGCAGTTTCAGTTATATGATGAGTTTATTTTTTGTATTGTTTGTATTTTATTTTTAATGTTTTATGTACAAGTTATGATTAAAGATGCATTTCTTTAATGTTTATGAATTTATTGATGCCCTGTAACCTTACTCGTATTGCCACATGCAATATGGGAGTCACTACGGCAGGGTAAAGCAATTTCCAGTTACCTTTGTAAATAATATTACCAGCTCTTTCCCCATAAGTCTGTGTGGTAACTGGAATACATTCAATAAAAATCTGTGAAGCACATGACACAACACACTATACCAACCAATTAAAATTTATTATGTCCTTCCGCCGTTATTCGAGGCCTTATAAACAATATTGAGATGACATCTTCCGTTTCCGGCCGCTTTTAGTCGTTGTAGTTCCCTTAAACTACGAAAATATGGTAACTTCCGGCCGCCGTGTTCACCAGGTGAGTGCCATCGGCCATTGGACTTCATTGGCGTCTTGATTTTCGTGCCGTAAAGTGTATATTTTAACGCTGTTAGCGTTTGAGGGATAAAATTATCCTAATTAATATATTAATAAAATTGTGTTTAATATTAGTTGTAGTTTCGTTTTAGTGATTGTTCTGTGAAAATATTTAAAGGTTTTTGTTATCTACCTACAAGTTAATCGTGATTATTTCGTAATATTCTTTTTTTCTATAAAAAATCGAATAATGTTGGAAAGTGATGAAAACGTGCGTGATAAAAGTGTACACGAGGGCGGATCGACATCGTCTTCGTCCTCTAGTGGCGATGAGGAGCCGCTACAACCTCGTAAACGAAAGCTGCCAAGGAAGGAGGTAGGAGGCCAGAAAAAGAGTAAGGTATTAGAACACCTTGCTGAACAAGTAAGTCAAATTCAGTACTATTTGGCTTCGAATGCATATCCTCCTCCGGGATGGTATCCCGTTGACCCGGGGTATAATGAAATGAACGTAGAAAACTTGGCGCCAGTCCAACAGGATGCGCCCCCGGTTGAGGTACCCGCCGAGTCGGCCCTTAAATTTAATTTTAATTTAAAAACAAATTTAAAAGAACCTACGATTTTAAGTACGTCTTCTGATCATTTACAATTATTAAATTCATTTCAATATTTTAATTCGGAAAATTGGACTAACGTACGTTACTCCGAAATTCAAAAGTCATATAATGCCAGACCAGGTTTTGTGGAACTCGAGGTGAACGATGAGATTAAACAGTTTGATAAAGTAAATAATTTAGTTTCAAGCGATAGGTTTTTAGGCGCGATTACACATGGGATAATTATGCAAAGCGATGCTTTAAAAACGGGGGTATTTAATTTATTGCAGTGGGTTCAAGATAATGACAATTTTGATAAAGATGATTTTTTAAGAAAAATGAAAGATATTTTTTCGAGTGATTTTCAAAAAAATATCGCTTGATTGTTTACAATTGCTTTGTGGGCGTCGGGCCGACATTATTGAACAAAGACGAGAAGCATTCTTAAATTTAGTAAAAGACAAATTTTTAAGAACAACCTTAAAAAAGATACCTCCATCTTGTGAATTTTTATTTAGTAAAGAACAATTTTCAGACTTTTTAAAAAACAATGGTGGTATTAATAAAATTTTTTCGAGACCTTCCTTCTCTGCGCAAGAGAAGAGAGTTGCACCTGGATCTCAGGCTGCGCAACCTGGGTCCAGTAGCTATAGTCAAACCGGTCGCCCCACGGCACCGTTTGCATTGCAATATAAAGCCCCTAAGGCGTATAGATCATATGTTCCTATGCAGCCCTATGCTTTTAATTATAACTTTCCAGCCCATGCCGGAAACCAGCGTCTTTTTCGACCTCAATATAAACCACAATCATTTACCGCGGGTCCACAAGCCCCGGTCATTCCAAGAAAACCATTTATTCAACAAGGTTCATCCAACCAACGTAATAGTGCCAAAAGTAGGGGGAGAGGCGGTAAGAACTTTTGACAAAGAACAGACGTTTCGGGGAGGCAGATTGGGGTTATTCCGGGAAATATGGACAAAGTTAGGCGCGCCGACTTCGTTATTGCACATAATATCAGGTTACAAAATTCCTTTCCAAGCGCAGCCCCCGCTTATTTTACCGCACCTCACCAGCGGTCGGTATCAGACTTCACCATCTTGCGGGATGGATCTAACTATAAACAATTTAATAACGGAGAATATTTTAGAGTATGCCCCCGAAACTCCCAGTTTTTTATCCACCCTCTTTTTAACACCGAAAAGAGATGGCACTTTGCGTCTTATTTTCAATTTAAAGAGGCTGAATCAGTTCGTAAAAGTGACAAAGTTCAGACTTATCTCGGTTCATCGCATTCCGGACTTTTTACAGCCGAACGATTGGATGATAAAAATCGATCTGACACAGGCTTACTATCACGTGCCGATAGCACCGTCTCATCGGTGTTTCCTAAGATTGCTTTACAGAGGTCAACTCTTACAGATGACCTCTTTGCCATTTGGTCTGGCAACTGCCCCCAAGGTGTTCGCAGCCCTGTCAAATTGGACTGCAGAAATTCTGAGGGATCAGGGGATTCGAATTGTAGTCTTTCTCGACGATTATTTAGTTGCGTGTCAGGACAGGTCAAAGTTGGTGGAGCAGACCCAGGTCGTTCTCAGGACTCTAAGAGAGTTAGGATGGATCATCAATACTTCCAAGTCAATCCTAGTTCCCCAGAGGTCTTTGGAGTATTTGGGTCTGGTATGGGATACGTGGAACAACAAGAAAAGCTTGCCCAAAAAGAAAATTCTAGGCATACGAACCTCTATAGCAAGGTTTCTCACACGACAACAAGCGACGCTTCGGGAAGTTCAGGGTTTGGTAGGGACCATGAATTTTGCCCGTCTGGCTGTTCCTCAGGGTCGATTACACTTCCGTTATCTCTTGACACATTGCATCTCTCTTCTTCGAAACAATGTCGAGGGGAAAACGCCGCTACCATTACAGGTATTAAAAGAACTCAAATGGTGGAGGCTGAACTGCAACAAGTCGTCTCGACTTCACCTTCCACTTCTGACTCACTTCTTAACAACAGATGCAGCCGATTCCGGGTGGGGAGCAGAACTCAACGGTGTACAAGTACGCGGCAACTGGTCGAGAGAAGAACTCCCTATTCATTCAAATCAAAAAGAAATGTTGAGCATACTGAAATGTCTTCACCAATTCGGTCCCCTTCTACGCCATTCAACGTTGCTGCTTCAGTGCGACAACAAGTCAGTTGTGGCGTATCTCAGAAAAGAAGGAGGAAGTCGATCGGTACCACTAATGAGACTGACGTACAAAATTTTCAAAATTTTAAATCGTTTCGACATTCATTTAGTTGCACATCACATTCCCGGGAAACTCAACGGTGTGGCCGATCGCCTATCTCGAAAGTCGATACTTCCCGAGTCCTTATGCATCTCAATCGAGCGGTAGGCTTATATCTAATAATCGCACCGAGATGGCCCCAAGCGTTTTGGAGAGCGGATTTAAAGGCTCGTGCCATAGCACCTCCATTCGTAATCAGGCAACTAGAGTCCAAATTGATAGATCTATCGACGGGCCGTCCCCCGCCAAAAGTAGAAGAATTGACCCTCGAAATTTGGAAATGTGGGGGTGGTCTGAGGCAGTTGAATCATGGTCAAGTCAACAGAAGGCCTTATTGAGGGCAGGATGGCGGAAATCCACTCTTAATACATACAAACCTGCATGGGAGCGATGGGTAAATTGGTGTCAAACTTCAAATATAAGTCCTATTAATCCAGCGGGCTCAGAATTAGCACAATATTTGGCCGATCTCCACCTTAAAGAAAAGTTATCTTATAAAACTATTCTAGTTCATAAATCCGTTATTGTTACCTTGTGTAGTACAAATAATAGTTGTCACCTGAGCTCTAATATATTAGTAAAACAAGTTTTAAAAGCTATTGCGGCAAGTTATGCTAAGTCTCGTGTCGAAACAAATATTTGGGATACAAATGTGGTAATATCCTGGTTATCAAGTAAAAATCCGCCTATACTAAATATGTGGGAAATTTCACGACGTTGTGCTATTTTACTTTTGCTTTGTTCAGGGTGTAGAGTACATGATCTAACACTGTTGAGTATATCGGATTCTAACTTTATAGATGATACGGAGGCAAACTGTTTAACATTTTGGCCTTTGTTCGGTTCTAAAACTGATTCTGTGTCATATACCCAATCAGGTTGGAAATTGTACTCTAATAAAGACAACCCTAATATAGATCCTGTACTATGGGTAAGAAAGCTAATACAAATTGGAAAGGACAGACGTAGAGCAGGAAAAGTTTGTAATCTGTTTGTAACAGCCCGTGGACCCGCTAAAGCTGCTTCTCGAACTGTAATCGCAGGCTGGGTAAAATCCGTTTTGTTTGACGCGGGTGTTGACGCAACTCCAGGAAGCGTGAGATCAGCTGTAGCATCCAGGGGTTGGATTGATCGAGAACCGTTAGACAAAATCCTATCTAGGGCAAATTGGAGGTCGACAAATACATTCTCAAAATATTACAAAAAAGAGATAAGACCAATGCCTAATGTAATTTCTGATAGCTTATCTTTAGGTACATTATTCGAACCTGTAACCTAAATTTGAAGTTGATCATATTGTGATTATTCATTTAAATTTAAATCTGTAATGTTTTCTTTAAAAAAAAAAAAAAAAAAGAAGGAATAAAGAAAGAATTAAAAATATATATATATATATATATATATATATATATATATATATATATATATATATATGTCGGCGTATTGCCGAATTCTAATTATTAAATTGGAATCATCGTAAATTATTATTAGATAAATTTTTGTGTCATAATTAATTTTCAAGTCTTAATTGTTGTATTTACGATTAGTTAAAAATACGTAAACAATTGATGTTGTTGTGTGAGATCGCAGGTTTAGAATATTTAAGTTTATCTAAGTTCTTTTAGTGACAATTACTTTCTAAATTACTGTTTTGATTTATCGTCAACAAAACAATGCATTTTTAGCCAAATGATTACACCTTTACCAAAACAGTTGGTAACGAAAATTCACTTGAAGTAGTGTTAATGGCGCAGCGGAAATGCATTGTTTTAGACAAACGATTATTGTGAGGATTAAAGTTTTTAAATGTTTTTAGTGTTTTAAATAGTTTCAAAAAGGATTTCTAAATTATTACGATTTTTAATGAGATGACAGTATTTTTTTATGTGCGTGGTATTTATTGAGACAGTCAATTTACTGGAGACTTCGTATTGGCGCGGATTAGAGCCGCCATGTTACGAAGCTCTAGAAAACTTACCACTCTTGGTTGGACCGAGCTAGCGAGAGGCTGTCTGATAAATTCCGTGAGTACTTTGTAAGACTATACTTTGTATTTAGGGTTAATTAGAGTGAACAGTGTACTAATTAATTAGTTATTAAATTTAAATTAATTAGTTTTTGGAATAAAATGTGTTACTGTTTATTTCGTGTTCATTATTTGCAATGTCTGACCCTAGTAAAAATGGCAGAGGCGACAGCAATGCTGAAGTCACCGCTTTAGGGGATACTAGTGGGTATCACGCGCCGTTATATATAATCATTAAAAAAATATATATATATATATTGTATATATATACTTCTCTTCTTGATTATAGTGTATTCACATTGGCGTCTGGTTCACCAGGCGATAACAAACAATGTCTCAATATTGTTTATAAGGCCTCGAATAACGGCGGAAGGACATAATAGCAGAGTTTTACCTACCATTAAAACCCATATTATGTCCGGAGCCTTATTCGAGGCCTTACAGTAAATTCTGCCTGGTGATAGTTAAGCTAGATATAAGTTAGATATAAGTAACTAATTGAGACCACAATGAAGTCCAATGGCCGATGGCACTCACCTGGTGAACACGGCGGCCGGAAGTTACCATATTTTCGTAGTTTAAGGGAACTACAACGACTAAAAGCGGCCGGAAACGGAAGATGTCATCTCAATATTGTTTATAAGGCCTCGAATAAGGCTCCGGACATAATATGAGTTTTAATGGTAGGTAAAACTCTGCTATTACAGATTTGGTAAATATTATCAATATTTACCAAAATATGGTAAATATTACGAATATGGTAAATATTAGTAATGTTTACCATATTAAAATGGTAATAAATTTTATACTAAATTATGTTAAAACTTGTTCTTCTTATTTTACTATTGTATAATGATGGAGATATGTCGAAATCGAACCCATGACGTGTCATTATAACCTTCAGGTTCAAATGACACTTACATAGTGTAATTGTATATTAATTTATAGAAATATGCAGTCGCACTATATATAAAAGTGCGATTTTAAGTTTTAAATTTAGCAGATTTAAACATTTTAATATAAAGAAGTAACAAACACGTGTATGTATGTCTGTACATACATGTTTTTAACAAATAAAACGATACATTCATAACGCTAGCCCCGCTATCCCTCCAGATCCGGTCAAGGTGCGTTCGGTAACATGTGCCGAGGTGGTCGCATGTTCGCCCCAACCAAGCCCTGGCGCCGCTGGCACCGTCGCGTGAACCTACGTCAGCGTAGGGCTGCTGCTGCGGCCGCCGTGGCCGCCGCCGGAGTACCTGCCCTGGTCCAGGCTAGAGGTGAGTGGACCATTGGACCGGTGGACCGGTTTGTTGTTGTGCGTGGTGTAGCTTGGGTCTCTTATCGTAGTAGACACGTATTTTTTAATTTGGGTGGACCGGTTTGTCCTGATCCAGATTAGATTTGAGTGGACCATTGTACTTTTGAGGACCGATGGCCTAGTTTGTTGTTGCGGCACGCTCGGCTCGTGCGCTGTGCTCACAGTTCTAACTTAACCTAGAAAGAAAGAAAAGGTTCTTCCGAGTAACCTTCAACCTACTTACCTCCTTAACTTTTTAACAGTTTTAACCGATATGCCAGTCAAAACTGCTGTTGACCAAAGCCTGCAGTCAAAATCACTTTTGACCAACCTTTTTAGTTTTGACTGTAACATATACACTAAGTGTACCGTGTAGTATTTTCGTATAAACTTAAGTATTATTAAAAATATTAGTATTGTTCCCGTTAGGTACCGATCTACACACAATGTGCAGTGCGGTGTATTTAACGGGATAGATTGTGTTTCTGGCTATTAGCCGAGATGTTTAAAAAATGAATGCTCGGTTTACCACAGAAATACATTATAATTAATAATAATGCCTGTATCTCTGAACTTTTATTACATTTTATGGCTTAAACATTATCTTATTTATGATATAATATGCTATATTTAAAAGAATAAAATTACATATTAGTTTTACACACTTTTATTTACAATAATTTACAATAATAACATATAAAAATAACAAGAGAAGTTCATGATCTTCATAGAACTTTATATAAAAGAAAGTAAATAAATAGTTAGAACTTCTATTACTGAAATAATTCGTGTATAAAATTATAATTAACTTTTAACTAAAATTCATTAATTTAAATGGGTAAACACTTCTCTAGATTCAGCCTTTAGTTAAATTAAATCAATCACCAACAATATAATAAAAAGCACTTGTAATTCAATCACTACACAATCACTATAACACAGTCACTGATAACACCGTCACTACAACTTCAATCGTCCGAAGTCGACTTGCTTCTGAGTCGCTGCGTTGATTCCCTCCCTTTTTATAACTATCATTGTCGGCGCCACTAGTAGGTTAAACTCAGCCGTCAATTGACATTTCGTATTAATTAATCATAATTTCCGTTGCGCCACTAGTAGGTTGAATTTAGCAGTCAATTGATATTTCATATTTATTAATTTGATTATATAATTTTTGTTCTTGCGTCGATATATTAATATTATAAAGCTGAAGAGTTTGTTTGTTTGTTTGAACGCGCTAATCTCAGGAATTACTGATCCGATTTGAAAAATTCTTTTTGCATTAGATAGCCCGTTAACCGAGGAAGGCTATAGGCTATATAGCATTCCGGAAAAATGTACGGGTCCCGTGGGATAGATTTGTTTTTGTCTAAGGACAAAGTGAGTCAAAGTGAGACAAAGAGAGTGAGTGAGTGAGTCTCTCGCAAGAGAATCATAACCTATAAGGGTACTTCCCGTTGACTTAGAATAATGAAATTTGGCATCACAATTTTTTTTTTGTGATTATAAACTTATTTTAATTTTTTATGCTACGGAACCCTCGGTGTGCGATTCAGACTCGCACTTGTCCGATTGTTTATTTATAAAATGTCTGTTTCACAGGTCACATCATTGAAAAGATCCCCGAGTTACCTTTGGTAGTCTCCGACAAAGTGCAAGAGATCAACAAAACTAAACAGGCCGTTATCTTCCTAAGACGTGTCAAGGCCTGGTCTGATGTCCTCAAGGTAAGCTTTTAGCAAGAGTTGGAAACATATGTTGTCTTAGTGTTTCAATTATTTTGTCTTAGTGACGTTTCAATTTTTTTGAGCAGAATCCTAATTCTTTTTCTAAAATAAAAGTAGCCTAAGTTACTCCTTGTAACATCAGCTATGTGTCAGTGAATGTCTAGTTAAAATCAGTCCAACCGTTTCGCAGATTAACCAGAACAAACAGACAGACAGACAAAAATGTTTAAAATTGTGTTTTTCTTATAAGTACGGTATATAACTTCATATGCATTTAGTATAAAGCTGTTATTTTGACACTACACACAGACACTTCAATTTTATTTATATGTATAGTCAACTGACCAATCTCCTTTGTGTTTTCTCCATTCTATGTGAAATTGCTGAAGTACTATCGAGTCAACTGGAACGCTTTGATGATATTAAGAAGGGAATTGAATATTATAAGTGATTATAAACAAGTGTGTTTTGATGTCTCAAGGCAAGCATGTATGGCTACAGATCGGAAGGTCTTGGGTTCGAGTCCTGGGTCGAGCCAAAGTACATTGGGGTTTTTGGTAAAATAAATTATCAGTTATTATACCAGTGTTGGGAAATTATCAAATTTCAATATTTGTTCTGTTAGTTTGTGAGAGGAAAGAGAAAGTTTGTGCTCTCTCTCACACGCACTGTACTATAATATCAGAGTCTTAAATGTGAAAAGGACAAAATGCTAGTGTATATGCATTCTCTCTCACACAACCTGCACTATATCTCGTGTACAAGTCGAATACTTGTACATTGACAATAATGGACATTATTTTCAATGTAGAATCGGCTATCATATTAGGTCCATTGGTTTGGTCTAGACCTAAATAGGCTTAAATGATTAGTGATTAGAAAAATACTAAGTTCATTTATCCCTTTAAACTCTTACTCTTTACATTAAATATGTTCTGAGTTACAACAAGTGAGGGTATATCAAACACTCCCGGAGGAAACATCGTATGAGATTCACTCGGACGGTGTGTCGTCATGTGGCTTACATTTTTTTATATAATATATGAACATGTACTTACTACAGTTTTATATAGATGTATTTTTGCTTACTAAAGTTAATGTTAATAATGATTAAAAAAAAATTGACAGCAAAAATAACCAAAAATGTGAAGAGTAGATTATCATCTTTAGTACACCTATGCTGTTTCGAGTTGGATTTTGGACTTTTTCTGCTTCAGCCTTCCGAATAGCTTGAAACTCTCCAAGTATATTAATACCATATACATATAATATGTACAATTATATGTAATTAATTTGTATGCCCATCCGTAGGTATACAAATCGCAACGCCTGCGCGCCGGTAAGGGTAAGATGCGCAACCGTCGCCGCGTCCAGCGTAAGGGACCCCTCATCGTCTACCACAAGGACCAGGTAATCCCCCGGGATAGATTACATAGTACCGGGATTACGGGATTGTTATGTAGCATATGAGCTCGGCCAATATGGTATCTATTTGAGTGCCAAGTTTCATCTATATTGGTACGGATTTTGTAGAAAGATTTCGTGGGTTTTAATTTTTTTGGGCAGAACACTGATCCTTTTTCTTTAATACAAGTAGACAAAATTACTCCTTATAGCATTAGCTATCTGCCAGTGAAAGTCACGTCAAAATCGGTCCACTTATGTCTGAGATAAGCCAGAACAAACAGACATACAAGGATTTTAAAAATAGTTTTTTTTTTATATATAGATACATTGTATATACACTTTCATATGCATTTATTAAAAAGCTGCCATTTTGATATTACAAACAGACACTTCAATTTTGTTTATATAGATTGCTTTGATTGTTTTCTAAATACTTTGTTTGTAAGAGTTCATGTTATTCTGTTACTCATATTGAAGATCATCTCATATCTATACTAATATTATAAAGAGGTAAAGTTTGTGAGTTTATGAAGTTATAGGGGGTAATCTCTGGATCTACTGAACCGATTTAGATGAAATTTGCTAAGAAGATAGTTTGAGACCCTGGGAAGGACATAGGATATTTTTTATCCCGGAAATCATCCCTCAAAGGATTGAAAATGGGGATGAAAGTTTGTATGGGGATTCAAGCTGGGGATGAACCCAAGAGAGGGTTAGTCGCTAGTTAGCCATATATTTGTTTTAACGTAAAGAACAAATAAAGTTATCAGCTTTTTTTTTTTTTTATAATGGCATGGACTAATCTTGTCTTTAAAAAAATATCTAAGATATAAATAATTTATCCCTTTAAACTCTTACTCTTTACATCAAATATGTTCGGAGTTACAACAAGTGAGGGTATATCAAACACTCCCGGAGGAAACATCGTACGAGATTGCCTCGGACGGTGTGTCGACATGTGGCTTACATTTTTAATATTATATCTAATTTTGTTTATATCTATATAAATTCATATTAATAACTAGCGACTCACCCTCGCTTTGCTCGGGTTCGTCCCTAGGTAGGTTTTAGCGGTTAGTGATTTCCATACAAAATAAACAGTTCAGAACTTTTTGATTTTCAAGCTGTTTTTTTTGTTTTCGCTAAAAAAATGTATATTTAAACCACCCCTGACACACCCCTAACAAAACAAAAAAAGAATTATCCAAATCGGTCCAGCCGTTTTTGAGTTTTAGCGAGACTCACGAACAGCAATTGATTTTTATATATGTATAGATAATTTTAAAAAATACAAGCGCCATCTTTTGACAAATATTATAACTAACATATAGGTTACTTCAGATAGTCTGTGCAATAAAATTCATCAAAATGGGTTCAGCAGTTATTAAATAATAAGCATACACACATACAATTTTTTACATTTATAATAGTGAAGTTATATTAAAAGTAATTTTTTTGTCTTCTGTCAAGGGTCTGACCAAGGCATTCCGCAACATCCCCGGAGTAGAAATGTTGTGTGTCAACAAACTTAACCTGCTGAAGCTCGCCCCCGGTGGTCATGTTGGCAGGTTCATCATCTGGACCCAGTCTGCTTTCAAAAGGCTCGGTGAGTGGATGAAAATCAACCTATGTATATATAATATTTATATTATAAATACTCTTTGTAAATATAAAACTCAAGGAGGTTACAATAAATGTATTGTATATGAAGGGGAGGGGAGGGAGGGACGGGGGGGGGTCTAAAATTATATTTGGATTGAATCATATATCATATTTGAGTTATAAGTTTTTCAAACTGCGTATCTTATAAAATTTTAAACAATCTTTTAAATACTAAAATTTTACAAAATAGTAATAGATTTGTAAGACTTGTGTCAAATTAAAATATATTGAATATATATTAAGTCAATAGCTCGTCTTGAGTCCTCTGTTTGAACAGATTGACAAAAAAAAAATTGTTTTGAGTGTACTTTTGGCCGTTAAGGGTAAAAAAATTGTGAATTAATTTTTTTCGATGTGATGGATTTAAACTACAGTATGAAGTTGGTCGTTATTGACTACAGTGTGAAGTTGGTCGTTAAATCTCCCTTTAGCATTTTAGTTATATTCCAAATATTTCTTTCCAAAATTATATTTAACACAATTATTTCACCCAACAGATAACCTATTCGGCTCATGGAAGACACCGTCCAAGCTAAAGAAGAACTTCAACCTGCCGCAGCCCAAGATGGCCAACACGGATTTGTCCAGGTTGCTCAAGTCTGACGAGATCAAGAAGGTGCTCCGTGCGCCCAAGTAAGTTATTGCTAATATATTATTTAGTTCTAGCGTTTATATTTCTGCAGGTTAATATTGTTAAAAAAAATGTAAATCTAATCATTTTCATTAATTTAAATCATATTACGGTCCTTGTTCGATGACGACTCGTTTGGCTTAGTTTGTAGTGACCTTACTTGCTATGCCAGCGGACGCGGGTTCGAGTCCCGCTGGGGGCATTCATTTGCGTGGTGAGCACGAATGTTTGTACTCCAGTCATGGGTGTTTATATTTATAAT
Organism: Fabriciana adippe; assembly: GCA_905404265.1. NCBI lineage: Eukaryota > Metazoa > Arthropoda > Insecta > Lepidoptera > Nymphalidae > Fabriciana > Fabriciana adippe. The sequence goes on from FR990003.1 coordinate 6,123,182, forward strand.
ATGTATGTATTTAACGTTATATATGTGTAGTGTATGAAAAATATACGGTTCCCGTGGGATAGATTGGGATGGGATGGGATATTTGAACGCTGGATGGGATCTTTACAGAATATGTTATTCTTTTTAATATTTCTATGATGATATTCTCTTACAGAGCATTGGGTTATGAAAAACCATGATTACTCTAACACGTTGACACATACTGATTAATTTTTCTGTATTTCCTATTAAAATTCTAAAGTAAACCAAATATTTAATCGTTAATTTTTGTTGCAGCAAGCGAGTGGTCCATGCTACAAGGAAATTGAACCCGTTGACCAACTCGAGGGCAATGCTCCGTCTCAACCCATATGCTGCAGTCCTCAAGAGGAAGGCAGTGTTGGAACAGCAGAGGAAGAACAATGCCAGAGCTTTGATGCTGGCTGAGAAGAGAGGAGTGAGTGGCTTTTTATAGTATTTAGCGTTAAAAAGCTTATCTATACTAATATTATAAAGCTGAAGATTTTTTTTGTTTGTTTGTTTGGTTGAACGCGCTAATCTCAGGAACTACTAATCCGATTTAAAAAATTCTTTTTGCATTTGATAGCCCGTTAATCGAAGAAGGCTATATATCATCCCGGAAAATTGTATGGTTCCCATGGGATAGATTTGTTTTTGTCTAGGGATGAACCCGAAGCGAAGCGAGGGTGAGTCCCTAGTTTTAAATATAGTACTTAACCGAGTTTCGCTTTTTTGAAAAGATATAAAAATTGCGTTTATTTAGAAAAGACAAACTTTATAGATTAGATTAGATAGACTTTAGTATAGATTTCTCAGAGATGAGATATTTTCCCGCAGTAAGAAGTATCCTATATGTTGACACGGATAACCAGCTATCATTATATTATATACGAAAGTTGCAATGGATGGATGTTTGTTACTCAATCATGCCAGAATGGATCTGGATGAAATTTGGCACAGAGATATGTCTATATATATATATAGTCTGGAATAGCACATAGGCTACTTTTTATCCCTGAAAAATTACGGTTCCCGTAAGATAGATTTGTTTTGGTCTAGGGACGAACCCGAAGCGAAGCGACTGTGAGTCGCTAGTGTAATATATTTTAATAGCATTTATATGATGATATTCTCTTACAGAGCATTGGGTTATGAAAAACCATGATTACTCTAACACGTTGACACATACTGATTTTATCATCTATATATAAAACACCCCCCCCCCCCCCCTCCCCTCCCCCCACTAAGTTCATAACTAATTCTCCTTTTCTTCATCAGATCAAGCTGCCCGAGTCTGACCCAGCAGTGAAATCCCAGAAACTTCGCGAAAAGAGAGGGAAATCAATCAAATTGGCGCTCTCAAAGAAGCCCAAGAAGCCCGCAGCGAAGAAAACGCCGCCTCCACCCAAGAAGGCTAAAAAGGAAAAAGTTGAGAAAAAGGAGAAGGCTGCGCCTAAAAAGTGAACTGAATAAAGTTTTTAACTGACATTTTGTGTTTTATTTTTATTAGATTATTAGTAACACACTCGATACTTGATTGATATTTTGTTTAATTTTCTTTTATTTTGTTTTTATATTGTGTGGTTTTTGGAGTCCATACTGAGAATAATATGTGTGTATAGAAAGAAGTTTTTTCAGACTATCTATACATTTAAAAAAAATCTGAGTTGATTCTGTACATAAAATATTTTTTGGAAAATCTTATTGACATACCTAGTCATTATTATCGATAGAGGCCGAATCTATACATCTATATAGTTTTTATACAATTTTTGTCTGTCTATCTGCTTGTGACCGAATCACTTTTTTGATGAAATTTGGTACGATGATAGCTGGTTATCCGGGTCAACATATAGGGACACTTTTTACTGCGGGAAAATATCTCTGAGAAATCTATACTAAACGTTAAAACGTATGTAGGGGCGAGCTCGAGCAGAACGACGGTGAATCGCTAGTATGATATGATACAATTTTTTACTCAATGTAAATGGCCTGAATATTTTTATTTGTTCTTTTAAAAATTGGGGATTTACCTGATAGCTGCCAAGCAATATTATGTAAAATGCACCGTGGGGTCTCATCAGGAATAGAAAAATTTGTTGAAATAATTTTCAGAAAAAAACAGATAATAAAATAATCAAAGATAGATCCAAAAAGGTGTATCCCTGATTAAAATACTCGAGATTGGAAACTAATGGATGAGTTTTGTATGTATAAGTTTTCGGATCAACGCCATCTATCCTTTTTTAAAGCATCATTGCCAGAATCAGGGCCGTAGTAAAATGCAAAATAATATCTATTTCTTTGGTGAACAAAATACTTTTATACAGTAATGGTTAAAAATAATTTTATACAGTAAAGGGTCGGAGCTAATCGGAATTGTAGAAAAGGATCTCATGAAAATTATATTTTTTGTGTAATTTTTTTAAGTGGCACATAATAGCACACACTGGGCACATTTCAGCACATTTTCTTTTTCTTAGAAATTCGAAAATTGCGGGGTCTCCATTATGAACATAAAATATTCACGAAATAAAACAGCGCCATGTAGGAATATGCAGTAAAAACTTATTATCTAATCGCTGTTTTTTATCGATATTAATTGGACGTAGTTATGTAAAATGGATTCAGCTCAAGAAAACCGTTTATTGAGTTACTGTCATAAATAGTACTTACATATCAACTTGTATACAGAAAGTAGATAAAATACCCAATATATAAGAGGAATAAAAAAACTACGGTCTTGTTTTTTAAAGTAAAATTTCTTTACGCACGCTCGTCTTGGACGGTAAGCTGGTGAATGCGTTACGGGAACGTGTACGTACGTCCGTTGTCATGGTGACCGTTGTTGTTGTCCGACACACGATATATAATATATTCTTTCCATAAATTATATTCTATAAATATGATTGTAATATGCCTAATATGCGTTATTTTTAGTATCTCACCTATCTTAATTATTTAAAACATAAATTGAATATCACAAAGAGTACCGATAACCTACAGAAGTTTTACTTCTTGCGCGTATACACATTCATACACGCACTCAATATTTTTTTGATATACTAACTTTACTAAAACGCATTTTTCTCAAAAATAAGTTTTTGTGGTTGAATCTATTTTGTATAACTACGTCCAATTGGATTATACACAAATAATCTATACAGATAAATAAAATTGAAGTGTCTGTGTGTAATGTCAAAATAACAGCTTTTTACTAAATGCATATGGAATTATATACAGTACTTATAAGAAAAACACAATTATTAAAATTTTTGTGTCTGTTTGCTCCGGCTATTCTCCGAAACGGCAGGACCAATCTTAACGGGACTTTCACTGACAGATAGCTGATATTATAAGGAGTAACTTAGGTTACTTTTATTTTAGAAAAAGAATTAGGGTTCCGCTCAAAAAAACGTACCTAGGGACGCACCCGAGCGAAGCGAGGTAAGAACTAAGAAAAATATACCATAAAAATATAACTTTAAGTTAATTTCCCATTTTGAAACAACAAAGACGTAATACGTCTCTTAATAGAGGACAAAAAAAAAAAAAAAACAATTAATACTCCAAAAATAAAGTGTAAACAGTATTTTATTCAAACTTAATAATAAAACAACGTGCATCCCGAATTTCATCATCAATACCAATTAAAAGGGAAAGTGTCAACTTAAAAAAAATATAGAAAAATGTACAAATATACTTTATATCTATGCTTCAATCTGAGTGAGACAGCATATAACTATATTGATCCCTTTGGATTATTTCGCGGATTTATTTTGATTTTTGGTTCCGACGTTTCGAATGCTTTACAGCAATCATGGTCACGGGAGAGACTGAGGTGTTAGACATCTCAAAGGCGTTATAAACTTCAAAAATCAAAATAAATCCGCGAAATAATCCTAAAAGATAGTTTTATTTAAAATGTCAAATATTCGCGTTTTAAGAAAGTATATCTATCTCTTTCTTCACTACTTAAACAATATAAAGTCAAAAATCAACGTACACACAATTCCGCCATACAAAATGAAACACAAAAACAAATATAATGTAAACATTTCCTCGCACATGTTAAAAAAAACCATATTTACAGTAGAATTGAGAACCTCTTCTTGGAAGTCGGTTGAAAAGAATTTGTATAAACAAAAATGTACAAAAGTATGAATTCTCTTCAAAACTTAAAGAGCTTGAACAACGTCAAAGGAAGTCAAAAAGAGAAAAAGAAATATTTTGGACTAAAATATTTTTCTAATAACGTTACATTATATTTGATGTATGTATGTATGTATTCAGCCCTTTTTAACGTCCCACTGCTGGGGGTGGGCCTCCCTTCAATACGAGGGGGATCAGGCCATAGTCCACCACGCTGGCCAAGTGCGTGCGGAGTGAGCATGTCTTTCGAAAACTTGCTAGGTTCTCTCAGACATGCAGGTTTCCTCACGATGTTTTCCTTCACCGTAAGGCAAGTGGTAATCATGTTAGAAATGATTCGCACATGAAAATATCAGAGATGCGAGACCCGGGATTTGAACCCGCTTCGCTCGGTTTCCCAAGCTAACGCGTTACCACTGGGCTACCACTATCTGGCTGTACTGTAACGTAATACTCAACATCGAATCTTAAATTGTTACATTACAGGCGAATGTTCCCTGTAAAGGACCGCCTTAATATTATACAAATAAGCCAAAAAATTAATCATTTTTCCTAAAAACACTAAAAAATATCACAAATTTTAATTTTTAAACCAAAAAACCTAATTGAAATATACAAAACATAATATATTTTTATTTAAAATAGGTAAAATTAAATAATATAAACCTACATAGCTTCAATAGTCCGAGTAGAATAGCTGTGACACACGGACAGACAGACATGAAGGAACTATAAGGTTCCCATTTACCAGGGCCGGATTTAGGGGTGTGGAGGCCCCAGGGCAACAAAGAAGTGGAGGCCCCTAATTATTTTCCGAATAAAATGAACATTTTAGTCAAGTGATTTAAGTATTTATTGCGAAACAAATTAAATTATTTCAATAAACATATGTAGTTATAGTCAAATACAAGAATTATTCAAAATTAAATTACAGCGTTAATGAATGCAACCTTGCGAGCTTTTTAAACCGAAAAATAGTTGATGATTTCGCTGAACGTTAATGCTTTTTTATTATGGATAGAAGTCTTAAATGACCCGTATAAATAAAATGACCATATAAATTATAGACTTAATGTAAGTATAAATAATCTATTATAAAGTTACTTTTTAAGTAAAAGAATATACTTACATTATTTTAATAAAATAAAATATTATACTGAGATAGGTAGTTGATCAATAAATAATTTATAACTATGTTTTAATTCCATCAGTTGATTAGATGAAGCCGGAGAGCTATTTCTTTATATTGGTATAGACACAAATAATTTTCAGATGTGGATAAGTACTGTTTTACTAAAACTACAGAGATTTTTGATGGACATTACACACAACCACTCCAGATTGGTTTTTTTTCAAACATAAAAAAAACGACTGTATAAAGAGCGACCTAAAAAGAAGAGAACAAGTTGACGAAGGGACATAATTTTATTATTATTTTGTAGTCGGAGACATACACACACGCAGCTATTCTAAAACACGTAGGTACATAGTATATGTTTGCCTCCGACTACATAATACACTGTTCCTTCGTAAATTTGTTCTCTTCTTTTTAGGAGAATTACACCTTTTTAGTTTAATTTAACAATTTCTTATCCTAAATTGCTTTTGAACATATAAGTTGTAAATATTTCTGTAATGGGCTCTTAATAACTTGTATTTCGATAGCCCACTCGATTTTATCGGACAATTTTTTTTTCAATATACATAAATTGACACCTAGGATCCACCATTTTGACTCATAATAATATCTATATAGCCTATGAACTCGCATTATCAAGACGAATCGAATTACGTATGAATCATCAAAATCGGTTAAGCCATTTAATGATTACGAACGAACATAGAATCAGACAGACATACAGGTTAAACACATAACCCTGTTTCGCCACAGTCGAGTAAAAAGTCAACATCTATATTATATAATATCAGCAATAACATATAAATGAACCTTATTCACTTGTTTTAACATATGGAAACTTTTAAATTTAAATATAGTGGACTGCATTTAAGGGTTTCAAAATGAATTTCTCGTTGGTTGATTCTTCATTAGCTTTTCTTGCTAGTTGCCTCTTCTATGGCTATCTAACGAATGGTACAAAATGAACAAAACCTCGTTTTTTTTATTTCTAATTAACAAACTTATTAGATAAGCTACTGTGAGTTTAATCTTTTAGATATGCTCCTGTAAATCTAAATTCTTATTGTATTTTACACTAAAGCTAGATTCTGCCGTCGCGTAGACTCGTCGTCCGTAACATACATCATCAATTTAAATATTATATTGTATATGAATTTGTATAAGTCTAAATCAATTTTAGTTATGTTTTAATCGTGTTTGATTGTGGGTGAATTCAATAAAAAATGCAGTTATATTTTTATCTATACCTACAAATAAATAAAATTTATATGTCTGTTTGTAATGTCAAAATAACAGTTTTTTTACTAAATGCATATGAAATGCATATACGGTTTAAATTTTTAAAATTTTTGTCTGTTTGTCCGGCTAATCTCCGAAACGGCTAGGACTGATTTTGACGAAACTTTCACTAGACGATAGCTGATGTCATAAGGAGTAGCTAAGGCTACACTTATTTTAGAAAAAACTCAGGGTTCCGCGCAAAAAATTAAAAACCCATGAAATTGTGAATAAAATCCGCGTACCTAGGGACGCACCCGAGCAAAGCGAGAGTAAGTCGCTACTTAACAATATGTGTTAAAATTTTTATAATAAAAGGTAAAATCCCCATGAGCTCTTTGTTTACCTTTAGTTAACTACCTTAACCTATGGAGTAGATATAGTAATGTACATGCACTCAAAAATACAAAACACAAAAATAGAAAAGTATCGAAGAAAATTTCTTTCAAATTTGAATTAACAAACTTGAATTTACCTATAAAACATTTGCATTTGATGATAATATTGCAGACCTAAAAATTATAAAATAAATAAACTCACGCGAAACAAAAAAGCATGATAATTAATTAATTAATCATAACCGCTCTGTAACTTCTTTTTACCCGATTGCGATGAACTGTGATGGACGAATATGGATAAATTGTTTTTAATATTTAAGAACAATTATATATAATCAGTCATATTTGTTAAAAATAAAAACGAAAAAGTTGTCGACCAGTCAGAATTTGTTTTTTTTTTTCAAATATCTTTTGTGGGGGCCCCTCTCTTGTGGAGGCCCGGGGCTACAGCCTCGCTTGCCCTCCCTTAAATCCGGCCCTGCCATTTACCAAAGGAACCTTAAAAATACTAATACTAAATAATGTAGTTACTACTAATACTAAATAATGTAGTTAAAAAAATGTGATATATTCTTATCTATAGGTACAGATAAATAAAATCGAAGTGTCTGTGTGTAATGTCAAAATAACAGCTTTATACCATGGGGTCACATCACGAACAAAGTGAAATTAGTTAAAAAAAATGATAATAGATGGCGTTGTATGTATCGATTTGTTTTTATATTCATGTTAAATTCAAAATTTGAAAAAAATTAAATGCGAAAAGCATATATTCTAACTTTAAAAAAAATACCTAAAGTAAGAAAAAAGGAAGTAATGGACAAAAGTATAATGTTTTTAAAGTTTTATAAAATTTAATAATATCGTTATATTTCTGGCGGTAATAATGGGTACTACATTGTGATAGCACGATCTTTGCTAATAATTATGTAAACTGTGTTCATAGATGGCGCTCAATATAATAAAAAGTTTTGTAGCACTCAAAGACAATATCTTAAAAATATCGTTTGTAATTGTCATAGTAGCCTTGAGAGACCTTACATAGTTACCTACAACATTGCGCAGCGGCAGCTCGGGGATAGATACCCTTCGCTTTTAACGCCATCTATCATTTAGAGTTGCTAGATGTCGCCTTATTTTTAAGTCTCACTTGCGCCATCTATTATCATTTTAGGACAAAAAAAAATAGTGTGTCCAATAGCGTGAGTTAGCGATGTCCAAATATTTGTATGGGATGCACTATCTGTACTCTATATATGATCTGTGTTTATACTAAATGCATATGGAATTATATACGGTACTTATAAGAAAAACTCAATTTTATATTTTTTGTCTGTCTGTCTGTCTGTTTGTTCCGGCTAATCTCCGAAACGGCTGGACTAATTTTAACGGAAATTTCACTGGCAGTTAGCTGATCTTATAAGGAGTAACTTAGGCTACTTTTAGAAAAACAATTAGGGTTCCGCTAAAATAAATTAAAACGTACCTAGGGACGCACTCGAGCGAAGCGAGGGTAAGTCGCTAGTGAAGTAATAAATAATTTTATTCATAACTAGCGACTGATCATCGCTTCGCTTCGGATTCGTCCCTAGATAAAAACAAATCTATCCCACGGGAACCGTACATTTTTCCGGGATGATATATAGCCTATAGCCTTCCTCATTTAACGGGCTATCTAATGCAAAAAGAAATTTTTCAAATCGGATTAGTAGTTCCTGAGATTAGCGCGTTCAAACAAACAAACAAACAAACAAACAAACAAACAAACAAACAAACAAACAAACAAACTCTTCAGCTTTATAATATTAAGTATAGATTGATGTGAAACATCTATTGGCGGCCATGACAGTAAAACAGACTCGTGTTATACTAAATGCATATTAAATTATATTCAAGAAATTATTAGCAAAAGCCACTTATCTAGATCAATAACTTTAGTAACGTTTTATTGTTAAAACTAGCGATTCACCCCGGTTTCGCTCGGGTTAATATGGAATAGATAGAATATATATGTATCTATACAGATAAATAAAATTGGAGTGTCTGTTTGTAATATTAAAATAACCGCTTTTTACTAAATGCATATGGATGTACACACGGTACATATACCAAAACAACATTTTTTACAATTTTTGTCTGTCTGCTTGTTCCCCCTAATCTCTGAAACGGCTGGACTGATTTTAACGGGACTTTTACTGGTAGAAAGCTGATGTAATAAGGAGTAACTCAGGCTACTTTTATTTTAGAAAAAACAATAGGGTCCCACGAAAAAAATAAAAACCAATGAAAAATTGAATAATATCCGGTTCAAATAGTGAAGTTGTATACATACATTTTATTTTTTTATATTTCTTCTATTAAACTATAAACTATATATAATACACCTAGAGAAGAACACAAGCGAAGCGAGGATGAGTCGCTATATATATAATATATAGTCTTAAGCCTATAGCCTTCCTCAATAAACGGGCTATCCAATGCATAAAGAATTTTTCAAATCGGATTAGTAGTTCCTGAGATTAGCGCGTCCAAACAAACAAACAAACTCTACCTATTTATAATACTATATTAGCATACAAATTGTCACTTGTACACTATTTTAAAACTTTATTAGGCTTCATGTGTAGTTCTTTGACACTATCTATAACATTTCTTAGTCTGAATCTATACTAATATTATAAAGCTGAAGAGTTTGTTTGTTTGTTTGTTTGAACGCGCTAATCTCAGGAACTACTAATCCGATTTGAAAAATTCTGTATGCATTAGATAGCCCGTTTATTGAGGAAGGCTATAGGCTTAAAACTATATATTACAGATAGATTTGTTTTTGTCTAGGAACAAACCCGAAGCGAAGAGAGGGTGAGTCGCTAGTGTTACATATATAAGAGTTTATTCAACACATATTTCATCATCACTTTCCTCTTTGGACAATATTTTTCCAGGTTTATTATAATATAGATGATATGCGTTATCATGCTCATCTTTGATGTGTTTTTTTACATCCGAATACTTTCTGTACGATTTCTCACAAAACGGACAATCCGCTTCGTGCTTCCTTTCTTTATGTACCTGCAAAATAAAAAAAATAATAAAAAAATTGAAAAACTTTAATACATCAGTCACTAGTAGAGTTTATGAACATGTAGAAGAAAAAAAATTTGGAAAAAAAAAATAATTTTCTATTTTTTTTAAATCATTGTGTAATTTTGTGGGTAGTTGCTGTCTGTAACAATTATACAATGCCTTTGAGAGGTCTAAAACCTCAGTCTCTCCCGTGATCATGATTGCTGTAAAGCATTCGAAACGTCGGGAACCAAAAATCAAATAAATCCGCGAAAAGATAGTTGTGTTTAAAATACCAAATATTCCCGTAAATATAAAAAAGTTTTATATAAAAATAAATAAACACGTTGGTACATTACACACACATTATACACACAGCACCATCTAGTTCCATGGTAAGCTACGAGGCCTATGTTATGGATACCAGATAGTTGATACACTACACATATATAACTTTAAATACATACATATTATTTTTTTATTTTAAAATATCTTTATTTAATCAACATAAATCATTACATTAAGTACATTTCTAGTGTAAATTTAATCCTAGAAGTACATATTATATACTATTATATATGTTTAACAAGTACATAGACTTATATAAAACTTATAGCCAAACGTAACACTAGCGTATACATAATTATTATTAATGATTGAACAGTAGGTATATCATTAAAGTATGTAAGCTTTAGAAAAGCGATTACATTTATATCATAATTTTAAACAAAGAAAAATAAACCGTGGTCGGTAGATGTAAATAAAATATCACTTAAAGCAGTCCGCAGCAAGCAACAAGAACTTAACATGTTATCTATCGCACACGCAGGCGAGTAGGCCCGCACCGCGGTGCGCGCGCCATTTCCGATCTTATATCACACGGTAATACGAACGGGAATAGCACCCGCGGCCGCGGCAACAGCGCACGCGCCTGTGTTGACGAATGTTCCTATACAAATGGTTCATAGTCAAGGAATAAGTGATGCGGCAATTTGTATCGATTATATTTATCGATATATGGAAGATTATTTTTACGACTTATGCATATATTATTTATTAGTTTATTTTTGTGGTTAGTATTTTGATGGATATAGAACTTTTCGGATAATTTATAAATATAAACATCGATTTTTGGAAGACCTATTTGATAATGTAACTTGTGGAGATTAGTGCGAAAGGGAGTATTAAAGGCATATTTGATAGCTTTGTTTTGTAAAATCTGTAGCTTTTTAATGTTCGTTTTGCAAGTGCCGCTCCATATGGGGCATGCATAGGTAATGCATGGACGTACCAGGGTGCAATAAATACGTAGTTTAGTGCTACTACTTAGACATGAGCGTCTATTTAAGATTGGATTAAGGGCATTTAATGCTTTAATACCTTTGAGTCGTAGTGTAAAAGTGTTTTCGGTCCAGTTGAGCTTACTGTCCAGCTTTAAGCCAAGATATTTAACTGATTTGCTCCAAGGTATAATATACCCTCCAATTTTCAGCGTTCGAGATGGTAAAGTTCGCTTTCTAGTAAATAGAATAGCTTCTGTTTTAGATGCATTTATTTTGAGATTCCATTTATGGAAATAAAATAGAAGTTGATCAATGGAGAGTTGAAGTCGATCTATTATCAAGTTTATATCAGAAGAGGTCGTAAAAGAGGCTGTGTCATCTGCAAAGCAGGCTAAACTCGTCCGTGGTTGAACCGGAATATCATTTAGGTACAGAAGAAATAAATATGGCCCTAATATTGAGCCCTGTGGCACCCCTGCGGGTATTGATTTTGAGATAGATGAATAACTATTGATGTGGACTCGAAAACTGCGATCACTTAAGTATGACTGGATGATTTTTATAAGCGGAAAAGGCAGCCCAAGCCTTATGAGTTTATGGAGTAGGGCTTTGTGCCAAACAGTGTCAAAAGCTTTTTCGATGTCTAAGAGAAACATTCCAGTTGATTGTTTTAAATTTAAATTATGGGATATAGTTTCAGCAACTCTGGCAAGTTGTTGGACTGTGGAATGGCCTCGACGAAACCCAAATTGCGCATCGATGAGCTGATGTTCGGATACACGAAGTAATCGATTAAAGATTATATTTTCAAAAAGCTTGCTAAGGCAGGGCAAAAGACTAATTGGACGATAGCAGGAGGGATCTGTTGTATCCTTACCCGGCTTATGTATACCAATAACTTTCGCAACTTTCCATGGAGTTGGAAAATAATTAAGCATAAGGCAAGAATTGAATATTTTGGTTAGGAGTACAATGGACTTTTGAGGGATATTTTTAATAAGTAAATTACTGATGTGATCAGGTCCAGGGGCTTTACGGGGCTTTAAGCTTGATATAATTTTCTTGATTTCAACTGGGCGAACAAGCTTAATGGTTTCATTAGACGTACTTTTATTAAGTTCAGCTATAGATCGGTCAATAGTTGGTATAATATCACTTTGCCAGTTATGAGTTAAAAGCATGTTAGCTTGGAAAGTATTTGCAAGGACGTTACATTGTTCTTGTTGAGTTGTAGTAAATGAGCCATCTTCACATTTCAATTTCGAAATGGGAGAGGTTGTGGTGGAGCGGATACTTTTCACCAGTCGCCAGAGGTCAGACCTGGGATTATCAACCCTTTTTAATTTAAGATTCCATGCTTTATCATTATAAGCGCTTATGGCATGATTAATTTGAAAATTTAATTGATTAATATTAGTCACTAGTATTTTACGTACTAAAGTGTTTGATTCTAAGGTTGTATACCTGCGAAAACGGTTTCTTAGCTGAATAAGTCGCTTAATACGTCGTGGGAAAGAGGAAATATTCCACGGTTTTAAAGTAGTAATGGGGACACAAGAGTCTCTGCCCTTTAGTAACAAGTGTTGAAAATCGACAATTACTGAATCAATCTGATTTGTATCGTTATATATTTTAGGAGATAGTGTTATATTATTGTTAAGAAAATTACGATATTTTGACCAGTCAGCCTTTGAATAATTAAATTTTTTAATGGGAAAACGATTAAATTTAGTTTTAAATGTAACAAAAACTGGAAAATGATTAGAAGATAATGCTGGGATAGTAATAATATTATGGAGAAAATTGAAATTTTTATTTAGAAGAATGTCAGGCAGAGATGGCTTGTGTTCTACACGGTAATGCACAAGTGTTGGTTCATGTGGAGCATGGATAATGTAGTCACCATTAAGCATGTGTTCGTAAAGCTTTTTACCATGGGTATTACTTGGCCCAGGTGACCACAGCGGATGCTTTGAATTGATGTCACCCATGATTAAGACTCGGGAACCAGATGATAGGATTAAATCTATATCGTTAGTCAGGAGTGGGAGATTTGGAGATTGATAAACTGAGTAGATTATAACGCTACTATTAATAAGTTTTAATGAAATGCCAATTGCTTCAATGTTCTGAGTTTTAGGAGCAGGCACTAAGCTGTGGTCTAAGTCTGAACGAACAAGTAAAGCCACACCTTGACCGTTGCCATTAGTACGTTTGTCGATACGATAACAAATGTAACCAGGTATATTAAGAGTTAGGCGGTTAGTTAATCTAGTTTCACAAAGAGCAATTATGTCGACGTTAAATTTACTCACCGCAAGTTCAGCTAATTCTTGTTGCTTACTGTGAACGCCATCAGCGTTCCAATACATAATGCGAAGTTCATGACAACTAGACATAATGCCCTAGATGAGTTAATATTAAGATTACTTTATCCATGAAAGTTTTACACTTGGCGAATTCATCTTTGATAGATTTTATAACAGTAAGAATTTCTAGCATTTCAGAAGTTTCAAGGTCCTGGGAAGTCTTCGCAATAGGATCCGAAGTACTCATATGGTGTTGGGAAAAAGCAGTGTTTCTCAGGAGTGTCTTCTTAGCTAGATCTACTGGAGTTACAGGTGTAGGTCTAGTCTGATCTTTCTTACCTGAACTTGCAACTTTAGCCCAGGACATGCCAGGCACATTAATTTTTGAATTAGTAATTTCAGGAGTTAGAGCCTTACGTAAAGTTTCACGTTTCGATTGGATACGCTCAATATATTGTAGTCGTGCTTGGCATTGAGCATAATTGGCGGGGTGGGTATCTTGGCAGTTACAACATCGGGCTGGTCTGTCTTTATCTTTCTTAGGACATTCCCATGTAGGATGAGCAAGTGTACATACATATTATAAATATAAACACCCATGACTGGAGTACAAACATTCGTGCTCATCACTAGGGATTGCAATCCGGAAAAACGGATCCGGTAATCCGGCGGATCCGGCACCATTGAACGTTTACCGGATCCGGTTCCAATACACCGGATCCGGCGACCGGATCCGGTGCTAGCAATTTTTGGTAAAATAATAGAGATGTTGCACGTATAGGCCCTATGCAGAAGAGATTCGACCCTGTTAAAGGTAGACTTTCGAAGCAAGCGTCAATAACGCGGCGTTTATAGCGTTACCGACGCCGCGTAAGTTGACTGGTGTCAGTGACGCCTTGGTGACTTTGGATGGCCACGACAGACGTCCATCATCGTACCGCCTTTGCCACGCCCACCACATCTCGACAGCTCTTTTAAAAGTATTTCCGTCAGTGACGCTGCGCTCGAATGTCGTTCCCTACGTTTACATAGTGCAAGCGTCAGTGAGGTTGCGACAGGGTGGCAGATTAATGCACTATGAATATGTAGGAAACGACATTCGAGCGCAGCGTCACTGACACCATATCAGTGTCGCTGCGACTGTGATGTTAGACCTTAGCGTTACTGCAGCGCTCATGTTCGCAGTGTCGCCGCCGCACACGTGTATTTTGAGGTATTTTCAATAAAAAATCATAAAATGGCATCTGTTGAGGCGTTTACTGAAAATGATAAAATTTTAATTACACTGGTGTCTCGGCATCCATTGCTTTATAATTTATTTTTTATATTGTTATATAATTAATAACGTAGAAACCTTCATTGTTTCGACTTTTTGATGAAAATTGGATGAGTGGAAGGCCCTTTTTACACTGAGATAGTATCGAATTAAAAGGTCATCATCTTCTTCCTCTTCTATAATCAATTCAAGATAATCCATAATGAAATACTTTTATAAGAGCTGTCGAAACGTGGTGGGTGCGGCAAAGGCGATGGAAGTCTGTCGTGGCCATCCAAAGTCACCAAGGCGTCAAAGTTGTTTTTATATATGTTTTATTTTTTATAAACTACCTATATTAAGTACAATGACACTTGATTAACTTACTAACAGTTCATTTTGAACCGAAAAGCGAAAATTATCCTGATTTAATCAATCCATTCCATCCATTCCATCGATCCGGCCGGATCCGACCGGATCCGGCCGGATCGATGGAAATCCAGTCCGGATCCGGCCGGACTGAAAATGACGCCGGATTGCAATCACTACTCATCACACAAACGAAAGCCCCCAGCGGGACTCGAACCCGCGACCGCTGGCACAGCAAGTAGGATCACTACAAACTGAGCCAAACGTGTCGTCAGTAGAATTGATAGTATTTAATATTCCTATGTAGTAAATACATCTCAGGCAGTGGTAGCCCAGTTGTAACGCGCTCGCTTGGGAAACCGAGTGAAGCGGGTTTAAATCCCGGGTCTCGCACCTCTGATATTTTCATGTGCGAATCATTTCTAACATGATTACCACTTGCCTTACGGTGGAGGAAAACGTCGTGAGGAAAGTTGCATGTCTGAGAGAATCTAGCAAGTTTTCGAAAGACGTGTCAAGTCTGCCAACCCGCACTTGGCCAGCGTGGTGGACTATGACCTGATCCCCCTCGTATTGAAGGGAGGCCCGTGCCCAGCAGTGGGACGTTAAAAAAAAGGGCTGAATACACAAATACATCTCTCACCTGCCACATATGGTCCCATTTATCTTTTAAAGAATCATAAATGGTCGCACACACGTGACATCTAAATCGGCTCTTTTTCAAATGCTTCGAATAAACGGACTGTGAGTAGAATATTTTATTACATGTTTCACACACGATCGGTTTTGTCACTTCATGCATCTGAAAAGTGCACAAGAGAGAGTTTGTTAATCGAAAACTAAAAATTACAATATATTACTTGACAGCAGAATTGAATTGAATTGTAATATGCTTTACATTACAAAAAATTGAATTGTAATGTAAAGTATATTAGAACTCAATTCTATTGTTAATTGCTTTAAAACGTGCCAGTTGAGCACAGATTACTATTAAACTAAAAATTACAATATATTACTTGACAATAAAATTGAATTGAACTGTAATATGCTTTATATTACAAAAAAATTGAATTGTAATGTAAAGTATATTAGAATTCAATTCTATTGTTAATTGCTTTAAAACGTGCCAGTTGAGCACAGATTACTATTAAACTAAAAATTACAATATATTACTTGACAAGAAAATTGAATTGAATTGTAATATGCTTTATATTACAAAAAAATTGAATTGAATTGTAATGTAATGTCTTGTTATTGTATTCAAAGCGTGTCAGTTGAGCACAGATTACTACGCCAATGTCATGTAGAATGGAGAAGAATTTATTAGACAAAAGAAATATATAGTCCGTCAAAATAAATGGTGAAGTCAAAAATAGTAGCATGATATGCTGTTTATGCTATTCTCGATTTTGCCACACAGATAGTTTACTTTCTTTATAGAATAAGGAAAGTTTTATATAATAATCGATACCTCAGTTCCAAAGAGTAACAATTCAGATAAGGGTTCTGAAGAGATAATTAGAAAATTATACCATAAATGATACTTCTACCAGTACATTATTTTTTATACATTCTTAAATTAATTTGAAATGTAATATTATTATGAACAGTGTTAAGTAAGCCCATAATGCAACGGTGAAAAATAATATAATTCAGAAAATTTTCTACTTTTTATTTAGTTGTTACACTTTAGAACTAAGATAATATGTTCTAGTTAAATCAATATACAATTTTTGGTAAAAAAATATAAATAATAAAAATAATACTGTATTCTTTTGTTTTTCCTAAGCCTTAGTTCTCTTCCCCTTGAAAGAGAGATAGCACAAAATATTAACTTATATATATATTTTCTTATCATAATAAAATACCTTAGTTATTTCTATTCATTAACATTTATTTATCTCAGTATACAAATCACGGTTTTTTTTGTCATAACTTAGTCTATAAAAATAAAAAATAATTAAAGTGTTTGTGTGTAATGTCAAAATAACAAATTTTTACTAAATGCATATGAAAAAAAAACACAATTTTTAAATTTTGTGTCTGTCTGTTTGTTCCGGCTAATCTCCGAAACGGCTGGACCGATTTTGACGGGGCTTTTACTGGCAGATAGCTGATGTTATAAGGATTAACTTTTATTTTAGAAAAAGAACCTCACCTGCAAATGTTTGGTGAGATACTGTTTCTTCTGGAACTTCTTCTTGCATATATGGCATACGAGAACGGAGAGATTGTGGACTTTTTTGTGTTTGGAGAAGTTACTAGAGTCACTGAAGGCTTTGTCGCACAGCTCGCACTTGTACACAGGCAGGGAGGCATGATCGCGCAGATGGCGTTTATATCTGGAAAGAAAAGTACAATTATCTTTTTAACACATCGATCAAAGTACTAGATACACAATCATCGACAAAAAATGTCCTCACCGAATGAGCGCTCATTTGAACATTTGAGCGCGCTTTTAAGTTTTTTTTGTGAAAACAACTTTAAGCCTTGCATTTAAGGTTCAATTTACATTGTCGTATATTCATTTTAACTAGAACAATTACCTAAACGCAATCGGTGACAGTTCTAGGAGAACTTTTGCATGGGATTGTGTATCTAGTACTTTTTTAATCGATGCGTTAATGTTTTCAGAGTGTTCCAGTTGAGTGCAGATTACTTCGCCATTATCATATACAATGGAGAAGACATGAAGGAGTTTAGTCAATGGGGGATTAAGCCATAGTACACCATGTTAGCCAACTTGCTAGGTTCTCTCAGACATGCAGGTTTCCTCACGATGTTCTCCTTCACCGTAAGTCAAGTGGTCATCATGTTGGAAATGATTCTCACATGAGAAGAGAGAGAAAGAGAAATGGAATAACCTATAGACCACACTCCTTGACGGTAAAGTCCTACTGATTATATCGAGATTGTCATCATGGCCCAGTATTTGAACAGATTTATAGAATATGTTAGGTAGTGGTAGCCCAGTGGTAACGCGCTCGCTTTGGAAACCGAGTGAAGCGGGTTCAAATCCCAGGTCTCGCACCTCTAATATTTTCATGTGCGAATCATTTCTATCATGATTACCACTTGCCTTACGGTGAAGGAGAACATCGTGAGGAAACCTGCATGTCTGAGAGAACCTAGCAAGTTTTTGAAAGACATGTGAAGTCCGCCAATCCGCACTTGACCAGCGTGGTTGATTATGGCCTGATCCGCCTCGTATTGAAGGGAGGCCCACCCCCAGCAGTGGGACGTACACACACATAGAATATGTTAAGGGGCCATTCAAGTATAACGTAAGTGAACGTTTAAATAAACGCAAAAATCTATACTATAATATTATGAAGAGGAAATATTTTTTTGTTTGTTTGTTTGTAGCGAATAAGCCCTGAAACTACTGAACCGATTTAGATGAAATTTGATAAGATAGTTTGAGACCCTGGGAAGGACATAGGACAGTTTTGATCCCGGAAATCATCCATTAAGGAGGTGAAAATGGGGATGAAAGTTTGTATGGGGAAGCAACCTAGGGACAAACCCGAGCAAAGCAAGAGTGACTCGCTAGTATATATAATAATAATAATGTCCTCCTGACCGATTCCGGCCATGGCGGCCAATCTCGTTGAGACTAGCCAACTGCGCAGGAGATATTATAGTGCACAAATGTACGCGCAGACACAAGTGCACTCTCTATTCCTGTCACTCTCATACTCCGGTGGGACGACTACTCGACACGACCGGTGAAAGTTAAGGCGCAGGACCGACGGCTTTACGTGCTCTCCGAGGCACGGGGGTGAAACACCGCCAACTTCCCAACTCCGGACTGTTACTGAGGCTTACTATACAGAAAGACTCAATAACTAAACTTGGTCCGACCCGGGACTCGAACCCAGGACCTCAGGATGTGCAGCCGTACATGCTAGCCACTACACCACCGAGGCAGTTAATATAAAATATGTATGTATGTATATAAAATATGTATGTATATATAAAACTCACCGATCACCTGAATTGAACTCGTGACCACAGATCTGACATTTCAAACAGCCATATTTATGTCTCTCCGTGAGAGCATCTCTCAGTAGATGTTCTATGAAATGCCGCTTATAATCGTTTTTCCTTTCGAAACGTTTGTTGCACTCGTAACACGATCTCGTCTTCCACTGCGATGGGCTGGTTTTCTCTGGATCTCCCAAAAGCCCTGAAAATAATTAGTTAAAGGTTTTTTATTAATTAATTTAACAAAAAAATAAAAGAAAAATTTGTTTTTGTTAAATAAAACTCTTTTTACGATATTTTTGGAGTTTTAATTCAATTTTTCTCAAACGTTTTGAATGCTTTACATCAAATTTGACTACGAAAGAAAGAGGGAAGAAGGTGGCGAGAGATGAAGGGGGGGGGGGGGGGTGATAGGAAGAGAGAGGAAGAGAGCGAGAGAGAGATCTCGAAGGCGTAGTTATTGCAGACGGTTTCTATCACGGAAGAGAAAAAACAAGGAATATGACTACGTTTGTATTGGAGCCTGTGTCGACAAACTTACGGAAATACACTATTAATCGTTGTTGCACTACAAATAAACAAACAATCAAATATTTGTGTTTTATTTTAGTCAAAACTAGCATAATTATCAATATCCAATAATAAAAAAATTGTCTTTTCCCATCATCTACACAAATAAATAAAACTGGAGTGTCTGTTTGTAATATTAAAATAACCGCTTTTTACTAAATGCATATGGATATGTACATATACCAAACAATATTTTTTACAATTTTTGTCTGTCTGTCTGTTTGTTCCGGCTAATCTCTGAAATGGCTGGACCAATTTTGACGGGACTTTCACTGGCAGATAGCTGATGTAATAAGGAGTAACTTAGGCTACTTTTATTTTAGAAAAAAAAAATAAGGTACCACGAAAAAAATTTAAACCATAAAAATAAAAAGTTTTTTTTGGAAGCAACCTAGGGACGAACCGGAGGGAAGCGAGGGCGAGTCGCTAGTTATAAAAAGAATTGATTTTGGTATACTCTAGTATGTAATTATGACATTTTACATTTTAACGTGTAAATTCCGTTCCTTGTCCAGAGATGGCGGTAATCTCAACTGCACACAATTATGGTAACAATTGCATCACACATAAGGTTGACATTCGCATTGCAGGTGCGATGATGATGTATACCGCTATACAAATAGTGTAACACATTAAAATTACGTTATCGATGTCGACAAATATCCGTTTTATTATTTAATTTAAAAAAATAGGAATACGCCAATTTTTGCAACAAACGAAAATTTACGACCCACTGCATTTACATTGTACACATGGGAAGGGGCTGCAAGGGGGTGCACTTGCACATTTGTTGTATGGGAGTCCCCTTAAATATTTATTTTATTCTGTTTTTTAGTATTTGTTGTTATAACGGCAACAGATTTACATCATCTGTGAAAATTTCAACTGTCTAACTATCACGGTTCATGAGATACAGCCTGGTGACAGACGGACAGACGGCGGAGTCTTAGTACCTTTGGGTACGGAACCTTAAAAAAAGAAAACAGTAACATCAACAAAATGGCTACATTTCGTTTTTTTTTTCAATTTGTTAGGAATTTTGCCACTAATGTTTTTCTTAACAATTTCCACCGTCTCTCTAAATAAACAGTTCGCCAAAGATGTACAGACAAACCAACAGATAGTCTGTATGTATGTTTGTATGTATTCAGCCCTTTTTAACATCCCACTGCTGGGCACGGGCCTCCCTTCAATACGAGGGGGATCAGGCCACAGTCCACCACGCTGGCCAAGTGCGGGTGAACTGAGCATGTCTTTCGAAAACTTGCTAGGTTCTCTCAGACATGCAGGTTTCCTCACGATGTTTCCTTCACCATAAGACAAGTGGTAATCATGTTAGAATGATAGTCTGTATGGACTTTTTATTTTAAACATTTCTTAACTCATCAGTTAAATATAAAAAGTGTTATAATAAGTCTAAATGGCAATATGCGTGATTTATTATATTTTTTATACTGACCAATGGCGTTGCGTTTCAACCACCTATTAGAATTTCCCGCCTATTTTTGCACTTTTCAAAAAAAAGAAATACATCTATACATATAATAAAACTGTAGAGGCAGAATGTCTGTACATAAAAAAAAGGCTAAAAACCGAGTCAGGGGGATGTAAGAATTTAGAAGAGAAATAGAACAAATCCAGATTTTTTTATTTTTTTTGTTTCTCTGTTTGTACGGGCTAACGGGCGGTTGTACGGGCTACGGGCTCTGTTTGTAATATTAAAATAACCGCTTTTTGCTAAATGCATATGGATGTATACACGGTACACATACCAAAACAACATTTTTTACAATTTTTGTCTGTCTGTCTGTTTGTTCCGGTTAATCTCTAAAATGGCTGGACCGATTTTGACGGGACTTTCACTGGCAGATAGCTCATATAATAAGGAGTAATTTAGGCTACTTTTATTTTAGAAAAAAAAAATTAAACCCAAATTAATTAATTTTGTTTTGGGAAGCAACCTAAGGACGAACCCCAGCGAAGCGGGGGTGAGTCGCTAATTATAAATATAAACACCCATGACTGGAGTACAAACAAATGCCCAAACACAAATGAAAGCCCCAAGCGGGACTCGAACCCGCGACCGCTGGCACAGCAAGTAGGGTCACTACAAACTGAGCCAAACGTGTCGTTTGTCGTGTCGAATACGTTCTTGTTCGTCTTGAAAGAACAAATCGTAAATGAAAAATATTAATACTTATAACAATATTTATTATACCAAAAATACAATTAATTTAATGTGACGAATGAAATTCTTTAACATATTTATTTACAACAGCACTAAAATTAGGCTTTATATCTGACGTTTTATTTAACTCTCTAAAGGAACTCGAAACCCCTGTGAACCTTTCACGGAACCCTAGGGTTCAAGACAACCATTTGGGAACCGATGGAATAGGGAACACGCAAAACACTCACTCGAAAGATACTCCTATATATACAGATAAATAAAATTGAAGTATCTGTGTGTAATGTCAAAATAACAGCTTTATATTAAATGCATATTAAATTATATACGGTACTTACAAGAAAAAACACAATTTTAATTTTTTTTTCTCTATCTGTCTGTTTGTTCCGGCTAATCTCCGAAATGTCTGGACTGATTTTGACGGGACTTTCACTGACAGATAACTGATGTTATAAGGAGTAACTTAGGCTACTTTTATTTTAGAAAAAGAATTAGGATTCCGCTCAAAAAATTGAAACGTATCTAGGGACGCACCCGAGCGAAGCGAGAGTAAGTCGCTAGTATTTGACAAATTTCGATTATCTGAACCGTTAATAATGAAATCTGCTGAAGCAGAAGCCTTTTGATCCATTTCACATGGATCATTAAATGTATTAATTTCCAAAGTATTTTTAATTAGCTTCTTGATCGATGATCGATGCTGAGATTATTGAGTCCAACTTCGCAGCGTTTTTTAGAGCCTTTTTCCGAGCTCTGTATTCACTACTGCGGTCTGTTAAAGTTTTTGCTATTCTTGGTAAAACAGAAGATTGCTGGATTGCAGCGTTCTTTAGAGCCTTTCACAGAGCGTTGTTGTTAGAAACAGTCTTCGTAAACACAATAAAAATATAACTAGCTCTGTAAACACTTGTCATGAGTTGTCAATTATGTGTTTCTTTTTTTTTTTTTTGCTCCTTGTACTAAGCCCTAAGCTGACCGTCTCCGGTTGTTATCCGATTAAATCATAGTGAATTGTATAAAATTAGTTTACTTTTATGCCCTTAACCCTTACTATTATTGACTACTACGTTCTGTTAAACGTTTTGCTTTTGTTTATAAGGCAGAAGAATCTTGGTTTGCAGCGTTCTTTTGCTTCATCCGAGCTCTGTATTGACGACTACGGTCTGCTGAAGTTTTTGCTTTTCTTGAACACCCTTGGTTTGAAGCGTTCTTTAGAGCCTTTTTCCTAGCCCTATATTCACGACTGCATTCTGCTGCAGTTTTTCTTTTTCTTACTCTTAGTAAGGCGAAAGGTTCTTGATCTTTTTTGCTTTTGTTTATATGGCAGAAGAATCTTGGTTTGCAGCGTTCTTTTGCTTCATCCGAGCTCTATATTGACGACTACGGTCTGCTGAAGTTTTTGCTTTTCTTGAACACCCTTGGTTTGAAGCGTTCTTTAGCGCCTTTTTCCTAGCCCTGTATTCACGACTGCACTCTGCTGCAGTTTTTCTTTTTCTTACTCTTAGTAAGGCGAAATGTTCTTGATTTCCAGCGATCTCTTCAGCCTTTCTCCGAGCTTCATATTCACGACTACATTCTGCTGAGGTTTTTAATTTTCTGCGTAATGTCATAGTGAAACCCACGGACTCTTCTGCAACGTCCGTCTGTGTTGTCAAATTGTCCCATGGAGAATTTTCTTGATGGATATCAGGTTCAAAAAAAATCGACGCAAAGCTTATTGAATCTTCTGTTGAATCGTTCTCTAGATCATTTACCCGAGCTCCGTATTCAGGAAAAGGAAGTGTTTCATTTTTTTCAGTGGTTATTTTCGACATTGTGGGGTCTGAAAATGAAAAAATGTGTGTGTGTATCTATGTACGCACGTAAGAAGTTATGCTTCTTTAATTTTTTTTTTTTAAATAAGAAAAGCTTCTTGAAATGAAACTTCTTTAGGCGCGCCATGAGAGGGAAAAAAGATAATTGTCGTTACGATTACGATTGTTGTAACGCAAACGGATGTAACGGTAGTGAATAAATAGTCAATTAAAAATAATTTAAACTATTATATAAATATTTCTAATAATAAATTGAATAAAAATAGATATTTATAAAAAAAAAAACACTATCATTTATTTTTAAATGAGCGATGGAATCATATCAAATGTTTATTGCTAAAAAAAATGTATTTTTTTTTTCATTAAAATATTTGCATCCCTGTATTGTTATATATTTTATTGAAATATATAATTTATTGATATTACATTTGATTAAAAATTAAATTTTATCTTAACACCATCTGTACTATGCGAGTAATAAAACATTGTTATCCTTTTTAAAGAGATAATTTTTTAGTATCTCACCTATCCTAATTATTTAAAACATAAATTGAATTTCATAAAGAGTACCGATAACCTACAGAAGTTTTACTTCTTGCGCGTGTACACATTGATACCACACAATCTTTCATTTTTAGTTCTCTTTACTTCTCAGCAAACCCTTTCATTTGATATCCATAACATGGGTGTGCATAAAAAAAAAAACATAGTCCGCCATCTTTGATTGCGTTTCGCTCATCAAGCCCTTGATTGATGCCCATATCATAAGGGTCATTATGGAAATGATAAATCGCCATTTTGTAACGTCCGCCATATTGGTTTAAAAATGGCGGCATTTTGATAATCGTAGAGTCACGAGTACCAAACGTTATATTTCAACTCAATCGGGCACTGGGAACTTGGTCTTTAACTTGCAAAATTTGATTACAGACAGACGCCAGGGCTTTTTATTTTTATCGATATAAAACGCGTGTTGTGTATATAGAAATACCGGAATAAATATCTTTAATACCATCCATCACATCACAATAAAGCAGGGTTTCTTAAAGTGGGGTCCACGGACCCTCGGGGGGTCCGCAATATGTGTGCCAGGGGTCCGCAGCAACTCAACACCAATACTGTCCATAGGATACTTTTTATCCCGGAAATCATCTTTTAGGGGGTGAAAATGGGGATGAAAGTTTGTATAGGGAATCAACCTAGGGACGAACCCGAGCGAAGCGAGGGTGAGTCGCTAGTATAATATATATGGAATAAATACAAAAGAAAGAATAAAAAAAATTTTACTTACTTTATACAACTGTTTAACGTAAATCGAATTATAAAATTATCAATAAATATGTAAATAAAACTTTAATTCACCAAAAAAAAAAATAATAATAATAATACACTCAGACAGAAATATGATTCTAACGAATATCACACAAAGAGGAGAAATAACGTTTTATCTTTTGGATTATTACATCTGTAGCATATACTTAAAAAAAAATCTCTAAACAAACCCGTGACGCATGAGTGATGCAAGCGTAGTGATGTAACATGAAAAAAAACGACTTTGTTTTTTTTTTTTACTATATTGAAAAGAAAAACACGAAAAAAACTTAGTAGCTTTGTTTTTTGTTCAAATTTTGTTTTTTTTTTTTCAGAAAAAAATCTATAGGAAATTAAATATTTTAGTAACGTATGTTTTCTAATTTCTTACATTTTACTAAAATTACATATCGAATAAAGTATAACGAATCAATAATTAAATAAAAAAATATTCTTCCTCCGTGTCAATGTCAGTACCATTTTCAGTATCAGTGCCAGTCTTGTATTTGTCAGGAATTTTAACATGTAATCTTGGTATTATTAAATCAAAAAAGTATGGTAGGTTTAAAAATAAACAGACAACTTTAATATGAACTCTTAAATATTAATCATTTACGAAACTACAAAACTAAAAAAAAACTAGAAAAAAAAAGTTTTTTTTTTATATTTTTTTTTAAGTTTTTTTTTTTCACGATAGAAAAAAGATGCCACCTACTAGGCTTATATTTGTCAGTGTCGGTATTTTCACATGTAAGCTTGGCACTATTCAATCAAAAAAGTATGGTAGGTTTAAAAACAAACAGAAAACTCCAATATGAACTCTTAAATATTAATCTTTAACGGAAACTACCTTAATGATTTTGAATTTTGTACTCTTGAAAAAACACATGCTCCAGAAAGAAAAACGTGTTTTTATCATGTTTTTTTTTTAAACGGTTTTTCACGGTAGAAAAAGTTTTTTTGCAACACTATGCAAGTGTTACGGGCGTGACGGTTTTTCGTAACGATTCCTGATAACGCGGCCTTGAAATTTTACTCTCATACGCGCAAAGAAGTTCCACTTCAAAAAACCACAAAATAAATTTAATGCCAAAGTCAGTCAAATAATAAAATATTATATATATATATATATATTTCTAACTGGTCTAGAACAAAACCGTAAAAACAAAATTATTTAAAATGTTCAACCATACCAAATTTCATCAAAATCTGTCCAACGGTTTTCTCGGGATGCGTTCCCAGACAGACAGACAGACAGACCGACAAAAATTCTAAAAACTATAGATTCGGCCTCTGTATAGATAATAATGACTATTTCAATAAGATTTTCCAAAAAAATATTTAATGTACAGATTCGACTCAGTTAGAATTTTATTACATGTATACATATCAAATGTTGATAATTTTTTAAATAAATAAGTTGGTACATTAACACACAGCACCATCTAGTTCCATGGTAAGCTATAAGGCCTGTGTTATGGACCCCAGATAGTTGATACACTACACATATATAACTTTAAATACATATTATAAATATAAACACCCATGACTGGAGTACAAACATTCGTGCTCATCACACAAATGAATGCCCAGCGGGACTCGAACCCGCGACCGCTGGCACAGCAAGTAGGGTCACTACAAACTGAGCCAAAAATCTAAGAAAGTAATAAAAAAATAACTCACTGATCATCTCTTTTAACTTGGGCTTCCCATCCATATTTACACTGAGCTGGGTCTTCGTATCAACAGATTGAATATCCAGATGTTCTTCCCAATGCTTAAAGAAATCACCGTAACCGAGTACAAGATGACACATTTTACACTGGAAATTACTTCGATCCGATGAATCATTTCCTATGGAAGTGACACGAATAAAACTTGACTTTATATGGTAACTCATATGAGTCCAAAATTGTTGTTCGGTACTCATACACTTCATACATATTGGGCATGTTAACGGTTCGTAATCATGTTTAATGAAATGCATTAAATATTTTTTGAATGATATATAAACCGTGTTGCATTTTGTGCAAGAGTAACGGGATTCATTGTTATTTATCATCATCATATATTTATCCATTACATTTTTTCTTTTGTTAAAATTGTACTCTTTTCTGAAAAAAAAAAAATTATAAAATTTATTAAATTAAACATTTGAATTATTATTTTCTATATCAAAAACTAAATTTTGTCTAATTCATAATTAAACTGTCTTTTACATGGACATGTAAACGGATTTAAAAAAAAAAAAGCAGTCACGAGGACTGCCGACAGAAGTGAAAACTTAAAACCTATAAACAAACAGTTGTTATTTTTGTATATTCAGATTAATTATTCGATCTTAAATTAAAATGTGTAAATTAAAACTGTTTCCATCTATCTGGTTTTGTTCGACATCTATCGGCGCTCTGAGTGTTAGCGTCAACACGTCACGTGATCATGTCGATGACGACTCACATGAATTCACTCCCCATACAAACACACCTGCCTATACAAGTTTTCACTTCTATTACCTAAGCTATGAGACCCTAAAGTATCACGTTTTTAAGATATTTGAGGTAAAAACTCCATGAAAATGATGACAATTATTAAAAAGTGAAATGATTAATGTTAACAAACTATTCATATTCAAACAATAATTTTCATCTATACAGATAAATAAAATTGGAGTGTCTGTTTGTAATATTCAAATAACCACTTTTTACTAAATGCATATGGATGTATACACGGTACATATACCAAAACAACATTTTTTACAATTTTTGTCTGTCTGTTTGTTCCGGCTAATCTCTGAAATGGCTGGACCGATTTTGACGGGACTTTCACTGGCAGATAGCTGATGTAATAAGGAGTAACTTAGGCTACTTTTATTTTAGAAATAAAAATAAGGTCTCACAAAAAAAAAAACCAATGAAAAATTGAATAATATCCGATTCAAATAGGGAAGTTGTATACATACATTATATTTTTTCTATATTTCTTCTATTTAAACTATAAACTATATATAATACACCTAGAGACGAACGCGAACGAAGCGAGGGTGAGTCGCTAGTTGTTCTCATAAGAGCAATGTTCCCATAACATAAGACTTAAGTTCGGCATATCTATACATATAATAAAATTCTAACCGAGTCGAATCTGTACATTAAATATTTTTTGGAAAATCTTATTGAAATAGTCATTATTATCGATACAGAGGCCGAATCTATAGTTTTTAGAAATTTTGTCTGTTTGGCTGTGACCGCATCACGAGAAGACCACTGGACAGATTTTGATGAAATTTGATATGATGATAGCTGGTTATCCGTCAACATATAGGATATTTTTTACTGCGGGAAAAAATCTCATCTCTGAGAAATCTATACTAAGCGTGAAAACGTAAGTAGGGACGAACCCGAGCGGAGCAAGTGTGAGTCGCTAGTTGCTGATATTTTTAAACAAATATATACATATATAAAAAAAGTTACATACATACACAAAAAAAAAACATAAAAGCGAAGATAAAGATTCTAATTATTAAAGAAACATACTCTTACTTTTTCTTTGGCAATCTTTTACATGGCTTTTTTGGATTTAAAACATTTTCATTCAAAAGTATTACATCATCTTCGTACATATCAACATTTTCCTCCTTTATTTCTAATTTAATTGGTGAATTAATGTCATCCATTTGCTGTAACACCGAATTCAGAATAGCATCGTTCATTTCGTTATTTATATTAATATTGCTCTTTTTATTATTATCAATTGAGTCAATATCGTTAACTTCATTAATCCCGTTAATCTCATCAATATCCATGGGCTCTTCTTTGATTTTTGGTACATCTGTGGTTACGTATTCTTTTATATCATCTCCAACATCTGTTGATTGTAAATTTTTTTTGCTTCTAGTTCGGCTATAAGTACTAAGTTTCTTATCTAGACCATCGTTATTTTTGCTAACGTGCACACTACCCTTATAATCATAAGCTTGTAATGTATTCTTATTATCATCCTTTATATCCTCTGTATTTTCATTATCCATATTTTTTATTATATCCGGTATTTCATTACTCCCAACGCTATTCATTATCTTCTGAAGAACATTTTTGTTTATTATTGTTATTTGAATATTGTTTTCAACGTCTATATTTTTTTTGTTTACAGTTTCTTTTATCTGTGGCGTGTTCTGCGCAGTGTTTTTATCTGAAATTATATGAGTTTTTGTCAGATTATTGTCACAAATTGGAAACTTTGTATGTATGCAGCATAACTATATTGAATAATATATATTGAAATAAAGAAATAAATAACTAGCCTATTTGGACCCCAATTAAAAAAATGGAAATGCCCATTGCCCCAATGCCCAGAAACATTTAATAAATATGTTGGGACATTAACACAGCACCATCTAGTTCCATGGTAAGCTACAAGGCTTGTGTTATGGACACCAGATAGTTGATACACTACACATATATAACTTTAAATACATACATATTATAAATATAAACCCATGACTGGAGTACAAACATCCGCGCTCATCACACAAATGAATGCCCCCAACGAGACTCGAACCTGCGACCGCTGGCACAGCAAGTAGGGTCACTACAAACTGAGCCAAACGTGTCGCCAAATATAATTCATTCTTACTTAAATATCCCAAAAGGCCTTTGAATGCGCTATCAACATCTTCTTCATGCGTTGTATCATTTCTATCTATATATACATCTTCAGGGGTCGTTACAAACACTTTCATTGGTTCCAGCCTTTGTAGAAGACTCTTAGGTACCACTACCTGAAAGATAACACAAGCGTTATAATAACTTTGATGAAATATGATATATAGATGGATGGGACCTCGGAGAAGGACATAGGGTTTTTGTTCCAAAAAATAAACTTGAAAGGGTTGAAATAGGGGTTGTAAATTTCTATTGGGAACAAATCATTTCTCAAATTAAGGGCCTAAAATTATATAAAAGGGCTTAAAAAATAGAGTACGTTTTGAGGTTTTTGACCAATCAAGGTCAAATAGGGGACGATTTCGAGTTATTTAAAGTACTTACCTAATTTTATTATATTTTTCTGGAATAAAGAGTAGCCTATTTGTTATTCTGTTGTATGAACTATATTATTGTAAAGTTTCATTAAAATCCAATCAGTAGTTTATGTGTACTAAGCTGTATTAATTACTATAGTTTTTTAACTATCCCACGGGAATTCTTTAATTTTCCGGGATGAAAAGTATCTAAAATGTTGATCGGGGATATAAGGTACCACCATGCAAAATTGCATTTAAATCAGTCCAACAGTTTCGGAGATTAGCCCGTACAATCAGACAGAGAAACAAAAAATTTGAAAAAAAAAAAACTGTATTTGTTCTATTTCTCTTTTTACATCCCTCTGACTCGGTTTTTAGCACTTTTTTTCTATGTACAGTCATTCAACCTCTACAGTTTTACTCTATTCTATACTATTCTATACTAACGCTAAAAAAGGGTATGTCGCTAGTTGACAATAAATTTTAAAGATTAAAGAAAAAAAAATCTCAGAACATATCTGCTAAAAGTAAATACTGCTTGCAGATTTCCTTATAATAAAAAAAAAAAAAATAGAAAAAAAAAGCTTACCGGACAGTAATCCCCATCTGTTTTTTCTATATTTATATGACAAGGAGTCGTGTGGTTCTTTACCGAGTGCAGATCAAAAAAACATAGAGAATCTTTGCATACCAAACACATATACAACATTTTATAGTTATCCGTATGCTCCAATAGATGTTCGAACTCAACACATTCTTTTTTCAAAAGTTTTCTGCAAACTCTACATTTAAAATCATTGTTGGGTGACACCCAATAATGTAACGACAAGCTAGATTTGCTGTGGAACTTTCTAAAACAAAACTCACAGGAATCCTTTACAGGCTTGATTATACAATCATGTACCTTGTAATGGCTGACAAATTTGTTACACTTCCCACACTTCGTTTGTTTCAAAGGCACAGGGAGATCTGATCTGACCGAATGAAGTCCGATCTGATGCCGTAACAATTCTTCCTCTTTCCAATGTTTCCAAGGACAAACCGGACATTTAAATTCTATATATGTATTATTGGAGGCTCTTTGATAAAACTTCCTGTTCCCTTTACAATCCCCTTCATGCATGGTTAAAAGTAAACATGTATGAAAAGATTCATCGCAGCCATCACATTTGAAGGACTTGTGTCTGTGATGTAAAACATCTTTACCGCATCTCCAACAGTTACTATCTATGGGTAACCCACAGTCTCTCATTTTTCTTTTATTAGTAACAACAACATAGCTGTTATGATCTTGAGTGTACAAAGTTATCCCGAATCTACCATGGTATTTTATATGTTCTTTCAAATCATGTAAATACCACCATGCTTTTTGACAAACGTAACAAATGTACATTAATGGTGTGTCTCGAATTAACGGATTACAGGTCATCCATGCTCCCCATCTCGTTAAAACTTCCTGTATCTTTATTTCCGTTTGATTAAGTTTAACTTCAGAGATGTCTTGTCCAAAATAATTCCTTATGTGGATTTCAAGTAATTTGTCAGCGTAACTTACTGTAGTCTTTGAGAATTCCTCAAATTCTTTTTTAATCATAATTTTTGTCATTTTATAGCATGTCACTTCTATTTTATCAACGTTCTGAAGACTTTTAACTGATTCGATTTTTATGTTCATATCTTGTACAACTTTGTCATCTCTATCACTTTTGCAGTCCTTTGGCGATTCTTGAACATTTTTCACTGTTTCTGTGTCTGCACATTCGGTTTTTATAATAGAGTTTTCTGGATTTTCTATTTTGGAATCATGTGATATTACTTTCTCGTCCTTTTCAGGGTCAGGATCATTGTACGTCGAAGCAAAGATTTCTTCATCCGTCAATTCTTCATCATATTCTTCGATTTCAACTTTTATGGAGAACTGTTCGTCTGTTTTACGTTGAGAATTGCTGGAGCTCAATTTTTTCAATAGCGTCTGGGCTTTTAAATTTGCTAACTCCGCTTCAATTTCTTGCTGAAATATAAAAAAATGCATATGAAATTCTATACGGTACTAATAAAAATATAATTTTTAAATTTGTTGTCTGTCCTTCTGTTTGTTCCGGCTAATTTCTGAAATTGCTGGACCGATTTTGACGGGACTTTCACTGGCAGATAGCTGATATTATAAGTAGTACCTTAGGCTACTTTTATTTTGGAAAAAAATGAGGGTTCTGCATAAACCCATGAAATTGTGACTGTCTGTGTACCTAGGGACGCACTCGAGCAAATCAAGGGTAAGTTGCTAGCTTGTTAATATAGTTAAGAAAACATTGTGAAGAAATCTGCATGTCTAAGAAAAAGTAATTAATTATAATGATATGCATTATATTAAATCCCAATTGCAATGAGCGGAGGCCCCTTGCCAAATTAAATTTTATATTATTAACGAAATATCCATAGGCAAGTTATATGGACTGAAAGCAAATAAAGTATCATGAAAAATTAATGATTTCAGGACAGTCACCTTAAAAATATTTAAGAATTTTTAATTAATTTCATGAATTACTATTTAAAAAAAATTATCATAAGGTTTTGTTTTTATAAAGTAATATTAACAATTTTTAGACAATTATTTGGTTGTAATTATATATATTAATAGACAAAATTTTGCTTTTCTAATTTTATACACTAAAAAGCATTAATTAATAATTTTTAAATTCTATTCTTACATTAATTTTTTTTGAAATGAAATCTGTTTACTTGATATTCAAGCAATATTAATTTATTATAATTAATTAATTTTATTTTACTTTTTATAATTTTATACAATCTATGGTTTAATACTTTCTTAGATTTACGTGAATATTTGACATTTTAAATAAAACTATCTTTTTGGATTTCTGTCTGTACCAACTATAATAATAATGTCCTCCTGACCGATTCCGGCCACGGCGGCCAATCTCATTGAGACTAGCCAACTGCGCAGGAGATATTATAGTGCACAAATGTACGCGCAGACACAAGTGCACTCTCTATTCCTGTCACTCTCATACTCCGGTGGGACGACTATTCGACACGACCGGTGAGAGTTAAGGCGCAGGACCGACGGCTTTACGTGCTCTCCGAGGCACGGGGGTGACACACCGCCAACTTCCCAACTCCGGGCTGTTACTGAGGCTTACTATACAGAAAGACTCAATAACTAAACTTGGCCCGACCCGGGACTCGAACCCAGGACCTCAGGATGTGCAGCCGTACATGCTAGCCACTACACCACCGAGGCAGTCAACCAACTATATAATGCCTTTAAGACATCTAAAACCTTAGTCTCTCCCGTGACCATGATTGCTGTAAAGCATTCGAAACGTCGGGAACCAAAAATCGAAATGAATCCGCGAAAAAATCCGAAAAGATAGTTTTATTTAAAACCTAAAATTTTTTTTTATTGTATTGGGCATGTCAGGGGCTATAATATATAATAAAAGATTAAGTATTTTTCCTAAAAAACCTAAACAAAAATACTTAATTCTTGCTCATTTTAACTTCATTATACTAGTGGAGTCATTATTTAACAATAAACACAATAACTGCAAGTCCGTGGTAGAAATTGAAATCTACCCACAATATGAAAACTCAAAAATATTTATCTCGGCTCAACTTTAGAATGCCGTTTTAGTAGACTTAGTTAGTAGACTCTTGATTTTTTTTTTTTGTGCAAAGTACTTATTATTTTAAGTAAACCCACAAAGTTTCAAGTTAATGAAATAAATACTTTCGGAAATAAAAAATATCAAAGTTTGATAAATATAACCTCAATCTGCACTATTTTATTGCTTTTGACGTAATTTTGACAGTAGTGTTGCTATTTTAGAGAATTTTAATTATGCGTTTTGATTTTTAAGACAGAAATGTTGCCATTTTAGAAACTTAATTATGCGTTTTAATTTTGTAAATAATAAGTTGACGCACTTTTTAATTTTTATTTGAAGATTCTTAATGTTTTATTTGGTTTAATAAGTCATTAATTTTGACTAGTTAGATAAGAAGTTTGTGGTTAGGTTAGGTTACAACTTAAGTAATTATCATCAGATTTTGGTTAGGTTAGGTTAGAACAGTTTTCATAACACACGAGCCGAGCGAGCGAAGCGAGCGTGCCGCGGTAGCGGCCGGCGAGTGTCATAAACTCTAAATGTTATAAAACTAGAACACTAGAAAGATAAAATTTCACGCAAAATCAAAGTACAAACTTAACAAAACATAACCTCAAAATAAGATTTTTAAAAATTCATAAAAAAAACTATGCATTTTATTAACTTGTATTTTTTGGGGGGTGATCTACACCCCCTACCAAACCCCCTACCCCAAAAATATATAGATATTATTAAAACGGCTTTCTAAAGTCCTTCCTTTATCTCGTAAGCCATATTTAAATTTGAATTAAACATATGTTATAAATTATATATTGTTTTTTGATCATACAGAGTTATATACAAGTATAAAACGTGCTCATTCTATATAATTAATTCTGTCATCTCAAAATGGTGGTCCTACCTGCATAATAGCTATGTTTTCGTCATCGGAATCTAAATACTGCCGCGGCACTAATTTAGTTTTTCTACTTCTTTTTTTACTCTTTTCTTCCATTTTTATGCTATATAAAACTTAAGAACATCTAAAATCCACTTAAATTATCTTATAATATGTTTCTTTAAACTGTACGAGATTGTTAAAACTTGAAATTCTACAAGCGATCAACTTTGTGAATTATAGCACTACACAATTATAATTTATAAAAGCTTTTTCCAAAGAGAATGTCACCACTACGTTTTAACTAGTTTTATGAGGCGGGACTTAGAACAAACTTTTTGACTTCAATTTACATCAGCGTTGCCAATACCAATTTATCAAATTCCCCGAAAATCTAACTCAAATTCCCCAATTTGGGGACAAAAATATACTATATTCCCCACAAATTCCCCTCAAAAAATTAAAAATAAACAAGTTTCAAGTATTTGAATAATATTTATTTTTTCTTTTATATTTTTAAATAATTTTAAATGAAACTATCTTTTCGGATTTTTCTTTATGTTAGAAATATAATAACTAAATAAAATTAATATAGTCCAATCGAAATCTGTTTTGGAAACAAACAAATTAAAACATAAAATTTTGTTTTTAAAACGTTAGCAGCTTTATAAGGAATTAAAATTCGTAAAATGCCCCCGATGTCCACCTACCCCCGAGAAATGGGGAGATGCAAAGCATTAAAAAGTAGTTTTTTTTTAATTTCCGGCTTACTGTGACGTCCTATCGAAAAAAAATTCTACGAAAGTTATAGGTCTAGTAAAAATCTACAACTTTTATAGATAACACTTTTCACAATAACTTCAAAGTTTTCGAGATATTGGCAGAAATCTCGGTTTTTGATTATTTCTTCGTTTTTTATTTTTTATTTCTGCAATCATCTTTTAGTTTTAGTGAAACTAGGGGAATATAATTTTCGAAATACATATAATAAGCATTTTTTTTTGAAATTGAAATAATTAGCCGTTTCCGAGAAATTTATGTTTCATGGTCTCGGGAGGTAGAGGATGGTATATTTTAACCCTATTTTTTGGATATTTTCCCGTAGAATCTATTTAAGTTTTTACTTTTTCGAATTTATCGATATTTTATTAATTTTTGATCGATTTAATTTTTTTAAAATATATTATGCCATTTTATGGATGCACAGAAGATTAAAGGTAGTGTTAAAAATTTGAATAAATTTTCAACAAAGATTTAGCATAGCTTAAAAAAAAACCATTTTTGACATTTTTTTTTATGATTTTTAACAAAACTTTCACTATATTTTGTAAATATCAACTTGTTTTTTTAAATTATATTTTTGAATAATGAATAAACAAGATTAGACTGTGATTGAGTTCCATTTTTTCTGTGATTACCTTAAAGTGTAATTTTTCAGAAAAAAATTATAAATAATATAACTTCAAAATTATTATTATTGTAATACATAGAAGTTTAAATTAGCAGGACTTGCTAGGAGTCATTTAAGTTATTAATTGTTACTAGTGAAGAAATTCGGACTAAGAAAATTTGCGTAGTTTAACACTTAGTATAGCTTAAATTAAAAGCTAAATTGGTTCAGACGTGAAAACTATGTACGATTTTTATTAGTAATTTAATGCTTAAGTGTTCGGACCCGGTCGGACTATCGATGTTCAAAATCCCCGCATTTTCCCCACGTAATGCTAATCCCCAACAAATCCCCAATCGACTTCAGATTCCCCGCAGTTTGGGGAATTCCCCACAAATTGGCAACGCTGATTTACATCGCACTTCAATACCAACTGTACGACAGAAACGTCAAAAGAACAAGAGTACCAACCTATACAACCTAACAGACCAACTAGTGCTTTACGCGTTTTTATCGATATCGATAATATTCAGGATCAAAATCTAGGGTCGTAGATACTAAGCAAATATTATTGAAATGAAGATCAAGTCTACATTTAATTATTAATTAAGTACATTGTTGTTTAGTAGGCAAAATAATTAATGCAACACTGGACTTAATTAAATGTAGACTCGAGTCGAAATAAAAAAGTAATGAAAGAATACATAAGGTTTATATTTTTATTTTATTTTTCAATATAATTATATATTATTCAGCATTAAATTATAACAATGTTTTATTGAACGTCATGAGTCTACTACCAGTTCAGAAAGAAAAAGCCTCAGACCTGAGAACTAGCGAAAGAAACTCAGCGGGACTGATAATTATCTTTCTTGTAAGTTAAATTATAATTTACAATATTTTGCTCCTAGTATTAATCTTGTCAGTGACTCCTCTCATGTACGGCAGGACTGCAGGGACGCGCTCGACTGTGGCTGGTTACACCGGGTCCCTGTGATGCATAATAATAAAAACAAGAAAATTGTAAAAATCATATTGATGTAAATAAACAGTCAAATAAAAGTAAAAAGAAAGAGACAAACCTGAGTTACTAGGCCCAGCTATTGCTTCAACCTGGTATAGTGAATGTTCATTGTCATGTATCCTTTGAGAGACATTATCCATGGTAGTCTATGTTGGATTGAATATGACAAGGAAATTCAAGTAACATTTCTTCAGAAAGTGACTGACCCACTTTTAAATTTTTTAATGGCACAGCTAACTTTTTAAGTCAACTTTTTTCTTATTGAAAGCTTTGTTCTCAAAGTGATTTCCACATACATATTTTAATATATGTAATTTTTCTATTAGAACATAATATATTAAATCTTCTTTGCCCACAGCCTTAAGTCATTGCCTGCATCTAAAAAATAAATTAATTAAAGTAATGAAATTGGGTATATGTTTTTTTCCTTTCAATCTGGACTTAACCTGTTATGTATAATTTTATTATCAATATTTACTGTGCATAGGTTAAAGACATTTCTCTTAAAGAACACACTGTTCACTTATACAGAGACTAAGTATGCATAAAAAATAATATTAACAGTATTTACACAGTAGCATGCATTATATTATAATTCACATAATTCTCATTGTTTTATTCTTATTTATCCTTAATTAATTTGTTACACCTTTATTCTAATTAATTTTAAACATGCGTGAATTTAATAATCTTTTAAATATTGTTTACAGTTTAAGTGTTCATTACAACATTGACATTTTTTTTAAATTGAAGATATGCAGTTATAAAATTTTATCTTTATTATGTGATTTTAACTTATTCTTAAAATGCTTATATGATTACAATCTTTTACAGTATTCTGTAGATTATTATATAAAAGTACATCTTCACAGATATTTTTATTACCATTAAGATCTCGTCAGAAGCTACCAGATTTGAAGCTTTTTGTTTCTAAGATTATGTAGGTATAATATACTTTGCTATGAATGTTATTATTGAATGTATGTTTTAGTCATTATTTTTTAATATTAATTATGTGTTGTATGCATAGTTGTTTAATTAATATTCAAGAATTTGGTTTTTTTCTGTATAGCTTCTTACTATAGTTCTTGTTAGTAGTTGTGATGAAACAGTGTTTTTATTAGTTTACTTTGTGCTCCTTGTAACTTACATATTTGTGTTTGTGCTGGTTTGTGCGGCTGAGCCCCATATCTCTCTAAGGTACTCCAGGTGTGGCTTGGCTTGTGTATTATACATAGTTGTTCTGATTTTGTATGGAATAGGTACAATTAGATACATCGCTAGATAACAACTGTAAAAATCATGAAATTTTTATGAGTTCGTAGCTATATCTGATTTAATACATACCGACTTTCATCTATAGGAAATTTCTCCATAAATATCCTTTTCTCGTCTGCCATTATTTCCACAAATTGTTCGATTTCCACAAATTTCACATCTTATAAACCGCGTTTTGACGGCATTTTAAAAAAACGTATTCACTGAAACAAAACTCGATAATTTGTTGCCACAAATTCTGTAGAATATCTTCTTGCTTTATGTAACAAATTATGATATTAATTAGTATTTACGTCTTAATCAAAAGTCATAAATAGTGAAGACTGTCTATCGATAATGACGAACGGATTAGTTAAAGAAAGAGAAGCTACACGGAGGAAGTGCAATGGAAGATGTCCGCCATTATTTTGCGCGCAAACTCCATAGAACAGTTTTTTTGTTCCTAGTTGCGTTAGACTGGCTTT
The DNA here is from genome assembly GCA_905404265.1 of Fabriciana adippe. Taxonomy (NCBI): domain Eukaryota; kingdom Metazoa; phylum Arthropoda; class Insecta; order Lepidoptera; family Nymphalidae; genus Fabriciana; species Fabriciana adippe. Next base: position 6,161,916 of record FR990003.1, read on the forward strand.
TTCCGTTATATTGAGCTTATGTTCTATCCTTTTCTAACAAATGCATAATAAATATAAAAAGTTGCGATAGAAGATAACAATGACGACATCTTTATTTAGTTGGTTATAACTTTACTCGAGTCGGGTAGTTTGTCAGAAGAAAAGTTTCGTTCAAAAATTAGCCAAATTATATTTAATTTGTGTATAAAAATATTTTTGACAAACAACTGTAATATATATTTAAAATTATTAATTCTTAGACAATTTTTTTATATAAAAGTAATTATTAATATAATAATAATAGGCTGTATAATGTTAAGTTTGGATGTAAGTTAAACTGACGGCTAAAAATAAAAAAAAAATAGGCATAACCTGAAAATGTATTTATTTAATACAATTTAGACCTGTACATAAATAAAGTTTAAGAAAACCAAAATGAGTGTATTTATTAGGAATCTTAGACCAGGCGCAGTTTATAATGCCCAAATATTATGGCGTTTTAATTCAACAACGGCTGAAACTGTAAAGCAAGGTGAAGATGAAGAGGAATTTAGAGTCCTCGATATTTTACAGAAGAAAGATCGGCAGCAACGGAAAGTATTCCGTAGAACTGATATTCAACCAGATAGGGCAGAGAAAATGCCAACAGACCAGGTCAGTTAATCTTTAAAATATTCGTGATATTTGTGTTGTTTGAAGTTTTACATGAAGATGGTAGAACATGAAAAAAGCCTTTTAAATTATCTTTAAATTATAGACTAAATTTATTATTCTCCTGCAATTTGTGATTTGTATTTCATAAATAATAAATACATTAGTTATCTAATTGTTTTTTTTTTTACAAAAAAATATAATACAATTTTGTCAATGAATTTTCATTACTTATTTACAATGTTTAAATTAAATATTATTTTGCATTTAGGCTCAACTTTATAATGAGGAATTCGTAGTAGACTCTTGATTTTCTTTTTGTGCAAAGTACTTATTATTTTAAGTAAACCCACAAAACTTCAACTTAATAGGGTAAATACTTTCGGAAATAAAAAATATCAAAGTTTGATAAATATAACCTCAATCTGCATTATTTTATTGCTTTTGACGTAATTTTGACAGTAGTGTTGCTATTTTAGGGAATTTTAATTATGCGTTTTGATTTTTAAGACAGAAATGTTGCCATTTTAGGAACTTAATTATGCGTTTTAATTTTGTAAATAATAAGTTGACGCACTTTTTAATTTTTATTTGAAGATTCTTAATGTTTTATTTGGTTTAATAAGTCATTAATTTTGACTAGTTAGGTAAGAAGTTTGTGGTTAGGTTAGGTTACAACTTAGGTAATTATCATCAGATTTTGGTTAGGTTAGGTTAGAACAGTTTTCATAACACACGAGCCGAGCGAGCGAAGCGAGCGTGCCGCGGTAGCGGCCGGCGAGTGTCATAAACTCTAAATGTTATAAAACTAGAACACTAGAAAGATCAAATTTCACGCAAAATCGAAGTACACACTTAACAAAATATAACCTCAAAATAAGATTTTTAAAAATTCATAAAAAAAAACATTTGCAACCTATTAACTTGTATTTTTTGGGGGGTGATTTACACCCCCTACCGACCCCCCCTACCCCAAAAATATATAGATTTTATGAATTCCTCTTTCAAAAGTCCTTCCTGCATTTACAAACAGCTGACTACACAACTACAGTTTCCTAAATTTTTGAATTTACATAGATATATGTTTTAATACTTTAGTATTTTATATATTTTCAGAATTGGGGCAATGTGTGGCCAGGTCCAAGATCGTTTCATCCATCATCAGTCCCATTACCAATAAGACAAGGCTATGTACCAAAGGGTCAAGCGCCTCCTGGAAAAAAAGCAAACGCTGAATTAATGAAAATACCAAACTTCCTCCACTTATCGCCTCCAGTTATTAAAACCCAATGTGAGGCCATCAAAAAATTCTGTACAGAGTGGCCAAAATTACTTAATTCTGAAGAAGCTATTGAAAACCACTACCCAGTAGAAGTTATAACATCAGATTATTGCCATGCAAGTCCTACGATAAGAAATCCTTTAGCTCGAATAGTGACGTTAAGGATCAAATTATCAGATTTAAAGCTGGATAAACGTGCAAAAGACAAATTCTTAAGATTAGTCGGGGACAGATATGATGAGAAAACAGATTTGGTAACATTTACTGCCGACAGGTGCCCAGTGAGGAAACAGAATTTGGATTATGTTAATTATTTACTAACGGCTTGCTATCATGAGTCCTGGGCAGTCGAAGATTGGGAGCAAGATAAGATTCTCGAAGATATGGAATATTATGATTTTGATTTGCATCCGTCAAAGAAAAACCTGGTTAACTGGTACTTGATGAGCCAAAATCAAGAAAATAATTTGAGTGACGATGAAATTGCCAAATATGATGCCTCAACTATACCTAATGGAGAAGAATATAAAGAAGCTGTGTCAAAATTATTTAATGATGGAGAAAATGAAGAAACAGTGAAGAATTATGATATTGCCGTGAGAAAGTTGTTAGGGTTACCAGAAAAAAAGTTGTAACATAATTATATTAGTGAATATATATTTTAGTTTGTATATTGATGTTTAATTCGATAATTGGTATTAAATAATAAAGAATAAGAATAGAATAGAAATAAGAATAGAAAAGAAATGCTAAAAACCGAGTCAGGGGGATGTAAGAAGAGAAATAGAACAAATCCTCATTTTTTCAAATATTTTGTTTCTCTGTTTGTATGGGCTAATCTTCGAAACTGTTGGACCGATTCAAATGAAATTTTGTATGGTGATACCTTATATCCGCAGTCAACATCTTAGATACTTTTTATCCCGGAAAATTAAAGAGTTCCCGTGGGATAGCTAAAAAACTATAGTAACTTATACAGCTTAGTACACAAAAACTACTGATTGGATTTTAATGAAACTTTACAATAATATAGTTTATACATCAGAATAACAAATAGGCAACTTTTTATCCCGGATAAAATAAAATGTACGGTTCCCGTGGGATAGATTTGTTTTTGTTTGTCTAGAGGCGAACCCGAGCGAAGCGAGGTTGAGCCGCTTGTCTATCTCTATACATATAATAAAATAGTAATAGCGAAATTTGTACATGAAATATTTTTTAAAAACAATGCCTGTGTGGCGACACGGACCGGCCGAGGGTCCGGTGACGACACTCTGGGTCAAAACAAAATGTTCTGCCGATTTATCTGCGATAGGTTCAACGATATTCTAGAAAAACGTATAATGGCCTGGACAATAACAAGTACTTACCAGTCGTACTGTGGCAATCCAAGCCGAGGTGCCTGGCGGACGGTTTAGCGCCGTAATCCTGCGATGATCTAGGCTGTGCAGCTCAGCGCTGTCTATTAGCTAGTATTTGTAATGAACCACTGTACACAATACTGAATACACTCCGAGTTGGGTCGTATGTAGACGCGCGTGTTCTCCCAGAGGAAACAATCGAGGAATAGCACCACGTTTTTAAAGTTCAACGAATCTTTATAGTTGCCGTGTACCTACCGTTAGCCATACGTCACTATTTCGGCTCGGAACCAATCAGGACGCAGTACGACGAGTATGTTCCTTAAGTGAACCCAGATATTGGCCAGGCCAGTAGCGCGAAATTTAAAACATGAACGAATGTCTAAATGAATCTTTAAATTGAATGGTTACTGAACATACCGCCCACCAAAATACAGCTGGTATTTTCCGGATTAATAAAAAGATAAATTAATTAAGAATTATAATCTAAGTATAGAAAATAAATAAATAATTATACGTATATGTATATGTTACGAATTAGAGACTATATTATATATGATATATGTTATGATCATTAGTTATGTATACAATAGCTTGGGTAAGAAAATATAACTTACGAATCGATAGGTAGAGGGCATAGCTTTACCAGTGGTCGTTTAATCAAGTTATCTTTAGTTTTAACGGTTGCTACGCGAACGATACCATCTAGACCGGGATGTAACTCCACTACCCTTCCCAACGACCATTGCAATGGAGCACGATTGTCATCCTTTATCAGTACAATTGCATTTACATCAAGTGGCTTGGAGGTTTTGTTCCATTTAGCACGTAAGGTTAACGAGTTTAAATATTCGTTTTTCCAACGAATCCAAAAATTCTGAATGAAGGACTGAATTAACTGCCAACGGCTTAATCGATGAAGTTTTATATCAGAATAATCTATATCTGGGACGGTTGTGAGAGGTTCTAAAGTCAAGAAATGACCGGGCGTTAAAACATTTAAGTCATTGGGATCGGTACTTAAAGCATAAAGAGGCCTTGAATTTAGAACCGCTTCAATTTGAACAAATAGCGTGGACAGTTCTTCGAACGTTAATACTTGATTACCTATAATAGAATAGAGATGCGATTTTGCTGCTTTGATTTGAATTTCCCACACACCACCAAAGTGAGGGGCTGACGGAGGGTTAAATTCGAATTTGATACGTTCCGTATGTGAAACCTTCTCTAATAAAGATAAATAATTGTTCACACCAACGAAATTTGTTCCACAATCTGCATGGATTACATTACAACGACCACGACGTCCTACAAAACGTCGCAACGCGGCTAAAAATCCATCAGCTGACAACGATGATACGACTTCCAAATGGACTGCTTTTGTAGCTAAACATACGAATAAACTCAGATAAGCTTTATCCAGTTTTGCTCCACGATGTGTACCAAGTTTAATACGGAAAGGTCCGCCGAAGTCAACACCCACGATAGAAAAAGGTTTCACTTGATTAACTCGAAATGATGGAAGATCGCTCATATATGGTTCTAAAGATTTAGGTTTTGTTCTAAAGCATCGAATACATTGGGAAAGACAACGTCGAATAACGCGTTTAGCCGATAATATCCAGAATCGTTGCAATATTAAGTAGTGCGTAGTATTATGCCCGGTATGGCAATGTTGACGATGAATGGATTCGATGACCCTAAAAGTAAAATCGTGGTCGCTAGGTAGAAGAGCGGGGTGCCGTTGTTCAAATTCAAGACCAGCACGGGATAATCGACCGCCCACCCTGAGAATACCATCCTCGTCCAAAAACGGACTTAATTTACGCAACGGTTTCGGTAGTGGTTGCTTCGCTTGAAGCTGTTGAATTTCACTGGCAAATGACGACGATTGAACAAACTTCACGATAAATAACAATGACTTATGATTTTCAGTTTCAGTTAAAACCGAACCTTTACGACGATCATGTGGATTTTTTACATTATGTATAAATCGACGAATATAAGAAACGATGTGCGTTATTTTTTCCAAAGATGAATATCTTTTTAATAAATAGACGATAACAGTGCCATATTCCTCCTCTGAACGAGTAGCTAAGACAACTGTACGACGCTCTTCAGCTCGCACGCTGTTTTCATCTTCAGAACTAAAGTATTGAGAAGGTTGTTTATTAGTTGGCCATTGATCGGAGGGTTTTACCAACCACGATGGTCCTGACCACCATAATATATTATGAAATAGATCATACGGAAGATTCCCACGTGAACAAACATCCGCAGGATTGTCTGATGACGCTACGTGATGCCATAACTCAGTAGAGAAAATATCCTGGATATGTCCCACGCGATTAGCCACAAACGTGGTCCAACGAGAGGAGTGTGAACGAAGCCAAGATAGTACGACGGTTGAGTCAGACCACAAATAAATAGCGTGGACCGTTAATTTCGACAAATACGTATCAAGTACAAATTTGGCTAAGTTTGTTAGCAGTACGGCTGCGCACAACTCTAGTCGTGGCAAAGAGATTTTCTTGATAGGAGCGACTCGGGCCTTGGCACATACTAATCGTGTTTGTATAAATCCTTCCAAATCTGACACTCGGAGATAAATAACGGCTCCATACGCATGTTCTGAACTATCACAGAACCCATGCAATTCATAAGTTAATGGTTTGTCAATTGTCATACGACGTGGTATTCGCAGGTCCTTTAATATCGAGAGCTGATCGCAAAAAGTTTCCCATATGTGATTTACATCCTCAGGTGGATCACTGTCCCAATCAATACCAAGGAGCCACAGCCTTTGCAATAGGCGCTTCACCTTGATAGTAAGAGGTGAAAGAAAACCTAAGGGATCGAATATCTTCGCAATTTCACTGAGAATGATTCGCTTGGTACAAGATCTTTTCGAAGATTCAACATCAAAGGAAAACGTATCTGAAGTTGGTTCCCACTTTAGACCAAGCACCTTGAGACTACAAGATTCATCGGTATTAAAGGTTTTAGAATTAAGGAGACATTCTTCTTGAGGAATATCAACTAGCAACTCGGGTACGTTACTGGCCCACTTCCTTAACTGGAAGTGACCTAATTTAAAAAGCTTTATGATTTGTGATTTAGCCTCTAGAGCTGCGTCCAGAGTCTCACAACCGGTTACAATATCGTCAACATAAATATCGCTATTCACGATTTGTTTTGCTAGTGGACATGCAGAACCTTCATCCTCAGCTAGCTGTCTAATTGTTCTACATGCTAGAAACGGTGCAGAAGAGACTCCGTATATCACAGTATTCAGCCTGTATTCCTGTAAAACTTGAACGGGACTAGATCTCCAAAGAATCCGCTGGTAATCTCGGTGATTATCAACTACAAGAATCTGTCTATACATCTGACGTATATCAGCTAAAAATACAACTACGTGTAACCGAAAAAGCAGAAGAACCTGTACTATATCACTCTGAAGCTTAGGGCCTGTCAGTAATGTGTCGTTTAACGACTTGCCACTGGCGTCTCGGGCCGATGCATCGAAAACAACGCGGAGTTTTGTTGTGCTGCTATCTGGTTTAACGATGCAGTGATGTGGTATATAATACTTGCCCTTGCCAACATCTTTCACGGGTACTAGTGTCATATGTCCACTTTTCTCATAATCTTCCATGAACTCTGTATACTGCTTATACAGGGTAAATTTTAATTTACTGAAAACCTTTTACGAATATATTGGTAATATCTTATGAAACAATTTTAGCGAGATCAATCTTTACAAAACATAATACATTTACAAAAAAACTACGTTTAAGTTTTTGTTGTCGTGTCTGATTCCTTATACGTCTGTATTTTATAGTACCTAAACAATTTCATTCAAATCCTACATCGCGTCGTCTAAGAAAATTGCCATTTTTTATACTTTACACTTGATAATACACATCGTGTTCAAATCATTATACATAAATTAAATAATATTCAAAAAAATCACAAATAAGTAGTAAAATTAATAATTAATAGGTAATCATAAAGTATAACCTCTGCGACGCGCGCATCCATGCGGCGCCGGTCGACGCCCGCGCTCAGCTGATTGCGCTGCTTGCGAGTACCTACTTCACCACTTCTCACTGACCACTATACAATGTACATGCTTATTGCACCAAAGGCACCACTTCAAATAACATATTAATTACATTAACTATTTACATACTGCTTATTGTTCATTAGTTTTTTTATTATTTTATTAATTTGTTTACTGAATAGACATTTAGTTAGATACGAACGCTATGCTAGCAACAATGCTTTCGGATGGCAATGTATGACACTCCATGCGTAATATTGTGACACATTGAACTGTCGGGCTGCCTCATAAGTGCTAGCTGCTGGATTTTCTTCAAAAAACTGCAGTATGTTTTCCTGCTCATGAACTGCGCGCCGGGGTGGACGACCACGATCGATTGATACAGGCTGGAATTGCCCATAATCTCGCAATCGCTGTGTAGCGCCCAGCATCGTAGCAGAGCTCGGTGTACGTGAGTTCGGAAATCGCCTTGAATATTCACGGCAGGCTTCACTAACGTTATCAATTATCATTGCAAATTGCTAAAACTCGCACCATTTCGGTATACTCGATATTTGAGTATCGGTAAGCCATCGTAACAAGGTAGCATTCGCAATATTAATCTCGCACCGGAAGGACAAGCGTCGCGGGCGCATCAAAGGCGACTGACGCAACAGGTAATTAGGTCAAGTTTAAATGAGTAAGCGCTGCTTCCTGCACCCCTCTACCCCTGCCCCTACACCGGCCACGCGCTTTCTTTTGCTAATGCTAGGACTATTACCACAGTCTATAAAACATACAGTCATCTAACGAAGCCGTCTAGACAGGGCAATCGTGCGGGGTGTGAGGGGTGAGACGCGGGAAAGCGAGCCCGAGCTGCATACATTGCCGCCGCCCGAATTAGTTAGCAGCTCGGGACACGACTTTAAGGGCTATCGCGCGTTTATTTTAATTTGTAAGCAATTAAAATGGTTCATACTACCTGTGCTATATTATATATTTTTTGCTAAAATTATTTATTAGGATGAGGATTTTTTACATAATTAAGTTTAATAACAAAAATTTCAAATCCAGTAAATCCAGAAACCGAAAATATTTGTCCGTTGCCCATTTATGATAGGTGATTTGGAAATCTATTAATTACATTATATCATATAAAACTAACTTTGCTAAAAAATTGAAAATAATGATAAATTTATATATAACTAAATTCAATTTGACTTATGTGATATAATTTGCTAGATTTAATTTATTTTTATTATAACTTAATTTATTTCATTCTAATTATCTAGTTATTCATTAAATTAATTATAATGTCACACAGAAATATTCATTCAATCAAATCAAATAATTGTTAAACCAATTGTATATTTTATTTTTTATTAAAGAAATAAAAGGCTTATTATTATTATTATATGAAATTTTGTAAAACTTCGATAAATAACTAAATAAGAATATTATATTTTAATTAAATTACAAAAAAAAAACTGTAACAACCCTGCGTATTGCGAAGTACGCTACGCGGTGTCGGCTTTTCTTCAAACATCAAAGGCGATAGCCCACTGTTATTTTTTAGTACACTGTGCTATTACGGTTTAGAAGGTGCAATAAAAATATTTTTATTTTTGTATGAAAATAAAAATTTAAGAAATGTTATTTTTTTTTCTTACAAATGTTGTTGTTATGATGTAAATAGTATGTTCCCAAAAGGTTTTCAGTGAATTAAAAATTACCCTGTATAGCACCGGATCGCGGGAGAGACGCCTCTCGATTGCCTTAAATCGCCTTAAGGCAAGACTACGTGAATCTTCAAACTGCGGCTCTACACCATCCTTAAAAGGCAACTTAACTCCATATCTGCCTGTTGAATCACGATAATGTTCGTTCATATAGGCCTTTTCATATGCCATATCCAGCGGCGTGAGAGTTGACGCTTGGGGAACATTATCAATCTCCCAGAAGCGCTGAACCATAGAGGACAGCTCGTCGGATTTTGCTGTATATTGTAATAAAGACGAGGATGTGAGGTGTGTTCTACCTAATAAAAGCCACCCAAAAACTGAGTTCATCGCAACAGGTTGATTAGAGCGACCCTTTATGCATTGGTTCAAAAGAGAATCAACGAATATATCTGCACCCAGCAAAATATCGATAGGTCCAGGTATATCGAAACCTGGATCTGCCAACGGTAACGATTGAATGTGAGACCAACCCTTCGTATTTAGTTTAGCAATAGGCTGATCGCCACAAATAGTTGATATGACATGCATTTGAACATTGAATAACACCTTGTTGTTAGATGCGAGTGAACAACGAACCACGTGACTAACATCAGCAGAAACTCCACCTAACCCGTTAATATTTATATCACATGGTACTTGTTTAATATTTAAGATCCTAGCGGCGTCACAAGTAATTAAATTGTTTTGGCTACCAGTATCGAATAAGGCCCGAAAAGTAGGATACCGAGTACCGACCCTTTTCATCTAATATCTGCACCATGGCGGTCGCAAGTAGAACAGTTGTATTAAGTGAAGGTTTTGTACATAATTCGTAACCAGAAGCCTTAGCGATTAAGGCCACAGAACGAGAAGGAGTATCGGTTGAGTGCTCCTTATGAAGTAATGTGTGATGTTTGTGTTTACACTTAAGGCATCGGAAAATCGACTTACAATCTTTTAATTGATGAGATGATTTAAGGCAATTGAAACACCACCTTTTCTCGTTTGCGACAGACATGCGTTCATCGACCGATTTTGATAGAAATTGCTTACAATTTAAAATCGAATGAGTAAAATCTGCGCAGAAGGAGCATTTAGGCATAACCTTGGGATTGTCTGGCCGCGTTTCTTCCGTTTTGGGTTTTTCATCCGAACGATTGGCAAGTAATGTGTGAGTTTGAACGGCGTTACGCTTAAAAACATTAGAAGAAGGCTTAATCGAATCCTTTACAACATGAGATGTGGCTTTAGTAGCTTCAGAAAAATGCTGGTCCCGTATAAGCGCTTCACACTTCGAATGTAAAAACTGCTGTAAGTTAATATATTTAGGAAATTCAGAACTACTAAAGCTTTCTTCAAAATCTCGGCGCAGCCTCGATTCTAATTTCGATAACACGTGATAAACGATTATAAATTCCCATTGCTCAACAGGTAAATTCAATTTTCTTAAGATACTCAAATTCTCATCAATACTATCAAAGCTACGACGAAATTCATTTATATTTTGAATTTTTAAATTAACATTTAAAATATTCTTCCAACAGGTATAAGCTAATTCACGATTATTCTGATAGCGCCCGATTAACGCTGCATACGCATCCGCATAATAGTCACCGGTTACTGGAAACACACGAATAAGTGACAACGGATCGCCGCTTAACGAAGAAATTAAATAATGAAATTTCTCAACGTCCGTGAGGGAATGACAATTATGTATAAGAGCGTTAAATGTATCAATAAATTCAGGCCATTTTTTTATATTGCCTGAAAAACTCGGTAATTGAATTTTCGGTAACCGTACGTGGGATAACGGTGATTTGGTATTAGTACCGGCTGATATATTAGACGTCCCAGATATATTTAATTCACCTTTTGTCAAACTACGAAGTATCGACATAACTTGAAAATATGCATCATCAAAACGTTCGCGTATGTCATCATCATCGCTGCCATCAGACGACTCCAAAAGTTCAAGTATAAAAAAGTGCGCTTCTTCAAACTCAGAAACAAACTTTTTTGCCTGATCGCAGTATGAGAAAAAAAGGTCGCAATGAACGTCATCGCTTTTTGCTATTCTACCGATTTCCAATGCTTTTAACATACGGTTTAATGCTAAAGTACGTTTCCTCTTTAGAGATGGTAAATCATGAATAGTATAACATTCTGTTCCCGACTGTTTTATCTTAGATCTACCAGAAGTATTGAGTTTACGGCTAGTACGTTTGGGATTATACGACATATTGTACAATAAAAGTTATAACGGTTACAAAATAACAATAATGCAATAGTATAATGTTATACGCGGATAATAGTTATAAGTGTGTATAAGTTAACCTTAAGAGGAGGCTCCCTAAATTTAACGCTGATTTGCCGGGATATTATATGTATACCAGATATCAAATCAATGTGATAATTTAAACATATGATTTTTCAAACCTTTTTCTAACGGACGTTACAAACAGAAACACAATTGAATGAAATTTTCTCGAGGGTTTTATTTTTTTTTAAATATGCCTTTTTTAGAGATTTATGGATTTTACTTGTAAATTACTTCATTCACATATGCAAAAAAAATACTCACATAAGGAAAATATAGTTCATTATGTCGTGTTTGAATATCATTGACCTTGACCAATTATTATTGTCATAATAAATTAAATTAGATATTAGACTTACGTCCTTTAGTTCTGTGCAAGAATAAGATCGATCGGATATTCGATATTCAACCTTATTCGCTAGCGGCTTAGGTGCAACGGCGACAGTGTTCTCAACCGTACGATAATTATCGTACATGTACGATAATTTCATGACTGCGTACGATGTACGATAGTACACTGCTATTGTACGATAATTTGTACAGATGGTATGGGTTAAAATTTTTGTCAGGATTAGGTAATATTAATGTATAATTTTGGCATGTGTCTGTTTTATAAAGAAAACTGTTTATGCCTTTGAAGTATTTTGAATTTGTAATTACCGAAAACATGAAAATGGGCTCTTTTTTTTTTTTTTTTGCTTTCCCGCCTTTACTAGGTGTAGCCACTTAGTGGTCTCTGCCTGCTAAACTAAAAGGTTGCCGACTGCTGAGCCGACCTCTTAGACAATCGGTTATTAAAAGTCGATTATAAATATAAAAAAAAAAATACATTTATATAAAAGTCGATTATTTTTCACATCCCTGATGTGTACGATAATTTTGATCCATGTACGATAATTTTACGGCCCTAGGTACGATAATTGCCTGACTTCAGGTTGTGAACACTGAACGGCGATAGTGATTCAGTCGGCTGCTGGCCCTTGACGAGGTAGGACTTATGTCGCTTTTGCTCGCGCACAATCCCCCCCGCTAATTTATCGAAATATTCATTCTTGGACATAGTGTAAAAAAATCAACGTTTTTTGCTTTTTATACATAGCTTTGCCAAAACAACTTTAAAACGCACATACATTTAAGGTTGAATTTACATTATTGTATACTTTTTTAAACTAGAATTACCTAAACACAATTAGGTTTTAAGAGAACTTTTGCATGGGATTGTGTATCTAGTTCTTTAGTGATCGATGAAATCATAAGTAAACAAATTCCGATTTGCCGTATACTACGGGTTTCGTGCGGCTATGCTTATGATTAATATTTAATATGAATAAATAATATAATTAATAAATATAAGTAATTTCTATACGCGTTGTATGTATGTGTGTGTATTTATTTATTTTATTTATTTATTTACACTTTATTGTACACCACAATCATAAAGTAAAGTTATCAACATATCGAAAGAAAAACAAAAGTGTGTACAAAAGGCGGTCTTATCGCTAATTAGCGATTTCTTCCAGACAACCTTTGGGTAAGGAAATATGGAAGACTATACAGGGTGGGTGGTGTAAATATTATATACAATACATACCACAATACAACCTAATACTTAAAAATACTACACATATATCTATATATATAATATATATCTATAAATTATACTAATACATATTTAAATTTAAATAATTAATATAAAGATTGCACAATGTCGACTTCTCATTTAGACAGATGGTCTAGGTAATGATTTTTTACAGATTTTTTAAATATTTTTAAGGATTTGGAACGTTTTATATTAATAGGCAAACTATTCCAGAGTTTGGTTGCTTGTACAGAGAAGGAGTACTCGAAGAATTTTCTTTCGTACTAGGTACTTTTCTAGAGTTTACAAGTGTGTTATCAGTATGAACTTTCGTTTCGTTTCGTGGTGGTATAAGTAGGTATGAAAAGGTTTTTATGTAAGACTAGCGACTCACCCTCGCTTCGCTCGGGTTCGTCTCTAGGTTGATTCCCCATACAAACCTGCATCCCCATTTTCACCCCCTTAAGGGTTGATTTCTGGAATAAAAACTATCCTATCTCCTTTCCAGAGTCTCAAACTGTATTCTTACCAAATTTCATCTAAATCGGTCCAGTAATTTCGGAGCTTATTCGGTACAAACAAACAAACAAAAAAATCTTTCCTCTTTATAATATTAGTATAGATTATTATAAATACAATAAGCACCTAGCGACGCACCAAAGTAAAGCGAGGGTTGCTAATTAGATTTCTAACTTTAAAATCATTATACCAGCCTTAGAAGTGAAATGTTTATTTAAACATCTACTTAATACATATTATATTATGTACGACTCACCCTCGCTTCGCTCGGGTTCGTCCCTAGTTACGTTTTACTGCTGAACTGAGCTAAACGTTGATAAGTCAGTCTGTGAGTCGCGAGTAGTGAATAAAAATAGTAATTGCGAATGTACCTTAGGTAATAGACGTATAATATTGCGAACTTGCCTGTATAACTTTTTAAGACCTACAATTTTCTAGTACATTGTTTTGATGTATCTCTTAAGGTTCAGCCACCGTTAGCCATAGAAATTTCTAAGGACGACTCGATAGAACCAGTCATTGCGTTTTCCCGCGGGAACGAAAAATGTGCCTGTAGTAAAAGGTATCCTAAATGTTGACTCGAGTGATAAGCTATCACTATACAAAATTTAATTGAAATCGGTTCAGTACTTTTTGCGTGAAACGCGCACATCGATTTAACTAAGTTAGTTTTGTTATAGGTATAGATAAGAATAGGTATTGCGAGTGTACCTTAAGAGATAGACATATACTGTTGTAGATATTTCTGTTGGCCTTTTCAAGATCTATAATTTTTAAGTAAATTGTTTTGATGTATGTCTTTAGGTTTAGCCAGCGGAGGGTTCCTAAGGAGGACTCGATAAAACCAGTTATTGCGATTTCCCGCGGGAAACAAAGATTTTTCTAAAGTAAAAGGTATCCTAAATGTTGACCCGAGTAATAAGTTATCAGTTCACAAAATTTCGTTGAAATCGGTCTATTACTTTTTGCGTGAAACGCGTACAGACAAACAGACAAACAGACAAACAGACAAACAGACAAACAGACAAACAGACAAACAGACAAACAGACAAACAGACAAACAGACAAAAAAATTAATAACTATTGTTTTGGGGTCTATATCGTATACATAATACGTTACAGTCATTGTTTTTAAAAAATATTTCATGTACAGATTTCGCTAAGTTACTGCTTTATTATAGTATAGATAACGTACTCGTATAAGAAAACAGTAATATCATTTAATAAAAATAGTTATAGCGAGTGTACTTTAGGAGATAGACATATACTGTTGAGAACTTTTCTGTAGAACTTTTTAAGACCTACAATTTTCTAGTACATTGTTTTGATGTATCTCTTAAGGTTCAGCCACCGTTAGCCATAGAAATTTCTAAGGACGACTCGATAGAACCAGTCATTGCGTTTTCCCGCGGGAACGAAAAATGTGCCTGTAGTAAAAGGTATCCTAAATGTTGATTCGAGTGATAAGCTATCACTATACAAAATTTAATTGAAATCGGTTCAGTACTTTTTGCGTGAAACGCGCACATCGATTTAACTAAGTTAGTTTTGTTATAGGTATAGATAAGAATAGGTATTGCGAGTGTACCTTAAGAGATAGACATATACTGTTGTAGATATTTCTGTTGGCCTTTTCAAGATCTATAATTTTTAAGTAAATTGTTTTGATGTATGTCTTTAGGTTTAGCCAGCGGAGGGTTCCTAAGGAGGACTCGATAAAACCAGTTATTGCGATTTCCCGCGGGAAACAAAGATTTTTCTAAAGTAAAAGGTATCCTAAATGTTGACCCGAGTAATAAGTTATCAGTTCACAAAATTTCGTTGAAATCGGTCTATTACTTTTTGCGTGAAACGCGTACAGACAAACAGACAAACAGACAAACAGACAAACAGACAAACAGACAAACAGACAAACAGACAAAAAAATTAATAACTATTGTTTTGGGGTCTATATCGTATACATAATACGTTACAGTCATTGTTTTTAAAAAATATTTCATGTACAGATTTCGCTAAGTTACTGCTTTATTATAGTATAGATAGATAACGTACTCGTATAAGAAAACAGTAATATCATTTAATAAAAATAGTTATAGCGAGTGTACTTTAGGAGATAGACATATACTGTTGAGAACTTTTCTGTAGAACTTTTTAAGACCTACAATTTTCTAGTACATTGTTTTGATGTATCTCTTAAGGTTCAGCCACCGTTAGCCATAGAAATTTCTAAGGACGACTCGATAGAACCAGTCATTGCGTTTTCCCGCGGGAACGAAAAATGTGCCTGTAGTAAAAGGTATCCTAAATGTTGACTCGAGTGATAAGCTATCACTATACAAAATTTAATTGAAATCGGTTCAGTACTTTTTGCGTGAAACGCGCACATCGATTTAACTAAGTTAGTTTTGTTATAGGTATAGATAAGAATAGGTATTGCGAGTGTACCTTAAGAGATAGACATATACTGTTGTAGATATTTCTGTTGGCCTTTTCAAGATCTATAATTTTTAAGTAAATTGTTTTGATGTATGTCTTTAGGTTTAGCCAGCGGAGGGTTCCTAAGGAGGACTCGATAAAACCAGTTATTGTGATTTCCCGCGGGAAACAAAGATTTTTCTAAAGTAAAAGGTATCCTAAATGTTGACCCGAGTAATAAGTTATCAGTTCACAAAATTTCGTTGAAATCGGTCTATTACTTTTTGCGTGAAACGCGTACAGACAAACAGACAAACAGACAAACAGACAAACAGACAAACAGACAAACAGACAAACAGACAAACAGACAAAAAAATTAATAACTATTGTTTTGGGGTCTATATCGTATACATAATACGTTACAGTCATTGTTTTTAAAAAATATTTCATGTACAGATTTCGCTAAGTTACTGCTTTATTATAGTATAGATGTTGATAATATTGTAATCTCTGGTATTAGATAATTATTTTTTTTAAAAGTCTATGTTGCGGGACGCAGACATACACCCAAACCTCTATATATGATCTGTGCCCAAACACTATTATCGATTCTGCCACGACTTCATCAAGCGATTGTACGCTTAGGATTTGGACGCGGGTTTCACATAAATCTACATGTGACATACCTACCAAATTTCATAAATATAACGTGGACTTAGCTAACCGAAACTAGTACGGGTAAGAAGGTATATCATAACAAAACATAGGGTATGTTTGTTCCTCAAGGATAATGCAGATTTCTATGATAGAAATAATTTTCAAATCGGACCGGTAGGTACCTATCTATATACTTATAACTTTACCTTTTATTATGTACATATGCCATTTTAAATAAACTGAAGACATTTTGGGAATATATTATTTACATCATAACAACGTCAAAGTTTTTTTATGTAAAATAAAGCAGTATGTAAAGTTAGTGTAAATATGTTATTTGAAGTGGCGTCCCTGGTGGAATAGGCACAGTGGTTAGTGAGCGCAATCAGCTGAGCCCGGGCGTCGCGTCAGTTAGAAAACCAAGCGTTTAGAAAAAAAAGTGAATAAAAAATAAAAAAATATTTCGCACGTTATGAACCACGTATTTCACTTCGCAAGCGAAGCATAAGATGGTGTAGCGGTACGATCTCTGACTATAATAACGATCATCGTAGGTTCGATTCTCCATACGTGTAGGCATTTTTTTTTCCCTTTTTCTCAATTTATATATTGAATTTTGAATTTTCATGTACAAAGTTTTTTCGCATGCGCTTTAATTACTATTCCTTGTTGAAAAGTCCAAAATCCCATTTTTTTATCATTTCTATGCCTTTTGCATATCTGTACATATAAAAAAACAATAAATGATAATAAATAAAGAAAATATTGATTTCTTTGCATAATTGAAAAATGAAAAATATATAAAAATTGAGAAAAAGAAAAAAAACCGTCTCGGTACAGGGAATCGAACCTACGACCATAGAATGTCTAGATCGAACTTTCACCGTTACGCCAACTTACACTTGGTGTGTACATCGAAATAAGTGATTCATAATCATAGTCCTTTAATTGCTTTTCATTATTATTAATTCAATATTATAAAAGTTACATAATAATTTGTAAATTTCTAAACATTATACCAATAAAAACATAAGTAACTTCCTGATGAGATTCCTGAAGTATCTGTATGAATATATAAATAATTGAATAAAATATAATTTACTTGTTCAATATTTACTCAAATTCATTTATTGCGTAGGAATAAATGTCTTAGCTTTTCGCGATTACTAAGTATATACTTATTATAATAAAACAAAATGTTACCGGATCAATGCCCGTATTTTAAATTCCAATAATATTAAAAACAAATTAATGTAATAAGTTGGCCTATTGCCTACAGACGCGCTTGCGTACTCTGTGACGCTTGGCCTATAGTTGTGAGTTCACGCCGGCGACGTGAGCGCACAGCTCGCTTTGCGGGAGGGGAGGTAGCGTTAAATGCCTACTTCGCGCGGACAGCCTGCTCTTAAGAGGCCGTATACGAAATCAAAACAAGCGAAATTAGTTATTTCGCGCACACACACACACGCACTTAGCGTTCTGTCGCGTGTGTGCGTAAGTCCGAAGTCGCCGTTTGGCGATTAAACCGTTTTGATCCTTTAATATTTTTTATGAGTATATTACATTCACTCTCATGGATTTGTCAATTGAAATAAAATACCTGGTAATATAAAATTAAGCCTTTATTTATCGCTAGTTATTATACATTCTTTATTGCACAAATAAAAAAGTAGTCATACAAAAAAATACATTGAAAGTGACGTGAAAGAAGGTGGACTTATCTCTCGCTATAAGAGATCTCTTCCAGCCAACCCATGTATGTGGGAAATAGTGTTAAGTAGCGGGACAGAAAGAGAAAGTGTCGAGAAAAATTGTAAAGTATATAAGTGTAAAAACATAAATAAAACAATAAATGTATATATTGCTATTAAATATGCGGATGCTAAAATTTGCAGATGTAAAAATGTCTGCTAATAAATACATATAATAAAATTCTAACTAAGTCGAATCTGTAAGTTAAATACTTTTTGGAAAATCTTATTGAAAAATTGAACTAAAACAAAGACCTATTTTGCTTGTGCCAGAACTCTTTATCCGCTTATCGAGTCGCAGTGAAATGAATCATTCTAAAAATTTGCGGATGTAAAAATGTCTGCTAATAAATACATATAATAAAATTCTAAGTCGAATCTGTACGTTAAATACTTTATGGAAAATCTTATTGAAAAATTGAATTAGCTTTTATTTCTAATCATGATAAAAATGTCAGCATAACAAATATTGAGATAAATATTATTTTTCCACAAAAAACGATTCCAGAAGAACATACACATGCAATTCTTTTATTCAAAAAGTTTCTTTCGCATGTCGTGGACAATTAACCGTATAATTTACTTTCTTTGTACTTTGCTAGTTTTTCCTTTTAACTTTTTAACCTCTGAAAAAACATATTTTTTAATAGATTAAAGTAAGTAAACTTTATCCATAAAATATCTTTACTTGGTTTATTTTTTAACGCTCCCTCGTAATTACTAAACGACAACCGATTTTGATGATTCATATATAATTACTTACAAAAGTATCAAAAATTCACGTCGCGCTACACACGTCGCTACACTTCGATACGTTGCGTGACGTCAGTAATTGCGCTAGCGCAGAACGATACTGAGGTGTGGGGTGCGGGGAGATTTTAATAGAAACAACCGCTCTGGATAACGCTCTGATTTATTCTACTCGTTCACTCTAACACTAATACATTATATATGTAATATATATGCTAGATATGCTAGGCACCCCACTACATCACCGGGGTAGAAAAAAAAAAAAAATAATTAAATTTACTTTTTTTTTCGTTACATTATAATGTTACTATATTTTTATTTCTTATGTATTAAAAAAAACAAAGAGTAGCAGTAGCAGTAGGTACCTACTTAAAATTATTATATTCTAATTAATCATACAATACATTTTCTTATTTCTAAGTTAAGTATGAATAATACTATTTATCTTTTACAAAGGGTTTTGTTCTATTTTTATGAATAATTTCAATTTTACCGTTTCTCAAAATTTTTACATTCGGTTCTTGTTCTTCAACAACTACATACGGGCCATTATACAAAATATCAAGTTTACTTCCTGTTTCATTTTTTACTAGTAACATATCGTTTGGATTATATTTTATTCGATTTACATATTTATCATAATTCTGTTTCCTTTTCTCTTTACATTTTAATAAATTTTCTTTTGCATCCCTGTTAGCTACCTGTAACCTATATTTTAATTCTAAACTATAATTATCTGGATTGTACAAAGGTTCTATGTCAGCAAAAATTCTACTAGGCATTTCACAAGGTTTCCCGAAAACTAGCTCATATGGTGGATATCTTGTACTTGAATGAATTGTATTGTTGTATGTAAAGCACCAAAATGGTAACCATTGGCTCCAAGTTTCTGGATGATTATCGCACTGTATGCGCAAAAATGAACCTAGATGTTTATGTGCATTTTCAAGTGAACCAATAGTCTGATGATGGTATGCAGTAGAACTTAATTTTTCTATGTTAAGCAATTTACATACCTCTTCCATTGTCTCAGAAATGAATTCTGTTCCACGATCCGTAGCGATGATCTTTGGAATTCCGAACCTTAAAATGAAATTATTCACAAAACTCTTAGCTATACTTACCGTTTCCTTATTTCTAAGAGGATATGCCTCGACAAACTTACTTAACTCGCACTGTACTGTTAATATATATTTATTATTTTCTATGTCTCTATCTAATGGTCCGACTACGTCTAGAAAAACTTTTTCTAAAGCATAACTTGCAGTAGTTGTAATAACCATAGGTTCTTTAATATACCTAGAATACTTCATTTTTTGACATTTTCACATTTTCGAACATAACTCTTAACATCATTTTCGATTCCTGGCCAGTAGAATCTACGTTTTATGTTATTTATCATTCTGCGAATCCCAGCGTGTCCGCTTGTGGGTAGCAAATGATAGTCATTCATAATAAATTTCTTTTCTTCGTCATCATCTATTCTCTTTATACCTCTCAAAATACAAATGCGTGGTCCGGACCACTTATCAATGCTTTTTATTTCTTCTACAAGATTCTTGATAAACAATACGTTATCTTCTCTTTTAATAATGCATATTTCTTTAATTTTTAATTTTTCACATATTTTCCTCAATTTTTCCACAAAAACGTCTCGCGTATAATGTGCTTTAAAATCGAGATTAACATATAATATATTTTTATTTTTTATAAATGCGAAACATTCAGATTCGACATCAATATCTTTTTTCTCTTTAATTTTTTTTAATTCTTCTCCTTTCAGTAAACTTAATTCAACTGCTCCATTCGGTATCCTAAGTATTTCCACAACTTTTGGTTGATCAGGACAATAATTCGGGTTAATACTTGGGATATCGTCTATTCTATCATTTCCACTTTCATTCTCTCTTTCAGCCTCTTTTATTATCCTAGCTTGCGCTCTTGTTATTACTGTTACTAACCTTTCATTCATAATTTTAAAATCTTGGGACGTTATGCTTATTCGTGATAAAGCGTCTGCTATTACATTTTCTTTTCCTCTCACGTATACTATTTTAAAATCATATTCTTCTAATGCTAATCGAAATTTTAAAAGTCTACTTGACGGATCTTTCATCCCAAACAAGTATATTAAAGGTTTATGATCTGTCATAATTGTAAAAGTACGTCCATATAGATATGGTCTGAAATATTTCACACTCCAAACTATGGCAAGTAATTCTTTCTGTATTGTTGGGTAATTTAACTCTGCCTTATTTAAAGGTCTACTAGTATAAGCTACGGCCTTCATGTTACTATTACAAAGTACTGCACCTATCGCTGTGCCCGAAGCATCGGTCTGTAGTATAAATTCTTTCGAAAAATCAGGGTATTCTAAAATAGGAGGAGTTGTTAAAGCGTTTTTCAAAAAATTAAATGATTTTTCACATTGCTCAGTCCATTCATACTTGACATTTTTCCTACAAAGTTTATTCAAACAATTAGTTATATCAGCAAAATTTTTAATAAACTTTCTATAGTAGTTACACATTGCAACAAAACGTCTGACTTCATCAACGTTTGTCGGTGTTGGATAATTTTGAATAGTTTTGATTTTCTCTGAGTCTGGTTGAATACCTTGAGAAGATATCGTATGGCCTAAATATAATAGTTCCGTTTTTAAGAATTGACATTTACTCGGATTTAATTTAAGATTAACTTTACGTAGGCGTTCGAAAATTTCTATTAAGTTTTTATTATGCGATTCAAGATTTCGTCCAAAAACAACACAATCGTCTAAATAAATAAAACAATTTATATAGTTAAGACCTGACATAGCTACTGACATCACTCTAGAGAAAGCGCTGGGACTGATCTTTAGTCCCATAGGTAGACGCTTCATTTGATACTGACCTGTACTAGTTGTGAAAGACGTGATTGGTCTACATTCAGGTTTTAAAGAACATTGATAATATGATTGACTAAGATCTAAATGAGAGTAATAAATTGCACCTGATAGCGAATCTAAAATTTCGGTAATATTTGGTAATGGAAATTTATCATCCTGTATTACTTCATTTAACTTTCGGTAGTCTATGACTAACCTCCACTTTTTATTATTTTTATCATCAGATTTTTTAGGTACTAATAATATGGGACTGGACCATTCACTTTGTGAAGGTTCTATGATGTCGTCGTCTAACAATTGCTTGATTTGTTTGTCTACTTCTGTTTTTAAACTGTGTGGTAACCTATATGGCTTTACATAAACTGGATTTACATTTTGTTTCAAATTAATTGACTGTTCGCATAAATTATTAGTAGTGAGTTTATCACCGGGCAAGTGGAATACGTCAGCATACTTTGAACAAATACTTTCTATACTGCTTCGTTCGCTCGTACCTAAGTGATCAAGTTTCAAAGATTGCAACAATGTTTTTGCACGCGTAGAGTTCAAAGTACACTTATCAAAGAAGCAAACATTATACTCTTTCAATGGTAACAATTGAGGTTGAAAAATTGGAATAATTATTTCCCTATCACTGGTATTCATTAATCTGATAGGTATTATGTTATCTTTAGGTTTTACTATCAAACCAGCCAAAAACAAATTTTCCTGTAATTCTTTCTGTACAATCACACTGTCTTCTTTCACATCTGAATTTAACTTTATATAATGAATAGTTTCATATCGTGCCGGTATCGTTATATATTCAGTACATAGTTTAGGCGAAGTATACAAAGGTATTTCACTTTGTTTTTCATTTGTTAACGTTAATATATTTTTCTCTAAATTGATAGTTGAATTGAAATTGTTCAGAAAATCTAACCCAATTATTCCATCTGATTTACAAGGTAAGTTCTCGAACAAGTAAAACTTGTGTTCATAAGTAGTACCGTCCGATGCGTGTAAAGTTAAATAAACATAGCCGTCTGAATAGATCTTGCCACCTATACCGTTTATAACTATAGGGTCTCTATGTATGCGTATTTGTTCCGATAAGATATTACTACGAATTGCCGATAATGAAGCACCTGTGTCTAGCAACCATGAACATTTTTGTCTATCTAAATTTAAGTACACATATTTTACGTTATCATCGCAGGTCAAAATATAATTTTTAGGTCCGAAAAAACTGATTCAGTTCAGTAGTTTTCTCTTGCGTTGTACTTTCGACCTGTGCCGAACAAATATTTCGTTGATTGCGATTACCACTACTACTGTTACCTCGACCACGACTCGAACTCACAAAATTGTCACGATAACCTCGCGTCGACCGGCCATTGTTATATCCTCGATTATAATTATTATTTACGTACTTACCTCTCGTATCATTGTTGAAGTTATTGTAATTCCGCCTGTGATTTGAATAAAAATTACCTCTAGTATTCATTCGTCCGCCTCTACCTCTTAGCGAAGACCTGTAGTAGGGGGGTTGGTTACCTCTCCTTTGCACGTTGAAGATATTGTTGGAAGACGGAAGCTGTCCCAGCTCCTCATCCTCAGCAGCACGCACTGCGTCCTTCAGCTCTGAGTAGTTTCGAGCTGAGATAATTGTACTTAGTCGCCTGTTGCGTAACCCATCTGCAAATCTTTTAATTGCAAGGTTTTCATTTATAGGTCTCAATATCTCACAAGACTTCGGATTTCCGTCGCTCTGTGCAATAGTGAGGCCTACAAATAACTCAGACAATTTATCTCCGTACTCACGAATCGACATATTATTCTGAGATAAATTATTTAATCGACTAAGTATCGCATTTGCTGATTTTTTTGTTAATAAAAAGTCCCTAATATCTTGTATTAAGCTCATTACGTCATCATATTCACTTTTTAATTTCAATTTAGCGGTTTTAGTTAACCTAGTTTTTAATACAAAAGAGATAAGTAATTTTTTCTGTGTAACATTTACAAGATATTCGTCATACATTTCAATTCCGTCAATAATTTTTTCAATAGTCTCTTCCGTATTGTCCATTACGGGAATTAAAGAAATTGCCGTCTTTATATCAAATTTATCCATTTTTGTAATATCTGATTTTGACGTTTCCATTGTACAATTAATTTTATATGTTAAAATTTTATTATATACGAACTCAATACGTTCCTTTAATACTTCGTAAACATAACCTACTAACTCTACTTTACTTTCTTGTTTAGCAATAATATTAATAATATCTTTATACGTTAAAAATAACTTTTCTGCTTCTAAAATCTTATCATTAACTTTACCTTCATATTTTAACCTTCTAGTAGGGCCCAACTTTCTTAAATCAACTTGAATTATATTTAACTTATTTAAAATAAACTCTAAATTCTGTTCCATATATCATAGTTATTCACTTACACTAAATATTATAGTCCTTAAAATAAGTTCTAAAATTTATGTATTTATTATAGTCCTTAAAACAGTTCTTAAATTTCTGTATTTACGCACAAAATAACGGCAACGAGAGATAAAATATAGAAAAAAAATATTTATAATAATGGGGGGAATTTTGGTTGACACATTTTAACACTTTTTTTCACTTCACTTTTCACCTTCACTCAAGTAGGTACTCTGGCCGTCTAGCACTAGACATGCGAATCAGATCCTTGCGTCATTAGGCAGCATCACTCCCAGCAGCATCTGTAGCATTGAATCTCCCTGAAAGCCTTTGTCGAATTCTCCTAATAAACTCTGTCTGCATCCTCTTTTCCATCCATTTTCTTTCCTTCTTTCTCCAAATTTTACACCCCAAATCAATGAGCAGCAATGAATACCACCAAAACCACTGAGATCAGGATGTTGTTGGTCAGGATATGGGTCTCTATATCCTTATCTGAAATTCCAGCTCCGTTGCTGCCGGCTGCATTTTGCGTAATCATTACTTCTTTGTCTTCCGTTTTTGAATATGATTTCCCCATTTTGTTTATAATTATTTTCCGTTTATATAAATTAATTTAATCCACTTCACAAGTTATAAAAGTTAAAGTGTTCTATAACTTACACCGAGGCACACAGGAATCCGCTGCGTTGCGAGATTCGCCGGTCACCCGACACTCGCCCACGCCACGGCATGGCAGGGTCGCCATGAGGTGTGGGGTGCGGGGAGATTTTAATAGAAACAACCGCTCTGGATAACGCTCTGATTTATTCTACTCGTTCACTCTAACACTAATACATTATATATGTAATATATATGCTAGATATGCTAGGCACCCCACTACAATACATCCACCCTCTAGAAACGCTCAGCGCGGACTGCTGTCTCGTGGCTTGCGTCGAGTAATATATATTGCGAGTTTCAGTCGTTTTAAAAGTTTTTTTTTTGGAAAGTATAGTTTTTAACATTTTAATTTTTTTTTATGAAATGAATAGTCCTTGAACTGAAGTTTCTTTCTGTAATTTTCTTTTTATGAACGAGAGTTCTATGTAGCCTAGTGTACCAGAAATACTTTGCGCATTTTCTTTAAAATTTGTCTGAGTTTAGTATTTATTTACTCAACTATTTTATATAAAAGTAGTAAAAACTGATTCATACATTGTATAAAACACTTTTACAACAATACACTGTATTTTTTTCATATTATTTAGAGGTCAACACAAGCCGTAAGTGATGGTATCCTAAACCTCTTACACAAAAAATTCACCTTTCAGTCGCGGTTTTGATGTCAATAATTCAAAGCTAAGTACTAAAAATAAAAAAGGGGGCCATTCATTAGATTATAATTAAAATGACCTTTCATATTATGTATATAAACTTATAGAAAAAATATTTTATAACTGTGAAATAACGTTCGTAAAATAGCGTAAATCAGCGAATTCGGCAAAATTTCATATACGGCCTCTTAACTTGCAATCGCTAATTAGTTGCATGCGCGTCTTACTGCGCGACAGTGGTGTATGAATATAACGTAGGTATATCTTGTGAAAAAACAAAGATATGTAAATAGTAAATACGTTGATTAACTTTCGTTATGTTGCGCGTTAGTGAATATTAAATTGCTACAGCCGATTATGAGATTATATAAACACCGAATAAATGTATAGATTGTTTATATTTGATCTGTAACTAGTTAATATTCTGCGTATAAGAAAGTGCATGAATCATTTGCGATAGGTAGTTATATTAGTTAAACAAACGTATGCAAATTTTATAACGTATATAAAGAACGAAGTTAAGTGGAATATGAACGTTGGATTTGAATGTGAATGATATTCAAAAGTTGCCAACACGATGAGTGAACGTATGTAGGTACAGTGTTAAGTATGTTAATATGGCCGAAAGTAAGTATATTATACGTATAAAAAATACCAGCTATATTAATAAATAAAAATACGGCAAGCGATATTACTAGGCACCTAGTTCCCGGGTTTCGGCACCAAAAAGATGTGGCGACACGGACCGGCCGAGGGTCCGGTGACGACACTCTGGGTCAAAACAAAATGTTCTGCCGATTTATCTGCGATAGGTTCAACGATATTCTAGAAAAACGTATAATGGCCTGGACAATAACAAGTACTTACCAGTCGTACTGTGGCAATCCAAGCCGAGGTGCCTGGCGGACGGTTTAGCGCCGTAATCCTGCGATGATCTAGGCTGTGCAGCTCAGCGCTGTCTATTAGCTAGTATTTGTAATGAACCACTGTACACAATACTGAATACACTCCGAGTTGGGTCGTATGTAGATGCGCGTGTTCTCCCAGAGGAAACAATCGAGGAATAGCACCACGTTTTTAAAGTTCAACGAATCTTTATAGTTGCCGTGTACCGTTAGCCATACGTCACTAGTTCGGCTCGGAACCAATCAGGACGCAGTACGACGAGTATGTTCCTTAAGTGAACCCAGATATTGGCCAGGCCAGTAGCGCGAAATTTAAAACATGAACGAATGTCTAAATGAATCTTTAAATTGAATGGTTACTGAACAGCCTGTTATGTATTGTTTACAGAATGCAGACCCCAAAACAATCGTGGAAATTTTTCTCTGTTTGTCTACATTTGTGTGTTTTTTACGCAAAAAGTACTGAATAGATTTTAAATAAATTTTGTGTAGTCATAACTTATTACTCGGGTCAACATTTAGGATACCTTTCATTTCCACCTGAAAACGCAATAACTGGTCAGGACGGTACTACCCGTCCCACCCGTGACCATGATCGCTATAAAGCATTCGAAACGTCGTCAACCAAAAATCTAAATAAAAATATAGTATGATTATATAATCAGAGTTTTATTTAAAATTTCAAATATTTGCGTATATCTAAGAAAGTATTGCATTTTTAATTCTAATATTTCATTAAGTAAATGTGTCGGAGGCAATATCGTTATGTACCTACTTGTTGTTTTTCCTGCAAATGTAAATTAATTTTAAGTTTGAGACGTCTAAAACCTCAGTCTTTCCGGTGGTCATGTGCGCTGTAAAGCATTCGAAACCAAAAATCAAAATAAATTCGCGAAAACATCAGAAAAGATTTTTTTTAAACGTCAAATATTGCGTAAATCTAAGAAAGTATTATAGTTTGCGTATAGATAACTTAGTTTCCCTATTGAAAAACTCCAATAGGATCTCATCAAAAGCGACAAAAGCCACATAGAAACCAATAAATATTTATTGGTTTCTATGTGGCCTTTGTCGCTTTTGATGGGATCCTATTGGAGTTTTTAAATAGGGTTAGTGCACTTGTAGGAAAAGGGTCTCACTATACAAAAATCGATAAGATCTCGCTCAAATACGCACCAAAATTTGTCAATGGCTTACCAGATTTATCTGCGAAGTTATACTACGCTAAATACGGAGCCCTTTAAACTATTTTCACTTGAAATTAGCCAATTTTGGAAATGGTGATAAGTTTAATCTATACAGATACATAAAATTGGAGTGTCTGTTTGTAATGCCAAAGTAACTTTTTACTAAATGTATATGAAGGTATATACGGTACATATTAGAAAAACACAAATTTTAATTTTTTGGTCTGTCTGTCTGTTTGGTTCGCCTAATCTCCGAAACGGTTGGACCGATTTTCACGGGACTTTCACTGGCAGATAGCTGATGTTGTAAGGAGTAACTTTGGCTACTTACCGTACCGAGGGATGAACCCCGAGCGAAGCGAGGGTGAGTCGCTAGTTTTTTATATTGTGCTTAAATGTTGACGTTAATAATTATGGATATTAGGTGGTAACGCGCTTGCCTACAAAACTAAGTGAAGCGGGTTCGACCCGGGTTTTAAACGTCTGATATTTTCATGTGTGAATCATTTTCAACGTCATATATATAATATTAATAAGATGGAGTAGAAATGTTGTGAAGGATTTGTCTGAGAGAACCTAACTTGTAGCTAAAACACCTGCTCTGCGCCAGCCTAAAAGCAACGTGTGTTAAATATTCAAAACTTCAAATAAGACTGTTATTTTTATTTTATTTTAGTACTAGCGACTCACCCTCGCTACGCTCGGGTTCGTCCCTAGGTAAGTTTTTATTTTTTTGAGCGAAACCCTAATTCTTTTTCTAAAATAAAAGTAGCCTAAGTTACTCCTTATAATATCAACTATCTGCCAGTGAAAGTCCCGTTAATATTGGTCCAGCCGTTTCGGAGATTAGCCGGAACAAACAGACAGACAGAGAGACAATTTTTTTAAAAATTGTGTTTTTCTTATGAGTACCATATATAATTCCATATGCTTTTAGTATGAAGCTGTTATTTTGACATTACACACAGACACTTCAATTTTATTTATCTGTATAGATAAATGCCATTACATGTTTATAAACTTTTACCCGACTGCGGCAAAACCCAAAGGATGGTTATGTCTTTAACACGTATCATGTATGTACGTACCTATGTTCTATGTAACCTCGTTATTACTAAACAGCTTAACCGATTTTGATGAATCATCAAAAGTCGACATATGTAGCAAAACTCGCAGCAAGTACGACAATTTGTTTCCATCTTTTTAGTTCGCTTTTTCCAGTAGGATATTTTTTATTTTTGTGATTAAAATATGCATACACACATATCTTTTTAACGTATAGATTACATAGCGACTCACCCTCGCTTCGCTTCGGGTTCGTTCCTAGACAAAAACAAATGTATTCCACAGGAACCGTAGGTACATTATTCCGTGATGACATATAGCCTAAAGCCTTTCTCGATGAAGGGACTATCTAGTACAAAAAGAAATTTTCAATTCTAACCAGTAGTTCCTGAGATTAGCGCGTTCAACCAAACAAACAAACAAACAAACTCTTCAGCTTTATAATATTAGTATAGATTTCTCAATACAGTTTCACCTTTATTTTGCCACACTCGTGACCATGATTGCTGCAAAGCATTCGAAACGTCGGGAACCAAACATCAAAATAAATCCGCGAAATAATCCGAAAAGATAGTTTTATTTAAAATAAAGACTTCCGCGACACTCATTTCTCCAATACCAGTGTGTTGAGTGGTAACCTCAATCACGCATAAACTAGTTTTACTTCAAATAAACAAAATAGCTGTAACATTTTCACTATTCAATAATATTTTATTCCAGATTACAAAAAGCTCTGTAGGTATTAATTAATGGTTTAACATAATTTTATTTTTCCTTCCTTTTCTAAAGCTTAAAAAAAGTCGTATAGATTTTGAGTCAAAAATTTGAAATATAACGTAGTACGTACCTATACTATGTTATGGTGGATAAAATTAAAGTTTATCAATAAAATTTTAAGAGCAATAAATACCTTGAATTTGCTTCTAATTTGTAATCTTGACTTTATAATGTATCTAATATATTTAAACGATTTATCGGCAATCTCGGAAATGGCTCTAACGATTTCGCTGAAATTTGGTATGTGGGGGGTTTTCGGGGGCGGAAATTCGATCTAGATTGGTCTTATGTCTGGGAAAACGCGTGTTTTCGAGTTTTCATGCGGTTTTCTTTTGTATTATTATAACCTTCGTGCATAAGTGTCGTGGTCAAGCGGTCAAGGCGTAAGATTGACAATCATAGGTGACCGAGTTCGAATCCTGGTCGGATGCAAAGTTTTTACTTTTTTTTTTGTTTTTATTCGAGTTTTTAGTTTTTTTTTATCGAAAAAATACGATATAAAAAAAAGAACTCCTAACTTTTTTAAATGTGTTATATTGATTTTCTTTCTATAATACTAAAAACTAAAAAGTTTTTATATACCTACTGTTTATTTATGTATAATCTGCTCTAAATAGGCGCAGCGTGATGTTAGATGACCTTTAAGTTTTCTCAACTAATAGATAAAACCTTTTGTTTTTCAAGAGATCTCAGAGGATGATGTTAAGAGAGGCATTCTATCCACTACTTCTAAAGCCGTTGGTAATGATGAAATCAGCCGCGATATGTTGCTTTTAACTATTGATCACATCTGTCATATTTTTACTCACATTTTTAATTTTTCTTTGTCTTCTAGCTCATTTCCCGCGGCTTGGAAGTTAGCACACGTTATCCCCTTACCTAAGATTCCTAATCCTATTGGTCCCTCACAGTTTCGTCCTATCTCAATTCTTCCCATTTTATCGAAAGTTTTTGAGGGCTTAGTATCGAAACAGATGTGTCAGTACCTACTACGAAATAACCTACTAAGTCCTTATCAGTCCGGCTTTCGTCCTTTGCACAGTACGACTTCTGCTTTGCTAAAAGTCACGGAAGATATTCGTTACGCCATGGATAACAAGAAAGTGACTATTCTTATTTTGCTTGATTTTAGCAATGCCTTCAACTCAGTGGACTTTGATGTCTTACTTTCAATCCTTGCCTCTCGTAACTTCTCTTCTTCTGTGGTTGATTGGTTTAAATCCTATCTTCATGATCGCCAACAGAGAATCTACTGTGATGAGACTATCTCGGATTGGTCTAATCTCTACGCTGGCGTCCCTCAGGGTGGTGTGTTATCTCCATTGCTTTTCTCAATTTTCATAAACGAACTCCCGCAGGTACTCTCTTCTAATTACCACCTATATGCAGATGATCTGCAACTATATAGACATGCTTTGATATGTGACTTAGCGTCTGAAATAGACAGGATAAACCTTGATCTGGCAAAAATCAAAGATTGGGCAAAGTCTTTCGGACTCCTTGTCAATCCTATAAAGTCTCAGGCGATGATCATTGGTAGTAAGCGGTTGCGGAACAAAATTGACTTCGACATTCTGCCTGACATCATTTACGATGGTACTTGTATAAATATCTCAGACACTTGTAAAAACTTAGGTTTAACAATCGACTGCAACTTGTCTTGGGAGGCGCATGTCAACGAGGTTAGTAAGCGTGTGCATTATTCCCTTCATTCCTTGAAACGCTTGCAAAATTTTCTTCCGTTTCAAACTAAAATCACCCTGGCTCAATCTCTGTTAATCCCGTTACTTGAATATGCTGACGTTTGCTATCTGGATGCAACTGAGGAGCTCTTCGACAAGTTAGATCGCCTACAAAATTTGTGTATCCGGTTTATATATGGATTGCGCAAATTTGATCACGTAAGTATTTTCCGACGTCAACTGAAGTGGCTCCCTATTCGTTTTCGCCGGAACGTTCGAATATTGTGTGTTCTTTATAATATTTTGAAAACCTCTACTCCATCTTATTTAAGTGAGCGCTTTATATTAGTTCCCCCTAGAAACAGACCAGTGCGGCCTTGTGTCAATTTACCCAAGCTAGTGGTTCCTCACTACAATACAATATTCTATGAAAAATCTTTTTCTGTTATGGCAGCAAGATTGTGGAACTCACTCCCTGATTATATTTTTAAAGATGATCCCTCACTTACTACATTTAAATTTAGAATTAAAGAGCACTATTTATCAAATCAGACATAAAATTTAGCATATAAATATGTAGGTATATGTAAGTGTATGTGTTTGTATGTATGTATGTATGTGTATATAAATATATTTACTTTTGTATAATTATAATATTTAGTTGTTATATTTTAATATTAAGTTTATAAACATTTAATGCTATACTGTACCTACACCGCTCTAAATTAACTTATTTTCTCACTATTGAAGGGTTTCTGGAAGAAATCTCTTAATGAGATAAGTTATCCTTTGTCGACATTCTGTTACTTCATTTTGTATAACATATATTTTATGGTACATAAATAAATAAATAAAAAAAATAAATAAATAAATAAAAAAAAAACAAATTTTATAATGTAGGTAGTTTTTGAGAGATTAATACGTACAATCAGTGGCGTAGCGTGCACTTATGCCGCTGGGGGCCGAAGTCAAATTCGCCGCCATCTTCTTTGAGCAATTAATTTAAGGCCAATAAATCGGGACCATTTCCGATTAATAACTTGGCAAGCGATTCGACCAGATCAAGTGAGAATTCAGTTTATTATGGATTAATTATTTAACAATAAAGTCCAATGCTTTTGCTATTCCAAATCAAGAAGCATTTAATTGCGCAAAATAGGTTAAAATCTATAATACTACAGGTTCGCGATCACAAATTGTTTGGTAATTAAATGACAGCGATTAAAGAAGAAACTGTAAATCACGTGTGCTTCAAGAAGTTTGTAAGATTATAATATGAGAGTACAATATGCTTGAATTATGCCATGTTATCTGCTGTCTGATGGAATGGTGAAAAAGTTAAACTAGACCTTGGAACGGCATCTAGCAAAGGTTGTGACTTGTGGATAGAAATTAAAGAATTAGGTCGAACATTTACCATTAATATATAATTCATTCATCGTAACGAACTGCCCTACACGAAAGTAATTTACATCAGCTTATACTATCGGCAGTCTGCTACGCATATGATCGGGGGAGATCCCCAAAAACATTATACCACATATCCTAGTGACGTGAGAAAAGTAGCGTAGAACGCCTGCAACAGAATATGCCTGCCATGGCGATCACAGTAGGCTTACGAAGCGAGACGTGAACAAAGCCACAAACAGCCCCAAACACCGATAAGCCTGGTGAAGCTAAAAGCGAAAACTACAAGGAAGACAAATAGGACAGTAGCCGACACGAGACAGGTTATTACACCAAACCTCTCACCAACCAAAGAAACCAGATACCACATGCAAAACGCCTATATATAGCGGTTGTGAGAGAAACTGGGAAAACGCACCTTACAACATGTGAAATATCAGACAAGTCTTTCGAACTTGGAAACGAGGGTTTGCTGAAAGCATTACAACATCAGAATACATTAGGGGCAACAAACCATGGAGCAACGCCGCCAATCACATGGCGTTCTATAATGTGAAGCACGGTCTCGTGCAACTAGAAAAGTTGGAAGAAGGAAGAACCGAACCCCTTAAATAGGGCATTAATATACGACAATGACTAAAGATGGTAAGACGAAGAGTTAATCAGAACGCTAGCATCCTAAACCAAATGTGCCAGCATAGGAAGCCAAAGGCAGCATAGGAATAATGTCAGGATCTCACACCAACATCACCTGAGAGCACCGTGAGAAAAAGAGGAAATCTCCCTCTGGCATACTACACCAAAAATGCCAGCCTTCTACACAAAGAGGACCTGAGAGCGCAGTACCAACTTATAGCACAACTGCTCTCAAAGTTCTTAAAAGTTGCAACGATGGGCTCATTTAGCCTGAATTAAAATAAAAAATCTCAAATAATGGCACGGAAAAAGAGTATGTGGTGTTTTTTATTCCATAAAAAACGTTCTCTCTGAGGAGTTCTTTGAGGTAAGGTGAAACATTGTCAACTTCCCAACTTCGGGATGTTGCTGACAATTTCTTCACAGAAAAAACGAATTATTATCTCTGGTCTAAACTGGGACTCGAACACAGAATATTCTCAAAAATATATATTTTCAATTTTATACTAACCAAAGTTAATCGTGGAAAAATAACCGATCAGTAATTGCAAAAATGATGCAAAACATTTGCTTTTTGTTTAATAATAACTATAACTACCTACTTCTTATCACACTATAATAACGAAATAAATATAACTGTGTGTTATAATTTTGTATGTTTTCCACTCTTACGCCTTTTGCGTATGAAGATTCACCCAGGGCGGAACGGTATTTTTTTTTTAATTATTTATTATTAGTCTTCGAATAAAATGACTGAACTTCCGAGTAAAATTAAATGGACGAAAGATGATGATGATGTCAAAATTTTAAAGATTTCGTTTGAGCCATTTATTTGTGAGATCTTATAATTTAGTAAATAATAACAATCATGTTATAACCTCATTGAATAATAAAAATAAGTAGTTATTCTTTGTCAAGTTTTTTTTAAATTTTTTCGCACCGTTATATTTCAAAAGTAAAAAGTCTTTCGTAATCTTAGTCCAGTAGCTTATATAGGGGGCGGCATGATCAGAATTCCTATTCAGCAATGAAAATTACTTAGCAATAACCCGATAGAATGTGTTGGTAGTGATTTTTGTGACAAATAATTAATTTTCTTTATTTCATGTTGGTACACAATGTTTATTGTGAAATTTTGCCGCCACTTTAAAAATGCCGCCTGGGGCCGCGGCCCCCACCGCCCCCCGTACGCTACGCCACTGCGTACAATCAAACATAATAATAGATAAAACTTATGTTTTTAATTTTAAATAAAACTATCTTTTCGGATTATTTCGCGGATTTATTTTGATTTTTGGTTCCCGACGTTTCGAATGCTTTACAGCAATCATGGTCACGGGAGAGACTAAGGTATTAGACATCTCAAAAGCGTTATATACTTGTTACAGACAGTGCCTACCCACAAATTTACAAAAATGATTTTGAAAATTCAAAAATGGCACCAGAGTACCTTACAATATTTGTTGATTTTAATTCTAAACATATTAAAAATATTAAAAAGTTTAATAAGTATTATAATTAAATATTATTTGTTTAATTTTAGCTGTTATTATTATAAATATTACAATATTTTAAAAAACTTTAAGAATTAATAATGTAATATTATTTAGTGTTGCTATTACTATAATATGTCTAACCACAAAGAAAATCAAAATATTATTTATTTATTAAATACTAATTATTTACTAAAGTATTATTATTGTTTTATATGTAATTTAGAAAATTAAATTTTTTAATTTAGATTTCTAATGTAATTTTAAGATAGAATATTAAGCAACACTATCTTCACAGATAAAATATATATTAATCTGAATCATTGTTATAGCGATCCACACAGTATGAACTAACTACATCTACAGGTCTGTTATCTTTGTTTTTGCTATTAGATTTTATTATGTTTATTACAGGATCCCACGATGATGGTAGTACCCAGCCATCTTCCCTATTGAAGTTTGGATGTTTTTTAATTTCAATAGCTTCGCGAATCATCCTGGGGCGATAACGGCTTTCTTTCGCAAGTATTTGTGGATTATCAAAGCGAATGTAGTGGCTTGGGCGATCCTGGCTATGTTTTTAATGTTATATTAGCGCTATTATCTATACTAATATTATAAAACTGAAGAGTTTGTTTGTTTGTTTATTTGGTTGAACGCGCTAAACTCAGGAAATACTGAACCGATTTGAAAAATTCTTTTTGCATTAGATAGGCCGTTAACTGAGGAAGGCTATAGGCTATATATCATCCCGGACAAATGTACGGTTCCCGTGGGATAGATTTGTTTTTGTCTAGGGACGAACCCGAAGTGAAGCGAGGGTGAGTCGCTAGGTGTAGATATAAGTAAATAAAATAAACTATATTTGGCAGCTAATTTCAAAAGAGAACATTACGTGTACTGGCCGAATGGAACAATACCGTTTCATATTAATCAAGAGCATTTTGGTGAGTAAAAAAAAGCTATTATTAGATATTTAAAACGTGTGTGATGTTTTAATTTTTGTTTAACACCATGTCTTTTTTTAACGTTGGGAAATGCATTTAGGCATACCACCTGCATACATACAGGTGGTTATGTGTGACAGACTTAACTGCCTCGGTGGTGTAGTGGCTAGCATGTACGGCTGCACATCCTGAGGTCCTGGGTTCGAGTCCCGGGTCGGGCCAAGTTAGTTATTGAGTCTTTCTGTATAGTAAGACTCAGAAACAGCCCGGAGTTGGGAAGTTGGCGGTGTGTCACCCCCGTGCCTCGGAGAGCACGTAAAGCCGTCGGTCCTGCGCCGACACTCTCACCGGTCGTGTCGAGTAGTCGTCCCACCGGAGTATGAGAGTGACAGGAATAGAGAGTGCACTTGTGTCTGCGCGTACATTTGTGCACTATAATATCTCCTGCGCAATTGGCTAGTCTCAATGAGATTGGCCGCCGTGGCCGGAATCGGTCAGGAGAACATTATTATTATGTGTGACTCACGGGCTAGAAAAGCCAGTACTACCCACTGAAACCCAACAATACCTCCCCCGTCTTAATGGGGCGCAGGATCTCTTACGCACTCAACTACGAGATAGATCATTTCCTGAACTTACACTATACCACTATTATTTCTGTAATATTTGTTTTATTTTAATTTAATTATTTATTTTTAAAGTTAATATATAACTAAATATTCTGTGAATATTTCAAGCGTCTACCTGTTGCCGTTATCAATATCGAGCAAAAACGAGCAAAAAATCACGTTTGTGGTATGGGAGCTCCCTTAAATATTTATTTTATTCTGTTATTTAGTATTTGTTGTTATAGCGGCAACAGAAATACATCATCTGTGAAAATTTCAACTGTCTAACTATCACGTTTCATGAGATACAGCCTGGTGACAGACAGACCGACGGACGGACAGCGTCTTAGTAATAGGGTTCCGTTTTACCCTTTGGGTACGGAACCCTAAAATAACTTTTTTCAAGAAGGCAATCTAGGATATCTAAAATTAATTTGACTCAATGGATAAAGGGTGAGTGAGAAACGTTTGGCTCAGTTTGTAGTGATCCTACTTCTCATGCCAGCGGTCGCGGGTTCGAGTCCCGCTGGGGGCATTCATTTGTGTGATGAGCACGAATGTTTGTACTCCAGTCATGGGTGTTTGTATTTATATTTATAATATGTATGTATTTAAAGTTATATATGTGTAGTGTATCAACTATCCGGTATCCATAACACAGGCCTTGTAGTTTACCATGGAACTAGATGGTGCTGTGTGTTAATGTCCCAATAAAAAAAAAAGAGTAAGTAAATATTTTTCATTGTTTTACAGATAAAGAACAATCGCTGGCAATAATGTCATTTCTTTCGTACTTCGCATTCAAAACTTGCTTACAATTCAAACCAGTTCTGGAGGATCCTTATCAAAATCATGTCATGGTGTTTGAAAATCCACGAGGGATCAGGAAGTGTACCATCGTTGTTGAAGGCCATGGTAGAGAGGGACCTCATGTGAGTTTTTATCCAGCCAAACCCGAAGGAGAGTTATGTGTTTGACCCTTATGTGTATGTATGTACATACATATGTCCGAACCTATGATTCCTCGTCCTACTAATATTATAAATGCGAAAGTTTGTGAGGATGTATGGATGTCTGGATGTATAGAATATAGATGTATGGATGTTTGTTACTCTCACGCAAAAACTCCTAAATGGATTTTAATGAAACTTTACAATAATATAGCTCATACATTAGAATAGCACATAGGCAACTTTATCCCGGAAAAATGTACGGTTCCCGTGGGATATTTGTTTTTGTTTTTCTTGCTAGTATTTAATAAACGGCTTAAACAATTATAATAAAATGTACCTCGTTAGATTCTTGATAACGCGTGTATGAATGTTATTGAAAATCATAATGATGGATTTTACGCATGCCTTTGTGCCTTGAGAATTGTTTTTTTCACTTATCGAGTGGGGTAATAAAATGGAGATATCTAAGAGGCGATTATAAAAATGTAAACAACTTATGTTTAAAATACTTTAGGTTAACGAATTGTTAAATAAAACTAAAAATAACTTATCAAAACTAAAAAAGCTGTAAAAACAGTTATTAAAAAAAAAACTCCGACTGTATAAAAAGCAAAATAACGACACGTAGCAAGACTTGCAGTAAGGATAGCAATTACAAAAAAATTAAATTTTTTTTGAAGTGAAAACTTGTATAGGCAGGTGTGTTTGTATGGGGAGTAAATTCATGTGAGTCGTCATCGACGTGGTCACGTGACGTGTTGACGCTAACACTCAGAGCGCCGATAGATGTCGAACAAAACCAGATAGATGTAAACAGTTTTAATTTACACATTTTAATTTAAGATCGAACAATTAATTTGAATATCCAAAAGTAACAACTGTTTGTTTATAGTTTTAAGTTTTCACTTCTGTCGGCAGTCCTCGTGACTGCTTTTTTATTTTTGTAAATCTATTACTTAATATAATACTATAAAGCTGAAGAGTTTGTTTGTTTGTTTGGTTGAACGCGCTAATCTCAGGAACTACTAATCCGATCTGAAAAATTCTTTTTGCAATAGATAGCCCCTTAACTGAGGAAGGCTATAGGCTATATATCATCCCGGAAAAAGGTACGTTTCCCGTGGGATAGATTTGTTTTTGTCTAGGGACGAGCCCGAAGCGAAGCGAGGGCGAGTCGCTATTACTTATATCTATATTTATATTTATATTTGTAGATAATTTCATTTTTATCATTTTGGTAATTAAAATTATAAATTAGCATAATTTTTATCTTTTTGCGGCCAACCACTGAACTCATTTCGTTAAATTAGGCACACAGATAACTAGATTTTTGGAAAACGATAGGTCATTTCTAGAAAAAAAATTATTTCTGAAAATAGAGATCAGGAATCGAACTTGCTATATTTTGAGGATAATGGTGAGCTTGAGTGATGTAAAGATGTAGGTGACTTATAACATAATATATTTAACTAGCAGAACCTGCGGCTTCGCTCGCGATCAAACTACGGAAAATACGACATGCAAATATGTCCAAGGAATAAAAAGTTTCATACAAACTTTTATCCCCTATTTCACACCCTTGGGGGTTGAATTTTGAAAAATCCTTGCTTAGGGGATACCTATGTCTTAAGATAAATACGTGTGTAAAATTTTAAGTTTCTAGCCCTAACTAAGGGTTTGGCTTGTGCGTTTATTTAAAACTTTCATCCCCTATTTTCATCCCCTCTTAGGAGTTGAATTTTGGAAAACGCTGAAATACGTAACTTATTATTTTTGCCTTACTAATTTCATACGAAATTTCAAGCAAATATGTACTACAAAAAACTTCTTTGACTTTTTGCTATTAGTAATAATTTGATGGCTGTAATGATTTGCAAATGTATGATTGTGGCTGGACCGATTTTGACGGGACCTTCACTGGCAGATAGCTGATGGTATAAGGAGTAACTTAGGCTACTTTTATTTTACAAAAAGAATCAGAGTTCCGAGAGAAAAAATTAAAACCCATGAAATTGTGAACAAAATCCGCGTACGGCGTACGCACCCGAGCAAAGCGAGGGTAAATCGCTATATAATTTAAATGAATATCTTAGGAGTAGCAAGCTACTATTAATGTATAAACATAGCTAACCGTGAAAACGTACCTAGGGACGAACGCGAGCGAAGCGAGCGTGAGTCGCTAGTATATATATATATATATATGTATATATGTTTTCGCAATACATACTTTATTAATTGCAAATATATGTTCGCGGTTAGGTTAAAAACTTAAGTGATCGTAACTCAAAATATCCAGTATCTGAAAAGACATTTTACGTGTATTCTGTAAAATCATTTATGTTTAAAGTATTTAGCACGCTCCACTATTTCTATCTTTTCAAAGTTGGAGGAAGAGACTACAATGATAGAACTCGAATATAATGTTTACGACTTAAATCCCTCCCGGACAAATTCTAAGAAATCCGTGCGAATTTCCGAGAATTCAATTGTTATCTAGCACACCGGTGTGCTCGCGGTCCTCGAGGTGTTAAGAATCATGTAACTCGGCTAACATATAAACAGGCTAAAATCTACGTTATTTTTAAAGATCCTTTGTCAACCTGTTCTCACCTTTTAGTTCGCTTTTTACGCAGTCGTGTTTCTTTAATTAAATTTATTATTTTTATTAGCGTTTTAAAGTCAGTTTTTTTTAAGTTGTTTGTATTTAGAAGTATGTACATCAAGTTGTTTTAGGAATATGTCCATACAAACACGCTAGCCCTTCGAAACAAACATAAATAAATTCTCACCCCTTTCCTCGTCTAAGAGATGGATTTTTATTTTTTTTTTTCATTTTCATACTAATGTTTTCACCCTATTTTTCACTTTTGGGTTTGAATTTCCAAAAACGATGAAATATGTATGTATTTATTTTTATTGAGAAGCTTTAATATTAAATTTCATTCTTCTTACTTCAAAAATGACGGACTCCTTATGTAAAATTTCATTACCCTATTTCACCCTCTTAGGGGATAGATTTTCAAAAACTCTGAAATACATATTTATTTATTTCTAATCATAAGTTTGTATATCAAATCTCATGTTTCTAACTTCGAAAATGACGGATTTCCATACAACCGTTCATCCCTTATTTTACCCCTTTAGGAGTGGAATTTCTTAAAATCCTTTCTTAGTGGATACCTACGTTATAAGAGGAATACATGTGCGAAATTTAAAGTTTCTAGCCTTAAGAGTTTAGCCTGTGCGTTTACTTAAAACTTTCATCCCCTATTTTACCCTCTTAGGGGTTGAATTTTGGAAAACGCTGAAATACATAACTCATTATTCTTATCGTACTCAATTTATACGAAATTTCATGCAAATATGTCCAAGAAATACAAAAGTTTCATACAAACTTTTATCCCCCATTTCACCCTCTTAGGGGTTGAATTTTAGAAAACGCTGAAATACGTAACTCATTATTTTTGCCGTACTCAATTCATACGAAATTTAATGCAAATATGTCCAAGGAATAAAAAGTTTCATACAAACTTTTATCCCCTATTTCACCCCGTTAGGGGTTGAATTTTGAAAAATCCTTCCTTAGTGGATGCCTTCGTTATATGAGGAATACGTCTGCGAAATTTCAATTTGCTAGCCTTAAGGGTTTGGCCTCTGCGTTGATACATCAGTCAATCACCTTTGCCTTTTATATAATAAGATTTATCATATTTATATATTAAACTTTTCATTCAATATATTTATATTTTATTAACCGACTTCAAAAAAGGAGGAGGTTCTCAATTCGTCGGAACCATTTTTTTTTAATATTTAATTTACGTATTAATATCATATACACATACACCTACATACATACAACACGTACACTTAATTATTTATATTTATTAATTAATATTACACATACACACCTACAAAATTATAATTTTCTATTTTCAACTAGATATCAGATATACACTATCCTTATTCTATTCCACTACAAAGAACGGGGATTAAATTCACAAATATGCTCGTAGAACAGTTAACAAAAATATTTACCTCTAATTAGAATAGAACCCGCTTCATGGTTAGTGGATATAATAATAGTATTCAGCCCTAATTTAACGGGCTACCTTTTACTAAAAGGGGGATCAGACCATAGCCCACCACGCTGGCCAAGTGCGGGCGGACTGAGCATGTCTGCAGATAACTTGCTAGGTTCTCTCAGACATGCAGGTTTATTTATTTATTTTCTTTCTTCAATTTTTTTTCTTTTTAACATTTTAAGGTGTCAAAACATGCACCATATACAGCCTTATATAATATTTACAAAATAATTATAATCTATATAAATAAAAATGATTAGCTAAATGTGTTGCTAAGCGCAAAACTCGAGGAAAAATTAAAAAAAAAAAAATCACGGAAAAACGTAAAAATCACATAATATATACTACTTGAATACATTTGTACATTTTACACTTTCTCTTTGTATTATATACAGTTTGACGTTGACTTTATTTGTGTGTTTGTCCTTCTTTTACGTCGAAACAAAGTGCCAAATGTTTGTGATTTTTTGTGTGAAGATAGATGGATGGCTGAAGAGTAACATTGGCTACTTTTTACCGCGGGAAACTATCTTATTCCCATAGGAAAACAAATTATATCTATTACATACTAACCGTTAAAACGTACCTAGGGACGAACCTGAGCGAAGCGAGGGTGAGTCGCTAGTTAATAATAAAAATATATGCTACTACTGATATAAAACATAATACAGATATAATTAATAATAAAAAGGAAAAACTAAAAAGAAACACTCGAACAAAACAAAAACATAACCTTAATTTTTTTCCTCACGATGTTCTCCTTCACCGTAAGACAAAGTGGTCATCATGTTGGAATAGTAAACCTATATTAAATATATATGTTAGGATACTATCACACACCACCATCTAGTTCCATGGTAAGCTACGAGGCCTGTGTTATGGATACCGGATAGTTGATACACTACACATATATAACTTTAAATATATACATATTATAAATATAAACACCCATGACTGGAGTACAAACATTCGTGCTCATCACACAAATGAATGCCCCCAGCGGGATTCGAACCCG
Source organism: Fabriciana adippe (assembly GCA_905404265.1). Lineage (NCBI taxonomy): Eukaryota > Metazoa > Arthropoda > Insecta > Lepidoptera > Nymphalidae > Fabriciana > Fabriciana adippe. Next base: position 6,204,323 of record FR990003.1, read on the forward strand.
CGACCGCTAGCACAGCAAGTAGGGTCACTACAAACTGAGCCAAACTTGTCGACAAATATACATATTATATTGTTTACAGCGCATAACCATGGGTTACGACTGTCTAAAACCTCCATACATAGAAATGCTTGTTATGAAAGCTCTGGGATTCCCCTTCGAGCACAACAGAGCGAGTCGGGACATTTTTATTGATGTACAGTATGAAAATATTGAGCCAGGTAAGTTTTTTTTTTAGGTAAAAAGGTGGATTAGTAAGTAGTAACCAATATTCCTCCCCTCGTATTAAAGGGAGGCCCGTGCCCAACAGTGGGACGCTTATTTGCAACTGGGGTTGCAACCTCAGGGCCCCTACATGAGAGGGGGCTCCATAATATATGTTTTTGTGTATCTAAATTATAACGTATTTGTGTCTTGCTTTATGTGAAATATATTTAACTAGCGACTTACCCTCGTTTCGCTCAGGTTCGTCCCTAGCTTGCTTCCCAATACAAACTTTCATCCACATTCTCACTCCCTTATTGGATGATTTCCGAGATAAAAAGTATCCTATGTCCTTCCCAGGGTCTCAAACTATCTTCTTACCAAATTTCATCTAAATCGGTTCATTAGATCCAGAGATTACCCCCTACAACGTCACAAACTCACAAACTTTACCTCTTTAGAATATTAGTAGTGTTCAATCTCCTAAACCACTTATAGTTGATTCACAATAAAACAACTGTAGGAGAGCGAAGAATTTATTTATCAAACAAAATTAACTTATAGTAATTAGCAGAACCAAACCATAGTGTGATTCAGAGAACCAGTAACGCCATCTAGTTAAAAAACATATAAACTATTTTTATTCTTATACTAAACAAGTAGAGATAGTAATTTTACAATATTTAATGCAAATACTTGTTTATACTTGAAGTATAATTTATCTACACTAATATTATAAAGCTGAAGAGTTTGTTTGTTTGGTTGAACGCGCTAATCTCAGGAACTACTGATCCGATTTGAAAAATTCTTTTTGCATTAGATAGCCTGTTAACTGAGGAAGGCTATATATCATTTCGGAAAAATGTACGGTTTCCATGGAATAAATTTGTTTTTGTCTAGGGACGAACCCGAAGCGAAGCGAGGGTGAGTCGCTAGTTTGCAATACATGTAATTGGAAATAAAACCACCTCTAACAGTGTAAATGTTTTGTTTGAATCTAGTATGAGATTAAGCAGTAAGATAACTTTGTGTATTTAAGACGATTGTTAAAGTGTCATTGATAACAAATATTAATGTTTTGTGTGTTTTTGAATAAAATAAGGGCTTATTCACGAGCGCAATATTTTCAAAAATACAAAAATGGCACCAAAGTATCTAAAATTAACAAATATTGTAATGCATTCTGGTGCCATTTTTGTATTTCTGAAAATCAATGTATAACTTTGTAAGTAGGTACTGGCTGTAACAATTATATAATGATCTTTGAGATGTCTAAACCTCAGTCTCTCCCGTGACCATGATTGCTGTAAAGTATTCGAAACGCCAGGAAGCAAAAATCAAAACAAGTCCGCGAAAAAATCCAAAAAGATAGTTTTATTTAAAACTAGCGACTCGCCCTCGCTCCGCTCGGGTTCGTCCCTAGTTACGTTAGTTAGTTAGTTTTTAGTTTCACGTTTAGCTCAGAGATGAGATATTTTCCCGCAGTAAAAAGTATCCTATTTGTTGACACGGACAACCAGCTATCATCATACCAAATTTCATCAAAATCTATCCAGTAGTTTTCCCGTGATGCGGTAACAAACAGACAGACAAAAATTCTAAAAACTATAGATTTGGCCTCTGTATCGATAATAAAATCTGTTTCAATAAGATTTTCCAAAAAATATTTAATGTACGGATTCGACTCAGTTAGAATTTTATTATATGTATAGATATCAAATATTTATGTCAATCAAAAGTATTAATTCTTTTTCTTTAAAGCCGTTTAGACATAAATGGATAACTCTTATGGTGTGATATAGTAGGAGTAAAGTTGGTATGCCCCCCTACGTATGGGGCATACATATAGAAGGTGCCTTTCATTCCAGTGTTTCTTGGCCAATTAATAATTTCAAATTGGCAATAATCTTAACGTTTTTAGTTTACAGACTATGGATTATATTTCTCTTACGGGTTTTGTCTATACAGATAAATAAAATAATTGTCTGTTTGTAATATTAAAATAACCGCTTTTTACTAAATGCATATGGATGTATACACGGTACGTATACCTAAACCACATTTTTAACATTTTTTTGTCTGTCTGTCTGTCTGTTTGTTCCGGCTAATCTCTGATATGGCTAGACCGATTTTGACGGGACTTTCACTGGCAGATAGCTTATGAAATAAGGAGTAACTTAGGCTAGTTTTATTTTAGAAAAAAAAAAATAGGGTTTCCGAAAAAAAATTAAAACCAAATTAATTAATTAATTTTGTTTTGAGAAGCAACCTAGGGACGAACCCAAGCGAAGCGAGGGTGAGTCGCTAGTTTTAATAATAAAATTGTTTTCTCTTAAAAATTAAATGTTGATATAATTTCAGAATTTTCGAATATCGTAAACAATTTTATCTTTCGAAGCTATAATAATAATAAGTTGCTGTAATCAGTAGAATTTCCTACGATGGCAACAACTTATTTCGCAGTCAAATCTTATATATTATAGGTATCTATTATGAAAACTCATATCGAATGGTTTCGATAGATACAATTACAAAATCCATACTAATATTATAAATATGAAAGTGTGTTTGTTTGTTTGTCCTTCTTTCACGTCGAAACAGGTTGACGAATTGGCGTGATTTTTTATATGGAGGGCTGAAGAGTGACACTCTTTATTCTTCTTTTCTTTAGGCTACTTTTTATCGCGGGAGATTATCTCATTCCCACGAGAAAACACGTTATAATACAACCCAAAAAAATATTTATGATCAGAATTACTTGAAACTTGGTATTAATGCTCTTCAATACAATTAAATAAATACGTGTTGTAGCGTTTTTCGAAATTCATCCCATAAGAGGGTAAAATAGGGGATGAAAGTTTGTACCTACCTTTTTAGAGTTTTTTTGTAGTTTTAACGCGAGAAAAGCCACGGGTTTTGCTAGTCCTTTATAAATACATGACTTATTACCGTAACTCCTTAGTTACATTGCGTGCTATATTATCGTTATCAGATAACAAATGACTGATAAGCACAAAGCACAAAAGGAAATAACACAATTATTGTTCAATTTAAATTCGATCAACAGTTTGTTATCAGCGTTCAAGCTGTCAACATGTCGCCGGACTTTAAACTTTACGAAAATATATTCATTGAAGCCAATTTACTGTCGACCGATTATGATGGTGTTATTGTTGTTTTATATCCCCAAGAAATGAATGTTGCGTTGCCGACGCACATTTGCAGTTTTATAGAGAGAATATCAAATTTGGATAAACATGTGCACAAAGTTGCTACGGTTTGGAATTGTGATTATGTATCTGGAGGTCGTCTGATACTATCACCGACTGGGAAAATTTCACCATACCATGATGTGAAGGTTATTAGAGATGCAGCGAAGAAAGGTATGATGAGGGCTTTGGATGCTGGAATGAAAAAGCCATTGCTTGTGGTTGAAAACGTTGTGGATTTCCCTGATGGACAGTTGGTATGTATTCTGGGAGCTTTAGAAGCTTTTTATAAGCCTTTGCAAATAAGAGAAAGACAGGATACGAAGAACTTCATCAGAATTGGTTTACATACTGAAGAAAAAGAAGCTGAACCCTTTGAGAGGATCGTCAGAAACGCTATAGCGATAGAAAAATCAAGGATTTTCACTAGAGATATAGCTGGTGGTGATCCAGAGAGAATGGCGCTAGCGAAGATTGTGGAGTACATCAAAGATTCGTTCGCTGAAGACAGTAATATAACAGTTAAAGTTATTGATAATGAACAAATTATTGCAGAGGAATATCCCCTTTTAGCAGCCGTTTCTAGAGCTGCTAATTGTGTGCACAGGCATAAAGCTAGAGTGGTTGAAATTGAGTATAGTTCATCCAATCCAAGTAGAGTGTCAGAAACACTAATGTTAGTTGGTAAAGGTGTGACTTATGACAGCGGCGGCGCTGATATTAAAATTTCTGGCAGAATGGCTGGAATGTCTCGTGATAAAGCTGGAGCAGCTGCCGTGGCTGGTTTTCTAAAAGCCTGTGCAATTTTAAAGCCTCCACACTTAAAAGTGAAAGGTGTTTTATGTTTGTGCAGAAACTCAGTTGGATCTGATGCTTATGTATCTGACGAATTGATTATATCTCGAAGCGGCAAATCTGTTAGAGTTACCAACACTGATGCAGAAGGTCGTTTAGCGATGGCAGATTCAGTTTTTAAGTTGGCCGAAATTGCTGGGAAAGAGCTTAACCCACATATTTATACCATAGCAACCTTAACTGGACACGCTCGCGCCTGTTACGGAAGTTACACTGCTACAATGGATAACCACAGTGCCAAAGCTACCAATCATTCAGCGAGACTTCAGTTCAGTGGATCTCGGGTCGGAGAAGGTTTTGAGGTATCGACAGTCAGATCTGAAGATTTAGCTGTCAATGCTGGCAAATGTAACGGTGATGATTTGGTCCAATACGATACGGATGCAAAATGTCGTAATCATCAGCTAGCTGCAGGTTTTCTGATCAAAGTTGGTGGTTTAGAAGATAAGAATATAAAATACACTCATCTAGATATTGCTGGAGCTGCAGGGATGCCTCCAGAAGATCCGACAGCTGTGCCTGTGCTGTCTTTGTGCCATTTGCATAAGGTTTTATTGTAAAACTAATAATATATGCTTAAAGATGATATACAATTATGTATTTTGGAGAATGAAAATATTAGTATACACAATTTTGATTAATTATATTCTGTTATATAATATCGAAGTTATTATAAAATATAATATGTACATTGTATATATGCATATATCACCATAGGCTTTGTAAAAGTGGTCTAAGCCAAAAAGAAAATCAATGGAAATGGAAAATGTGTATGTATGTTTGTACGTTTATCCCTATCACATAACATTGGGTTACGGATTGACGTGATTTTTAGCGTAAGAGTAATGTTGGGGTTGAACATGAGATCCCATTTTAAAGCCATAAGGATTAATTTTTAGGTACAGAAGTGATCCTTTCAAAGTGTAAGTATATACAACTAGCGACTCACCCTCGCTTTGCTTGGGTTCGTCCTTAGGTTGATTCCCCATACAAACTTTCATCCCCATTTTCACCCAATTAAGGGATAATTTCTGGAATAAAAAATATTCTATGTCCTTCCCAAGCTCTCAAACTATCTTTTAAAAAAAATCCATATAAATCGGTCCAGTAGTTTTTGAGTTTATTCCTTACAAACATACAAAAATACAAATCTTTCTTCTTTGTAATAGTAGTGTAGATATACATACAAGATAATACGTTTAATACAAACATGACTAACAATGTGTGACTAAAAATATTCTTGCGCAGATGGCTTGATAATAACAGCAATGTGTGTAGTAAATAAATGTATTTATCATACAATTTATTTCCATGTACATTTAATAGACATTGTCCTAAATTGGTGTACTACAAAAATACTTAAAGTAACAAAAATATAGTATAAAATCCTTTTTCATGATGTATCAAGGTTAAAATGATTTTGCTAAATGATGTCGAATATTCTAGAACGTAAATAAAGTATATTATATATAACGTGTCTATTAAGAACGGCATTATAAAAACATAGGGCAGAACCGCCGCCATCTTTGTTCAACGGTTCTATGCTAATAGGATTTACTCAATATTTAAACTACGTATGTAAACAGTGGCTTTAATTAGTATTCTCTAAAATTAAAAACCAATTTAGAACTAGATCTTATAAGGGTTTATAGAGATAAAAACAAAAGAATAGATAATTAGTAATCTTTAATCGAATTGACATATGTTTTACTTACAGAGTGGTTCTTGCGAAGTCAGGAGCAAAAGTAAAACCTTTTCTCCATTACAAGTTATTTTATAGGCTACAAGACACAGTACAGAGGCGTTACAATATGGTTGACATTATGACATCCTGATATTTTAACAAGCTTATAACCAACTTATTATGAATACTTATTATGAAGCTATTAATTATAAAACAGTTTCTTAAAAATGCATAGGTTTTATTTAGACTATTTTACAAATAAAACCATAATTAAAAAGTGTTGTAACAATTATTAAAGTTAATCAAATGACAATCAAATGAATTGTAAATATTATAATCTAAAAGATTTTAGTAAGCGAACTAAGACTAAAAATATTGAAATTAATTTATTAATTAATAATAAAAACAATATTTATTGTTATTTTAAGGAAAATAAACTCTTTTTCTTAAATCAACCGAATATAGTCAGGACTATATTCGTTATAGATGGCGCTACAGTACAAGTGGCGTTACAATATCCCGATTCTTAAATAACTTTACAAATCACATATTTTGAAGTTAATGATAGCAAAACAATATCCTAAAATTACATAAGATAAGATAATAAAACCAAGTTTCAAAAAAATAGTAACTAAAACGATTTAAACTAAAACGTGTGTAAACGTTAATTCAAGTTAATCAAACCTACAATAATAAACCTACAATAGTTTTACTTAAGAACACAAGGTTTTTTTTTAAATGATAAATTTGATTTAATTAAATAATTAGTGTAATTAATATTCATAATTATTTTTATAAAAGAAAGTATTTTAATCGACCGAATAAACTTCGTATCGATTGGCAGTATAGGTGGCGCGTTACATAGTAGTAAGCATAACCTAATATAGAGGGCGTTACTAGATCCTAATATTTTAATAAATATGTTTGATTATGTAGGCGAATAACCTCCGCGGCGACACGGCCATACTGATACGCGATGCGTGCTCTGCATCGCTCCTCATCTTTCCTGTAATAATAAAATTAATATTGTGAGGCTAGCGCACTTCTACAGTTCCCCTAGCCTATATTGTTTTAATTGATTATTATTCACTTGTCACTCCACGTGAACCAAGAAAATTATTTTTATAAAGAAAAATGTTTTCTTCTTTTTATAAATAGTTATTATTATTATATTTTTTTTTTTTTTAAATAGTTTTTTTTTTTTTTTTTTAAAATAATAAGGATAGGTAGATGAAAGGTCGATGCTGTTTAGAACAGAGGCTCTAAGGGATAATGGTATGGGTTGATGCTGTGCTCTAGGCGGTCCTTTACGCCGCGGTACACAGAGGACAATTTTTTTTTTTAGGATTATTATTAGTGGCTTATTGGACGGCTCCATACGCCAATAGCATCTTTTATTACTGAAATGTGACGCTTTTATTCGTCAATAGCATTGTTATGATGAGCGCAAGACTTCACGACTCATTACTGAATAGTAAAATATATCAAGATGAAAGGTTCTCACCGATTTTATTCAATCTGGGATTAGATTTCCGTCCGAGGCCGTTGTAGTGTATCCGGTGCAGTTTCGCAGTTGCCAAGTCCCGCTCGCTGCTCGTCTGGTGGCGACATGGTTTCCTGGATAGCGCCTCCAGGTTGTGGGGCGCGTCGCAGTTGATCGTGTGCAACCTTACGAGGTCGCCCATGATGTCCCACTACCTTTTTTACGAGGTAGCGGTCATTTTCAAGTACCCTGTAAACTTCATAAGGAACACTAAACTTAAGATCAAGAGAAGTTTGATTTCTAGGGTTATTTTTAATTAGGACAAAATCGCCTCTTTGAAAACTATGAATTTTAGAACGGCTTTTATCGAATCGTGCTTTGTCCTTGACGGATGCTTGTGTCATCCTTTGCTGTACGTGACGTTCAAGGGCTTCAAAATCTATTGATGCGTTGTCAAAGTTAACTAAGTTAAGTAGCTCAGTTGGTACACAATTCTGACGTCGAGTAAGCAATGTGAGTGGAGCAGTGCCAGTAGTTGCGTGTACAGTGCAATTTAAGGCAAGCTGAAGACTTTCTAGTGCTGTATGCCAGTATGGAGTTTCATAATTTTTAATCATGATAAGGCTGTTCTTAAGCGTTGCTATCACTCTTTTCACCTGTCCGTTAGCCCTGCTTACACCTGGAGCTATGGAATGTATTTCTATACCAAAACGGTCACAATAGGTTTTATACTCTCCTAGAAATTTGCGTCCCCCGTCTACGATGACTTGCTTTGGAGCTCCAAACAGATGTATCACCTGTTTCAAGGCCGCCAGAGTGCTGTGTTGACTTTTGTTATTACTATGGCGAAGTAAAACATATTTACTGAAAGCATCTACAGTAACCACCACATATTCTTGCTCATTTGTAGTGCCCAGCTTACCAGTGACATCCATATGTATTACGTCAAAAGGTACCGTTGGTTTGGGAATGGGATGCAACTGTACCTGCGTAGCTCCAGATGCTTGCTTAGACGTTCTACATACAATGCAATTGTTTACAAATTCTCTTACAGTGCTGCTCATTTTATCAAAATAATAAGTTTCTTTAATTTTGTGAAGAGTTTTCTCCCAGCCTGGGTGCTTAAGGGCATTGTGAAAGGTGTTAATAAGACTCCACTGGAACGACTTTGGTACTACAATCAATTTTTGAACTCCTAAGGTATCATCCCTTCTTTCAAATTTAAGGACATTATCTTCAAGATGGTATCCAGGGACATTCTTTCCAGTATGCAGAGAATCTATAATATGTCGTAGTTGATGATCACGTCGTTGTTCAATATTTACCCAATCTAGGTTATTGCTCATAATATTGACCGTTAGAGGATCCGGATTTCTACTTAAGAAGTCTGCATGCTGCATTCGCTCGCCCTTCCTGTATTCTATATCAAATTCAAAGTTTTGAAGATAAGCCCACCATCTATAAATACGAGGTAGTAATTCCTTCTTGTGTTTAGAAGCTTTAAGCGCATTGCAATCTGTAATTACTTTGAAATGGCGTCCATAAAGGAAGTGTCGGAAATGTTTGATCGCTCTAACTACAGCTAGTGTCTCAAGTTCGTATGAATGGTACCTGCTTTCTACATCTGTAGTACGCATGCTAAAGTAAGCCACTACATGCTGTCGTTTGTTTATTATTTGAACGAGTATAGCTCCGAACCCAAGGCTGCTTGCATCAGTGAATAGTTCAATAGGTTCTCCTTCTTGAAATATTGTAAGGACTGGCGTGGATGTTAGGTGATGAATAATCTTTTGTCGCGCCTTCTCATGAACATGAGTCCATTGCCACTTAATGTCCTGCTTAGTAAGTTCGTATAGAGGAGCCATTGTTCGTGCGAAATCGGGTATAAAACGGCGGAAATATCCTGCGAGACCGTTAAATTGACGAACCTGTTTTACGTTTGTTGGTACTGGGGCTTTCTGCAAGGCTTCTACCTTTTTAGGGCTGGGTCTAACCTGACCATTTTCGACTACATTACCAAGATACTCGATTGACCTCTTAAAGAAAAGACATTTGTCAATGTTAACAGAAAATCCTGCCTCTTGTAATGCTATTAATATTTTCTCTAAGTATACGAGACCGGTTGAAAAACTACGGCATTTACTGATAACGTCATCTATGTAAACTTGAGCTACGCTATCGTTGTGAGTTTTATCTGCACTGCCAGGGTTTAAAAGTGAACCTAATGCACGATTAATACATCTTTGATACACTGAAGGTGCGTTACATAATCCGAATGGCATGGTTTTATATTCGAAAAGTCCATCTGGAGTGACAAAAGCAGTTTTTTCAATTGAATCGGGCGCAATCGGGATCTGGTGAAAACCAGAAGCCATATCAAGTGTCGTATAGTATTGACCACCTGCCAATTGATCAATTTGATCGGCGATGAAGGGAAGGGGGTAATGATCGCGGATGGTGTTAGCGTTTAGCTCGCGATAATTTACACACATGCGATCGTCGCCGTTTTTCTTTTTAACTAAAATAATTGGGCTTGAATATGGGGATTTACTTTCGCGCACTATGTCATTGTCGATTAACTCTTTAACTATTTCTTTAACTTTTTCTCGCTCGACCGGGCTTAACCTATAAGGCCTCCGTTCAACAAACTTATCCGGATTTTTCAACCAAATCTCTAATACGCCAGTATTTACACGAGTTTGCGCAAAACCCCGAGTGAATATAGCAGAGTATTTATTGAGCAAGATTAATAGTTGATCAATCTCTAATTCGTTACTTAAATCATGATTTATATTGTCAAACAAACTAGATTTCGATTGAACGTGCATAACACGAGGTTGGAAACACAAAGTCGCGGTATATTGAGTTATTATTACAGTTAAGCCTGTACCGTCCAATATATTTGCACCTATCAATACATCCGACGTCAGGTCATAGTCGGACAAAATATGAAATTCAATCTTTACGTTTATATTGTCAATAACACACACAGTTTTCAATGTACTCGTTGAGACTACAGGAAAAGGACCTATTCCTCGTAAATATTTAACTACTTGTCGTCGTCTTCCTGGTAATTTATTTGCCATAGATTCTGATATTACCGAACATTCCGCGTCACTATCAAAAACTGCGCCTATAATTATATTACCTACTCGCATACGCATAGTATTCAAGCTAGTTTTATTATTTAAAATTGAATTGATGTTAGAAGTCATCTGTTTTTCCCGACGGTAATAAGTATCGAATGTGTGACCAGGTTTGGAACAAAAGCTGCATAACCTAGAATCCCCATGTTTGGGTGACGATGTTTTAAGTATATTAGTATTTTCTACAGTTGTTCGATTATCAAAATCTGATGGTAAACCTTTATTATATCGACAGTCACGAGAAGCGTGGCCCATTTTTTTTACAAAAATTACAGTAAGTAGCATTACGATTATCAAGAGAGTATTTTAAACGTTTAGGTTGAGATTGATTTGAATTTTGATAGCTAGGGCGTTTGATGCGAATACACGTGGCAACAGATATCAACTCGGGCACTGAGGTGGCTCTGGCATTCATTAATTCTATTCTAAGGCGTTCATCACCAATGGTTCCTATCACAGCTTCTACTGCGTCGTTATTATCGAGTTTATCCCTAGTCACACGTCTCCATAAAATCCATGACTGAGTTAAAAAGTCAGCAATATCTTTTGTGGGGTCATAATTATGTTCCTTAAATTTCAACACGTCTCTTGAGTAACGTGTTTCAGGTTCAAATGTTGTAATAATATTTTGACGCAGCTCATCCCAGCTAGACGTGGTAACGAGCCATGTATCGGCCCATATTCTAGCACGTCCTTTAAGCAAACTAGTGACTTTCATGCGAATATCGTAATCACTAAGTTCATAATTAACCTTGGCCGATGAAATGTGATTACACCATTCACGGACCCCAACGCTACCGTCCGGGTCGTACGTGGGCAAAAATATCTCGGTAATTTTTACTTTCTCAGACTGCTTAGAAAACCGTTCACTCATATTCTGCATCATAGTAATCATATGTTGATAAAATTCAGATGGTACATTACCCCACTGTTGTAGCGGCGTCGCCTCGGTGGCAGCCACGCTCGGACCGGGGTCACCTGGTTTTGATATGCACGTGGTCATGCACGTGGCCACGCTCGGTGTCAGCGCGATGCACGCGGGCGTGCTTGGAGTCGGCATGGTGCACGTGGGCGGATTCGATGTTACAGCTTCATTTTGATCAGCCATGTCATAATCGGTGTTCTCAGCAAGGTCCATCTGAAAACATTTTCAAAACGAAGAACAAAAATAATAATAATAATAATAAAACTAGATATGAAGTAGACTTAGGTAGATATCCCACTTCTGATAACGTGTCTATTAAGAACGGCATTATAAAAACATAGGGCAGAACCGCCGCCATCTTTGTTCAACGGTTCTATGCTAATAGGATTTACTCAATATTTAAACTACGTATGTAAACAGTGGCTTTAATTAGTATTCTCTAAAATTAAAAACCAATTTAGAACTAGATCTTATAAGGGTTTATAGAGATAAAAACAAAAGAATAGATAATTAGTAATCTTTAATCGAATGGACATATGTTTTACTTACAGAGTGGTTCTTGCGAAGTCAGGAGCAAAAGTAAAACCTTTTCTCCATTACAAGTTATTTTATAGGCTACAAGACACAGTACAGAGGCGTTACAATATGGTTGACATTATGACATCCTGATATTTTAACAAGCTTATAACCAACTTATTATGAATACTTATTATGAAGCTATTAATTATAAAACAGTTTCTTAAAAATGCATAGGTTTTATTTAGACTATTTTACAAATAAAACCATAATTAAAAAGTGTTGTAACAATTATTAAAGTTAATCAAATGACAATCAAATGAATTGTAAATATTATAATCTAAAAGATTTTAGTAAGCGAACTAAGACTAAAAATATTGAAATTAATTTATTAATTAATAATAAAAACAATATTTATTGTTATTTTAAGGAAAATAAACTCTTTTTCTTAAATCAACCGAATATAGTCAGGACTATATTCGTTATAGATGGCGCTACAGTACAAGTGGCGTTACAATATCCCGATTCTTAAATAACTTTACAAATCACATATTTTGAAGTTAATGATAGCAAAACAATATCCTAAAATTACATAAGATAAGATAATAAAACCAAGTTTCAAATAAAATAGTAACTAAAACGATTTAAACTAAAACGTGTGTAAACGTTAATTCAAGTTAATCAAATGATTAGCAATTAAATTATAATTATTTAAACCTACAATAGTTTTACTTAAGAACACAAGGTTTTTTTTTAAATGATAAATTTGATTTAATTAAATAATTAGTGTAATTAATATTCATAATTATTTTTATAAAAGAAAGTATTTTAATCGACCGAATAAACTTCGTATCGATTGGCAGTATAGGTGGCGCGTTACATAGTAGTAAGCATAACCTAATATAGAGGGCGTTACTAGATCCTAATATTTTAATAAATATGTTTGATTATGTAGGCGAATAACCTCCGCGGCGACATATATATATATATATATATATATATATATATATATATATATATATATTCTTACAAGTACCCCTCTCTCCTCAACCCGGACCGAGCGGCACAAAATAAATACGAAGGCGCGATGGAGCTCAGAGGATGGTTGTCACTTGGACGGGTCGGACGTTTAGGGCGTTACGTTTGTCATTGAATTATTTACTTTGTAATTTAGTAATCGATTGTAGCTCTGTGTGTATTTTTTTTAAATAACCTTTCGTAGTGTTTGTAAGATCAGAAGTGGGATCACAAAAATACGTTATCCTACCGCTGGTTTCATCCGACCTAATTACATAGTTTTGCTTTTTAAAAATTTCCGATGGAATAATTTAATTTTTATTCACATTTTTGTTGTTTTGTGTTCTACCCACGTTGTTGCGTGATAATGTCTCGTCGTTCGTCTCGAGTTAGGGATTGTGAATACGTTAGAAAACGCGTCAGATCTAGGTCTAGATCTAGTGACAGGCATAGCATGTCGAGTAGAAATTATACGCTTCCGATAACACGTCGACATCGAGAACGTTCGAGTTATTCCGGTCGTTATCGCGATAATTCTAAACGTAGACACGTGTCCCGTCACAGCCGGGATTGTTCTCATGAACATGATAGTGCGTTTGATCGAATACTTTCGCGATTAGATGCTATTGAAGGCCGAATTCAATCAACATCCGAACCATCGTGTAGTCATAGTCCATCCCGTCCAATAAACGACCGACCATCACAACCGCCGTTGTTGCCTTCATCGGTTCCTACGTCTGTTATTAGTAACGAGCGGGGCTCGGGAACCGTTGACGAAACAACGACGGAGGGTAGGCCGCAACACGGTGTCGCGGACGAAAGGCAAACCGTATCGAACGGGATCGCTGGGGTGTTATCCGAGTTTTTACGAGTGAACACTCATAGTTTTTATATTTCGCCATTCGATCCAAATATTCACGATTTTGACGATTGGTGCGCGGAGGTTGATCGCGCCCGTAACTTAAATAATTGGGACGATCGTGAATGTCTAGGTCGTGTAGGTAGTTGTTTACGGGGTGAAGCGCGGTCTTGGTTAAATGATTGGGTGACGAAGGATAGAACGTGGGGTAATTTTAAAGTAGAATTTAAGTCATTGTGTCCCCGTTACATAGACTCAGCTTCCGTTTTATTCGACGTTATGTGTACCGACTCTAATAAGTATTCAACCTATGCCGAATACGCTCGTAGGTCACTTTTACGTCTTAATATTATTAAGGATTTGCCAGACAAACTACCACACAGACTTCGCCGCTGCAGCTACTCGTTGGCGTGGACGCCGCTACTCCGGTCATCAGGTCCCTCGTACGGGACGTAGCACTGGAGACTTCTCAACCATCCAACCGGGAGGCTCAGCTCATCCTCGATAGACAGCGGGCGTCCGAACTGCTTGACGCCAACCAACAGAATCAAGACTCCTACGTGAACAAGAGTCGTCGGCAGCCACAAACCTTTGCTGTGGGGGACCTCGTCTTTGTGATTAAGACCTCGCAAAGCACCGGGAAACTGGACTCCAGCATGCGTGGCCCTTACTACGTTACGTGCTTAGCGTGCTCCCGCATCACCGCTACGAGTTGGAGTTACTAGCAAGCGCCTATGGTAAAAAGACGCAACCCGCCTCTGAACACATGGTTTGGTGGCGCGGTGAGTGGACGCCAGACACGTGCTCTGCATTCTTCGATAGTGGTTAGTATACCCCATCATGGTAGCAGTATGGGCATGCAAACGTGGGGCTTCTGCCAAAACATACCTACCATACGAACTACGACATTTCTTAGTGTTGTACATTCATTGATTAGCAAGCAAACGTGGGGCCTCTGCTATATTTTTCATTAATCAGCATGCAAACGTGGGGCCTCTGCTGCAATATTTTTCATTCCTTTGCGAATCTATGACGTATGTGAGTAGCGTCTTTATACATTTAACAACGAATCTCATTTAGTTGAAACATGAAAATCGTTGCTTAAGGACGCTTGAGTGCACGCTTGCGCCGGCAGCAATGATAACGCGATTTTAAATTCACATCTAAAACTAGTACTCTCCGACTTATATTACATTTGTGCCTTATGCGTTTTTAGAGAGCCTACAAGACGATGGTCAGGATGGGCGAGACAGTCAAGACGAGGTTGAAGCTGGTGAAACGGTCGAGGACGACGTTGCGTCAGGAACGGCCGTATTACAAGTACCCCTCCCTCCTCAACCCGGACCGAGCGGCACAAAATAAATACGAAGGCGCGATGGAGCTCAGAGGATGGTTGTCACTTGGACGGGTCGGACGTTTAGGGCGTTACGTTTGTCATTGAATTATTTACTTTGTAATTTAGTAATCGATTGTAGCTCTGTGTGTATTTTTTTTAAATAATCTTTCGTAGTGTTTGTAAGAATATATATAAAAATCAATTGCTGTTCGTTAGTCTCGCTAAAACTCAAAAACGACTGGACCGATTTGAATAATTCTTTTTTTGTTTTGTTGGGGGTGTGTCAGAGGTGGTTTAAATATAAAAAAAAAAAATGCAAAAACAAACTGCTGGAAAATCAAAAAGTTCTGAACTGTTTTATTTTGTATGGGAATCACTAACCGTTAAAACGTACCTATGGACAAACCCGAGCGAAGCGAGGGTGAGTCGCTAGTTATTTATATATTAATGATTATTTTTTTTCCATTATGATCTTTTCTTCTTTTCTTTATTAAGAAGTAAGAACTGTATAAATAAAAATAACCCAATTAAAAACAGCTTAGCTATTCTAGGTAGATTTAGGTAAGCATTTATACAGACGGACAAACAATAATTACAAAACTGTTTCTACCATTATATGACATCACGTACAAACATTTTTTATCAATTTATTTGCTTTTTTTATTTATTATTTTATTTTGACCAATTTTAAAAAAGAAAAATAAAAATAAAAATTTAGTTGTGTTTTTTTATATGGGACGAGATACTGCCACTAATTATAAAACTGTTTTTTTTATTCTTCATCTATGAGTATACAGATATTATAAAGAGGTAAAGTTTGTGAGTTTGTGACGTTGTAGGGGGTAATCTCTGGATCTACTGAACCGATTTAGATGAAATTTGGTAAGAAGATAGTTTGAGACCCTGGGAAGGACATAAGATCCTTTTTATCCTGGAAATCATCCCTAAGGGGGTGAAAATGGGGATGAAAATTTGTATGGGGAATCAACCTATGGACAAACCCGAACAAAGCGAAGGTGAGTCGCTAGTTTTCTTGTTAAATGAGTATCGACCTACCCTCGCGTGGGTCTCTATCCGCGGAATCTAAGCCTATGGGGTATTCCAGCTCACAGTCTATCTATGTACTAAATTATATCCAAATTCAACCGTTTCAGCGTAACAAACATACATACATACATAACTTTTCGCTAGCTATATTTATTACAAAGCATATTATTGAATTTAAAACTTTGACCTGCAATTTTATTATATTTGTTGATAACAATATTAACTGGTGTCGGGTAATTATCTTGAAATGATAATAAATAATTCTGTTTTACTTTATACCTATTATTGCCATTTGTTATTTGTGGACACGGCAGTGCTCGAGCCAAGTTCATTATAACGTTTTAAGTTACTAATATTAAAAATAAATAATCTGTGAATTTTGTTCGTTGTTTGGTATTTTATTTCTTTGACAATAATTTTAGTTTATAAGAATTATTTGTCTTACTCGTTTTTTATTTTTTGTAAATTTTTATTTATCTAATACTTTCTTAGATTTACGCGAATATTTGACATTTAAATAAAACTATCTTTTCGGATTTTTCCGCGGATTTATTTTGATTTTTGGTTCCCGACGTTTCGATTGCTTTACAGCAATCATGGTCACGGGAGAGTCTTTCCACGAAAAATCGGAAAAGATAGTTTTATTCATCTCCTAATTTCTTTCAAATGGAGCCATCTTTGTTATGGTTCTAAATATTCCTTTAACAAATTTCGTCAAAAATCAGCTAAGTCACACTATAAAATGATAAATAATAATATCATAACATTTGTAATAACAATAATCTTCTCCTCCTGATCGATTTTGGTCATTTTGGTCACTAAGATCAGCCATGTGTGTAGGATTATTCTAGTATGCGAAACTTAAGAGGATTGTGAAGCTGTAAATTTTCATACAAAAAGCGGTAACATTTTTCTCTCCATTAACATAGTTTAACTTTGATAATTTTTGGTAATGTTGTAGATATAATGAAAAACTAAGTCCGTACGTTTATTTTAAAGAAATATTGAATATGATAGAAGTTATTATTGGTATCTAAATATCTGTATTTTTGACTTAAAAACTTCTTCAAGCGTTTTTTTTAAATTAAACTAAACTGAATTACTAAAAAAGGAAAAGGTAAAAACCTAGATTAAGGTGTACTTAATCTAATGAGACTAAAATTGTATAACTACGTAAATGTTTAGGGGGGTGAAAACGTTATCGCCCAAACAATATTTCAAACAGGAAATGTAGGTAATTGCCTCTAAGACTTGCAACTCTCTCTATCGCACCATACGGGTTGGCAAAGCGAGCGGTATGAAACAGATAGCATTTTTTTTTAAATCTAGTCGCGCCACGTATCGACACTTCACAATCCTCTGTGCATTTTCTATTCTCGTCATGGTTAAAGTGTGTCCAGGATAATTCGTTTCGGACGGTGAGAGATCAGGCGTAGGACTGAAGCTTCATGTGATCTGCGAGGCACAGTGGTATCATGCCGCCAACTTCCCAACTGTGGACTGCTATTGCCAATTTCTTAACCATAGAACCCAATAATTTGACATATTTGGGATTGGAATCCGGGACATTCAGAATGTTGACGACACGTTTGGCTCAGTTTGTAGTGACCCTACTTGCTGTGCCAGCGGTCGCGGGTTCGAGTTTCACTGGGGGTATTCATTTTTGTAATTAGCACGAATGTCTGTACTCCAGTCATGAGTGTTTATATTTATAATATGTATATTTTTAAAGTTATATATGTGTAGTGTATCAACTATCTGGTATCCATAACACAGGCCTCATAGCTTACCATGGAACTAGACGGTGCTGTGTGTTAATGTCGCAACATAATATATTTATATATAATAATTTATGCCAAGTAGATCTCAATCTAACACCAACATTGACGTACTTGCGAATGTCTAAGCCAGTAATGATACTATCAATCATTGTTATCAAAGGCCTAGCTTCTCCTTCTACTACTGTTAGATAAGAAAATAATCACTAATAATGATTCGTGATTTTATCTGTTATTATTATTATTAAGAGAAAAGCGGCCAAGTTCAAGTTAGGCTTGTATGTTAGGATTCTGTACTATATATATAAAACTGTATTCGTATTCAGTCCTTTTTGACGTTCCACTGCTGGGGGTGGGTCTCCCTTCAATACGAGAGGGATCAGGCCATAGTCCAGTACGCTGGCCAAGTGCGGGTTGGCGGATCTTGCATGTCTTTCGACAACAAACTAGGTTCTCTCAGACATGCAGGTTTCCTCACGATGTTTTCCTTCATCATAAGGCAAGTGGTAATCATGTTGGAAATGATTCGCACATGAAAATATTAGAGGTGCGAAAACCGGGATCTGAACTCGCTTTATTTGGCTTAGAAAGCAAACGCGTTATTATTGCCTTTGCCAACAAAACTAGTGATAACTAATGATTAAAATTTATAATGATTACATATATTTGTGTTATGTATACAGGGTGGAACAAATCGATGGGACATGGAAAAAAAGTACCTCAAATATTGAAGTTATCAAGATTTACTCAAAGGAAACATTTCTTTTTATTTAAAAATAATAATAACTGCATTTAATTTTTTTTTAAAAAAAGCTTACCTGAACCGAGAATCGAACCAAATAAAAATGCAAAAAAGGATACCGTCACTATTTTATCGAATTAATCGATAAGGTCTGTGGGAAGGATAAAATCTCGCGAACAAACATTGCGTCTTAGAATTGAAGAAAACGATAAAATCTTACAAATTATACATATCGACTCTAACATCGTGGAACAAAAGCACAGGACATGGAAGAAAAGTGTCTTAAACACTAAAAATTGTGCTATTTGTAAGATTTCATCGTGTTCATTAATTATAACGTATAATTTTCATTCGAGACATTTCATTCTTACCATAGACTATCAACTAATTCGATAAAATAGTGACGGTGTACCTTTTTGCATTTTCAGTTGGTTCGATTACCGGTTCAGGTTACACCTTTAACCGATTCATTGCGGGTGACACCTTAGGGGTGTCATACATTTCTTTTCTGTGTGGCGTGTGACACCCGAGCGGTGTCATAATTCAATTCGTCGAAACTATGTTAAAATTACATTTTTAAAGGTTTTCGCTAAATAAATCTATCATTATTTTATCACACAGATCATGCCTGTACTGTTCGTTTCAGGATTTAGTGTGAATAGAAAATTTTCAGGGGTTAAAAACCTTCTCATTGTTCCGAATACATTTCTTTCACGTGTGGCGGATGACACCCGAGCGGCGTCATCATAATCCAATCCGTTGAAACTCTGTTAATCGTAGAATAACGTATGGAACTGAACATTTAACCCGTTTTGCATAGTTTTATACCCGACTGCGACGAAGCCGAGAAAGGCTATGATTATGATTTGATGTTTCCTCGTAGCTACTGTTTTCTATAATATATATATATATATATATCGATATTGATCGGTAGATTCTTCTTTGGTGACGAGAATGTCCATGTGTAAATTAAAATAACAAAATACCGGGTGCTATCTTTTAGGCTTTAAATCTTTTTTATCAAAATGAAGGGGTCTCAAAGAAAATTTATGTTATTTTTATATTCAAAATAATTATGTTTAAAAGCAACTTGTAATAGTACAATCTATATTTTCTTAATTTCTGTGCATGTCCCAATATCTTTCATTTTTTTAGGAAGAACGTACTCTTCATATGATTGAGAGTTCTGTTCCAAAGTACACTGCGTTTCGTCTTCGTCACTCTGCGATTCAGGGATGTATGGGCGTTTTCGATTCAATTCAAAAAATTGTAACAATTCTTTAAGCTATAAAAAATATAAAGTCGCAGTGTATTACAAAATCTATACTAATATCCATACTAATACTATAAATGCGAAAGTAAGTCTGTCTGTCTGTCTCCTTTTCACACTTAATCCGCCGAACTGATTTAGACGAAATTTGGTATGGAGATAGTTTGAGAGAGAGCGGGAAGGACATAGGATAATTTTTACCCCGGAAATCATCCCTTAAAAAGATGAAAAGGGGGGTGGAACTTTGTATGGGAAATTAATCATTTCTCTTCTCAACTAAGAGATATAAAACTCATCATACCTATGTATGATATATGTATATAGACTATATAGTCTATGTATTCCATACTAACCGTCATAAGGTATCTAGGGCCGAACTCGAGCGAAATAATAGACGTCATCTCAATAGCTAAACTCAATACTTTCAAACTTTTCTTGGGAATTTTAGTTGCCAATATTGCACCAAGTATATAAAAAAAACTTTGCAACACCAATTTCAGAACATATTTTAAAATATATTCTTAAGCTATTTAAATTGTATAGTCAAAGAAAAAAGAACACCAAATGTTTACAATATCTGATTCAAAATAGTCATTTCAAGTAAATCACGTATCTAAACACAAGGAACTCACTCTAAACGAATTAACAAACTGCTTAGGTCTGATATTAGATGCTGACTGAACGAAATCAAGTGTAAATAAGCCAAAAAAAGAAAAAAAAGCACAAAGTTTTCATATATGGCTGAAGGCACCGTAGGGGTGTCATTTTAACGTATGGCGCGTGACGCCCTAGAGGTGTCATGAAAAATTTGTTCGCCGCCACGGGCCGTAGTTCGTAAAAAAGGCCGTCGCAATGAATCGGTTAAAAAAAGCTATTAATCTTATTTTTTAAAATAAAATAATATTTCCTTTGAGTGAAACTTGATAATTTCAATATTTAAGGCACTTTTGTTCCATGTCCCATCGATTTGTTCCACCCTGTATATACCATGTATATAAAACAAAATATGGCGTGATAACTGATACAGTAAAAGTTGATTTCAAATGAAACTATCACTAATGGATAAAGAATTTGTTAGAAAATATAGGCTTCTTCTAAAAGCTGAAGAAAACGAGACAGGCATCAGCGTTTAATTTAAGGCTAATAATATTCTATTATATTTTTAAGGCTCCATCCCATTATTTACAAAAGAGAAGCGGTTACCTTATGAATTGCGAATATTGCCATACGATGTGAACAGCGTAATGCACTTCGGTGAGAGGGATTACAGCAAAAATGGTCATAGAACTATTATTTTCAAGGTAAAGTTAATACAATCATTGTGATTTTGAAGGTGGCTCTATACTTTAGGATATGTCTGTTAATATAAGCCCTGGGCTCCCATACAACAGACATAATTTTTTTGCGGTTCTTATAGATAATGGTACGGAATCCCCTGTGCGCGAGTCCGACTCGCACTTGGCCGGTTTTTTATGTACTTGTATTATTTCTTATATTGTTAAAAAACATGTTTTATTGTACAGTAGATATTTTTATACAAAAATTTTTTTGCTTAGAATGCAAAACAACAGCGAATAGGACTTTCAAAAACAGACATTCGAAAGATTGAAATAATTTATGGACCCGAATGCCAGAGAAGGGATCGTCAAGCAAAAACCGATATTTGCAAAAACTACCCGGTTCTGAGGAAGAAACGGGAAATCGATATCACTTTAGGAAATTTAAGAGTTAATCGTGATATAACAGCTCCACCAGAAAACTTTACAGATGAACTAGCTCGAAGCATAAATGAATTAGGCATAGCTAATGAATTACAGAATTTAATTGAACATGTTCACAAAATATCTGCAGTCGCTTTGGAAAACGCAAGAATAAAACACTGTAATAACTCAAAAGGGAAATCTGATAATAATAATGAAAATAACACTTTCAATCCTACAAATGATATGACAAGAGTGATAGAAGTTGTAAAAGATTATGCCAAATCTGTAATTGAAAGGGTGGAAGCAAATTTAACGGCTTTCTGTGATAGTACAGACGCTATAGATATATTCCAGAGAGGACGTTGTGGATGGGGAAACGGAAATAGATGTCCAAGCTATTATAAATCTACGAAATCCGGTCAAGTGAAATATTCAACACAGCATAGACCTTATATAATACAATCAACAAAACATGATGGTAAAGGGCATAAAATCCAATATGATAATAACTGGTTAAGAACGAACAATGATACTGATACAAGAAAGAAGAGAGATTTGACAGCTGTCATAGATAATCAATTTACAGATAATATAGATGTTACAAATGTAACGACATCGGGTAATGCGAGTAAGGAGGTTTTAAGGAAGGGTACAACAATTTTAAATAAAAAAATTGTTAATTTCGCGCCATTGCGGAGGTTTGGGGATCGAAAATATAGGTAATTTTCTGGCAATTTTAGTGTTTGTTTACTTGTTGAATTAAATAATGTTAAATAGTTTCTGTTGAAAATTATGTATTTCTAATTAAAGTAAGTGGAACTTTAATAATAACTTAGAATCCACTTAATCAATTGAAAATAAATATAACGATATATTATTTCACTGCTGAAAATCATAAAACAATGTACAATTTTAAAAAATTGCAAATAAATAATAATATATGTATGTATATTTTATG
Organism: Fabriciana adippe; assembly: GCA_905404265.1. NCBI lineage: Eukaryota > Metazoa > Arthropoda > Insecta > Lepidoptera > Nymphalidae > Fabriciana > Fabriciana adippe. The sequence continues at coordinate 6,227,052 of FR990003.1, forward strand.
ACAAAAACAAAAATATTATAGGGTAACTACAAACTAATGTCTGCCGGTCTGTTAAGAGAAAATGGTTTTTTCCTTTGAATTTATTAGATTAAGGCCAGATTGACAACACTCCGACTCTACTAAACCTATTCTTTAGATAAAAATCTCATTTTTTATAGTTTACCAAAAAAAATAACGTCTGAAATCAAAGATTTATTTAAAACGATATTCGTTATATTATATTATAACGATATACGAGTATATTCTCCACTTGCATCAAAACTGGTACTTGGGCAAATTTTTAGCAAGAAATTTCTTAAAATTTAAAATGACCAAGAATAAATGTTTTTTATTTTTTATTCTAATTCTGAGGTTTTAACAACGCGTTTAGCTTAATGACCCTACCTGCTTTGCCAGTTGTCGCGGGTTCGAGTCCCGCTAGGGGCATTCATTTGTGTGAAGAGCACGAATGTTTGTAGTCCAGTTATGGGTGTTTACATTTATATTATGTATGTTTTTAAAATTATATATCAACTATCTGGTATCCATAACACAGGCTTCGTAGCTTACCATGGAACTAGATGGTGCTGTGTGTTAATGTCCCAACATATTTATTTATTTACATTTTAATAATTAATATACAAATAAAAATAATACTTAATGTACATTTTTCTTTAAGTTTAATTCGAAATAAGCAACGTCGACCAGAAATATGGGACGAATCTTATATATCATTGGAAAAACCTAAAAAAAGCCAAAAAATCTTGAAAAATCGTCCTGAATTTATCGATATAGAATTAAACCCACAAAAAATAACGATAAATCTCACACAAGTATCTCACCTAGATACTAAAAATAACGCATATTAGGCATATTACAATCATATATTTGTAGAATATCATTTAAGGAAAGAATATAACATTATATATCGTGTGTCGTACAACAACAACGGTCACCATGGCAACAGACGTACGTACACGTCCCCGTAACGCATTCACCAGCTTACCGTCCGAGTCGAGCGTGCAGTAAAGAAGTATTACTTCAAAAACACTAAAAAGTAAAAGATAACTAATTGGTAGTTTTCATTTACTGAATTTTGGGATTTATTCAAGACCGACAGATTAGCATAAGGGTCTCTGCCCACTACACCGTCTCATACCATGACCGTGCTATGAACGTATCAGGCACAGAAACGAGCACGGCACGGACTACTATGCCCACTAGACCGTATCAACAGCGTATCATGCCCGTACATAACGGTTATAGTGACCGTAGCATCCGCGTATCATCCGCGTATCAACCGCGTATCAATCGCGTATCATCCGCGTATCAACCGCGTATCATCCGCGTGTCATATACGTATAGTTCCCGTTTTAGTATTACCTGTTGTTTCTAGATAAATATCACTAATATTGAAGTATTAGTTACAATATTATAATATTGCCAGACGAATATATTAATATTACCTAATCCTGAGAAATATCGGTACTAACCCATCTTCAATAACGATTATCGCCCATCTTGGGGGGATACCTTGCACTCTGTTGAGTACCTCCACCATAAATAAGTCCTCTATATATCGCGTCTAGGGCAGCCGATCAGAATATTAAAAAATATTTTGATAAGTTAGAAATACTTGGTCTTGGACTCTCTTACTAATACCAATAGATGTAGATTAGCATCCAAAATCCAAGCAAGCAAAAATATCTCGCCCCCGGGTGGGCTCGAACCACCAACCTTTCGGTTCACAGCCGAACGCGCTAGCCGATTGCGCCACGGAGGCGATGTCACAATATATGATAAACTAGCGACTCACGCTCACTTCGCTCGCGTTCGTCTCTAGGTACGTTTTCACGGTTAGCTATGTTTATACATAAATAGTAGCTCGCTACTCCTAAGATATTTATTTAAATTATATAGCCATTTATCCTCGCTTTGCTCTGGTGTGTACGCCGTACGCGGATTTTGTTCACAATTTCATGGGTTTTCATTTTTTTTCGCGGAACCCTGATTATTTTTCTAAAATAAAAGCAGCCTAAGTTACACCCTATAACATCAGCTATCTGCCAGTGAAAGTCCCGTCAAAATCGGTCCAGCCGTTTCGGAGATTAGCCGGAACAAACAGACAGACAGACAGACAGACAAACAGACAGACAGACAGACAAAAATTGTAAAAAATGTTGTTTTGGTATGTGTACCGTGTATACATCCATATACATTTAGTAAAAAGCGGTTATTTTAATATTACAAACAGACACTCCAATTTTATTTATCTGTATAGATATAGGTCAAGATAAAACCTAAATCAGACAACAAATTAATTATAATTAATATAGGTATTTATGCAAAATGAATAAGGCTGTTGCTATTCGTACTTAAAATAAGGAGGAATCTATACTAATATCACGGTAAATTATAAAGAGGTGAAGTTTGTGAGGTTGTAGGGGGTGATCTCTGGATCTACTGAACCCGTTTAGATGAAATTTGGTAAGAAGATATCTTGAGACCCTGGGAAGGACATAGGATACTTTTATCTCGGAAATAATCTCTTAAAGGAGTGAAAATGGGGATGAAAGTTTGTAATTTTGTAAAATAGAGTCGAATTGGAAACCTACTCCTTTTTGAAGAAGTCGGTATAAACAAAAAAAGTGGTTAATATTCGTACAAACCGACAATAGTCGAACGAATAATATTTTTTTTATTCATCCGATTATCAGATGAATAGCAACAGCCTCCTTTATTTATTACTAGCGACTCACCCTCGCTTCGCTTGGGCTCGTCCCTAGGTACGTTTTAATTTTTTTGAGCGAAACCCTACTTCTTTTTCTAAAATAAAAATAGCCTAAGTTACTCCTAATAATATCAGCTATCTGCCAGTGAAAGTCCCGTTAAAATTGGTTCAGCCGTTTCCGAGATTTGCCGGAACAAACAGACAGACAGACAAAAATGTTAAAAATTGTGTTTTTCTTATAAGTACCGTATATAATTCCATATGCATTTAGTATAAAGCTGTTATTTTGACATTATACACAGACACTTCAATTTTATTTATCTGTATAGATAATTAATTTGCTGTCTGATTTAGGTTTTATATTGACTTATATTTATCATATTACGTGACATCGCCTCCGTGGCGCAATCGGCTAGCGCGTTCGGCTGTTAACCGAAAGGTTGGTGGTTCGAGCCCACCCGGGGGCGGCGGTTTTTTATTGAAGTGCTATTTTATTGCTCGACTCCAAAAAACAGAAGTACTCTAGTATATTATGTATGTTAAGTAACGTCTTTCCAATGGTTAATTGAAACCAAAATCCAAATATACGCGAAACAAACAAAAAGATAGTTTTGAATAAAACTAGCGACTCTCCCTTGCTCCGCCAGGATTCGTCCCTAGTTACGTTTTAACGTTAAGTATAGATTTCTCAGGGATGAGATATTTTCCCGCAGTAAAAAGTGTCCTATATGTTGACCCGGATAACCAGCTATCATCATACCAAATTTCATTAAAATCCCTCCAGTGGTTTTTTCGTAATGCGTTCCCAGACAGACACAAAAATTCTAAAAACTATAGATCTGCCTCTATCGATATAGAATGTAGAATCTATACATATAATAAAATTATAACTGATCGCTGTCTTTACATGGAAGATATTTGAGAAAAACTATTATTGGGGATCTTTATTGACCCAATAGAACCCAAAAGAATGATTTTTAGTTTTTTTGTCTGTTTGTATGTTTGTCTGCGCGTTTGTGCGCGCTAATCTTAGAAACGGCTTAACCAATTTGGCTGCGGTTTTCACTTATGTATTGTGGTAAGCTTCACTTAACATTTAGTATTTGTTTTATTTCAATCGGTTCCTAAAAAAAAAGGTATGTCAATTGAAAGAATCATCTAGGGGCGAACCCGAGTGAAGCCAGGGTGAGCCGCTAGTTTTATTATATGTATAGATAACTAAATAAATCGCAATTTACAGGCTAAAACCAAAAAGGCAAAAGATTCGTAAAGAAGGAAAAAGAACGAGCGTACCAGAAACAGTAGAACTGTCGAAAAAGAACAAGGAGTTTTATGCTGAACGACTGTGGCCTGATGGCATCGTGCGATATGTTATAACAAAAGATTTAAAGTGTGAGTTTCTAAATTCGCATGCATAATAAAAAAACTGACCAATTACAACTTAGGTCAGAATTGAGTTACAGTAGAAACTCGATTAACCGGACTAATTGTTGTCTTAGGCATTCGGATAATCGAAAATCCGGATAATCGAATGTATGAAGAAAAGCGATTTTTTTTCCTGAAACAATTGCTAACTAACTAAAATAATAACGAAACGCGTGGGGCAGCGATCTGTCCCTTTGTCTGTTTATACGGGCTAATCTCTGAAACTGTTGGACAAAAACTACTAATAGGATTTTAATGAAACTTTACAATAATATAGTTCATACATCAGAATCATCAGAATAAAAAATAGGCTACTTTTTATCTCGGAAAAATGTACGGTTCCCGTGGGATAGATTTGTTGCATAAATTCGACTTGTAGGTATATAATTGGTCGCGGTTGGTAGTCCGGATAATCACGAATCCGTATAACTGAGGGCCGGATAATCGAGTTTCTATTGTATTAGGTCAAAATAATTAATTACACAAAACGAATCAAACGTTTAAAAAACTATCTAGAATAATTAAAATATATTAATTTACTTTGTAAACTTTTATTCTACTTAAGAATAAACAAGCAAGGTCGCAAAAACACTTTTCTTGATTTATCAAGTATCTAGTTTTTTGAGTTAAGTCAGTTTATTATTAAGCATGCGAATTCTTAAATTGTTCTTTTATATATTTTAAGGCATCAATTCTCTTCGCCTTGAAAGAGAGATAGCATAATATTAGCTTATATATATATATATATATATCAAAAATCCCATCCCATCCCATCAAAAGTGACAAAAGCCACATAGAAACCAATAAACATTTATTGGTTTCTATGTGGCTTTTGTCGCTTTTGATGGGATCCTATTGGAGTTTTTCAACAGGGCTAACAGAAAAAAATCTAATTGTAATATTTATTGTTAAAGACGACATACAAAATATGCGTGCGCGTTTGGCGGAAGTTAATAATATACTGAAGAAAAAAACCTGCGTTCGAATACAGGAAGTGTCGGAGAGAGAGGGACAGACGTTTGAGGACTATCTCGTTCTAGACGGAAGCGCCGATTACGTCACAGGCCGAGTGGGAGGAAAGCAGGTAAATTTTAACTTTTTAGGCCGGCCGCACATGTACGGAATTCCGATCCGGTTTCCTGATTCGTAATTCAGATTCGGAGACCCGAATGCATGCCTTACATACAAATTGTTCGACTAGGCGCATACGTTCGTACATTTTCCGTTCGGAAAAAAAACCTGACGTTCGTTTCGGAAACAAACCGTGCGTTCGGGTATTCAGAACGGAAAAAGCCGAATGACGTCATCCCGAATGCAGCGCTCGCATTAATTTTTGCTGATCCGCCGCATACGCACGGAAATTTTCCTTCAGAATAGGGATGTAGGCAGTGAAAAAAAATATCAATATATCGATGTATTGATAATTATTAAAATATCAATATCGACCTCGATATCCCAAGGAAAAAATATCTATATATCGACCTTTTCATAGATTTTTAGTATTAAAATAATAATGTATTTAATACTTTCTTAGATTTACGCGAATATTTGATAATAGTAATGAGTAGGGTAGGCACTGTTTGTAACAAGTATTTAACGGCTTTGAAACGTCTAAAATTAAAATAATGTATTTAGTTCAGTCTGGCTCAATGAAAGATAATACTATTTTTTATATAAAATGCACATTATTTTATTGCATGAGAATTTTAATAAAAACGAAGTTATTTTTAAGTATTAGTTTACTAGATTATAAAAAACATAGTAGTCATAGACAATACAGTAATTTTTTTTCCGTTCGTTCCTATCTTTTACGGCTTTATAAATTCTGTTAAATATTCCGCTAATAAATTAAAAAAAAAAAACGTTTTTAATACGGTTTTCGATATTGAATATTTTGTCGATCGATGAATATCGATGAATCGATATATCGATGTATCGGATCGAAATATATATATATATATATATATATATATATATATATATATATATATATATATATATATATATATATAGCTTTTATTGAGCTAGATTGAACTAAATACTGTTATGCGAGAATGAATAAGAAGAGGGCGTGGCCAACAATCACGCCACCGATGAGCCGAGAACTCGAGCTGTGGAGGGGAACACCATCGAGGGGACACTTTGGCTCGGACGGTCGGCTTTCGCGAATGTGTTTAGAAGTTTCTATTAGTGTTACTAATTTGTTAATTTAATAATTTTTGTAAAAGATTTGTAATATAATTTTTGTTAGCTATATCTTTTATTTTAAATTTCACTTCTGGTCCATAAGATCAGAAGTGGGATAGTGCCTCATAGCCTACCCGCTTTTAGTACATCTGGCAAATTTATTAAACTTTAGACAATAAGTGTTTTCATTTGAATTTAACGTTTGCAAGTAGCTTTCTTTTTGTTTAACTCTGTGTGGTGTAAAAGTCGAATAATGTCTGATCAACAATCTCGTTCTCGTAAACGCAAGCGTGATTCGAGCAAGGATGTGCTAGATGCTATCCTTGCCAGGTTGAATACGCTTGAAGAACGTTTTGCTACGCCGCCGCCGCCGCCGTCCGTGCTACCTTTACAGGTTGCTTCAACATCCCTGGAGCATACGCCGCAACCGGTACTACCTGCGTTGACGGGTGGTACAAACACTGACGACGTACGCGATGACGACTCGACGGCGGGTCGCGCATCTACCTTATTATCGCGAGAAAGCATCTCTACGGGTAGCGACACAACTGGCAGAATCGTGGAGGCTATCACTTCACTAGTAAAAGTAAGGTCTAATAATTATTTTATTTCTAACTTTGACCCTCAAGTTCACAATATCGACGGTTGGTGCGAGGAAGTAGATAGGGCTAAGGAAACTAACGGATGGGACGATAATGAGTGTCTTTCGCGAATAGGGAATTGTTTGAAGGGAGAAGCGCGTCTTTGGCTTAACGAGTGGTCTAGCGCCGATCGTTCATGGACAAATTTCAAACGAGAATTTAAAATGTTGTGTCCGCGAACCGTCGATATCGCGAACATTCTTTATGAAGTAATGTCCAAGGATTCCAAAGGTTATGTTACTTATGCCGAATATGCTAGACGTTCATTATTAAGGTTGGGCCTAGTTAAGGGATTGTCTGACGAACTAATCGTTGCTATAATAATAAGGGGTATAACAGACCCTCATATTAAAGCCGCAGCCACTAATGCCAAATTACAACCTAATGATTTAGTACATTTTTTATCGATGTATATGAAACCAAAAAGTGATTTTCGGTCTACCCGTGAAAATTATCATGGATCACGTTCTGGTTCTAGTTTATCCACGGTTCGGTATAATTTTTTTTTTTTTTTTTTATTGTCGCTCGACAAGATGACTCCATGACGCCTGATGGTAAGCGACAGTGGAGTCCAGGAATGAAGTCCATCGGTTCCGGGACGTGATCTCGACACCGATCAACCTCACCTTGTCGGCCCGCATACGTGCTTTTTCACGCTCCGTTTAAAAGACCCAGGATTGTAGGAGGAGGGAAACACGTGAGACGGTAATGAATTCCATTTCCCAATAGTGCGGCACAGGTAGGAGTTACCAAACCTTTTGGTACGAGATGGTATGGGTAGTACCGTGTGAGGATGGAATTTCCGACCAGCACGTGTGGTCTTGGAGAGGAAAGGAGAGGAGGGTATAAGATGGAAGAGCTCTTCAGAACACTCGCCGTAATATAGGCGGTAAAAAGCGGCTAGTGAAGCAACATCTCTACGCAATTGCAGAGATTCAAGGTTTTGAGTAGCCTCAGCTTTATTAATTATGCGGACAGCACGGCGTTGAAGTCTATCAAGAGCATCTAACAAGTACTTAGCAGAGCCATCCCAGAGGTGAGAGCAGTACTCAACGCATGAGCGCACTTGAGTCTTGTACAGAAGGCATAGCTGCTCAGGCGAGAAGAACCGCTTCACCCTGTTCAGGACCCCGAGTTTACGTGAAGCTAACGAAATGACACTCTCGATATGGCCTTTTTGGTTCAGATCGCTACGGATATTAACTCCGAGGATGTTGATGCCATCCTGCAACGTAAGGCGTGTGTTCTGAAGAGAGGGAAGACAAAGGAATGGAGATTTTTTAGCCGAGAACGCGCATACCTGCGTCTTCTTGGCATTGAACTCGACCAGGTTCTTTGAACCCCATTCTGAAACGCGGTACAAGACATCGTCGAGCTCACGGACAAGTTCGGTTCTCTTATTCTCAATCTCGGTTCGATTTGCGGCGGGATGGCCAAAGTATCGACCGTGGACAGTGCTATCATCTGCATAGCAATGAATGTTACCTAGGGATAACATGTCATTGATATGCAGAAGAAAGAGTGTTGGTGATAGGATAGACCCCTGAGGCACACCAGCATTCACCTGTAGGAAGCTAGAAGCTTGTCCATCGCAGAGAACACGGATACTGCGCTCATGCAGGAAGTCAGCCACCCAGTCGCACAAGCGAGGAGGTAGACCGTAGGCCGGAAGCTTGGAAAGAAGAGAACGGTGCCAAACCCTATCGAAAGCTTTCGAGATATCAAGGCTAACGGCCATCGATTCGCCATGCTTGTCCATAGCCTCGCCCCATAGATGCGTCATAAAAGCTAGAAGATCACCCGTCGAACGTTTTGGTCGAAAACCATATTGACGATCATTGATAAGGGAGTGACCCTCTAGGTAGCGGACGAGTTGCGAGTTTATGATCCGCTCGAACACCTTACAGAGTACTGAGGTGATGGCTATGGGTCGATAGTTGGCAGGGTCAGACCGGTCACCTTTTTTAGGGATCGGCTGAACGTTCGCCACCTTCCAAGCCTTTGGCACAATCCCCGAAGAATAGGAGGTTCGGTACAGGCGCGTCAATGCTGGAGCCAATTCTGCTGCACAATTTTTGAGTACAATCGCTGGGATACCATCAGGACCACTTGCTTTCCGGGTGTCGATCGACTGTAGTAATGCCCGTACATCACGCTGCCTAATCTGGATATCAGGCATAGTTGTGCCGCAGTAGGGTATAGTGGGAGGTTGGGCACCACAGTCGTCGAGATGGGAATGGGCCGCAAAGATAGAGGCCAATAAATTTGCTTTTTCCTGAGCGTCATGGGCCAGAGATCCATCAGGATATCGAAGCGGGGGCAGCGAAGGCTGGCAGAAGTTGCGTTGCACGGCTTTGGTCAGTCGCCAGTAGCTACGGCTTCCCGTAGGGTGCGAAAGAAGTTCTTGACCAAATCGTGCTACGCGCTGAGTATCTGCTCTAATGTAAGCCCTCTTGCATGCTTTGGTAGCCGCATTATAGGCAGCTTTGAGAGATTTGACATTGGGATCACGAGAAGAGCGGGCCTTTGTCCAAGCACGATAAGCCGACTGTTTCTGCTCTACAGCATCGGTACATTCGCGGTTGAACCAAGGGCGAACTCTACTCCCGCCGACAACATCACTGAAGGGAATATAATATTCCATTCCCAACAGTATTTCGTCAGCGATGGCGAGTGCACTCTCGGACGGATCTCTCTCACCAAAACAGCGTGACGACCAAGGGACAGACGCAAAGAAATCACGTAAGCCATCCCAATCTGCTGATAAGTAGTGCCATAACCGTCGCTTCACCTCCACAGGACGTGGGGGAGTGACATATGGCACAGTAGCACTAATTAGACAGTGGTCAGAGGAGCCCAAAGGCGCTCCGACCTTCACGTTGTATCTAGTTGGGTCATTTGTCAACAGAAGGTCTAGTAAGGAGGGCGCTTGACCGACAATGTCAGGTATCCTGGTGGGCTGGAGTACCAGCTGTGTCAGGTCATGCGTGAGAGCAAAAGCGTGAGCAGTTCGTCCCGCGTGGTCTGTTTTTGAGGAACCCAACCAAGTCTCATGATGAGCATTAAAATCCCCCAGAAACACCAATTCCGCATTCGGGAACTGCTCCTGCGCATCATCTGCCGCCTGACTGAGATAATCAAAGAGTCGAGTTGTCTCATTATCTCCAGTGTGGGAACGGTAAAGGCACACGTAAACACAATTAATGGAACCTTGATCAACGTGTACCCATAGGACAGAAAAGGAGGGGTCTTCCAAACAGCGCAATCGGCGACAACAGAGACCCTCCCCGACAAACAAGCACACTCCGGCTTTTCCGACAAAATTTTCCTCGAGGATGTAGCCGGGATACTGTAGGTATGACATGTCTGCGGGGGGAAGTATCTGAGTCTCCGTTAGGAAAAGCATTGCAGGTCTTACGGTCTCAAGGTGTTGATGTACGGCATTGAGGTTGGAATGGAGCCCGCGGATGTTGGCGAACTCAACCCCAAATGACGTTTTTGTGTGGGAGGGTTTAGAAGTTGCCGCTGTAAAACCTGAATGTGGAATTTGCGCTGTCATAATAGGACGGAGAGGATAGAAAAAAAAAACGGAGCACAAAAAAAGCGGCAAGATGTTATAGCAAAAAAGGAAAAAATGGTAGCTAGTCACTATACAGTGCATGCAATGACACAGGCCGGTCCGTCGGACGGAAGGGCTCCCGTACCCCCCCGGAAGTAGTCGCCGGGTCCCACATCCGGTCACCATCCGGCACGACGAGCTACTCCAAGATTATGCGCGGCCTGGTGGGGCAGCCTCCTGGGGTGGTTAGTCCCAATCGGGCCCCTGTACTATGCCGCGGGCGGCCAGCGGCACCACCGTTTCTACAGGTCTCCCTGGCCGACGGGCCGACTGATGCCATTTAGAACATGCTTTTTAGCTTAATCGGTCCCTCATTCGCTACAAAATCCTACCCACTTGCCGGCTATACAGCGCTGACTCCGGAACGCGATCCGACATACGCCAGATCACTGTGGCGGATGTTTCGCAACTGCACGGTGGTACCAGCCCGGTCGATTTGTATCTACCACCAGTGAAGCAGGTGCTCTGCTAAATGAATCCCTTAGCCGGCTCTTACGGCACCCACGGGAATGACAGGGGTGGTGGATTGTATTCTAAAGCCGCCACCACACGGCGAAAATAATATGAAACTAAAAAAATAATGAAACTAAAAAAGGGGCTAGCGATATTAAATGTCATTTTTGTGGAAAGTTTGGGCATAAACGTATAAACTGCATCAGCGCTAAAAGAACGCGGTTAGGTAACATCTCCGGGTTGGGATCGTCTGAAACGGAGACACTGTCATCTTCGGTGAAAACATGTTCATTCTGTAAAAAGAATGGTCATGTAGTCAATGACTGTTTTGCTAAACAACGCTCCGAGTCAACTAACCTTAACCCGCGCAATGTAAATTTTTGTAGTAAACCCGATGGTAATCTCTCAAAATCAACGACTGATGTTACAAGCGCTGTAATCGAAGGTGTACCGGTAGATCTATTAGTGGACAGTGGTTCATGTATATCACTTATATCGAGTTCACTGTTGAAACATTTTAAGGCTAGTCAGAAACCGACTTATCGCATATTACGAGGTATAGGAAGTCAGCTTGTGGAATGTACTTCATTTGTGACATTAATTGTTGAACTACCCCACATATCTATCGAAGCTGATTTATACGTAGTACCACATAGCTGCATTAGTACACCGGTTATTATCGGCACTGATATTTTGAATCGTGAAGGTATCACATATATCCGACAAAATGGTGTTCAACTTTTGACGCGTTCAGATACACCTATATCTGTGAACAATATTCTTGATCTTAGTAACGTAAATACACCTCTTGAAGGTGAAGAGAAGGAACAACTTTTGTCTGTTATAAGTGATTTTTCAAATTCCTTTATCAATGGTACGGCTTCGTCAACAGTTACGACGGGTAGCATGAAAATAGAAGTCTCCAATAATGAACCGGTATGCTATAGGCCGTATAAATTATCGTATGATGAGAGGCTCCGCGTTCGAAATATAGTTAAAGATTTAATGGCTAAGGGCATTATACGTGAATCTGAATCCCCATACGCGAGCCCTGTAATCTTGGTCAAAAAGAAAGACGGCACAGACCGAATGTGCGTAGATTATAGGGCCTTAAACGCACGGACTGTCAAAGATAAATTCCCTTTGCCACTTAGAGATGATCATATCGATAGGTTAGGATCAAGCGAATTGTTTACTAGTTTAGATATGGCAACTGGTTTCCACCAGGTACCTATGGAGGCGGACTCTATTGCCAAAACTACTTTTGTAACCCCGGAAGGTCACTTTGAATATGTTAAGATGCCATATGGTCTTTCCAACGCACCAGTGGTTTATCAAAAGATAATTTCAAAGACTCTCAAGTCATTTATCGATTCAGGGAAGGTCTTAGTCTATATAGATGACGTTCTTTTACTATCCAATACGGTAATCGAAGGATTAGCCTTGCTGCGACAAGTACTAGAAACGCTTACTTTGTCAGGGTTCTCTATAAACCTAAAGAAATGTACTTTTCTTAGTAGCGAAATAGAGTATCTTGGCAGGGTTATTAAAAATGGTCAGGTTAGGCCGAGTATGCGCAAAGTTCAAGCTCTGGTTGATTCTCCAAAGCCTCGTAGTGTCAAACAAATTCGACAGTTTCTTGGCCTTGCGGGTTATTTTAGAAAATATATTCCCAACTACGCTCAACGTACAGCTTGTATCGCGCGTCTGACTAAAAAGAATATGCCTTTTGAGTGGACTGGTGAACAAGACAAAGCTCGTGAGTACATTATTGAGTGTCTTACAAATGAACCCGTTCTTGCCATTTATGACCCCCATTTACCTACTGAGGTGCACACTGACGCAAGCGCCGTCGGTTACGGCGCAGTTTTGATACAGATTCATAAGGGTGGACTTAGGCGCGCTGTAGCGTATTACAGCAAATCAACCCAAGGCGCTGAATCTAAATACCACTCTTATGAGTTGGAAACCTTGGCTGTAGTCAAAGCCCTCCAGAACTTTAGGAAGTACCTGTTAGGGATATCTTTTAAAATTGTTACCGACTGTAACGCTTTAAAACTAACTGAGCGGAAAAAAGACTTGCTTCCCCGTGTAGCTAGGTGGTGGATGTCTATGCAAGACTTTCAGTATACTTTTGAATATAGAAAAGGGTCTCTAATGTCTCATGCGGATTACCTAAGTAGGAACCCTATTGATGTATGCCATATACAAAACCCAAAAAATTGGGCTAAGTTAGCTCAATCAGCCGATGAGGAGACACTTAATCTCATTGATAAACTCAATAATGGTCAACTAGACTCTTCACGGTACATCTTACGAAATGGACTCTTATTTGTCAAATATTCTCCCGTCGGCGAAGAATCCCGATTTTTATGTTTTATTCCCAAGGGGTACAGACTGAGTTTACTGCACGTGTTTCACGATGACCAAGACCACATTGGATACGATAAAACCGTAGAACTTATTTTACGTCACTTTTGGTTCCCTGGACTACGCTCATTTGTTAGGAAATATCTCAAACACTGTATTGTGTGTCTTTCTTATAAACGAGTGCCACGTGCCCCACATCAACCTATCGAATCCTGGTCTAAGCCAGACGCTCCGTTCTCGGTAGTGCACATGGACGTACTTGGTCCATTACCTGAATCTCAGGGCTATAAATACGTATTGATTGTTATCGATGCGTTTTCAAAGTACTGTCTTTTGTATTCTCTCTATCGTCAAGACGCCGATGAGTTAAAACGAGCATTCACCGATGCAGTTTCGTTGTTTGGGTCTCCGAGGCTTCTAGTCACGGATCGAGGAAGAATGTTCGAGAGCGCCGCTTTTAAAGATATGGTTAGATCGTTTGGTAGTGATATTCACTATATTACGCCAGGTATGCATCACGAAAATGGGCAGGCTGAGCGTTATTGCCGAACTCTCCTAAATCTTCTTCGTATTGAAGTTAACTATAGAGATCAAACTTGGTCTGACGTATTGTGGAAGACCCAACTTATCCTAAATAGTACAAAACATAGTACAATCAATATGTCTCCTCTCCAATTGCTCGTCGGAAGTGACATTTCCACTCCTATCATACGTGCCCTTGTCCGAGATGTTGCCGTAGATATGGCTACTTCAAATCGTGAAGCTACTATGGCGCTGCGGAGACAACGTGTGTCTTCGCTATTGTCAACCAACCAGCAAAAACAAGACAATTATGTGAACAGGGGGCGCAGATCACCGTGCGAGTTTAATATTAATGATAAGGTATTTGTAATCAAGACTTCACAGGCAGTTGGAAAATTAGACTCTTGCATGCGTGGGCCTTACAAGGTATTGAAACGACTTCCACATCACCGGTATGAATTGGAGTTGTTGGCTGGCTCGTACGGAAAGCGTACAGAGGCTGCAGCTGAAAACATGGTAGCGTGGGCAGGAGAGTGGACTCCCGAGACCTGCGCCGCATTCTTTGAATGTAAGTTGTCGATCAAATTATACTTTACTACTGACATATAAAAGTACTGCTTATGCTAAAGTTTGGTGCATTTATACAATGTTCATGTTGGTATCGAGTGTGATTCTCTACCATGGCAGATGGAATGTTCCTCTGGACCCTCTTCCATAATCACGATGACATGGAGATGTGTTCTCTGTCACGGCAGATGGATTACTCATTAGAGTTTTTCCATGTTCACGTTGGTATTGAGTGTGATTCTCTACCATGGCAGGGCAGTTAGCTCATAACGGGCGCTGTCACGGTATACTAGTCACTACCGCGATACAGACAATTACTGATCAGTTGCTATATCGCACATATGTATGAGAATTGAGGGCCCTCCCGAGATTGATGTGTATGAACGAAGTAAATAGCTTGAACGTTTTGTGTGAGAGGTATGTGTAATGTCATGAAGTATAAGGACTTGTTTTGAAAGGAGTATGTTTATTATGAGTCACAAAGATGTATTCTAATGTGTCCAATTAACACCTCGAGGACCGCGAGCACACCGGTGTGCTAGATAACAATTGAATTCTCGGAAATTCGCACGGATTTCTTAGAATTTGTCCGGGAGGGATTAATTTGTGCTTTTCAGCGGAGTCTGACGACTCTGTGCAAGATACATTGGTGGGAGCTGAGACGGGGTCAAGTTTTGAACACAGCAGAGTGGCGGACGAGGACGACCGCCCGTCAGGAGAGGCCGTGTTATGCGAGAATGAATAAGAAGAGGGCGTGGCCAACAATCACGCCACCGATGAGCCGAGAACTCGAGCTGTGGAGGGGAACACCATCGAGGGGACACTTTGGCTCGGACGGTCGGCTTTCGCGGATGTGTTTAGAAGTTTCTATTAGTGTTACTAATTTGTTAATTTAATAATTTTTGTAAAAGATTTGTAATATAATTTTTGTTAGCTATATCTTTTATTTTAAATTTCACTTCCGGTCCATAAGAATACATTATTATTTTGAAACCGAAAATCTAGGAAAATTTGACCGATATAGTGTTATTTTTTTCCTCGTGATATCGAGGTCGATATTGATATTTTAATAAATATAGATATTTTAATAAATATATATACGTCGATATATCGATATTTTATTTCACTGCCAACATCACTACTCTACCTACTGCCAGTAGTAAAATTCCTAATACAAAAAACCTAACGTTTACGCTAGTCTTCCGGAATTCCGAATCAGGAATTCCGAATCAGGATTCCGTACATGTGCGGCCGGCCTTAATTCAATTGTGAACATTTTAATGACTCACCCTCACTTCGCTCTGGTTCGTCGCTAGGTACGTTTTACATAGATATTTAAAATAGTTATTTGCCAGCGTCAGCCATATAAATTTTAATGTTTGTTTTTTTTTTTAACTTTTCTGATGTTTTAATACTTATTATCCTATTACGGACTAAGAGAAATCCAAAAATCAAATATCATAAAAGTTGGTCCAGCCGTTTTTGAGTTATAAATGGTGTAACTAACACAACTTTGTTATATATATATATATATACTTATACATATATGTATAGATATGTACAGAAGGCTAAGAGAGAGCCTTTGCCCAGCAGTGGGACACTTAACGGCTGAAAAAAACACATATAAAAAAAAGTCATCCGCCGCCATGACTTCATGTTTGTTCTAGCCAATCTCAGAAACTGTACAGATTTTTATACGGTTTTTACCAAATTTAAAGTATCATTCTATACTATTCAATAAAAAGCGGGATATTCTAGATATCTATACATAAATATACATAAATACCTGTCATATTTACATATGTTAAGTATTATGTAAGCACAGGGCCGGATTTAAGGGAGGGCAAGCGGGGCTGCAGCCCCGGGGCCTCCACAAGAGAGGGGCCCCCACAAAAGATATTTGAAAAAAAAAAACAAATTCTGACTGGTCAACAACTTTTTCGTTTTTATTTTTAACAAATATGACTGATTATATATAATTGTTCTTAAATATTAAAAACAATTTATCCATATTCGTCCATCGCAGTTCATCGCAATCGGGTAAAAAGAAGTTACAGAGCGGTTATGATTAATTAATTAATTATCATGCTTTTTTGTTTCGCGTGAGTTTATTTATTTTATAATTTTTAGGTCTGCAATATTATCATCAAATGCAAATGTTTTATAGGTAAATTCAAGTTTGTTAATTCAAATTTGAAAGAAATTTTCTTCGATACTTTTCTATTTTTGTGTTTTGTATTTTTGAGTGCATGTACAATACATTACTATATCTACTCCATTTTTTTTTTTTTTTAACGTTGGGGAATGCATTTACGCACCGTCCACCTTTACCCCAGGTGGGTGTGTGGGACTCACCAGCTAGAAGAGCCGGTACTACCCACTAAACCCCAACGATCCCCTCCCCTCCGCCTTAGTGGGACGCCGCAGGATCGCTTGCGCATTCAACTACGGCGCCCCGGCGGTAGGCCCGAAGGCCACCATCAGGTGAGGCCCCCGTAGGGACCCCACAGCGGCTGCAGAGGTCAGGACCCGAAACACCGGCCCTCTCCCCTGCAGCCCCACCGCGTCCGCCATCTTACGGTGACGGCCCCGTCTAGGCCGCGGAAGCAGGAGACTGGCAAATACCACGACTCCCCTCCTGCCGCGGCCCACCCCTCTACCGGTTGCGAGGCTATTAACACAGCCCCGCCACCGGCTCCCCCCCATCCGATCGCGGGACCACCGAAGCGGTCCCGCCACCGGCGGCCACACGCCGACAGCCGAAGCCACGACGCGCGGCCCCGTCCGGACCACGGAAGGAGAAGACTGGCAAATACCACGACTCCCCTCCCGCCGTGGCCCACTCCTCTACCGGTTGCGAGGCTATTAACACAGCCTCGCCACCGGCACCCCTCATCCGATCGCGGGACCACCGAAGCGGCCCCACCACCGGCGGCCTCACGCCGACAGCCGAAGCCACGACGCGCGGCCCCGTCTGGGCCGCGGAAGGAGAAGACTGGCAAATACCACGACTCCCCTCCTGCCGCGGCCAAACCGCTCCTCCCACAAAAGTGGGCCAAACCCCCCACCGAAGTGGGACCCATCCCCGCACGCCACGCCACCCCCCATCCCGGGTGGCCACAACCCCGTCAGATGCGACCACGACAGGGGGAGGCCGCCAAACCTTCCACAAAAGTGGACCTCCGTCCGCCCACCGAAGTGGGTAACCGTCACTCCTGGCCGCAAGCAGCCCCGTCCGTCTGGCGCCTGACCGCATTCGACGGGCTACGATCGGAGACGCCCCTCCCCATCCCCCCGTCGGTTGCCGCAACGCCGTCAGATGCGGTACCGAACGAGGGGCACCAATCAGTCCACCGAAGTGGACACCCGTCTAGCCACAAAGTGGCACCCTCCCCAAGCGGTAGCCGCAACGCCGGAAGCCGTAGCCTCAACGACGAGCGGCACCGTGCGGGTTGCGGGCCTCAACCGCGTTCGACGGCCCACGGCTGCAGACCCCCCGCCCCCCATGCTGTTGGTCCGCGCCGGATTTCTCCGGTACCACCCGCCCGGTCTGAAGGCGAGTGGCGTTCCCCCATCCGCCACCTGGGGACGCGCCCGGTAGGAGTCAGCTCTCCCCCGGGACTATATCTACTCCATAGGTTAAGGTAGTTAACTAAAGGTAAACAAAGAGCTCATGGGGATTTTACCTTTTATTATAAAAATTTTAACACATATTGTTAAGTAGCGACTTACTCTCGCTTTGCTCGGGTGCGTCCCTAGGTACGCGGATTTTATTCACAATTTCATGGGTTTTTAATTTTTTGCGCGGAACCCTGAGTTTTTTCTAAAATAAGTGTAGCCTTAGCTACTCCTTATGACATCAGCTATCTTCTAGTGAAAGTTTCGTCAAAATCAGTCCTAGCCGTTTCGGAGATTAGCCGGACAAACAGACAAAAATTTTAAAAATTTAAACCGTATATGCATTTCATATGCATTTAGTAAAAAAACTGTTATTTTGACATTACAAACAGACATATAAATTTTATTTATTTGTAGGTATAGATAAAAATATAACTGCATTTTTTATTGAATTCACCCACAATCAAACACGATTAAAACATAACTAAAATTGATTTAGACTTATACAAATTCATATACAATATAATATTTAAATTGATGATGTATGTTACGGACGACGAGTCTACGCGACGGCAGAATCTAGCTTTAGTGTAAAATACAATAAGAATTTAGATTTACAGGAGCATATCTAAAAGATTAAACTCACAGTAGCTTATCTAATAAATTTGTTAATTAGAAATAAAAAAAAACGAGGTTTTGTTCATTTTGTACCATTCGTCAGATAGCCATAGAAGAGGCAACTAGCAAGAAAAGCTAATGAAGAATCAACCAACGAGAAATTCATTTTGAAACCCTTAAATGCAGTCCACTATATTTAAATTTAAAAGTTTCCATATGTTAAAACAAGTGAATAAGGTTCATTTATGGGTCATACACATATCGATGTTCGGATAAAATAACTTGGTTTTTATCAGTCAAAACATGCTGATTTTTTATATTCATTACACCTATTGTACGCATTAGTATTAAACGAATATTTAAACCTATAAAATATTTATAAATAATAAAAAAAAATATAAAAAAATTCATCCTTGTCCCCTTCTGTGGACTGTTCAGATTCGTAGTATGTGTGTTTAAGTATATACAGCTTATTTTTTTATGCACATATTATTAAATAGACAACTCTCATGGACGTATATTATAATAAAGACCAATATTATTTTATAGTTGCCAATACTTGCTTTGGATTTTTACAACAATTTCAAATAAACAAGTGGTTACACGTATATACGTCTGTTCTGTGGACCAAAAAATCAACATATTAAAATTTTCTACTAAACCTACTTTATATGAAATACTTTTTACACTGGTAACATTAAACACTCTGTCATTCGCTTGTGCTACTACGAGAGACTGACGTCCATTTTTATTGTTTCAATTGTTTTAATCTTCTGATTACACATTTTGTAAAAGATCAGTGCTACTTTTCTGTTCCTGGTGTAGTTTGGCATGTAAGTAATAATTTTATTTATAAATATATAGCCGAAATACCTTTTAAGAAGTATTTTCCAAATCTTGTTCACCATTTTTCTAACCTTAAAAACGAAAGAGAATTTTTGATCTAGGGCTAAAATATCTTTTCTGTGGACATCTTTTCTGTGAATAACAATGTCCACAGGAAAGTCGCATGTCCACAGAAAAGATTAGTCAAAGTGGCTAAAACTTGCTTTTTTTAATGTATAATGGTAGGTATATATAGTTTGACGATATTGAGGCACATTTACGCAAAAAAATAGCTCTTTTGCGTTTATGTCCCGTTTTGCAGTGTAAGTATGCAGATTTTTCGTATGATATTGTTTGCTTTGTTTAGGTAGAATGCCTCGCTCAAGTAGGTCTAGGGCCGAACTGAGTAAAGAAGAAAAAAAAAACGTAGACGTGAACAGAAGAAATTGAGCATGCGAAGAGCTAGAGCTAAATTAGATGTAGTTGCTTTAGAAGAAAGACGACGAAAAGACAGGGAAAGATATCACCGGAAGAAACAAGATGGTTTATTGAAGACAATTAAAGACTTTACACCTAGACAACAGAGGCAAATGCGAAAAATGTGGCGTGAAAAATCTAAACTTAGACGCGAAAAAGAAAAATTACGAAAGCGTACTGAGGAATCTTTAAATGAAAATACACCACCTCCGTCCCCCTGCTCCTCACGCTCCTCGTTTTCACGTCTTTCTATGGGTAAAGCAATAAGGTTAAGAAATACACGTCTATTGAAAGCTCAAAACCAGCATTTAATAAACAAATTAAATATATTGGAACGAAGGCTGGCTAAATATAGGATGCGATTAACAAGGAAGAATAAAATAAATAAACAAGACAATATCATAAAAATCAGTTTGAAACAAAAGATATGTGACTTTTTAATTGATGATGAGAATAGCAGACTAACAGCCGGAAAAAAAGAGACAATCACGCGCAGAAAAATAAAAAAACAAATACGACTTTTAAATGATACGCTTCTTAATCTGCACAAGAAGTTTAACAGTACGAGTGGTTTAGATATCTCTTATGAAACGTTTCGCCGATATCGTCCTTTCTGGGTAACATTCCCAAAAGCGGCTACAAGAAATACTTGCTTGTGTTCTGTACATACTAACAATGATTATATTGTAACTGCTTTATACCAGGCTAAGGTAATAGCTTATTCTCTTGGGTGGAAGCTTTAAATAAAGGGCCTTTTATAATAATCAGTTTTATTTCTTATTTTAAGTTTTACACACAAGACGACGTGGTTATAATGATTTTTGAGATTTTTTAAAAGAGAAAGGATAAGTATTTGCACAGATTATAAAGATAATAAACTATAGTCTATAAATCAATGTCAAAGACAATATTATAATTTATTACCAACACCTTCTCCTATTTTTAATTTTTATTTTACACATAAAAAAAAACTTAAAAATAATAATTGTTACATAACTAATTATATTTCTTAAAACTTAATCATATTTTTAACTAAAAATTTTCTCACAGAATATTAATTTTATTTATATACCTATAAAAAAAAAATCTAATACTCTAAGTTGACATTTTATTACATATATAGTACTTAGAACAATTTTACTGTGTATTTTAGTCTTTTAATTTATACAATTTACTGTTTTAATATATAAACTTATTGTTTTAATTTTACAATTTACTTTTCTAATTTATACAATTTTATCAATTATACATTATTTTGTTACAACAATTTTCAAATTTATGTTTTAATAAAGGTTTTGTCAGCATGTCTGCTAACTGTTTTTCTGTAGGACAATATATTACTTTAATATTACCACTTATATAATTTTCATGAATGAAATAAAATCTAACATCAATGTGTTTTGATCGTTTGTTAAATGATCCAGTTTTAATTAGTTGAATTGAACTCTGGTTATCTATATTTAGAATAATCTCAACATTAAATGTTAATAACTCATTAAGTAGTGATTTTATAAATAAAGTTTCTTTGCAACAATCAGCGGCTGCAATATATTCAGCTTCAGTTGAAGACAAAGCAACAATTGGCTGTCTCTTTGAACACCAAGATATAGGTCCACCAGAATACATTAATATGTACCCAGTTGTACTACGTCTACAAGTCAAATCATTTGCATAATCAGCATCGCAATATGCAAATAATTTTGATATATCAAAATATTTTTTAAATAAGATACCCTTTTGTTTAGTACCTGCTAAATATTTTAAGATCTTTTTAATTGAATTAATATCATCTTTAGATGTATTTTCTATTTTTTTACTAGCTTCATTGACTGCTTGTGCAATGTCAGGTCTAGTACGAATTGACAGATACAACAGACCACCTACTAATTCTCTATATGGAAAGTTAGTTACTATACAATTTCTATGAGATATAGTTTTATTTGTGTTACATGGTGTATTTACACTTTTACAGTTTGACATGTTAAATTTATCTAATAAATATTCAATATAATTTTCTTGTTTTAATAATATACCTTTTTCATTTTTAACAATTTCTATGCCAACAAATATATTTGGATTTTTATTAATTTTAATTTCAAAATCTTTTTCTAAGCATTTTAATATATTTAATAATTTTGATTTATCTTTACATATAGCTAATCCATCATCTACATAAATTGCAATAATTACAGTTTTATCATTATTAGTGAAAACACATTTATCTGTTTTAATAGGTTTTAGATTTAATTTTAACATACTTTCAGTAAATGTTTTATTCCAGGTTACTGGTGCCTGTTTTAAACCGTATAATGCCTTTTTTAACAAACATATTTTATTTTTACTGTCATCATAATTAAAACCTTCTGGAATATTCATATATACCTCATTATTAATTTCTCCATATAAGAATGCTGTTTTAACGTCAAAGGTAAGAATCTCATAATCTTGTGAAGCAGCTAAAGCAAATAGGGTTTTAAGAGTTGATTGACTTACCACAGGACTATAGATTTCAGTGTAATCTATACCTTTTTGTTCGAATCCACGAACCACCAATCTCGCCTTGTAAGCTCCATCTTCTTTAACTCGGAACACCCATCTGTTTGACAATATTTCCTTGCCTTCTGCTTCTTTTCGGTCCACAATATCCCATGTATGATTTTTCTCTAATGATTCCTTTTCAGATGTTATTGCCTCTATCCATTTATCCTTGTCAGGCCCTGAAAGATATTCTGAAAAACTAAGTAAGACATAATCATTAAATTTCTTTGGTTTCTTAATCTCTCTTTTACTTCTAGTTGTAGTTTTGAAATCATCACCCATTAAGTTTTTATTTTCATTAATTGTTTTATTTTTAATTTTATCTGGGGTGTTATGGCTACTGCCTTCTCCTAAGCTGTTATTTATGTCATCTTCAGTGTTAATTAACTCCTCTGCTGGAAATATATAGGTACTGCCTTCTCCTAAGTTTTCATTTTTGTCATTATTTTTCAGGTGATTTATTTCTTTTTCTTTATTCAAAATTGGATCTTCATTTATTTCTTCAGGTAAGTTAATTGAATAATCAAATAAATTTTCAGGTATTAATGTTTTTAAATTTTCTTTTTGCTCCTTCGACTGTAAAGTTTTATTCTCAATTACTGTTACATCTCTTGATATTTCTAAAGTTTTAGTAAAATCATTCCATAGTCTATAACCATTAGGTGTATAGCCAATCATTATCATCTTGTCACTTCTTTCTTCCAGTTTATTAAGATTTCCCAGTCTCTTTGCATATACTTCAGCTCCAAACATAATCAGATTTGACAAGTTTGGT
Organism: Fabriciana adippe; assembly: GCA_905404265.1. Taxonomy (NCBI): domain Eukaryota; kingdom Metazoa; phylum Arthropoda; class Insecta; order Lepidoptera; family Nymphalidae; genus Fabriciana; species Fabriciana adippe. The sequence goes on from FR990003.1 coordinate 6,250,397, forward strand.
CTTCTTCCTGTCCACATTTCATATGGAGTTTTATTTGTTGTTTCAGTCGGTGTTCTGTTAAGCAGGTAAGCACTTGTTCTAATGGCTTCTCCCCATAATGTCTTTTCTAAATTAGTTTGAAATAACAATGCTCTGGTTTTTTCAAGTAGTGTTCGATTTAATCTTTCTGCTTTCCCGTTAAGCTGAGGTGAGTATGGTACTGTATAATCCAATTTTATTCCTTTTGTTTTACAATATTTCTTGAAATAGTTACTTTTATACTCTCCTCCATTATCACATCTTATTATACTAACTAAATTTTTATTTTCTCTTTCAGATTCTTCTATGTATTCCTGCAGGCACTCGGAGACTTCGGATTTATACTTCAGCAGATAAGTTTTAATGAAATGTGTGTAATCGTCTAAAACAGTAAGTACATATTTCATACCATCATATGTTTCTTCAAATGGTCCGCACACATCGCTATGTATTATTTCTAATTTTCTAGTAGCTCTTTTTCTTTCAGTATTAAATGGCTTTCTTACTTGTTTTGATGTTATGCAAACTTCACATTGCGACATGAGCTCAACATCTTTTTCTGTTATTTTCAGACCATCAGCAAGTTTTAGTAACTTTGATAGAACATTTTTACTTGGATGACCCAATTTAATATGCCAATCCATTGCAGTTTGATTGTTATTAGAGTAAAATGCAATATTGTTTTTATATATATTATTCAATATATCAACACTATATAGGCCAGTTTTGTTTTTATTTCCAGTTAGTACAACTTCATTGTCTTTCAATATTTTTACTGAATTTTTATTAAATATTACAGATCCTCCGTTGTTTGTGATACATGATACTGATAATAAGTTTTGGGTAAGTTCAGGAACATATAAAGTATTTAGTAAAGAACAGTTTGTACCTTGTACTTTTCCATAGCCTGGTGACTTCATAGTTTCATTATTTTTAGCAACACATATTTCTGTAGAATTTTCTTGATAGTTACTTATTAAATTTATGTTATTTACCATATGAGAGCTAGAACCCGAATCTATTAGGAACATATTTGCATCTTGAATTTTATTTGTTACAAAGGCAACATTTCGCTTGTTTGATGTTTTATTTCTGAAGTAGCAGTTTTTCTCTTCGTGATTATATTTTTTACAAATTGTACACTGTTTACTGTTACAATTTTTTGCAAAATGACCAATTTTATTACACTTATTACATGTTACTTTAGTTTTACTTGACTTTTCATATTTTATAGATTTAAAGGCAAATGGTTTTTCTTCATGTTTTTTGGATATTCTACTTTCTTCAGATAACAATCGGTTACATAAATTTTCTAAAGTTTTTTTCGAGTCTTCAGTTGAATCCCATGCGGTAATAAAATTTTCGTACTCGGATGGTAAGCATGATAGAATTTTTGAGATTAACATTTCATTGGTTATATTTTGACCAAGCCCTTTGAGTCTAAAGGTTAAATTTTCAATTTCGTATAATAATTGCGATATGTTATATTTTCTGCTTGTTTTAAACGTGAAAAATTCTTGCAGTAATTCAGAAGCTCGTCTTGATTCTTCACCGTCAAACATTTTGCACAATTTGGTATACATTTCTTTTGCAGTGTTACACGACAATAATGGCGGCTTATATTTCTTGTTAATACTCATTAAGATTGCACGTTGTGCTTTTGCATCTTTTATTTGAAAATTCTCATCGGTTGAACTTTTTACGCCTTCAATTACCTGGCTGAGATTATTTGCTTTGAAATAAACGTTGATTTCAAACTTCCAAAGCTGATATCCTTCCGTACCATTCAATGGTTCAATTTTAATGTCGTCCATTTTGAGTTTAGACGCGTTACGTACCGTTTTAGTTTTATTAGTATTTAGAAATTAATACCTTTTTTAATGATTTATTACGCCCTTTCTGCACTGCCACTGGGCCCATAACCTCTTGGGTGGAAGCTTTAAATAAAGGGCCTTTTATAATAATCAGTTTTATTTCTTATTTTAAGTTTTACACACAAGACGACGTGGTTATAATACCACCAAGAGATTTTTTAAAAGAGAAAGGAATAAGGATAAGTATTTGCACAGATTATAAAGATAATAAACTATAGTCTATAAATCAATGTCAAAGACAATATTATAATTTATTACCAACATATTCATCCGCCACCGATCTTGTCAAATCTCTTTGCTTTAATAATAATCTAAATTTACGTTGTTTGGAGCGGAAATGTTCACTGTGTTTTGAAAAGTCTCCAAATTTTAACATTATTAATGGAAATGATACAATTATTTATCAAAGGTGGGTTACTAAGACTTTTAATCAGATTATTAAAGGCACTGAAAAAGTTTGCAAAAAGACTGTTAAAGAGAGCGTGAAGACGTCTCAACAGCTGCTGGTAAACATTTTAAAAGCAAATTTACCCACGTTTATGCAGCATGTTGCAAACATTATTAATCAGTATAAGGCTATAAGATTAATTAAACATAATCTTACACCATTAGAAGGTCTTTTGCACATTGACTTTTCTGAAAATTATGTTTGTAAGTACAGTTCAGAAATTCAATCAGCCCATTTTGGTGGGTCAAAATTACAGCTTTCTCTACATACCTGCGTGTACTACTCTGCCAATAATCAGCCACCACAAAATATTGTAAAAACTACCTCTATCTGTTCTGTCTCTGAAAACTTAAGACACGATCCCGTATTAATATGTGCACATCTAAAGCCCGTCATAGATAAAATTAAATTGCTTTCCCCAGATTTGAAGATTTTACATATTCTTAGCGATGGACCGACCACACAGTATCGCAACAAGACTATGTTTCACATGATAGTAAATTATATAAGTAAAATTTCTAATGCAGATACTATCGTGTGGCATTACACTGAGGCCGGTCACGGTAAAGGTGCGCCTGACGGTGTTGGTGGCTGTGTTAAACGGACGTGTGACAATTTTGTTGCATATGGAAGAGATATATGGAACATTGACACTTTCGTTAGTTGTTTGAAAGATAATTGTAAGGGCATTGAAATTGTTTGTATCGATGACGATCATATTTCCGAAATACAAAATATAGCTGTTTGATCCGCGTTACGCGGAGTAAAATATATATAAAACTAACGCTAATAAATTATAATATAAAGTGTACCTTGTACGTGGACTTAGCCGTGGAAGCGTTGCCGGGCCCGGAATCCTTAATCCTGCGTAGGCACCGATCACTAGGGGTGTTTGTGTGTATGTGATGTATAAATATATAAGCCCATAACCAATCCGACCGAAAATACTTATTTTACTTTGTAACCGAAACAATTCAAAAGAGAGGAGCACTCGTTACACCGACCGAACAATCCCGAATCCAATTGACAACTGTCATCTGTCATTTCAGACATGACTTAAGACAATAATACCATATATAAAAAATACTAAACATTCCCCCGCCCAAGCAGTCCCAAACTGCTTTAACCGAAACTAAACTAATTACTTCCTTTAAATATCTATCACTTCCCTTAAAATTAGTACCACAATCCGACCGAATAACCGAAGGTAGGCCACGCCTAGAAACAAACCGAGTAAGAGTGGCAATAAAAGCCTCCGTTGATAATTCCGAAACCAATTCTAAATGAACAGATTTAGTGGTCAGACATACAAAGACGCATAAGTAAACCTTGATGATTTTTGGATTACGATTAAAATCAAAGTTTGATACCGACATGTGTCCGAGCTTTAAATATTCACGCATGAAATCAATATATTTTTCTCGCAATACGGGATTTTTAGTAAACCGTTTTTCTAAGGCAAAAAATCTTTTTTCCGCCGACACTCTCGAATCACCTAATAAAGGTCTATTAGACAAGAAAGGCAACTTAGTAACAAACCGACCGTTTTCTAACCGAAAAGTATTATTAATATAAAAGAGTTCACACTCCTCATCAGGTAAACCCAAACGCGATGCCATTGGTGGTTCTTCCACCTCCCAAAACCTTTGTAAGGTATCCGCAATAGAAACACCGAAATATTCCGAACTATCAATTAAACTCGATTCAATATATTCCACTGGACCTAAAATAATGTATCCGAAAACCGTACTATACGCCGTAAGACCAGAAGAATTTAATATAATTTTGTCACCTCCGACTAGTGAACCGAAAACATCCGAACCAAGTAAAAGATCCACTGGCTGTGGAATATAAAAATCTGGGTCTGCGAGACTTAAACCCATAGTTAAATCCGTTACCGATTTATTCAAACAAATTAACGGTTGATCACCGACAATTGTATCCATACATACTACCGTTGTAGTTACTCTAGGAAATGAATTATTTAATGGAGAAAATGTAACCGAGGACCTTCCGATAATATTAATATTTTCAATACCTCCTACTCCTTTAACCCGTTCCGTACATTTTTCTAAACATAACCCCAACCTACCCAATAACTTAGAGGTGATCAATGACCCTTGAGAACCTGCGTCCAATAAAGCCCTAACTGTAATGCCCCTTTCCGAATCCCAATTAAAATAAACCTTAACCAATGCTGTAGGTAATAAAACAGTAGCTTTAGGGCACGTCTCAAAAGGGTAAGTTGGGACCGTATCCTAGCGCCGACCTGGTGAGTAACCACGTGAGTCAGTATAAACAGCCTCACGTGTAGCGTTCCGTTCATCATAATGTTGACCATGGTTTCGACCGTTAGAGTTACCACCTCGCTCCACTTCTCCTCGTTGGTGCGGCGAAGAAGGTGACGTACGAGTAGGTGAGTTCCGAGGAGATTTTCTAACTGTTCTATTATAATTGCGACCACCCCCGCCCATGCGAGGAGGTGACCGTTCCGTAGAGTTCCGATTAATATTCCGCCTTTGTTGGGTTCCCGACCGATTGAAACAAAGCATTGGATGATGCTTATTACTACCACAATGACAATGAGGAATTCGGCTGCACACTCGATAAGAATGAGGACCTAAGCAAAAGAAACAAAGACGTTTAAGGTTAACTAAATCTTTTCTCGCGAAAGGTGTCATTGCTCTAAATTGAGAGCAATGATTCAGAACATAATGTTTTGTTTCACCACAGCAAGCGCATGGAGGAGAAACTTCAACCGCAGCATAATGACCAGCCTTACGTGAAGTCTTTGTTTGCCTCGCATTGTATTCATTATACAAACCATGCGTAGATTCCGAACTTGCACATTCTAAAAGCCGACATTCCGTTTCCAAAAACTCAACCAATTCCGAATATTTTGGTATAATATCTGTTTCACATCCGAATTTCTGTTCAAACCGAGATTTTAGTGTAGTAGGCAATTTTGACAAACATATATGTAAAAGTAAAAATGACCATTCCTCGACAGGAAAACCAAGCCGCTCTAATTGATTTACCGCCATAATTAATGGATTTAAAAATTGAGTCCGAAGTCCATTAAGGCGAATAGAAATTACAGGTAATTTTAAAATCTGGTCAACCTGAACATCTGCCAGCCGTCTAGTATTTTGATAACGCTTCATCAAAAGATTCCGAGCAATACTGTAACCTTCATCCGAAATTCTAATATGTTGAACCAAACCGCGAGGTTCACCGGAAAGACATGACATTAAATATGCTAATTTCTGCGCAGGAGATAAATCCGACCGCTTATCTACAAGGCTATCAAAAAGATTATTAAATCCAACCCATTGATCCATATCACCATCAAAGGATGGGAGCTGAAGTCCTGGTAAATGTGATAACAGAGCATCCAGTTCCATCCGATCCGATTTAATATTTTCCGAAGTAGAAGCCGACGTAGGAGGAGATTGTTGCAATTTAATCGTCATTAATTTATCAAAAGCTTCCAAAGCACGAGTATAGTCCGCCCGGGCCGCAACCACTATTTCTCTGTCCGCCGTAATAGTCTCATCTGCGAGTTCAAGAATACGTTGGTAAGACGTCTCAAAAGCCGTAAATTCCGAGTTCACCGTTAAAAGCCGTACCGATAAACGCATAGAAAGTTCTGGCCTATCTATAAGATCAGCACTATCTAACAACCATTGCAACTTTACTCTAAATTGGGACCAATGAAACCGCACAGACATGATAAATAACTATTATTAATCAAGCCAAACCAAAAATAAAAAAAATATATATATATATTTCAAATAAAATATTAAAATATTCCGAACATTAAACTATATATAATATTTTATTACAATTATAATTTCTATAAACCGTTGATGCTAATCTTTAAACACAGTATAATATAAAGTATATAATACTTCTTAACTTTATATCATAAATTTAACTTTCAACAATGACATCTTAAACCGTATGAAACAACTCGATAATAATTATCCTCTATATTTCACGAACAACCTTTTACTTCTTATTCCAAGTTTATAATATGTATATTTCAATTAATGCAATTTTAATGCTAATTTCATTGAATGAAATAATGAACCCACGATTAGTAACATACATAAATCCAAAAATCACCAAGATATAATCCGATAACCATCATAAGTTTATTATATAATTATTATATTGACAATGTACGTATAAAGGTAACGAACACAGTTCAACGCCTTATCAGCTGTCTCCGCAACGCGTGACAAAATGTTAACACAATAAGGGGTAGATATAAATTACCGATTTCTCGCAAATTAAAGATATCGTGTATTATACACGTAAAAGACCGAAAATACAACCACGCTCTGCTACCAAAATGTATGATCCGCGTTACGCGGAGTAAAATATATATAAAACTAACGCTAATAAATTATAATATAAAGTGTACCTTGTACGTGGACTTAGCCGTGGAAGCGTTGCCGGGCCCGGAATCCTTAATCCTGCGTAGGCACCGATCACTAGGGGTGTTTGTGTGTATGTGATGTATAAATATATAAGCCCATAACCAATCCGACCGAAAATACTTATTTTACTTTGTAACCGAAACAATTCAAAAGAGAGGAGCACTCGTTACACCGACCGAACAATCCCGAATCCAATTGACAACTGTCATCTGTCATTTCAGACATGACTTAAGACAATAATACAATATATAAAAAATACTAAACAATAGCAAATGCAAATAAATGTCGTCCAGTCAAAGGCACCTTCCAAATCCATCAACTCACCTGGAGCGCAACCGAGCCTAACGTACTTCATGCTAGAAGATTAAGTTGTACTTCTTGTGCAGCTAACACTAATTGTCCACATTTTGAGATCGGACAAATACAGATTGCATGTGTTTCAGATACTTTAGAAGTTTTATCAGAAGCTCATTCAAGCACATCATCAGAACTTATTATACCAAGCCCAGTTTCCCCCGGAACAGCTTCTGCATCCACCCTCTCTGGACCGAGCACGTCACATTCTCATAATTTACCATTTATCTCGTGTTACCAACATCAAATATCTTGGAGTCATTTTGGATGAAAGGCTTTCCTGGAATATCCACATAGCATCGCTGGCGACCAGGATCAGGAAAACAATTTATATATTTAAAAATTTACGTACAGTAGCCAAAAAACACCTACTTATCCTAACCTACAAAGCGCTGGTTGAATGTATTATTAGATATTGCATAAGTGCCTGGGGCTGTGCGAGCAAAACTTACCTTATCGCGGCTGAACGGGCTCAGCGAGCTGTACTTAAGGTGTTAATGTACCTGCCTTTTAGGCATCCAACCGCCTCCGTATATGAGAAAGCTGGTGTACTATCTGTACGACAATTGTTTATTTATGAAACAATCCGGAGATATCATAAAAAAGTGGTGCCAACTTTACAGGACGACTCTAAAAGGATAGATCGCTGTCCGGTTCCACGTGTTAAAACCTCCTTTGCTAAGAAGCACTTCACTATTGTGGCCCCCCGTATTTATAATATTTTTAATAATAAATACAAAGTTAAGAAGCATCCTAACAATAAATTGAAAAAAATTTTACTTACCTGGCTGAAAAGTTTAGATTATGATGCGACAGAAGAAGTTATAAAATATGCTGTATAATATCTACATAACACACACACATACACACACACTCACACACACACACACACACACACACAAACACACACATACGTTTTTTTTTTCTACTTAAGTTTTTTTTGTTTATTCATTTTTCTTTCTATTACTATTGTGTTGGCATAAATCTGTGATTAATTATATGGGGAGGACACTAGCTCCTGCAACACAGTTTTTAACGAGCGCAGGGGCTAGGGAAATCATTAACACTTTTGCATGTATAAAATATGTCAATAAAGAATTTTTATTTTTATTTTTTTTTTTAATTTATTTACACCATCACCTAATTCCTTAGAGAATATACCGCCTCGACCACTTACTCCAAAAAAAAAGATTATCCTTGAGAATAATTATTCCGATGACTCGATTACACCACCTAAGAAAAGAATTCTTCTTGAGAATAACTATTCCGATGACTCGATTACATCACCTAAGAAATTAAGAGTACGATCCTTGTTTCCTTCAAGTGATGAGAGTGATTAAAACATTTTTAATTATTTTGTACCGATGTTCCCGTCATTATTATGTTTTTAAAATTTTAATTTTCTGTTGATATTCCTGTCTGATTACTTTTGTTTTTGTTTACAATACTATGTTAAAAATTTATTAGCTTAAGTTTAAAGTTTGAGGTTTTTTATCGGGGGATTCGAATCAGTTTGACATTTTATCGGAGTAATATCGATTCTAAATGTTCTTTCCTGTAGATCTGTGTCTTTTCTGTGGTCAACAAAAATCTTAAATATTGGATATTTTTGCTAAATCTACATAACGATCTGGTTTCTGTTTAGATTTATGTTGCTTTGATCTGCACTAAATAAATGAGACTGATTTTGAATAAATACGACGTAGTTTTATTTTTTTATTTTTTTCGTTTCGTTTTGTGTATGACCCTTATATGTTATTGCTGATATTATATAATAAAGATATTGACTTTTTACTCGACTGTGGCGAAACAGGGTTATGTGTTTAACCTGTATGTCTGTCTGATTCTATGTTCGTTCGTAATCACTAAATGGCTTAACCGATTTTGATGATTCATACGTAATTCGATTCGTCTTGATAATGCGAGTTCATAGGCTATATAGATATTATTATGAGTCAAAATGGTGGATCCTAGGTGTCAATTTATGTATATTGAAAAAAAAATTGTCCGATAAAATCGAGTGGGCTATCGAAATACAAGTTATTAAGAGCCCATTACAGAAATATTTACAACTTATATGTTCAAAAGCAATTTAGGATAAGAAATTGTTAAATTAAACTAAAAAGGTGTAATTCTCCTAAAAAGAAGAGAACAAATTTACGAAGGAACAGTGTATTATGTAGTCGGAGGCAAACATATACTATGTACCTACGTGTTTTAGAATAGCTGCGTGTGTGTATGTCTCCGACTACAAAATAATAATAAAATTATGTCCCTTCGTCAACTTGTTCTCTTCTTTTTAGGTCGCTCTTTATACAGTCGTTTTTTTTATGTTTGAAAAAAAACCAATCTGGAGTGGTTGTGTGTAATGTCCATCAAAAATCTCTGTAGTTTTAGTAAAACAGTACTTATCCACATCTGAAAATTATTTGTGTCTATACCAATATAAAGAAATAGCTCTCCGGCTTCATCTAATCAACTGATGGAATTAAAACATAGTTATAAATTATTTATTGATCAACTACCTATCTCAGTATAATATTTTATTTTATTAAAATAATGTAAGTATATTCTTTTACTTAAAAAGTAACTTTATAATAGATTATTTATACTTACATTAAGTCTATAATTTATATGGTCATTTTATTTATACGGGTCATTTAAGACTTCTATCCATAATAAAAAAGCATTAACGTTCAGCGAAATCATCAACTATTTTTCGGTTTAAAAAGCTCGCAAGGTTGCATTCATTAACGCTGTAATTTAATTTTGAATAATTCTTGTATTTGACTATAACTACATATGTTTATTGAAATAATTTAATTTGTTTCGCAATAAATACTTAAATCACTTGACTAAAATGTTCATTTTATTCGGAAAATAATTAGGGGCCTCCACTTCTTTGTTGCCCTGGGGCCTCCACACCCCTAAATCCAGCCCTGTGTAAGCACTCAAAAGGAAGGTCTAATTTAAAAATATGTATTACCACAGCACTAGCTTATTTTCGCAAAATATTCATGAATTTATAGCCTATTAGCGACTCACTCTTGCTTTGCTCGTGTTTGACCCTACTTACGTTTTAGCGTTTACTATAGATTTCTCAGAGATGAGATATTTTCCCGCAGTAAAAAGTATCCTATATGTTTATCCGGATAACCAGCTATCATCATACAAAATTTCATCAAAATCTGTCCAGTGGTTTTCTCGTAATGCGTTCTCAGACAGACACACAGACAGAAATTCTAAAAACTATAGATTCCGCCTCTGTATCTATAATAATGACTATTTCAATAACATTTTCTAAAAAAATATTTAATGTACAGATTCGACTCAGTTACTCAGAATATTATTATAGTATTTTGAATTAATAATAGTATTTTTTAAAAGAGAGCAGGTATACGAGCGTCGCCATACGGACAATTGAAAAGCAGACAGATGTTTAACTATAAGGGTATCTAAAATGAGGGATCGGGTTTCTTTTGAGTTTCTATTCCGAGATTTATATAATTTATACTACCGGCTCGCCCTCGCTTCGCCCGGGTTCGTCCCTAGCTAGCTTCCCAATACAAACTTTCATCCCCATTTTCTAAGTTCCTGCGCAATTTTCTTAATTTTTTTTAATGTAAGAACCTTCTCCTGACAATAACAAACACAACAAAAAAAAGAATTAGTGAAATCGGTCCAGTCGTTCATGCGTGATGGCGTGACCAAGGGAAATAGGGATTCATTTTTATATATATAGATTTATAAGACAGTACGTTTAATTTATATTACGGTTCCTATATGTATGAGTATATAGGCGGCGTACTCGTGCTGCCAGGTCCAGCCGTTTCGGAGATTAGCCGGAACAAACAGACAGACAGACAAAAATTTTTAAAATTGTGTTTCTCTTATAAGTACAGTATAAAATTCCATATGGATTTAGTATAAAGCTGTTATTTTGACATTACACACAGACACTTCAATTTTATTTATCTGTATAGATACTCAGCTTTTTGCAAATTTTGATAACTACTAGTTTTCGAGTTAACTTGACCGAACCATAATAACCGCAAAATAAACGCATGCATTTTTTTTATTTATATCGCAATTAATAAACACCCTTTTTGTGAAATAATAAAAATAATATTCTCCCGACCGATTTCCGCCACGGTGGCTAATCATTGAGACTAGCCATCTGCGCAGGGGATATTATAGCGCAGCGCGTGTGAGAGAGAGCGCAGACACAACGTGCACTCTCCATCCCTGTCACTCTCATACTCCAGTGGGAAGACTACCCGACACCACCGGTGAGAATTAAGGCGCAGGACCGACGGTTTTACGTGCTCTCCGAGGCACGGGGGTGAAGCACCGCTAACTTCCCAACTCCGGGCTGTTACTGAGACTTACTAAACAGAAAGACTCAATAACTAAACTTGACTCGACCTGGGACTCGAATCCGAGACCTCCGGATGTGGAGCTGTACGTGCTAGCCACTACACCACCGAGGCAGTTAAATTGTGAAATAGTGGAGTCGTTGCCTAGAAACAGTTTTATCATATACTAGCGGTTCACCCTCACTTCGCTCGAGTTCACCCCTAGATGATTCTTTAAATTGACATAACTTTTTTATTTAGGAACCGATTGAAATAAAACAAATACTAAATGTTAAGTGAAGCTTACCGCAATACATTAGTGAAAACCGCACCCAAATCGGTTAAGCCGTTTCTAAGATTAGCGCGCACGAAGTCGGTGCCAGCCAATACAAATCAAAGCACACCAACTTCGAAAATATCTGATTAAGTATCTATTCTAAATGAAAACCCCTGTTTAGTTATTTTTTACTTTTCAGTGCCTGGAAGTCGGTTTTTATTTTTTTTTTAAAAGTTTTTAGTTTTATGACACTGTCTATATTATGCCTTAGTCTGCGACCACATTATAGTATTTTAAAATCTTACCTTAATTGAGTTTAATGTTAGTTTTTGTTTGGTAATGTTTGAAAGAAAGTTTAACAAAAAAGGTTAACTAATAAACATGTTTTTTTAGCATTTATAATCTATACAGATAAATAAAACTGAAGTGTCTGTGTGTAATGTCAAAATAACAGCTTTATACTAAATGCATATGGAATTATATACAGTACTTATAACAAAAATAAAATTTTTAAAGTTTTTGTCTGTCTGTCTGTCTGTTTGTTCCGGCTAATCTCCGAAACGGCTGGGCCGATTTTGACTGGACTTTCACTGGCAGGTAGTTGATGTTATAAGTAGTAACTTAGGCTATTTTTATTTCAGTAAAAGAATAAGGTGCCGTTAAAATAAATTAAAATGCACCTAGGGACGCACCAATTAAATATTTTTTAGGGATTTATAACAATGTCCTAAGCCTAAAAAAGTATTATCTGTAAAATTAGTTAAAATATTAGTTTTTTTTACTACACTTAATTTCCCGCCAAAAATCTGTCATAGAGTTGACATACAGACAAAATATAAAGTTACATTGTGTAAGCTTAATTTACTGAACAAAAAAAAACATCTAAAATCTCCATTATTAAAATATTATTACCTACATTTTAAAATTTTATTAACATCTTATGTAAATTAAATTATAAATGCATATTGTTATATAGGTCAAGAATTCGATGCAGTTCATGTGCGAGAAAGAGACAGCTTATGTATCATAAGAAAATCATAAGTGGTCAGAAAGAGATGGTTGTATTGACGTTATGTTCGACGTCAAATTGCATAGGATAGATGAATTTGTATAATTTTTTTTTTTTTTTTAATTTATTGAGAGCTGGATACAAGTCCTTCGCTCTAAACTGTACAAATCTTTACAACTTAAAGTCTTAAACTAAAACATTAATATTATATAATTATACACAAAATCTTCTACATTTCCAATTTTTCCTTTGTTATATCTTCTCTATTGACGAACGTATAAACTTGAATAATGGTTTAAAAAATCTTGGATTAGCTAGTATATCTTCTGGGCGGCGGGGAATATTTATTTTATTTTCTGCGCAGATGTTATTTATGTCCGAAGCCAGGATTAATCTATGTATCTTCAATGACTCGCATTTAAAAATAATATGGTTTAAGTCAGCGTATGGCTCATTGCATTTAGTGCACTTAGGGTCTTGAATTATTTTTAATTTGAAAAGATGAGATGGAGTAAGACAATGTCCAAATCTCATTCTAGTAATTATGGAGATAAATTTTCTTGAATCATAGCTGATGTTATTATACCAGGGCTTAGTATTGAAGACTTTTTGAATTTTAGCGTACCATTGTCCTTTATTCTGATTTGTTAGAGTCCAATAATCTTTCCAAAGTCTATTAATCCCGTCTTTGATGTTTGGGAAGTAATCAGAGAAAGGAGTTTTAACAACATCTCTGTGGTCCTCATCATATCCATCTCTTGCAGCTTGATCAGCTATTTCGTTACCTGCAATTCCTCTGTGGGAGGGTACCCAGACTAGCACAACGTTAACATTTCTCGCATTTAAATTGTACAGTAAATTTCTTATCTTAAATACTAAATAATTTGTTTTAAAGGTTAATTTACAACTGTTTATAGATAATAAAGCGCTTTTACTATCGCTAATAATAATAACATTTCTAATATTGCTACTGGAATTTACATATAATAATGCCATATAAATTGCGTAACATTCCGCAGTAAAAATTGAACAATTATTGTTTAACAAAACACATTTTGTACAGTCTAAATTACTGTCGAAAAATGCTGCTTTAACTTCTTGGGTGTTTTTCGATCCGTCAGTATAAATTTTACAAAAATCATTTTTGAGATCTAATAATCTAAGCAATTCCGATTTACTATTAATATCTAAAATAATTGTAAAATTTCTTTCCAAAGTACTTTCAAATTTATATTCATAAACAGGCCATAGAGAGCTAGAATAAATAGACTTTGATATATTTATCGTTAAATGTAAAATAGCTGACATTTGCGGAAGCATTGCAGAATTTATTGATTGAGCGTTAATAATATTAGAAGACACTATAGCACTCGATAATTCTTCTGCTAACATTAACTTCCTAACAGGTAAAGAAGAGTTTATTGCCAGCATTTTTAGAAAAAACTTCTGGGCTAACATCAATCGTCTTAATATTAAAGGAGGAATACCTGTTTCAATTTCCATTGAGTTAATTGGTGTAGATTTCATAGCTCCAGTAATTATTCTTAATGCCCTATTCTGTATAATGTCTAGTTTCTTTAGCAGAGATGGACTAGCATTTATATAGGCAATACAACTATAATCAAAGTGGCTTCTTACAATGCTTTTATATAAAATACTAAGAATCTTTGCATCAGCACCCCAAAAAACTCCTGCTAAATATCTTAATATATTGATTCTTTTATAAGCTCTTTTACATATACAATCAATATGGCTATTAAAATTAAGTTTCTTATCTATAATTACACCAAGGAATTTTTTTTCCTTTACAATAGGGATGTTTTCGCAGTTATATTTAACTTGAACATTACAATTTGATTTTCCGAATAACATAACAGAACTTTTGGAAGAATTGATATTTAATTTAAGTTTATTATGATAAAAATTTTGCAATTGACTAAGACCTTGGTTTATACTACATTTAGCTATATTTATATTTTGATTAATAGAATACATAACCAAATCATCTGCATATTGTATGATATTTATATTATTTTCTTTTATATAATTTTGGATCTGAGAAGTGTAAAGATTGTATAAAATTGGTGATAAGATAGCACCTTGCATTAATCCTTTATGTGCATACTTAGGCCCATGTATAATATTATTAAATTTTACATATACAGTACGATTATACAAATAATTAAATATCCATCTTAACAGCTTACCAGGTATTTTTAATTCACTTAAAACTCTGATCAATTGAAACAGGTTCACATTATCATATGCACCCTCAACATCCAGAAATACACAGATTGCATTAGAGTGTGCCAGGATAGACTTTTTAATGTCGGCAATGACTGAAACGAAGCCTTCAACTGCACTTTTACCTCTTCTAAAACCTAGTTGATAATCAGGTAATAAAGAATTTATTTCTACAAAATAATCCAACCTTACTTTAATCATGTGTTCAAATATTTTCCCTACACAAGAAGTGAGAGAGATAGGTCGATAAGAGTTATGATCTTGAATTGGTTTGTTATTTTTTAAAATTGGAAGAATACATTGTGTTTTCCACGATTCAGGAACAACTTGAAATGACCATAAAAGATTGTATATATTTAGAAGGACTAATTGTGCTACTTTATGTAACTTTTTAATCATTAAATACGGAAAGTCATCTAAACCAGGTGTCGAATCTTTTCTTGACAGTAAAGCACTATTAAATTCATCCCAACTAAATTGTTTTAGAAGAAATTCATTATTTTTATCTTCTTTTGTTTTAGCAAATAAATTTTCTAAACAAGTAACATTTTCAACTTCGGTCTTTGTAAATTTATCAAAAAATTCTGGTATAAAACTATCATTTTTACTGTTAGAACCTATTTTTAAGCGATTAAATCTTTTTATAAAATTCATTATTCTGCTAATGGGAGTGTATCTATTAAACGTAGTGCATAAATTTTTCCAACTTTTCCTTTTTTCCTCTTTGATAATCCTCTTTTTTTTAGCTTCCATTTTTTTATAGTTAAGATAATTTTCCATATTTAAATTCCGGCGGTAAATACCTAAAGCTAATTTACAATCCTTTACCGCCTTTGCACAAATGTCATTCCACCATGGAGCAGGGGCTTTATTATCTTTCTTTTTTGTACCATATCTCAATTTGGGAACACATTCATCTTTTAGATTATTTAGAATACTACAAAATTTGTTGTAAGATCCTACAGGATCTTCATTGGATATCTTAAAATTATTGAAATGACTTTCTGAGAGAAAATAGTATTTTTCCCAGTTAGCTTTATTATACATATATTTATTTAAATTTTTATTAATCTCATAGGTATTTGGAGATGCAATTATATTAGTAAATGTTGGGTAATGATAGCTACCTAATGGATCCTCACCAACATACCAATCGCATAAGGGTACTAACTCTGGACTAACTAAAGTGACATCAATGGCCGATATATTGTCATTTGGCCTACGTACAGTAGTGGCACTACCGGTATTAAGAATACATAAATTTAAGTCATCTATCAAATCATATAGATTTTTACCCCTTGTTTTAGTTAAAGTGCATCCAAATGCTACATGATGTGCATTAAAATCACCTGATATTATATATGGTTTAGGGAGACTGGTTATAATATTTTTTAATTTTGACATATTAATTTTATTTTTAGGTGGACAATATACACACAGAATAGTTAGAGGACCTACTTTTGTATCAACAGAAATGGCAATTGTTTGAACATCTTGGAAATTTGGAGTAGAAAGTTGGACATATTTTATTGAACTTTTAATTAAAAAGGCTACACCACCATGTTCATTTTCAGCATTTTTAAAAATAAAATCATAGCCAGACATGTAAAAGTGTGATTGGGAACTTTTTAACCATGTTTCATTTAATAAACATATATCTATTTCATTTTCAAATAAAAGTGTTTGTAACAAAGGTTTTTTATTATTAATACTTTGTATATTATGTTGTACTAATTTTAAAATATCCATTATTCAGCTAAATTTTTAATTAAAATTTCCTTAATATGAGATGTGGTCTTAATAGATTCAGAATTTCCTAATGCTACTAAAGTTTTTATTATCGAATTCATGAATTTTGTATTATTTATAATATCTGAAATATTAAAGTTATTTGATTTTGATGGAACATACTCTAATTGTTTATTTTTATTATTGTCAAATTTTCCTGTGTATTTCTGAATGTTAGTTTTAGGAAGAGCTGGAAAGTTAATAAAATCTCTATTTAAAGTAGCCATTGCATAAGATTGTCTATTTTTTAATATTCTAGCTGCTTTTATTGGACAATCTTTTGAAATAGCTAGATGATTTCCAGAACAATTTGTACATTTTAATGTTTCAGAACTACAATCTTTGTATGAATGATTTTCCGAGCATTTAGAACAAACCTGTTCACTACGGCATACTTTAGCTGAGTGATTGAATTTTAAGCATTTAAAACATTGTAACACCGGAGGAATATAAGTGTGTACTTTATATCTCCATCCGTCTAATAAAATATATTCAGGTAGAGAAGTACCCGAAAATGTTATGGATACGGTTGTTAATGGGTTTAAATAGTCTTTTTCTCGTTTCATAAATCTTCGAACACCAATGACATCTCTGTCACAACAAATTTTTTCAAACAGTTCTATGTTTCCTATTTCTTTAGGAATGTACCTAATAACGCCTACCCTTTCCACAGAGGATGCAGGAATATATGCTCTTAAGTTATGATCTAATAAACATCGGGATTTCAGGAAATCATTGGCTAAAGCTGCTTGTTTGAAAGATATTTTAATTTTATTTGCATTAATTCTTGCTCGTTCATGAACCCCCTTGATATTTTTAAAATATTTAGAGAGGTTCAAGGGATTCATATTACCAAGTTTTATTTCCATATCTTTATGTTCTACATAAACTATAAATTCCCCATTAGAGCTATTATCGGGATATTGTCTTGTGTATGCATTTTTAATATATGGCTTATACTTATCGATGGTTACTGGTGTCCT
Organism: Fabriciana adippe; assembly: GCA_905404265.1. Lineage (NCBI taxonomy): Eukaryota > Metazoa > Arthropoda > Insecta > Lepidoptera > Nymphalidae > Fabriciana > Fabriciana adippe. The sequence goes on from FR990003.1 coordinate 6,268,192, forward strand.
AATTTTTCGTTTTTTGCTGGATGTTGACTTCACAGATCTTTCCTCCTCATCTCCATCGCTTTCTATTTGCATTTTTATTATTTAACTATTAAGTTTAATTAAAAATACTATAAAATTCAATTTTATTTCTGGGACGATTTAAAAAAAGGCGCGTTTCTCTTCCCGCCAAAAGAGAATCCATTTGTATAATATACAATCTGTGTGGCCATATGTAGCTTTTAAGCCTTTTTTGTGGGTATATTTTTTAAGCAAAAATAAAATAGATAATCAGGACCCTTTATGAAAAATAAATAATTGTTACTAAAAAAACTGTATGCGTAATTTTGTATTTTTGTAAGTTTTCTAATAAGTATATTTTCTTTTTTTTTTTTGTGATAATTACTAGATTTTTGTGCATTTTACTCAACATAAGTTATATTTTTTTTATAAATAATATTTTTAAAAGCTTCATGACTATGAATTTCTTATATAATTATGATATAACAAAAGAAACTTTGATTTTATATCACCAATAACTTTATTCCAGTATAGCTTAGTTTCATTTTTAAATAAGGTGAAACGTTACGTAACTTAAATTTAAAATTATGTTAATGCTTTTTTATGATTTTCATTTTATTTTTTACTTAAAAATAAATTCAACAATTACATTTTCATTAAAATAAATAATTTCAATTTTGGTTAAAATTATTTTTCTGCATATGGCAACACATTTCTAGAAACGTCTACTAACCGTGCTTTGTGATTGGCTGATGTGGAATCTCGAATATTCTGCTTTCTTATTGGCTAGTATATAAAGCCGCGCGACGCTTGAACCAGGTTCAATTGCGTATAGCTTCATGTCTGAGTTGCATTGTATTTAAATATGGTGGCTATCGGTATAGATTTAGGTACAGTGTGTTCGTGTGTGGCTGTTTGGCGTAACGACAGTGTGGAAGTGATACCAAATGAGCAAGGAAATAGAATAACGTCATCGTATGTCGCCTTCACACCAAAGGAACGATTGATAGGTGAGCCCGCGAAAAACCAAGCGTCCGTCAATGCGGCAAATACGATTTTCGGCGCGAAACGTCTGATCGGTCGTCGATTTGACGACATTGGTTTACAGATGGATTTGCGCCATTTCCCTTTCCATGTTGTTAATGTTAATGGTAAGCCAAAAATTGTGGTACGCCATAGAAATGAAAAAAAGTTATTTACACCGGAAGAAATAAGTGCAATGATACTTTTCAGGATGAAGGAGCTTGCTGAATCATTTTTAGGGTGTACAGTTGATAAGGCCGTTGTTACAGTTCCAGCGTATTTCAACGATACTCAACGTCAGGCCACGAGACTAGCTGGCACTATTGCTGGTTTAGATGTTATACGTATCATCAATGAGCCGACTGCAGCCTCCCTTGCTTATGGTTTGAGTAAGAATTTAAAAGGAGATAGAAATATTCTCATTTATGATTTAGGTGGCGGTACTTTTGATGTGTCGATATTGAGTGTTGGAGATGGTTTGTATGAAGTGAAAGCAACTGGTGGTAATTCTAGATTGGGAGGTGAGGATTTTGACAACCGTATACTGGCATATTTTGCAGATGATTTTTTCAAACGCTATGGAAAGGAAGTTAAAAATGCTAAATCACTGAGGCGACTTAGATTCGCCGCTGAAAGGGCGAAGAGAGTTTTAACATCTGCTGAAGAAGCGACTGTATATATCGAGTCACTTAAGGACGGAATTGATTACAAGGGTCGTATCACCCGAGCCTTATTTGAGCAGCTATGCTCGGATTTGTTCAACGATACGCTTAAATCTGTACAAAAAGCATTGATGGATGCTGGGATGAGAAAAAATGATATACATGAAGTAATTTTAGTTGGTGGCAGCACTAGAATACCAAAGATTAGAAAGATGCTAAGTGAATTTTTTGATGGAAAAGAGTTAACGAGTTCTATTAATCCCGATGAAGCTATAGCTAGTGGTGCAGCCATACAAGCAGCTATATTAACTGGTGACAAAAGCGAAAAACTTCAAGACTTATTACTCGTCGATGTCGTACCACTGTCGTTAGGTATAGAAACAGTTAGAGGTGTAATGTTTAAAGTTGTTGAGCGCAATACTCCCATACCTTGTCGTCAAGTCAAAGAAATAACTACATTAGAAGATTATCAAACAGCGATGACTATTGAAGTATTTGAAGGAGAGAGAGCTCTTACTAGAGACAATCGCTTACTAGACGTGTTTGAATTACAAAATATTCCTCCAGTGCCGAGGGGAATAGCTAAAATTGATCTGATTTTTGATATTGATGTTAATGGAATATTAACAGTTTCTGCTGAAGATAAGAGTACTGGCAACAGCAAAAGCATAAAAATAGAAAATGTTAATAGATTCTCACAACACGAAATAAGTAGAATGATAACTGACGCTGAAAAATTTAAAGAGGAAGATACCGAAAATAAATGCCGTTTAGAAGCTCGGAACCAATTGGAAACATACATATATAATGTGAAGCAATCTGTTGTTGAAAATTTGGAAAGATTGAGTGGAGGAGAATGTGCGGTCATGATTGGAGAATGCAAAGACGCCCTCGCGTGGTTGGATGAGAACCCAGATTGCTTAAAAGAAGAGTACGAGAGAAAGATGTCTGAACTTCTTAGAGCTTGGTCCTTTAAAATACAAAAAATAGATAGTGCATCTCATAGAACAAAGAGGCACAGAAGTAACTTGAATCAATATTTTGAGGCAGAACAGAAGGCTATTATAGAAGAAGTGGTAGAAGATCAATGATTGATATAATTTAATTTATATACCTCTTGGATTGGTAAGTACCTACTTGATCTTGTTACCGTTTTGTTTTGAGTGTGTGTTTTACAGTTCTTTTTAATATCTTTAGTATATTATTTGTAAATTGTGTATTTAAAGTTTAAGAAAGGAGTGAAAATCTTAGAAGTATAACCCAATATTAACTATTTCAAATAATAAAATACATTATTTCAGCAAATTTTACGTTGGAGCCTGAGAAAAAATATTTGACTGAACTCGTAACAAGACTTAGAAAAATATATTTGTAGTAAGTAAGGTAGTAGTAATAAAAAATAGTGTCAGTTTTAAAAATTCCATTAACATCATTCAACATGGCAATCATTTCCATCAATTGACTTTGGTTTAATTGTATAAGATGGAAATCAAATCCACCCTTATCGACACAAATGCTAAACGTTCGCCACATTGTATGAAAGTAAATGTGATTGGTATAGAATTCATTAATATGCAAAGTTTTAACTTGTATTATTTGCTTTTGTTTTAAAGAAACAAGGCTTTAAAAGTTATTTTACTTAGCTACCTCAATTATATCTGTGATGTTTCAACATTGGTTTTTTTAGTGATAATAGTGTATAAGGAAAAGTGATTTGAAGTTTTTTTTAATATTATGTGACCTAAGATTATGAATTATTACCATTTTGTATAATTTTTCCATTAAAATATTTAGAATTATAGGGTTTGTTTATTTATTAACCCATCCCATTTTATTACTAATTCGTCGAAAGATATAAAAAATTTATAGGCGTGTGCGCAGGTGGTATTTTAGAGGGTGAGTTAAGATTCAGTTTTATTATTTCTTAAAAGCTGCCCCAATGATTTAATGAACGCTGATTTTTAATGATATCATTTCATTCATAACATTACATTTAATGCTCTTCTGAAATTAAAAATGTCAATTGATAAATCTTTTTTCTTATTAAATATTAAACCATAACATGGTAAGGGCCCGAGCCAGCTATGCGCACTAATAATATAATTATTTGCAAAGTTTTAAGTGAAGTGTCTTGAAATTTCGCAGGTCAATATCTACTATCAAGTGTAAAATGTTTTATTGCATTATTTTGATAATATTAATAGCTGAACATTTCACAATATTCGAAAGTGTTCTAGAATGTTCCACAATGATCTGAGATGTTCCGGGATATTCTCAAATATTCCAGAATGTTCCACAATGATCTGAGATGTTCCGGGATATTCTCAAATATTCCAGAATGTACCGGTGTGTTCTGGAATACTCTCGAATGTTCTCTAATGTTCTGGACTGTTCTAGAAATTTCTAGACGGCGAAATCTCCAGACGCTATATCTTCAAAACTACGCCCTTAAGGTAAAAACGGGATCCTTCTTCATAGATGGGATATTACTTCCTTGATCGTACCGGGATTCGTTTCTGAATTTTATTTATTACTTTGATTATATATATTGACTAGCGACTCAGCCCTCGCTTCGCTCGGGTTCGTCCCTAGGTACGTTTTAACGGTCAGTATGAAATACAAATCTTAGAATTTCTTGGCTTTTCTGTACTATAATATGCATGTATTATACATATAAACCTTCCTCTTGAATTACTCTATCTATTAAGAAAACCGCATCAAAATCCGTTGCGCAGTTTTAAAGATCTAAGCATACATAGGGACAGATAGACAGCGGGAAGCGACTTTGTTTTATACTATTGTTATAATAACAGATCAATATATCTTTTATCAAATGTCATATTAATATTGTGTAGGCATTGTCTATTTAGTCGTTATTTTTATTAGCTATAAGAGGTTTTACTTTTGTTTCCGAACGGGCTTTATTTGATTATGCTTATTGACTTACTGTTTTTTATTATTATGTATAATTGATTATTTATTATTGTTTAAATTATTTGTATAAATATATACTTATATTTAATTAATGTAAGATTAATATTTTGTAATTGAATAGTGTTTACTTTATAATAAGTTGCTTTTTGATTATTGTGATGTCAGTGTGGGTAATTATATTTAAGAGAGAGTAGTAATGAAATCGGTTGATTTTGTATTCGAATAGTCATAATAACGGCTGGCTGTAACGACCCCGAAGTGCTGTTCGCGACCATCGCCTAAGCTGTCTCTCTGCGCGTTACATCTCAGAAGTGGGATGGAGGACAAAATGCTCGGGCCGTACTTTCATGGGCTGGGAAAAAGAAGAAAAAGCCTAAGCGATACATCAGAAAACGAAGAAGTACCCGAAAATTTTGAAGATTTTTTTTCAAGAACTGAAGAGAACAATTTAACAAAAAAAAACGAAGAATTAACCACATGGAAGCTGAAGTTATACCAAAATTTGATCCAGGGAAGAAAACGACTAACGTAATTGGCTGGCTCAACAAAATTGATCAGCTCGGGGACATGTATTCATGGGATGAAAAAGATCGCGTTTTCGTCATGCAAATTCGTCTACGCGGTGCAGCGCGCGAATGGTTTGATGATTTGGAAGACTATTCAATCACATGGACACAGTGGAAAGAAAATTTAACACGTGCGTTCCCACGTTCTACAGACTACGTCGATCGACTCGAAGAAATGCTTAGTCGCACCAAGGACAACAGTGAAACTATGACTAGGTACTTCCATGACAAAATGTCACTTATCAAGAAATGTGGTTTGGAAGGTGACGCTGCTATTTCTTGTCTGATTCGAGGTCTACCGGTCGAATTAAGAGCTAATGCAAAAGCTTATAATAGTAAGTCACCCGAAGAATTGTACTATGGCTTCCTATCGTCTCTTGAGAACTATAAGAAGATCGAAGAGAAAAGTACAGGACAAAAATCTACGTGGCAGCAGGGTTCAAGAAGGCCAAAAATATGCTTCAACTGTCGCAAGACAGGCCATGAAGCGCGGGACTGCCGTCTCACACGCTGTCAAATCTGCCAGCGCTTGGGGCATGCTTCAACGGCCTGCTGGTATGCTGGCGGTGCTGGCGGTGCTGCCGGTGGCCCATCTCGAGATGGACACTCATCCCTAGCTCGACGCAACGTTTCTCAGGTACAGTCAGTCGCATTTACTACTTTTGACATTTTATCAGATGTATACAAAAAATATATTACTATTAACGGAACAGTAGCCCTGGCTTATATCGACACGGGTAGTAAAGTTAATATTATTACGTTAAAAACGGTTAAGTACTTAGAGCTAAAGGTTTTACATTCTAACGTATTAATGAAAGGTTTTGGTGGCTCGCAAATCCCTTCACTAGGCAAAACACACTTTCAGTTAGGTATAGATGACATATCGATAAACATTAACGCCGAAATAACTAATACAGACTTGAAAGATTTAAATATGATAATAGGCCAACCAATTATAAGTCATCCGAATATAACACTTATTGCTAACTCTAAAATAGTCAAATTAGTAGCGAAATCCGATCAATGTTTACAATCTACCCACGACTTAACCAATATTCAATTAACTGCAAATGATTTTTTAGAAAAGGTTCCTTTATTTTTATCGAATGATTTAGAATTGCAACCCGGAAGTACTTGTGTAATTTATGTATATACAAAGAATAAGATAGATAAAAATAGTATACTTATAACGCGGTCCATTATTTTTGATTACGGTAATGAATCTTACTATATGCCACAATCTATTTTAAAACATGATAATTATTATTTGCAAATAACCAATTTAGGCGAATCGTGTATACGCTGGGGCGTAGGAAGATTAGTTACTCGAGCTGATGTATACGATCAAGCTGATATTTTTATAACTTCAGGTAATCAGTATTCTGATGTAAATAAAATTCCGTCGTATAAAAAAACTATTAGTTTTTTTGATATCAAAGTGGGGGATGTTGGGGAATATTATTGTAATAGGTTATTAAATATGTTAAATGAGTATAGTGAATCATTTGCCGAATGTAGTAGCGAACTTGGATGTACTAACTTATTAGAGATGCGTATTGCTACATCAACTGATGTACCAGTGTATTGCAAACCTTATAGGCTGTCTTATAAGGAAACTGAAATCGTGGAACAAAAGGTAAATGAACTTATTTCGGCAGGCATAGTAAGGGAATCTGAATCTGAATATGCTAGTCCAGTCATATTGGTGAAAAAAAAGGGGGGCGATTATCGCTTATGTATAGATTATCGCGCGCTTAATAGCCGAACAGTTAAGGATCGATATCCATTGCCACATATTGATGACCAGATCAACCGGCTTTCAGGAAAAATGTACTTTACTGCACTAGATTTGGCACAAAGCTACTATCAAGTAAAATTATCGGAAGATTCTATACATAAAACAGCTTTCGTTACACCGACAGGACAGTACGAATTTCTTAAAATGCCGTTTGGCCTGGCCAATGCACCCGCAGTATTTTCTCGCCTTATACGAAAAGCGTTAGGTCCCCTTAGTAACAAATTAGCTATTTATCTCGATGATGTCACAATCCCAACTGTTTCCATAGAAGAAGGTATTGATCTACTTGAAGAAGTTCTTAAACTCCTCAAAAAAGCGAACCTAAAACTCAATTTACAGAAGTGCTCTTTTCTACAAACTAGTGTAAATTATTTAGGACATGAAGTTACCGCTGGTTCAATACGACCAGGATTGGTAAAAATTAATAGCGTGTCACAATTTAAACGTCCCCGCAATGTTCACGAAGTAAGGCAATTCATTGGACTTGCATCTTACTTTCGTAAATTTGTTCGTAGTTTCGCAGAGATAGCACGCCCCCTAACCTATTTGACCAAGAAAGGGGTAGAATGGGTATGGGGCTCAGAACAAGAACAGGCCTTTGAGAAACTAAAAACTGCATTAACTATGAGGCCAGTATTAGCCATTTATAACCCCCGCGCTAAAACTGAACTACATACCGATGCTAGTAAGCTAGGCTTAGGAGGGATCCTACTACAGTACCAAGAGGATAATAGTTTGAAACCGATTGCTTATTTCAGTCGTGTAACTAGTAAAGAAGAACAATTTTATCACAGCTTTGAACTGGAAACCTTGGCTGTAGTAGAATCCCTTAAAAGGTTTCGAATATACCTTACCGGTATCCCAGTTAAGATTATTACTGATTGCGCAGCATTACGTAGCACACTAACAAAAAAGGATCTCATACCCCGAATCGCCCGTTGGTGGCTCACCATCCAAGATTTCGATTTAGAAATTGAATATCGTTCAGGGGACCGCATGCGACATGTTGATGCCCTAAGTCGCAATCCAGTAGATACTATTCCTGTGCTTAGCATAGATAGCGATGATTGGCGTATAACCCTACAACTTCAAGACGATCATACTCAAAATATAATGAAACAGTTGAGAGAAGGTACTCGTAATCCAGACATTGTAAATAATTACGAAATTGTAGACGGTTGCTTATTTCGTAAAACTATCCACGGCAATAAATTTGTAATTCCAAAACTATCAAAATGGAGTTTATTACAAAAATACCACGATCAAGTTGGTCATCTAGGATTTGATAAGTGTGAAAAAGCAATCAAATCTCAATTCTGGTTTTCAGGTATGACAAGGTTTATTAGAAAGTACATAAATGCTTGTTTGCAATGCGCTTATGCTAAGGGTAACTACGGTAAACTAGAAGGGGAGCTGCATCCTATAGAGAAGCCCCAAATTCCCATGCATACTATTCATGTCGATCACTTGGGGCCGTTTCTTAAGACACGCCGGGGTAATACCTATATACTCGTGGTTATTGACGCCTTTACAAAATTCGTGTTTGCTAGACCTGTCCGAAATGTAAGCTCCGTTGAAACTATTAAAAACTTAAATGAAATACTATCGGTATTCGGAAACCCAGCTAGAATAATAACTGATCGCGGAGTTGCATTTACAAGTAGATATTTTAAAGAGTTCGTAATACAAAAACAATTAAAACATATCTTAAATGCAATTGCCTCCCCACGCTCAAACGGCCAGGTTGAGAGAGTAAATAGGACTATTATTAATGGACTTAATACTACGACAGAAAGCGAATGCACCTGGGACGAGAAATTAGCAGACGTTGTTTGGGGTATTAACAACACCCCACATGCAGTAACTGGACATACACCATTTAATTTAATGTTTGCACACACTAATACTCTATTGCCAGCTTATTCTACGACTAGTTGTAACCACCCAGATTCGATTAAACAGTTAGAAGAACGTAAACAGCAGGCTAAAATACGTATTGATAGGCATATGACAGTTATGAAAAAACGGTACGATAAAAAACATAAAAGTTGTACAAAGTACAAGATAGGAGATTTAGTGCTTTGGAAAGGCGGGTTATCTCGTGATCATACCACAGGTGTCACAAAAAAGCTAGGTAGTTGCTACACTGGACCATATAAAATATCGAAAGTTGACCATTCCATTGATCGCTACACTATTAATAGTATAAAGGGTATTAAAGGGTATAAAAAATTCAGTGCCGTTGTCCCTGGCGATGCCCTACGTCCATATAAGTCGTCTGTTTCCGATAGCTCCACTGAATCTGACAGAGAGGTAGACAGAGATGATTTGATAGATTTATTGGAGAGTTAATAAAAATCTTTAATCAAAATAGTGGTGTAAAAATAGTTAAAATAAACATCATTATATTTATAAAATAAAATTAGTTAAAATTAAAACCATTATAGTTGTAAAAGTAGTATAATTTAATTATAAAATGTTACAGAAGTTTAATGAAATCCGATTCCATTTATATACTTAATATGTAATGATATAAATGATTGGATGTTTGTATAAATTATAAACTATTTAATAAATAATGTAAGTAATAAAAGCTTTCAATAATATCCAATTTATTTTATTATGTTATGATATAAATATACACATATGAAGTTTATGAATATCATGAAATAGAAAGTAACTTAGACAAAATTAAAATGTAAAATATCTATTAAAAGCTAGATCTGTGTGACTTGAATATAAAATATCTACTAATTATAGGTAGATCTGTGTGCCTGATATAACATGCTTAGTGAAAAAATCTAGAAGTTTGAGCTAGATCTGTGTGACTTGAATATAAAATATCTACTAATTATAGGTAGATCTGTGTGCCTGATATAACATGCTTAGTGAAAAATCTAGAAGTTTGAGCTAGATCTGTGTGACTTGAATATAAAATATCTACTAATTATAGGTAGATCTGTGTGCCTGATATAACATGCTTAGTGAAAAATCTAGAAGTTTGAGCTAGATCTGTGTGACTTGAATATAAAATATCTACTAATTATAGGTAGATCTGTGTGCCTGATATAACATGCTTAGTGAAAAAATCTAGAAGTTTGAGCTAGATCTGTGTGACTTGAATATAAAATATCTACTAATTATAGGTAGATCTGTGTGCCTGATATAACATGCTTAGTGAAAAATCTAGAAGTTTGAGCTAGATCTGTGTGACTTGAATATAAAATATCTACTAATTATAGGTAGATCTGTGTGCCTGATATAACATGCTTAGTGAAAAAAAAAACTAGAAGTTTGAGCTAGATCTGTGTGACTAAAATAAAACATCTAGCAAATTAAGTTAGATCTGTGTGGAAAATGATTACTGAATAGTACTTTACCGTGTATGTATTAACTAAATAAAATTAAACCTATTATGACAATAACATGAAATCCAGGAAGTAGCTGGATCTGTGTGAATAAAAAATGAAATATCCTAATACCTAACTATTTCAGAAAATGACAACGTTAAAAATATTATAAAATAACTTTTGATAGACGGTAATACTGCTTGCAGTCAATTGTTATACAAAGAACATTTACTGGTACTTTTTTTTTCCAGGAGCAGAAGAATTCGGAAAACCTGCAAAATTGCCGTGGGACACGGCCGATGCAGGATGGCCGAGTGTTATAATAACAGATCAATATATCTTTTATCAAATGTCATATTAATATTGTGTAGGCATTGTCTATTTAGTCGTTATTTTTATTAGCTATAAGAGGTTTTACTTTTGTTTCCGAACGGGCTTTATTTGATTATGCTTATTGACTTACTGTTTTTTATTATTATGTATAATTGATTATTTATTATAGTTTAAATTATTTGTATAAATATATACTTATATTTAATTAATGTAAGATTAATATTTTGTAATTGAATAGTGTTTACTTTATAATAAGTTGCTTTTTGATTATTGTGATGTCAGTGTGGGTAATTATATTTAAGAGAGAGTAGTAATGAAATCGGTTGATTTTGTATTCGAATAGTCATAATAACGGCTGGCTGTAACGACCCCGAAGTGCTGTTCGCGACCATCGCCTAAGCTGTCTCTCTGCGCGTTACACTATGTAGTGATGATTAATAAATTATGGTTTTATAAACTACTTATTTATAGGGTATACACTATAAACTACAGTACATTACAAGTCTCAGATCAATGCGTTGTGTCAATGTCATTCACTTGCGGCTAATTTCACTCGCTTTTTTATTTACGCGAAGTATACAACTACGAAGGTCCATTTTATTGTTATTTGTTTTGTATAAAAAGCATTATTTCATTTATATATTATTGCTAGCTTTATCCTGCGGCTGCGCTTACGCGGTTTAGCTTTTTTTCTTAGCAGATGAACTCTCTACAACTTTGAATTAAATTAGTCAATCTGAAAATTAAAAAAAATTGCTCACCAATTTTGGTATGAATTTTTAAGCAAACTTCCAAGCTCTTTTGTAGCCCTATAGGAGTAAAATTTTCAAAAATCCTTTCTTAGCGGATACCTACTCTCTATGATTAACCTACTTCCTAAACAAGTTCATCAAAATTCGACCACAATCATTCTTGAAAAATTTGAGGAAAACATATGATTTTACATTTTTCTAACATTTTTTCTTCTACCCGTCCATTCACTATAAATCTGAGAAAGAAAAAAATATAATAATACTAAAGCTCGTCAATATCTACTAAACAAAAAAAAAATGACAAATAAAGAAAGAGATACTGATCTGTTTTGTCTTTGTCTATATATATATATAGACAGATTAAAAAGAAATAATTTAAAACCGCGACCATAGCCAACATAAACAATTTGGACCAAGTCATCTCATTCACAATTAAAACTCTTACAAACATTATGTGTATTTGATTACGTGCCAAATTAACGTCCATTTTCTGTAAACATATTTAATTATATCTATATATATATAAAACAAAGTCGTGTTACTTACACCATTTATAACTCAAAAACGGCTGGACCGATTTTTATGATATTTGATTTTTTGGATTTCTCTTAGTCCGGAATAGGATAATAAGTATTAAAACATCAGAAAAATTAACAAAAAAAAAAAATTATACGGCTAACGCTGGCTAATAACTATTTATATCTATTTAAAACGTACCTAGTGACGAACCCGAGCGAAACGAGGGTGAGCTACTAGTATGAAATAAATGACATTAATTCTCGGCACACTAAACTACGATTATTATTATAAACTTGAGTGATATATATAGTATTTATCTGTGTTTTAATTAAAATATTTTCACACAGTGGTCGAAATTCAACTATAATATTTTTTTAAAGCTCATCAATGGCTGAACTGTTTTATCCTTGTCTATTTATATAGATGTTTTTTTTTTATTAACACACAGCACCATCTAGTTCCATTGTAAGCTACGAGGCCTGTGTTATGGATACCAGATAGTTGATACACTACACATATATTATAATATTAAATACATACATATACATATTATAAGTATAAACACCCATGCCTGAAGTACAAACATTCGTGCTCATCACACAAATGAATGCTCCCAGCGGGACTCGAACCCGCGACCGTTGGCACAGCAAGTAGGGTGACTACAAACGTGTCGTCAATCGAATATAGATGTAACAATCTTATAAATTATTCTACATTTATTCTATATATTTTTTAATTAATATGTATTTTGTTTTTTTTTAGAATTTCGGCTGTATAGAATTATTTGAAGGCGGGCAACACCGGCAGCACGCCGCCATGATGGTAATGGCGATGCTTGGCTTCTATTTTGAAGTTTCCCGCCATGATAGAGACAAATACATTAGAGTGCACAACCGACACATCCGACCAGGTACTTATGAGATAACTTTTGTTTGTGATTTTTTTCTAAGCTTGCGGTTTACAATGAAACGTTTATCCATACTAATATAATAAATGTGAATGTTTGTTACTCTTTCACGCCAGAACGCCTGAACGGATTTGGATGAAATTTGGCACAGAGATAGATTATAGTTTGGAATAGCACAAAGGCTACTTTTTATCCCGGAAAAATGTACGGTACCCGTGGGATAGATGTGTTTTATTTTCACTAGGGACGTACCAAACATCAATATACGGGCTATATAATGCAAAAAGAATTTTTTGAAACGGATTAGTAGGTAGTTCTTAAGATTAGCGCGTTCAAACAAATAAACAAACTCTGCCTCTTTATAATATTAGTATAGATAATATTTTTATTAAATAGTAGCGACTTACCCTTGCTTCGCTCGGTTGCGTCCCTAGGTACGTTTTAATTTTTTTAAGCGAAACCCTAATTCTTTTTCTAAAATAAAAGTAGCCTAAGTTACTCCTTATAATATCAGCTATCTGCCAGTGAAAGTCCCGTTAAAATTGGTCCAGCCGTTTTGGAGAATAACCGAAACAAACAGACAGACAGACAAAAATTTTAAAAATTGTGTACTTCTTATAAGTGCCGTATATAATTCCATATGCATTTAGTATAAAGCTGTTATTTTGACATTACAAACAGACACTTCAATTTTATTTATCTGTATAGATTTTCATATTATTTGCTCATATCTGTAAGATGTAGTACGTGTGTATAAGCTTAATTTCGTTCTGAATAACGAGTGCATGACCCTTAGGCCGGCCGCACATGTACGGAATTCCGATCCGGTTTCCTGATTCGTAATTCAGATTCGGAGACCCGAATGCATGCCTTACATACAAATTGTTCGACTAGGCGCATACGTTCGTACATTTTCCGTTCGGAAAAAAAACCTGACGTTCGTTTCGGAAACAAACCGTGCGTTCGGGTATTCAGAACGGAAAAAGCCGAATGACGTCATCCCGAATGCAGCGCTCGCATTAATTTTTGCTGATCCGCCGCATACGCACGGAAATTTTCCTTCAGAATAGGGATGTAGGCAGTGAAAAAAAATATCAATAAATCGATGTATTGATATTTATTAAAATATCAATATTGACCTCGATATCCCAAGGAAAAAATATCTATATATCGACCAAATTTTCATAGTTTTTTAGTTTTAAAATTATAATGTATTTAATACTTTCTTAGATTTACGCGAATATTTGATAATAGTAATGGATAGGGTAGGCACTGTTTGTAACAAGTATTTAACGGCTTTGAAACGTCTAAAATTAAAATAGTGTATTTAGTTCAGTCTGGCTCAATGAAAGATAATACTATTTTTTATATAAAATGCACATTATTTTACTGCATGAGAATTTTAATAAAAACGAAGTTATTTTTAAGTATTAGTTTACTAGATTATAAAAAACATAGTAGTCATAGACAATACAGTAATTTTTTTTCCGTTCGTTCCTATCTTTTACGGCTTTATAAATTCTGTTAAATATTCCGCTAATAAATTAAAAAAAAACGTTTTTGATACGGTTTTCGATATTGAATATTTTGTCGATCGATGAATATCGATGAATCGATATATCGATGTATCGGAACGAAATATATATATATATATATATATATATATATATAGCTTTTATTGAGCTAGATTGAACTAAATACATTATTATTTTGAAACCGAAAATCGAGGAAAATTTGACCGATACAGTGTTATTTTTTCCTCGTGATATCGAGGTCGATATTGATATTTTAATAAATATAGATATTTTAATAAATATATATACGTCGATATATCGATATTTTATTTCACTGCCAACATCACTACTCTACCTACTGCCAGTAGTAAAATTCCTAATACAAAAAACCTAACGTCTACGCTAGTCTTCCGGAATTCCGAATCAGGATTCCGTACATGTGCGGCCGGCCTTAGTTTATATGGAAATTTCAATTTTTTACTTAATGCATCTGTCGCGATGCACAAAAAATTACCTGCCATTATCTGTCTCTGTTGCTCTCACGTAAATATATTGCTGTCGCGCTCGCACAGATGCAATGACCGTCGTCATAAGGGATTGCAAACCTTTTTACTGCGGTAGTAAGGTCTGTTCTTGTACGCAATCTGAACTATGTTGGGACATAAACACACAGCACTATCTAGTTCCATGATAAGCTTCGAGGACTATGTTATGGATATCAGATAGTTGATACACTTCACATATATTATAACATTAAATACATACATATACATATTATAAATATAAGTATCCATGACTGGAGTACAAACATTCGTGCTCATAACACAAATGAATGATCCCAGCAGGACTCGAACCCGCGACCGCTGGCACAGCAAGTAGGGTCACGGATAAGCTATTATCATACAAAATTTCGTTAAAATCTCCAACGGTTTTCTCGTGATGCGTTCCCACACAGACAAACAGAAAAAAAAATCTAAAAACTATAGATTCGGCCTCTGTATCGATAATAATGTTTATTTCAATAAGATTTTCCAAAAAATATTTAACGTACAGATTCAGTTTATTTAGAATTTTAATATATGTATATATGAACATGCACTTATTACAAAAATATTCGTGACTACTGATGATGAAAGAGGTCATTGAACGAAACTCTTTCTGCTCCGCGGCCGCATTTTTATTTATACTTTCCCACCCATAAGAAATGATAAACATACAACTTTTACTATAGTCTATTTTTTCTTACGTGTCTTAAATAGTAAACAAATATGGCGTACAGGTGACCAGAGATAATTCATAGAGATGTGCATGACGAATGAATGACTGAACTTTTTAATTTTTATGTAGTGAACGTAAAGTATTGGGTAGAAATAATACGACAAGTTATTTTAATAATTTTATTAGTCTGATTCCGATGACAAATTACTCGACTCTTGTGATATATGTATTATAAAATTAGGGGTCGGTGTATCTGTTGCAGCATCTATTAAGCCGTCAAGCTGCAACATTTTGTCTTCTTCTTTTTTCACATGTTCAATACAATTTATCCAAGACGCCGTACCAATTTTTCTTAATCCTTCTCTGACTAGCTCCTTGACTTCAGCCATTTTAAAACTTTTATTATTTTTTCCTACATGTGATTTTAATTGTGCCCATATTAATTCCATTGGATTTAATTCACAATGATACGGCGCGGCGGAAGGCGCAGAACAATTATATTTTTATGAGCGGCCATTTCATCAATAACTTTTTTATTATAATTGTCTTTATTAAATTTTAATAAAAGTTGTCAAAATGTCACTTGTCTATTTTAAAATCAATGACGTGAAAGTTTTTTTAAGATTTTTTTGGCCTTAATATAAACTCATTTTTAAAACTTTAACCTAAAAAAGCAAAAAGCGGTCGGAAGTCCCTCACTCCGTTTTAATAAACTGTGCAATAAGATACGAAATAATAATAATTACAATAACAAATAAATAATAAGTATAAATTCATTAAAAGCAATTAAAAATCTTCTATATTCTACAGAAGACATTACTATTTTTAAGCCTAATAACAATTTGAACAAAATATCGTACTTTGTAATTTAAAGATATTGTTATTTTTAATAAGTTCAGTTTTCACTCTCGATAATTCATTCTAAATGTACATCTCTATAATTCAAAGACAAAGTAGCGTATCGAAACGTCAAAATGTTGTGTTCATATTTTATCTTTGGAAATTGGTTCTGTCAATATTTCAATTTTAGCAAAAATAATGTGTTTAAATCAATAATTAACAGCTTTTATCAGTGTAATTCGTAGCGTGTGTGTTTCTGAAATAGTTATAAACGATAAAACCAAATCTAAAATGTATGATTGTCCGAAAACAAGTGATTTTCGTTCATGGTAGTGTTTGTTTACCAATTAGGACACGTAAGAAAAAATGGACTATACATATATTTCGAATATCCCATAACCTTTTTTTTAAATGCAGCCAAAAGAGGTTTTTTTATATTCAAAGCACCATCCAGTTCCATGGTAAGCTACGAGGCTTGTGTTATGGATACCAGATAGTTGATACACTACACATATATAACTTTAAATACGTACATATTATAAATATAAACACCCATGACTGGAGTACAAACATTCGTGCTCATCACACAAATGAATCCCCCCAGCGGGATTTGAACCCGCGACCGCTGGCACAGCAAGTAGGCTCACTATAAACTGAGCCAAACGTGTCGTATTTTGGTTTTTGTCTTTAGCTAACATTTATTTTTTAGATAAACTCCATCATTTCGAGAAGATCCGTTCAGAGGTGACACTACCTCTGCCATACGACTATAAGAGCGCGACGCATCCCGCTTGGCAGTTTTGGAGGAGAATTGGCAAAAAAGGCATATCTTCGGTTGCTACATACAAAGATCAGGTTTGTATTTTAAATATTCTTAGATTTACTGTGTGTTTGTGTGTATGAACGATTGAGAACTAATTTTACAAGTAAAAGTATAAAAAATAAATCACAAGACAGCAGAAAAAAAATTAACTTCAGTTAAGTCCCTAAACTTAATTAGTCCAGATAAAAATAAAATTTTTAATCTGTTAATAAAGTAAAATGATATTTGACATTTTATATTAATACAAAGCTAAAAATGGAAATGATAAGCTCTATGTCCAGAATATGGCGATCTCATAAATTTTTGACTATAAAATGGAGGCGGTACTTAATCGTCTGTACTATTTTGTCTGTATATTGCAATATTTCTAATTGAATTTATATATTTTTTATGAATGGTATGTAATGGTAGGTTATAATGATGGTAGATATATATATAATAATAAATTCCAAAAAAAAAATCATGTCTGTGGATAAAATTATTAAAAATTCTATTATACATGTATGTATGCAGGCCTTTTTAACGTCCCACTGCTGGGCACGGGCCTCCCTTCAATACGAGGGGGATCTGGCTATAGCCCGATCAGGCGGACTGAGCATGTCTGCAGGCAACTTGCTACGTTCTCTCAGACATGCAGGTTTCCTCACGAAGTTCTCCTTCACCATAAGACAAATGGTAATCATGTTGGAAATGATTAGCACATGAAAATATCAGAGATGCGAGACTTGGGAATTGAACCCGCATCACTCGGTTTCCCAAACGAGCACGTCACAACTGCCGCCATATAGATTGAAGATACATATATATATATATATATATATATATATATATATATATATATATATATATATATATGTTCTGTTTGTAACAGTAGTAGAAGTAAACTGTAAAATTTATTTTTATAATAATGAATATTTCGTCAGGACCCAGATGGCTCTGTGATGAAGTCTCTAGGACAAAATCGCGAGCTTCTCTCAAACATTGATATCAAGAAGATAAACAGCGTGTACGGGGTCAGATGCTTTCAAAACCAACGGCGAGTGGATTTAAATTATGATTCAATATAAAATTTATGTGTTTTATTTAAACCTGACATCTTTAAAAAAAATAAAAATGTTTGATATATTTTGATTTAAAAAAATTATGCATCCCTAGGTACGTTTTATTTTTTTGAGCTAAACTCTCATTCTTTTTCTAAAATAAAATTAGCCAAGTTACTCCTTATAATATGAGCTATCTGCCAGTGAAAGTCCCGTTAAAATTGGTCCAGCCGTTTCGGAGATTAGCCGGAACAAACAGACAGGCAGACAATACATTGAAAAAATTGTGTTTTCCTTATAAGTACCGCATATAATTCCATATGCATTTAGTAAAAATCTGTCATTTTGACATTACACACAGACACTTCAATTTTATTTATCTGTATAGATATTATATCCCCTTTAATTTTTAATGATAACCTTAGAGTAATAACAAGCATAGAGGACTCGTATTAAACTGAACCAATAAACTTATAATTTGCACTGCTTTATCTTACTAAAAGATGACGTAAGTTAGAGAGAGACGTAATAATAAAGAAACTATCGTCTTCAATGGTGTGAAGCCACTTTTTACTTGTCAAAGTGACCAGCTGGTGACTTACAGTGTTTTTGATATTTGTGATTATTTTAATGATAAAAGAGTAATTGGATGTGTAACAAACTTAGTTTTAAGGAAACTTAAAAACATTTTGTTTCGATGGCTTGTGTGGCTTACGGCTGTAATCGCCATAGTTCAAAGAAAAGTGAAGTTAATCAAAATGTAACATTTCACCGATAAGTGTTTTTTGGATTTTTCTGTTAAAATACTTAACATTTTTATGAAATATTCAAATATGTTTAAATTGATTGTTTTAAGACTCTTACGATATCAGAATAGTGTGTAATCGATCTCTAAATTCTTGTCAATTTGAGAAAGTAATTTTGTTTTTTAATCATAGTGATGTGGCATGACGTACCTTCATTATTACTTTGCCGATTCGTTTTTAGAATACATGTTGATAAAATTTCTTAAAATATATGAGTATGTTATAAATCAGAGGTTTAACCATAATCCCCGCGCTAGGCTAACTTATTTTTTTTTTGTGTTATATTTTTGAATAATGAATAATCAAGATTAGACTATGAATGAGTTTCATTTATTTCTGTTATTTATTTATTTATCAAAAAGTACACTAACAACACACATATTAAAACATTTATACACATTTAGAAGACAATATTAATAATTAATCGGATATGTATGTCTTTACAAGTGTGCATAACATTCGCTATAATTACATAATCAAAAGTATACATTAAATTATATTAAATTCCTTCTATATAATTAACTAGCATTTCCCGCGGCTCCGCCCGCGTTCAGATGATCAAAAACCAAATTCTTAGGTTTTACACATTAGTATACTCTTACATATATCACTTTCATTGCGCACCGCATGATTGGTAAATAATGGCAGAGATTGACAATGCCACAAAGGTTCCTCCGTTAATCTCATATTTGATTTAGTAATTTTGCACTTTTTGTTTTAGCAATAACATTTATGTAAGTCTATACTACTGTTTTGTATGTTTATTTAATTTTGGGCAATAAACTCTTAAACTACGGAATTAATTTTAATCATTTTTTACTAATAGACAGCCAGCGCCCTCCCCCCTCACGACCGCCCCGCCCTCGCCTTGCATCGAGCTGAGAGCGCGTTCACCCATAGTCCGCGTAAAGTTAAATATGTATATTTTTAAACTATGATATCTCCTAAGATATTTATTGAAATCAAATGATGTCAAGGGAAATTTTGTTCAAAATTAAATACTTGTGGTGAATAACGTATTTATTTTGATAAGGATTAATATCATGTTTATAAAAACACCTTCGGAAGTAATGCATTATTTTAGAACAAATTTGATTACTATAAAAAGGGTTATATTGAGTCAACCTTAAAAGATAGACATATGCTGTCGCGGACTTTTTTTTAGAACTTTTAAAGGAGAATAATTCCGTCATACACTACTTTTGCGTAACTTTAACCGTTTACGCAGCGCACGCAACGAAAGCTCTCAAAAGGAATTATTTTTTCCCGTTTTTGCAACATTTTTCATTTATGCTCCGCTCTTATTGGTCGCAGCTTGATGTTATATAGCCTAAAGCCTTCCTCGATAAATGGACTATCCAACACAAAAAGAATTTTTCAATTCCAACCAGTAGTTCCTGAGATTAGCGCGTTCAACCAAACAAACAAACAATCAAACAATCAAACAAACTCTTCAGCTTTATAATATTAGTATAGATAAATTAGTATAGAAAAAAAGTATTAGTATAGAAAAACTGCCTCGGTGGTGTAGTGGCTAGCATGTACGGCTGCACATCCTGAGGTCCTGGGTTCGAGTCCCGGGTCGGGCCAAGTTTAGTTATTGAGTCTTTCTGTATAGTAAGCCTCAGTAGCAGCCCGGAGTTGGGAAGTTGGCGGTGTTTCACCCCCGTGCCTCGGAGAGCACGTAAAGCCGTCGGTCCTGCGCCTTAACTCTCACCGGTCGTGTCGAGTAGTCGTCCCACCGGAGTATGAGAGTGACAGGAATAGAGAGTGCACTTGTGTCTGCGCGTACATTTGTGCACTATAATATCTCCTGCGCAGTTGGCTAGTCTCAATGAGATTGGCCGCCGTGGCCGGAATCGGTCAGGAGGACATTATTATAGATAAATACAATTTAAATACAATAAAAATGATTCATAATAAGTCAACACCTGTTAGCCAAAATAATTAATTTAAATAATGTTAAAAAAATTGTTATAACCTTAAAATCTAATTAGTTAAGATTAAACATAATTAATTTTCACCTAAGGTGAAGTATTGTTTCGTGTAATAGTTTTTCATAATTACTAGAAATATTACAAAGAAACGGTATTTTTGATTTATAAACCGTCAAACTTTAGCACATCACTATAATAGTCAATATATAAATATAGTAATTCTATAGCATACTTGGCTTCATTGCGATTTTAAGAAAGGGCAAATTGTGTATTTCTGTCTCTGTCCCTCTCGTAAAGAAGTGTATAACAAGAAAACACAGTATTAAATCAACTATTTTAATCACAATAATCATCTTATTACATTCTTTTCTCAACCTTATCAAGACCAAACATTTTTCCTCTTTTAAAAAGTTAATAACTAAAGTTGGTATTCTCTTTTAGAATTAGTAACAAAACAAACAGTATAAGTCAAATATATATAAACTATCTCAACGCATTAAACAACAATTACATGAATTTACATGAAGTATTTAAACAATCATTATTACATTTATGTACATATATTTTCTAACTCGGTACAAATGATATAATCTTATATAAAACACTTCAAACCTATAGTTTACCACTACCGTGTAATGTCCTCACCGGGCCAGCAGCTATTGCCAAGTAAATTATATTTTTCGTGCTGACGCCTGAAGAAATGTCACGAAGTAACGTATTTACCGCCATTCCCTTTTTTTTTTGTAAAAGTTGAAGAGGGCGCCTCACACTAGAGTTGCCACAGGGTAAAAATACCATGGCGACAACATCCGGCCGTCCTGCACATGCATTCGCCCCTGAATGCATTATAGTTTGATGCAGGAGCTGAGAACAAAATATTGGTGTTGCATTAATTCAAACTGAAAATATTTGTTTTAGTTGTAATCAGTGTTAGTTCCTGTAACACCAATTACCGTCAACTAAAATTATTATAGTGTTATATGAAACTTCTTGATATGGCAGCGCTTTTACCATGGTTTACCAAGCTAAATGATGTACATATCATTAGCCACCCATTACCATTTATCCGAAGCATCCTGTTCCGAGGACTTTCCACCATACCATCCTTCATTTCATATTTCACTACTTTTCGAAGCGACTGCATTAAACAATATCTATGTAATATACACGTATATATTGTAAATATATATATATATATAATAAACTAATTGAAATTTAACAAACTGGGAGATATTGATACATATTTATTCTGAATAGTTAAGAATATTAAGTTTATTGATGTTACCTGCATTTTGACAACATCCGGGCTTACTCATCTTTCATATTATTAATATGAATCCATGGTTTCATATTCTCAGCACAGGTAATCCCATCATAACGTTTGGAACTTCTTTCAGATCCTCTCATATCCATAATCCTGTATCGATCATGACCTAGAGCGTCTACGACTTGAAAAGGGCCTTTGTACACAGGCATTAGTTTGGTACTTTTACCATCATTTGACTGACTAGAAATTTTGATAACTACTAAATCTCCAGCTTTATAAATTTTAGCCTCCTTTCGTCGTGCATCGAACGCTTGTTTTTGCTTCTCGGCCTCTATTTTTATTTTTTCATCAACTGTTTTTCTTAAAGTAGTAACATCAATTAAAGTCTCTGAATTGTCATCGTCAGCGATTTTATCATTATCCATTCGAATTCTATATCCAAAAAATATCTCACTTGGCACTGCTGATGTGGTTTTATTTATAGTACTATTTATACCCTGCTGTATCTTTGTAATATGTTCGTCCCACTTATTATTACTAGAATCTGCACCTAATGCCCGTAGGGCTTCCAGAATAGTTTGATTATACCTTTCTACTTGCCCATTAGAACGAGGCATAGCCGTGGCAATAACATGAAGTCTTATATTCTTATCGTTACAGTAAGTCTTAAATAATTTAGATGTAAAAGCTGTACCTGCATCAGATATCAGCCTTTTTGGATTACCAAATACTTTAAATATTTTATCTAACTCATTGATAACAATTTTAGTTTTTGTATTTTTAACTGGTGAAATGAACACAAATTTCGTGAATGAATCTACCATGACTAATAAATAAGAGTTTTTTCGTGTAGATTGTATAAAAGGGCCTACGTGATCTATATGAAGCGTATGAAATGGTCTAGCGTATTTTGGAATAGGATATAATTTTCCTGGTTTTTTCCCATGAATATTTTTATAATATATACAATTAAGACAATTATTTATATATTTCTGTACAGTTCTTTTTAGTTTCGGAAACCAATACTTTGATCTAATTCTCTCGATTGTCTTATCTACCGCAAAATGACCTACATCGTCATGATTCATCCGTATTATTTGCCAAATACATGACTTTGGTACTACCCATCGTCGCCCATATTCAGTCGAACGAAATACTTTGTTACCTACTAACTCATATTCCTGAAAAATACGTTTATTATTCTCGGCCTCACCTGACTGTAGGATATCTCTAATACTAGTGATATTCGAATCTTGTAATTGGACTGCTAAAAGCCAATCACCTTCTGAAATTGACATAATATTATCTACAGTTTGTACCATATCATCGGGAACTGGATTTCGGCTTAGCGCATCAACATGTTTCATTTGTGCACCTGCTCTGTGAATTACTTCAAACGTAAATTCCTGAGTTTGCAATACCCACCTACTAATACGCGGCAAGATTGTTTGTTTAGTTAATGCATAACGTACAGCGTTACAATCGGTTATAATTTTAAATTTACAGCCCAATAAATAATGTCTAAATTTCTGTAATCCTACTACTACTGCTAATAATTCAAGTTCGAAGGAATGATATTTTTTTTCGTCGTTACTAGTTTGCCGGCTATAAAAATATACGGGTTTTTCACCAGAATCTGTGCACTGAACCAAGATACAACCGATTCCATCGCGACTCGCATCCGTATATAAACATGTTGGATATTTAGGATCGAAAATACTTAATATGGCATTGTCTATTAATGCTAATTTAAGATTTTTAATAGCTTGCTCTTGTAGTGGACCCCATTGCCAGATTGAATCCTTTTTTAAGAGATTTGTTAAAGGTTTGGATAGCAAAGCACAATCTTTTATAAACTTTCGAAAATAATTAATTAACCCTAAAAATTGTCTTAACTGATGAATCGTTTTTGGGGTAGGAAAATCTTGGATAGCTTTTAATTTTCTAGAATTAGGTCGTATACCATTTTCAGAGATTTCATATCCTAAAAATGAAATATTAGTTTTGAAAAAACTACATTTATTCAAGTTAATCGTCAAATTATTTTGATGAAAAATATCTAATACTTTACGTAAAATTTCTATATTTTCATCAATCGTTTCTGATATAATTAATATATCGTCCATGTAACAAACGACTTTCCCAAATCTTAATTTTCCTAAAACTCTGTCCATTAATTTTTGAAAAATTGCCGGTCCATTACATAAGCCGAACGGCATTCTTACGAATTCATAATGACCGTCCGGCGTTACAAATGCTGTTTTATGAATGGAATCAGGTTTAATACAAATTTGATAATAACCACATTTCAAATCAAGTGAACTAAAATATTTACACCCTCTCAATCTGTCAATGAGGTCCTCAATGATAGGCATTGGATATTTATCTTTTACAGTGACCTTATTTAATTGTCTATAATCTATGCATAAACGCTTTTCTCCAGATGCCTTATCTACTAGTAATGCTGGACTTGCATAAGCTGAATTACTATTACGAATAATATCATTTTTAAATAATTCATCGATTATTTTGCGGGTAGTTTCTCTTTCGTACTCAGACATTCTATACGGTCTTTGACAAACAGGCCTACTTGAATTCAATTCAATTTCTAACTCAACTGCGCTAGTTTTACCTAAAGTAGCTAAATCTTTCGAAATACATTTACTATATTCCGAGAAAATTTCATCAAGAACCAAGTCATTCCGAGTTTTCATTAAAATATTATTATTATCAATAGCCGCGACATTAAACTGCTGAACTGGTGAAAATGTTAATAAATCACCTATACGTTTATACATAATACGCTTATCTTCTGTAAAATTTCGTCCAATTAAAATATTACAACTCGATAATGAATCAATAATATATAAAACTATACTAAGTTCAATGTTATCAACCTTTAAACTACCAGTTATAGCTTGCGAAACTTGAAAGCTAGACTCGCTAGTAAAACCTACCAAATTAACAGGTGCCTCGAGTTTAAACGTTTCGAAATTATACTTTTTAACCAAATCACATGTAATTAATGAACAATCACTTCCCATATCAAAAAATGCTTCACTTTCTATACCATTTAAATATATAATCTTATAAAATTTATGCTTTGTCTTTGACTCTACAATCATCTTAACTTCTTTATCGTTTTCTAGCTTAGGTTTTTGTTTCAACCTGCACACTTTTTCTATATGACCTAATTTACTACAAAAAATACACTTGACCTTATCACTGAGTGTACAATCAAACCTTCTATGACCAGACTCACCACACCGATAGCACACAAAATTATTTCGTGAACTACCTTCATTATTAGATATAGATTCTATTTTATTATTAAGATTTACTTGAGTACTCAATGGCTGTCGATTTAGAGACTTAGTTGAAAAAATATTTTTCTGTATCGACACTTTCTCAGGTTGGACATAAATTTTACCGTGCAAAAATGAAGCTAAATCATCACAATATTTAAAATTCCCTGCTTCAGCTGCTGTTGAAATATTAATGTCTCCAATTGAACCTACTATAATTGCTATAATGTCTTGTTCTTTAAAATCTAACTGTAATTTATCTATTTTCCCTTTTTGTTGAAAATAAAACTCATATAAAGACTGACTAGGTAATGGTTTGGTATCAATCAATTGCTTAAGTAAGACGAACATATTTCTTTTTATTTGAAATGTATCAGATAAAGTATCACGCCATTTTCGCCATCGCCACGTTGTCCATGATGTCTCATATTTTTGCAACGAATCTATCCAAATTTTAGCAGAATTTTTTAATTTTTGCAATGCTTGATATTTAATCATACTATCAGACCAACCAAACGCTAAAGAGTTTGCTTCAACCACATTTAACCACATATCTATATTATCAACTAATGGATCGAATTCTGGAATCACTGACGATAAAATGACATTTTGACTCACAGTTGGTGATTTCTTTCGTATCCTTTTATTTCGTGTTCGTCGACCTTGTCCACTGCTACTGCTACTGGACGTACTCGAAGAACTTGACGTAGAATACCTTCGTGCACGCTTACGACGCGGCATCATGTAGGCATAAGTTGCACCTCACTTCTGATAACAAGAAAACACAGTATTAAATCAACTATTTTAATCACAATAATCATCTTATTACATTCTTTTCTCAACCTTATCAAGACCAAACATTTTTCCTCTTTTAAAAAGTTAATAACTAAAGTTGGTATTCTCTTTTAGAATTAGTAACAAAACAAACAGTATAAGTCAAATATATATAAACTATCTCAACGCATTAAACAACAATTACATGAATTTACATGAAGTATTTAAACAATCATTATTACATTTATGTACATATATTTTCTAACTCGGTACAAATGATATAATCTTATATAAAACACTTCAAACCTATAGTTTACCACTACCGTGTAATGTCCTCACCGGGCCAGCAGCTATTGCCAAGTAAATTATATTTTTCGTGCTGACGCCTGAAGAAATGTCACGAAGTAACGTATTTACCGCCATTCCCTTTTTTTTTTGTAAAAGTTGAAGAGGGCGCCTCACACTAGAGTTGCCACAGGGTAAAAATACCATGGCGACAACATCCGGCCGTCCTGCACATGCATTCGCCCCTGAATGCATTATAGTTTGATGCAGGAGCTGAGAACAAAATATTGGTGTTGCATTAATTCAAACTGAAAATATTTGTTTTAGTTGTAATCAGTGTTAGTTCCTGTAACACCAATTACCGTCAACTAAAATTATTATAGTGTTATATGAAACTTCTTGATATGGCAGCGCTTTTACCATGGTTTACCAAGCTAAATGATGTACATATCATTAGCCACCCATTACCATTTATCCGAAGCATCCTGTTCCGAGGACTTTCCACCATACCATCCTTCATTTCATATTTCACTACTTTTCGAAGCGACTGCATTAAACAATATCTATGTAATATACACGTATATATTGTAAATATATATATATATATAATAAACTAATTGAAATTTAACAAACTGGGAGATATTGATACATATTTATTCTGAATAGTTAAGAATATTAAGTTTATTGATGTTACCTGCATTTTGACAACATCCGGGCTTACTCATCTTTCATATTATTAATATGAATCCATGGTTTCATATTCTCAGCACAGGTAATCCCATCATAACGTTTGGAACTTCTTTCAGATCCTCTCATATCCATAATCCTGTATCGATCATGACCTAGAGCGTCTACGACTTGAAAAGGGCCTTTGTACACAGGCATTAGTTTGGTACTTTTACCATCATTTGACTGACTAGAAATTTTGATAACTACTAAATCTCCAGCTTTATAAATTTTAGCCTCCTTTCGTCGTGCATCGAACGCTTGTTTTTGCTTCTCGGCCTCTATTTTTATTTTTTCATCAACTGTTTTTCTTAAAGTAGTAACATCAATTAAAGTCTCTGAATTGTCATCGTCAGCGATTTTATCATTATCCATTCGAATTCTATATCCAAAAAATATCTCACTTGGCACTGCTGATGTGGTTTTATTTATAGTACTATTTATACCCTGCTGTATCTTTGTAATATGTTCGTCCCACTTATTATTACTAGAATCTGCACCTAATGCCCGTAGGGCTTCCAGAATAGTTTGATTATACCTTTCTACTTGCCCATTAGAACGAGGCATAGCCGTGGCAATAACATGAAGTCTTATATTCTTATCGTTACAGTAAGTCTTAAATAATTTAGATGTAAAAGCTGTACCTGCATCAGATATCAGCCTTTTTGGATTACCAAATACTTTAAATATTTTATCTAACTCATTGATAACAATTTTAGTTTTTGTATTTTTAACTGGTGAAATGAACACAAATTTCGTGAATGAATCTACCATGACTAATAAATAAGAGTTTTTTCGTGTAGATTGTATAAAAGGGCCTACGTGATCTATATGAAGCGTATGAAATGGTCTAGCGTATTTTGGAATAGGATATAATTTTCCTGGTTTTTTCCCATGAATATTTTTATAATATATACAATTAAGACAATTATTTATATATTTCTGTACAGTTCTTTTTAGTTTCGGAAACCAATACTTTGATCTAATTCTCTCGATTGTCTTATCTACCGCAAAATGACCTACATCGTCATGATTCATCCGTATTATTTGCCAAATACATGACTTTGGTACTACCCATCGTCGCCCATATTCAGTCGAACGAAATACTTTGTTACCTACTAACTCATATTCCTGAAAAATACGTTTATTATTCTCGGCCTCACCTGACTGTAGGATATCTCTAATACTAGTGATATTCGAATCTTGTAATTGGACTGCTAAAAGCCAATCACCTTCTGAAATTGACATAATATTATCTACAGTTTGTACCATATCATCGGGAACTGGATTTCGGCTTAGCGCATCAACATGTTTCATTTGTGCACCTGCTCTGTGAATTACTTCAAACGTAAATTCCTGAGTTTGCAATACCCACCTACTAATACGCGGCAAGATTGTTTGTTTAGTTAATGCATAACGTACAGCGTTACAATCGGTTATAATTTTAAATTTACAGCCCAATAAATAATGTCTAAATTTCTGTAATCCTACTACTACTGCTAATAATTCAAGTTCGAAGGAATGATATTTTTTTTCGTCGTTACTAGTTTGCCGGCTATAAAAATATACGGGTTTTTCACCAGAATCTGTGCACTGAACCAAGATACAACCGATTCCATCGCGACTCGCATCCGTATATAAACATGTTGGATATTTAGGATCGAAAATACTTAATATGGCATTGTCTATTAATGCTAATTTAAGATTTTTAATAGCTTGCTCTTGTAGTGGACCCCATTGCCAGATTGAATCCTTTTTTAAGAGATTTGTTAAAGGTTTGGATAGCAAAGCACAATCTTTTATAAACTTTCGAAAATAATTAATTAACCCTAAAAATTGTCTTAACTGATGAATCGTTTTTGGGGTAGGAAAATCTTGGATAGCTTTTAATTTTCTAGAATTAGGTCGTATACCATTTTCAGAGATTTCATATCCTAAAAATGAAATATTAGTTTTGAAAAAACTACATTTATTCAAGTTAATCGTCAAATTATTTTGATGAAAAATATCTAATACTTTACGTAAAATTTCTATATTTTCATCAATCGTTTCTGATATAATTAATATATCGTCCATGTAACAAACGACTTTCCCAAATCTTAATTTTCCTAAAACTCTGTCCATTAATTTTTGAAAAATTGCCGGTCCATTACATAAGCCGAACGGCATTCTTACGAATTCATAATGACCGTCCGGCGTTACAAATGCTGTTTTATGAATGGAATCAGGTTTAATACAAATTTGATAATAACCACATTTCAAATCAAGTGAACTAAAATATTTACACCCTCTCAATCTGTCAATGAGGTCCTCAATGATAGGCATTGGATATTTATCTTTTACAGTGACCTTATTTAATTGTCTATAATCTATGCATAAACGCTTTTCTCCAGATGCCTTATCTACTAGTAATGCTGGACTTGCATAAGCTGAATTACTATTACGAATAATATCATTTTTAAATAATTCATCGATTATTTTGCGGGTAGTTTCTCTTTCGTACTCAGACATTCTATACGGTCTTTGACAAACAGGCCTACTTGAATTCAATTCAATTTCTAACTCAACTGCGCTA
The DNA here is from genome assembly GCA_905404265.1 of Fabriciana adippe. Taxonomy (NCBI): domain Eukaryota; kingdom Metazoa; phylum Arthropoda; class Insecta; order Lepidoptera; family Nymphalidae; genus Fabriciana; species Fabriciana adippe. The sequence continues at coordinate 6,298,143 of FR990003.1, forward strand.
GTTTTACCTAAAGTAGCTAAATCTTTCGAAATACATTTACTATATTCCGAGAAAATTTCATCAAGAACCAAGTCATTCCGAGTTTTCATTAAAATATTATTATTATCAATAGCCGCGACATTAAACTGCTGAACTGGTGAAAATGTTAATAAATCACCTATACGTTTATACATAATACGCTTATCTTCTGTAAAATTTCGTCCAATTAAAATATTACAACTCGATAATGAATCAATAATATATAAAACTATACTAAGTTCAATGTTATCAACCTTTAAACTACCAGTTATAGCTTGCGAAACTTGAAAGCTAGACTCGCTAGTAAAACCTACCAAATTAACAGGTGCCTCGAGTTTAAACGTTTCGAAATTATACTTTTTAACCAAATCACATGTAATTAATGAACAATCACTTCCCATATCAAAAAATGCTTCACTTTCTATACCATTTAAATATATAATCTTATAAAATTTATGCTTTGTCTTTGACTCTACAATCATCTTAACTTCTTTATCGTTTTCTAGCTTAGGTTTTTGTTTCAACCTGCACACTTTTTCTATATGACCTAATTTACTACAAAAAATACACTTGACCTTATCACTGAGTGTACAATCAAACCTTCTATGACCAGACTCACCACACCGATAGCACACAAAATTATTTCGTGAACTACCTTCATTATTAGATATAGATTCTATTTTATTATTAAGATTTACTTGAGTACTCAATGGCTGTCGATTTAGAGACTTAGTTGAAAAAATATTTTTCTGTATCGACACTTTCTCAGGTTGGACATAAATTTTACCGTGCAAAAATGAAGCTAAATCATCACAATATTTAAAATTCCCTGCTTCAGCTGCTGTTGAAATATTAATGTCTCCAATTGAACCTACTATAATTGCTATAATGTCTTGTTCTTTAAAATCTAACTGTAATTTATCTATTTTCCCTTTTTGTTGAAAATAAAACTCATATAAAGACTGACTAGGTAATGGTTTGGTATCAATCAATTGCTTAAGTAAGACGAACATATTTCTTTTTATTTGAAATGTATCAGATAAAGTATCACGCCATTTTCGCCATCGCCACGTTGTCCATGATGTCTCATATTTTTGCAACGAATCTATCCAAATTTTAGCAGAATTTTTTAATTTTTGCAATGCTTGATATTTAATCATACTATCAGACCAACCAAACGCTAAAGAGTTTGCTTCAACCACATTTAACCACATATCTATATTATCAACTAATGGATCGAATTCTGGAATCACTGACGATAAAATGACATTTTGACTCACAGTTGGTGATTTCTTTCGTATCCTTTTATTTCGTGTTCGTCGACCTTGTCCACTGCTACTGCTACTGGACGTACTCGAAGAACTTGACGTAGAATACCTTCGTGCACGCTTACGACGCGGCATCATGTAGGCATAAGTTGCACCTCACTTCTGATAACAAGAAAACACAGTATTAAATCAACTATTTTAATCACAATAATCATCTTATTACATTCTTTTCTCAACCTTATCAAGACCAAACATTTTTCCTCTTTTAAAAAGTTAATAACTAAAGTTGGTATTCTCTTTTAGAATTAGTAACAAAACAAACAGTATAAGTCAAATATATATAAACTATCTCAACGCATTAAACAACAATTACATGAATTTACATGAAGTATTTAAACAATCATTATTACATTTATGTACATATATTTTCTAACTCGGTACAAATGATATAATCTTATATAAAACACTTCAAACCTATAGTTTACCACTACCGTGTAATGTCCTCACCGGGCCAGCAGCTATTGCCAAGTAAATTATATTTTTCGTGCTGACGCCTGAAGAAATGTCACGAAGTAACGTATTTACCGCCATTCCCTTTTTTTTTTGTAAAAGTTGAAGAGGGCGCCTCACACTAGAGTTGCCACAGGGTAAAAATACCATGGCGACAACATGTATAAGAAGGACACAATCAAATATATTGTAAATGTTCAATTAAATACAGCTCCTCCATGCTTGTTATTACTCTAAGATGATAACAGTTATGTTTTTGTTTTTAAATACCGTCATATTAATACCACACTCAAAAGGTTTGGAAGAAAAAAAAATCAAGACATCCGAATCAACCAATCTAAAATCTACAATTTTGTTTTTTTTTTTTTATAATTTTAATATAGATGACAGAAGACAAATCCAATCACGTATAATTCATCAAAATCAGTTCAGCCATTTAGGAATTACGAGGCAATATAGTACTGAGTTTATCATGCGTTTGTATCGACATAAATGCAAGTTAAATTCACATGTTTTAACTTTTAAGTACATAATCTATACTAATATTTTAAAGCTTAGTAGTTTAAACAAACTCTTCAGAGTTTGTTTGTTTGTTTGTTTGGTTGAACGCGCTAATCTCAGGAACTACTAATCCGATTTGAAAAATTCTTTTTGCATTAGATAGCCCGTTAACTGAGGAAGGTTATAGGTTATATATCATCCCGGAAAAATGTACAGTTCCTGTGGGATAGATTTGTTTTTGTCTAGGGACGAACCCAAAGCGAAGCGAGGGTGAGTCGCTAGTATATACATATATCGACACAGATATGTGTAGGCGACATTTTGTCTGCGTGTTCATAAAAAGTTGTGTGTAGCCCTAATATTTTGAGCTCGACACTTATTTGTCGCGACGGTGATTTGTTCTGTCAAATGAATGAGTGAGATAAAAATCAAACTAAAAACTTTTTTCTCTGGTTTTATTTTGTTTTTGTTCCCATTGTAAATAGATGTTTGAAGTAATACTTCTTTTGGCGCGTTAGAGAAGAAAATGATAAGTGAATTTTTTACGTTGCGACAGATTAAGACTACAGTCTGAAGTTAGTCGCGGTGTCTGTCTGTAATCAAATGTTGCTAGTTAAATTTAACCCACTTTTCAGTGTCGGATTGAGCTGAAATTTGACACACACGTTTAGTTCTTGTGACTGCACGATTACCTAAACGCCGCCATTTTAAATCCAATATGGCGAACTTTACAAAATAGTGGTTCATTTCGATAGTGACCCTTATGATATGGGCGTCAAATGAAAGGGTTTGCTGAGAAGAATAAGAAAAAAAGCAAAAAATATTAAAAAAAAGTTTAAACATTTAAAAATAACAAGCTATTATTTAAATACTCTAAAAAAAAGAAGTATAACTTCTTACGTGCGTACATAAGTATAGTATACAATCTATAAACAAGTGTAAAATATACAAGTAAAAAATTAAATCGCGGAAGAATTTAAAAACAAATATTTTCATTTAAAATGACATATATTTGTTTAAATCTAAGAAAATATTAATTAAAAGTAAAATCAGCAACAACTAAATAAATGTACACATGATTTACAGTTCCATTTTTTATCTTTAACTTAGTATAGATTTCTCCGAGATGAGATAGGTATTTTCCCGCAGTAAAAAGTATCCTATATGTTGACTCAGATAACCAGTTATCATTATACTAAATTTCATCAAAATCTGTCCAATTGTTTTCTCGTGATGCGTCCTCAGGCAGACAGACAAATAATAAAGAAGACAGATAGATAATAAATAAAAAAAAACTGTAGATTCGGCCTCTGTACCGAAAATAATGACTCGATAAAGATTTGACTCTTATTATATACCAATGTATATAGGTATATAAATGTAATTCTTCTCAAAGATTGTCGACTAACGTTTAAGAAATGAAGCCCTTATTCTCTCTTCTCTGAAAAATGTAAACGGTCTCCATGGCAACGGGAATAGTAGCATAAATAGCAAAATCACGCTACTATTTTTGACTTTGACATTATTTTTTTCGGACTCCGTGTATATAATTCTTTAGTCCAAGTACAAAACATACATTCAGCTTGCAATATCTAGTTAACTGTTAACCGGTCCAGGTTCTGAGAGGCTGAGGTCGCTGCGACTCGCCGCATCATACACCAGCACATCGCGTGCGTATTTCCGCCGTCGCACAACGCAGCGTTCTGCGGTTATAATCGCACTCACTGCTGTGGAAATATGCCTTATTAATAGATACCTTGATAAAGCTTAGGCTTAGTTTGATTGACCTTTATAGCCATAACAATATGATATATGAAATATTTAAAAAAAAACAAGCAATTAAAAAAAAATAAAAAATTCAGCAAGTCAGAACTCGCACATCAAGGGCTCTGTCTATACTTCCGTGTAATGGAATATTAAATGTTTACCTAATTTATACGTTAAAAGTAAAAGAAAATATTTACTTATATATGTATGTAGGTATGTACGTACAATATTCATTTTATGGGCTACATTAAATTAGCATTTCATCTAACTACTATATAAATGCGAAAGTTTAGATGAATGGATGTTCGTTACTCAATCACGCCAGAACGGCTGAATGGAGCTGGATGAAATTTGCCAGAGAGGTAGATTATAGTCTGGAATTGCGTATATACACATACTTTTTATCCCGGAAAAATGTACCAAATTCCAGTGGGATAGATTTGTTTCTATTCTTCACTAGTGTCGAACTCGAGTAAAGCAAGGGTGAGCCGCAAATAGTACCTATATTATACTTATTTGAGAGATCATTATTTTTACTTATGATAAATACCCCATGTCTAAAAAACTACTTAAGTATTATTACTATTCTTTATAATATCATGAGTCTTTCTTAGATTTATGCGAATATTAGAATATTTAAATAAGACTATCATTTCGGAAAAACCTTAGTCTCCCCCGTACCATGATTGCTGTAAAAATAAATCCGGGAAATAATCCGAAAAGATAGTTTTATTGACGACAAGTTTGGCTTCGTTTGTAGTAACCCTACTTGTACAGCGGTCGCGAATTCAAGTCCCGCTGGGGGCATTCATTTGTGTGATGAGCACGAATGTTTGTACTCCAGTCATGGGTGTTTATATTTATAATATGTATGTATTTAAAGTTATATATGTGTAGTGCATCTACTATCTGGTATCCATAAAACAGGCCTCGTAGCTTACCATGGAACTGATGGTGCTGTGTGTTAATGTACCAACATATTTATTTATTTAAAATATCATGAGTATCTTTAGTCTTTACCAACAGAAAGACTACGTACTAACCAGGTCTATTAACCGTACTCTGTACCATCCTCTCGATCTTGTGCTCTTGTCGCCAACGGAAGAACATCTTTTTAATTATCGCCATGACTAGAGCTATCATGAATATGCTTATTCCAAACAAAATTGTGTATAAAGCCATTTTTATATCTTTTAAAAATCATTTTTTAATATATTTTTTATTATTATTATGACATGACGTTTGAGAAATTAGGTTGTTGTGATAAAACTTACTGAAATTTTTATACGAGGTTTTTAAAATAAAAAAACAATGAAGTGTACAATATGTCTTATTTGATTTATACACTTAATATAATAAAATATATTTTTATTACTATTATCTTTTTTTTTAATAATAATTAAAATAATTAATAAAAATGATGAAATATTATTTATTTAATCGTATTTGGCTGTTTAATTTTCGACAAGTGCCTAAAAATATTGTCATGATTTAAAAAAAAACACAAATAAATTACGCGCGAATACAAATTACAAATAAATCTTTGAAATCTATCTAAATTATAGCGTTTATTAGTTGACAAAATGTTTTATTATTCACAATAACGATATGATAAATGAAGATTATGGCGAGTATTTTAAAATTATTTATATTAATAATATGTATTTTATTTATTTAAAGCTTTTGTTTAGTTTATACATTTATTAGTTTTGTAAGTTATCGGATTTATATTTTAATAATATTTCAGTTGAATTTTTAAGACAAAAATATCGCTGTGCAATAATAATAGCAGTTATAAAAACCAAACCCGCCAACAAGACAATGGATGAACATATAAATAATTTAAAACAAACCTTCAATGAAGTTATGAATACAAGCGATAATGTATCAGTTTGTGAAAAAGATTTCAATTTTAGTGACAATGACAGTGATACCAGTGTTACGATATTGGAAAATTTTGAATTTAATTATTTAAATGTCCAACAAAAAGACAGTACATTGATAGATATGCAAGGTTTAGGCGATATGGAAAATCCTGTGAATGATGTAAGTTAAAATAGTAGGTATATTACATTTGTATGTATGGGAAATTGAGCAATAAATGAGGTATAATAAAATTCTACTTATCTTTCAAAATTTAAACCAGAAACAATATGTTTTTGAAACATTAAAGTCAAATTTAAAAATTCTTAAGATTTGTCATTCAAGACCACGCTGCCATTCATGACGGCGTGGTCTTGAAGGATCGTGGTCTGGATTTCATCCCGCTTCACTCGGATCCACGAGCGAGCGCGTTACCACTGGGGTACCACTGGCTCATTTGCGATCTGCAAGATTATATTAATATAAACATAATTTTTTAGAGAACATAGGTTCGATCCCATACGCAGTAACTACTATGTATAAAGTAATAATTTTATTGTATACATTTTATATATAGTAGGATTATATTCTGGGTGATAAAAGAATCTCATTTCCATCTTAAAGATATGTAAATACTAGATGTTTCTTTATGTCAGAAATATTGCGTATCATCAAAAAATGCGATCGATCGAACTTAAAAATAAGTAGTAATAGTTAAATCTATACATATAATAAAATTATAACTGAGTCGAATCTGTACATTAAATATTTTCCTCTGTATCGATAATAATGACAATTTCAATAATATTTTAGGAAAATCTTATTGAAATTGTCATTATTATCGATACAGAGGCTGAATCTATATTTTTTGGAATTTTTGTCTGTCTGGGAACGGATCATGAGAAAACCACTGGAGGGATTTTAATGAAATTTAGTATGTTGATAGCTGGTTATCCGGGTCAACATATAGGATACTTTTTACTGCGGGAAAATATCTCATCTCTGAGAAATCTATGCTAACCGTTAAACTTAAAACTTATCTAGGGACGAACCCGAGCGGAGCATGGATGAGTCGCTAGTTATTAAATAATATTCGTATTTATTATTAAATAAAAGCTTGATAAAAATAAAAAAAAAACCCTCAACTTTGAATGCACAGAAGTATTTTTTTTACCATTCACAGATAATAAATCCTAATTCACAATCAACGTATTGCGAAACACAAAATTCAAATTTAATGTCCTTAGAAAAAATGCTGGATGAAAACACATCTTTTCCTTCTTCTCAAAATAATAATATTCCTATACTTGATTCTGAAGCTACTGAGTTATACACAGTTAACGCGTTTACAGACAAACATACACATGTCAGCCAAAGCCAAGATAATTTAGTAATATCTAATAAATATTTCTTACCAAAGTCAGATGCAACTAAAAGTTGCGAACGAATTTTAGATGATAAAAATATGGACAAAGTTATAAATTTTGATATTAATAATAATTTAACAAATGATAATTTGAAGTTAGCTGAAATCAATTCGGATAAAAACAATAAATTACAGGATAAAGATGAAATTGTAATAAATAATGGTGTTAAAACTACAGAAAGCAATATAAATATGAATTTTTCTCCAGATTTTATTGAATTATATGATGAAAATGCCAAAAACGATTCACAAAAAAATGTAAATATCGATAATATCACAGCAGATTCAGAGTGTAGTCAATTAACACTAGATTTGTTTTTTAAAAATAAAACTAATGAAAAATTACAAACAAAAATATCAAAAAACAACACACAAATTCCCCAAAACGCATATTCATTTGATGAATACGAAAATTTTTCTGATTCAAGTCAAAATTTTAGTTTAAACTCATTATCAAATGTTAAAGAAAAAGTAAATAAAGATGTTTCTCAAATAAATAATGATAATAATAGAGAAGAAGAACCAGATAAAATAAAAGATATTGTTACAACAAAAGGTATTGTTATTATTGATGGGAAAATTGAGGTTTCTAAAGCAAATATCATTTCGGAAGAGAAATTAAATGTTAAAATAGATGAATTGGATGACAAAATGGAGTGTATTTCAAAGGACTCATATGAAATGCAAGACGTTACAGAATCTCAAGTAGATATAGTTACATTTAAAGTTCTAGAAGAATTGAATAATATAAAGAATTATTTGAACAAAAGAGAGAGAAGTAGCGAAAGATACAGAAGTAGTCAGTTTGATTCTCTTATTAATGGTGAGATATTTTTAGATACTTTTTAGATTTTAAAAGTAATTTTTGTTAAGGATTAGTTTGAATTAACTTTAAATAACTTAAAAGTTACTAGTTTTTTAAATGTTTGTTTACGCGTTATTCAATTTCCAAGACCAGCTGATCGGATTTTTGAAATTATACTTCTTTTGCCGCGTTTAGTATTACAGTATGAAGTTAGTCGTTATTGGCTACAGTGTGAAGTTAATCGTTAAATCTCTATTTAGTATAGTGTGAAGAAGGCACACATGTTTGGTTCTATTTGGCCTGTTATTGATTTGTGTAAAATATTAAAATCGTACACTTCGCAACTAACTCTGTTTTTTAATCTCAGAGGCTAAATTGACACATGCAAATGTCAAATTTACAAATAATGTTGCCAGCTCTTTTGGTGCAGTGTTGTACCTACGATAACGTAACTTTTTACCTGTATTAGACGATTCGTTTCAAAATTTTATATTCAAAAGCGTATAATTAAAATTAATATTATTAGTTTTAAATCATTAAATATCATATTTATTTTTTTAAATATTATATTTATTAATTTAAATGTTATATTTATTAATTTTAAATCATTAAAATTAACATTATAAAATTTAAATTGACATTATCAATTTTGTATTCTTACGTTTTAAATAAGTACCTACACATTATTTAAGGATAACTTATTATAAAAAAAAAAAACGATACTTGATTTTACTAACGTTAATTTTCGATAGTGTTACATCACTATTTAAGAATTGCAAAAAACTGACAACCCACGAAATGTCAGTTTTGTCTCTGAGGTTAAAAAATAAAAAACAGGGTATACATGACCAGAAAGAAGTTAGCATGTAAATTATTTTTTTGTATTATGCTATATGCTAATAAATTGCTCTTGAAATGCTCCTCCGAAATCTGCAATTGCTCCACGTTTAAAGTGATTATTTAATAATAATTATTTTTTTTTCAAATTTCTTACTCAAAAATTAAAAAACCTTGGTAAAAAAATGAATATTTCTCGTGTTATAGCGAATTTAATTTTTGAGTAAGCAATTTAAAAAAAAATAATTGTTAATTAACTAATCACTTCAGATGTGGAGCAATTGCAGATTTTGGAGGAGCATTTCCAGAGCAATTTATTAGCATATAGCATAATACAAAAAAAATAATTTACACGCTAACTTCTTTCTGGTGTATACATGATATCAGTAAAGCATATTACGTAATTAAACAAATATTTTTTTAAATTTTTATTATTTAAATTTTTCATCTCATCCTAGTGTCGGACAGTAGTGTTGTGTCAGTGTCTAGTGTAAACGAGTCCGCGCATTGCTTGCTGCGGCACATCACTAGCAGCGCGCTACTCTCGCGCACTATGCACATCACTAGCCACGTGTCTAAAGTGAGGACAAACTTATTTACTAAACAAAATCTTATAATATTAAATGAGCAATTCTTGTATATTTATATATTTATTTATTTATAGCAGCGATCTCGGAAACGGCTCTAATGATTTCGCTGAAATTCGGTATGTGCTGGTTTTCGGGGGCGAAAAATCGATCTAGATTAGTCTCATGCCTGGAAAAACGCGTGTTTTCCAGTTTTTTTATACGGTTTTCTTTAGCATTATTCCACACTGAATATGGTCAATAATAATTTCTTACACTCGGGCATAAGCATATAACGAAAAAGAACTCTACTACTCGTATAAAATACGTCGTACTAGTATAAAGTGACACCTGCTGTTTGTACGCTTAGGTATTTTAAACTGCGCAACGGATTTTAATACAGTTTTCAGCAACATATAGAGTGATTCAAGAGGAAGGTTTATATGTATAATACGTGCATATTATATTCATACTAACCGTTAAAACGTACGTAGGGACGAACCCGAGCGAAGCGATGGAGAGTCGCTAGTATGTACATAAATTTATTTCGTGTATCTCAGAAACGGCTCTAACGATTTGGATCAAACTTTGTATTTAGATAAAGTTTTGCTTTTTAAGTATATGTACACAAAAGGCTCTCCTAAAAAAAAGCATCGTTTCGTTTCAACTACATTGAATTTCCCACCTATATTTGCACTATTTAATAATTATTTTTATAATCAAAAAGAAATTACATTAAAAAATATTGATATAGGCTTAACTCAAAAGCAAGGTTTTCGTTTTAACTTTGATTTTTCAATGAATTCTTAGGTTTTGGGTAATCTGATAGACCATTTGCACGAAGAAGAGAAATATCCAAACTTTTTAGAAAGTTTATTGGAGACAGTCGATAATTTACTGCGATATATACACACGGGGGACAATTGCGAAGAGAATATCGTAAATATATTTTATTTATTCTTTAATAAATTGTTTTTTTTTAAAAGGATAGAGGTTTTTATAAAAAAAGTTAAGTTCTGTTAAATTAAAAAAAAAATTCTCGTAGTCATTATATCCACCCATTGTAATAATAAAACTTGGACTGACCCACTGCTTTTAGAACTCTCCGTTCCTTTAACTCTCACCAGACGATTCAATATTAACTTGCAAAATGGGGATGTCACACCCCAAAATTGCCATCTGAGAATTTTTTAATAGAAAGACTCAATAACTAAGCTTGACTCGGTAGATACTCGAACCCAGGACCTTCGGATCTGCAGTCGTACATGCTGTTCATTAGACCACATAGTAACCTTTTCTAATGATGTTTGATTTTTATATCCCAAAATTCCCCATCTGAAAAATTCTTAAGAGAAAAACTCAATAACTAAACTTGGCCCGACCCGGGACTCGAACCCAATATCACCGAATCTGCAGTCATACATGTTATCCACTAGACCGCGGAGGCAGTTTGTACAAAATACAGTATAAATAGTAATCTTTTCTAATGATGTTTGAACTTCTGTGACATGCCAGTAAATAATTTCTTTTCTAAAAGAATATCCGTTCTTCTCAGAAATATTTTAACTTAAACATCTAAATAGTTTAGAAAAAATTAAATTTATAATTATAAAAATGTGCAAAATTAAAATTAACAAATATTTTAAGGTACTTTGGTACCAATTTTCAAGTTTTTTGAATTCATTTTGTTATTTGTGGGTAGGCTGTCTAGTGTCTGTAACAACTATATAATACCTTGGAGACATCTAACACCTTAGTCTCTCCCGTGACCATGTGCGCTGTAAAGCAATCGAAACTTCGGGAACCAAAAATCAAATAAATCCGCGAAAAAATCCGAAAAGAAGTTTTATTTAAAACGTCAAATATTTGCGTAAATCTAAGAAAGTATTATAGTTAAGAAAACATTAATGTAACTTAATTAAAATACTATTTGTTTTAACACTTTTATTATATTTTTTTTCAGATATTAAAAAAAGAACAAGCCATCAACCGCTTATTCCTTCTCAACAGATCCATCCACATCATACAATATTCCATACAAAAAATCACCTCCATTTTACATGACACCGTACAATATATCAAAATGGATGATTTCGAAATCAAAAACCCAGATATAGCTGAGAACATCTGCCATATTTTCCATATTCTGGAGATTTTATTGCACAGACATACAAACAAACACACACAAAACAAAAGTCAAACACAAAGCAGTCAAAGTTCCCAGGAAACTTTGAGAAAGAGTGCGTTGACAGAAACTTGGAGGAGAAGATGGAGTGGGGGGGAGATGTTAGGGGAAGTGGAAGTTAGGGAAGAGAAGTTAAGAGATAGTAAGGGTTGTGGGAGGGAGAGAGTATTGAAAGACTGCATTAAGGTGTTGCGGTCTTTTCTAGTAGACGCGATGGATGGGTTTGGTCTTCTAGCGTTTTCAGCGTTGAATTGTTACAACATGTTGCAGAATTAAGCTGTCAAAGGAAAGTAGTATTCTTACAATATTAAATGAGCAATTCTTGTATGTATATTTTATTTCGTATATCTCGGAAACGGCTTTAACGATTTAGATCAAACTTTGTATATAGATAAGGCTTTGTGTTTTAAGTTTATAGATGCCTTTTCTGAAAAAAAACGCGATTTTTCTTATATTTTTTTTTGGGTATTTTGTTTTATAATATACATATTTATTTATTTATTATTAACACCAATAAAATACTCAATATCACATTCTTTTACATACATAGATAAACTTAGACTAGGTGAACTAAATGGTATTTCAATTACAGGTGAAAACGGCATGCAAAAATTTAGACAACAATGATATTAGATAAAAAAAAAAACAAGTTATTATAAACTAAAAGAAATAATAATAAACAAAGTTATATGCATCTATATTATATGCATATAGTGATATAATTGACACTATCTACTATATAAATATGTATAAAAATGTTTTTAATTAGGCCACTTTAGTTTTGAAAGTCTTATCTCTACAGATAAATAAAATTGAAGTGTCTGTGTGTAATGTCAAAATAACAGCTTTATACTAAATGCATATGGAATTATATACTCGTACGTTACTTATAAGACAAACACAATTTTTGTCTGTCTGTTTGTTTGTTCTGGCTAATCTCCGAAATGGCTGGACCGATTTTGGCGGGATTTTCACTGGCAGATAACTGATGTTATGAGAAGTAACTTAGGCTACATTTATTTTAGAAAAAGAATTAGGGTTCCGCGCAAAAAAATTATAACCTACCTAGGCACGCTATATATATATATATATATATATATATATATATATATATATATATATATATATATATATATATATATATATATATATATATATACTGTCAATAAACATAATGTTATTATTGTTTTAAAATATCAAGAAAATAAAACAATGACACAATTCAAACAATTTTATTTCATTTTATTTAATAATATCACAGACAAAAAAAATATTTTATTACAATAAAACCTATTTTTCTTCCCCCTTTTTTTAAAGTGTGGTAATAAGTGATGATTTTCGTATTACAATATGCGATCTTGCTTATATACCTACGTATTTAGACTTTTAAACGTCCTACGTGAGACATCTATTTTAACAACCCTTGAATTTTTTTTTATAAAAAAAATTAAGCCCTTTTCTATACATTTAAATATCTATACATATAATAAAATTCTAACCGAGTTGAATCTGTACATTAAATACTTTTTGGAAAATCTTATTGAAATAGACATTATTATCAATGCAGAGGCCGAATCTATAGTTTTGAGAATATTCGTCTGTTTATCTGTAACCGCATCACGAGAAAACCACTGGACAGATTTTGATGAAATTTGGTATGATAATAGCTGGTTATCCGAGTCAACATATAGAATACTTTTTACTGCGGGAAAATATGTCATCTCTGAGAAATCTATACTGAACGTTAAAACGTAAGTAGGGACGAACCCGAGCGGAGTGAGGGTGAGTCTCAATCTCATTACACCAACCAATCTCCCTCGTGTCTTCTCCATTCTATATGACATAGGCGAAGTAATCTGTGCTCAACTGACACGCTTTGAAGACATTAACGAGAGAATTGAATTGAACCCTTGCTGTTGAAAATATTTCCATTAAAATCATAGGCAAAAGCAAATTTCTGTATACATTTTTAGGGTTCCGTCCTACTGTCTGTCCGTCTGTCAGAGGGCTGTATCTCATGAACCGTAATAGGTAGAGAGTTGAAATTTTCGCAGTGTATATATTTTTATTGCCGCTATAACAACAAATAATAAAAAAAACCAAGATGGCGTACTTCGAAATTGCCGCCAAGCAAATAAAAGAAAGTACATAGTATTATATCATGTACGATGTTACGGAACCCATCGTGTGCCATTATGGCGTATTTTAAAATGGCCGCCATGCAAATAAGTAAAACTATTAGTACATAGTACCATATCTTGTACGATGATACGGAACTAATTGTGTGCGAGTCCGACTCGCACTTTACCGGTTTTTATTTAATGATAATACCACAGATCACATAACATTATATAGTACAGATGTCCCATCCCATACAAAAATAATGATAAACCCTAATTAGCCTGAATTTTTATTTGCTTTAATAGATAATAGATGTCGTTGATTCGCAAATAATTAAACTGTTTTATTTTATAATACGTACAAACTAACGTATGATAAATATTGTAAAATTCATTCTGCATTAGAATAAAAAAAACTGTGATTTTAACCATTTTTAACCGTCATGAACGATTAATCTTTGCTAATATTATAAAGCTGAAGAGTTTGTTTGTTTGTTTGTTTGTTTGTTTGGTTGAACGTACTAACCTCAGGAACTACTAAGCCGATTTGAAAAATTCTTTTTGCATTAGATAGCCCGTTAACTGAGGAAGGCTATAGGCTATATATCATCCCGAAAAAATGTACGGTTCCCGTGAGATAAGATTTGTTTTTGTCTAGAGACGAACCCAAAGCGAAGCGAGGGTAAGTCGCTAGTAAAAAATAAAAGCGCCATATACACTGCAAACACATCATTTGATTTCTGATATTTCATGATGGCTGATATTTCAATAATTAGTAAAATTACACAAATTTGGTTTACGGGCGCACAGCTTCGTTTTCCTTCACATAGAATATTTTTTAAAACAATAATATAACTATATCTATGTATCTACATCTATCTAATTTTTTATTTCTTGCTAATTTAACACAACTCCAATAACAAATCGATACATGTGACGCCATCTATTGAGATTTTTTTGAAGTAATTTTTCTTAGTTCGTGATGAGACCCAATGATAATACTAAATGTGGCAGATTTATTCATATAGTTCAGATATCTGCTCTTCAAGCTTTGCTTTCTCGCAAACTTCCCTCAAATGTCGATTTAATTTATTGTTGCCCTGGAATATGAAATAAAATTATAAATTAATACTTTCTTAGATTTCTGCAAATATTTGATATTTTAAATAAAGCTATTGTTTTAAATTGTATTCAGCCCTTTTTAACGTCCCACTGCTGGGCGTGGGCCTCCCTTAAATACTCGGGGGATCAGGCCACAGTCCCCCACGCCGGCCAAGTGCGGGCGGACTGAGCATATCTTTCGAAAACTTGCTAGGTTCTCTCAGACATGCAGGTTTCCTCACGATGTTCTCCTTCACCGTGAGACAAGTAGTGGTCACGTTGAAAATGATTCGCACATAAAAACATCACAGATTCAAAAACCCTGATTCGAATCCGCTTCACTCGGTTTTTACCACTGGGCTACCCCTTCACTTAGTATTTTTTCTTTCGATGCTCTCACCTTAAAACTATTCCCGCATAGATAACACACCGCCATTTTAACCTCGACCCTTTTATTGTGTTTGTCCATATGTCGCAGCAGGGACTTGCGGCTGGTGTAGCGCGCGGGGCACGCGGGGCACGCGTGCTCGGCGCTGGCCGCGTGCACCGTCTGCACGTGCGACGCGAGGGACCGCTGGTTGGGGCAGGTTCGATTGCATATGGGGCACTCGAAACTGGAGGGGAATGTTTGAATGATTGGCTTATATATAGGTAATTTTTAATTTACTGAAGACCTTTTGGGAATATACTATTTACATCATAACAACAACATCTGTAACAAAAAAAAATAGATATATATTTCTTAAATTTTTATTTTCATACAAAAATAAAAATATTTTTATTGCACTTTCTAAACAGTGATAATCCTAGCATCTGGTCAAGTTTAAATGAGTAAGCGACGGCCCCTGCACAACCCCCCCCCCCCCCCCCCCCCACCCCTCCCACTCCACCGGCCACGCTCTTTCTTTTGCAAATGCTGGACTATTGCCGTTTAGAAGGTGCAATAAAACATTTTTTTTTTCTGTAAAATTTAAGAAATATTATTTTTTATTCTTATAGATGTTGTTGTTATGATGTAAATAGTATATTCCCAAAAGGTCTTCAGTAAATTAAAAATAACCCTGTATAGGGTAAAATCGAACAAAAGTTGTCTCTACCCTATATATGAAGGGTAGTAATGATCATTTGAAATTTTTGTAAAGTATGTATTAGTTATTAAAAAAAACGGTGCGTGTAACCTTTACGCGCGGTTGAAGTAAAACTTCTTTGGCAAATATTGCAATTAAATTAAAACAAATCAATAATTAAATAACGCATATTGGGCATATTACAATCATATACTTATAGAATATCATATACGGAAAGAATACAATATTAGATGTATATTTATATATTTATCAGACAATAACAACGGTTACCATGGCAATATGGCAATGGATTCTATCTCATTCTCTCGCCGACTTAATCCTATGTATTTATGCGTTTGTCTCTTTCTAGTGTCGCATTATCGTTTCATCGAGTTTCAAATCACAATGATTCTAAAGAAATTTCACTTTAAAAAATAAAATGACGACTTGTGTGCGTGAAGTGTTAAAAAACCTTTTATCCATATTCAAAGAGACAAAAAGGGGTTTTAATGTTGTCACTGCCGTACTTAATCTTTATTAATTTTTTTGTAAGATTTGAATTTTTTTAGACAGTATATGTTATAATATCTTAAAAACACAGATCACAAAGAAAACACGTATCTACGATAATAATGTGTAAAGTTTATACATATATACAATACCAAACAAATGTGTTTGGGGCAGATTCGATTACATATGGGGCACTATAATTTAGGAAATATTTATTAACGTTTTTAGGGTTTAATTCGGACATTATTTTTTCTTACCCTACTTTTAAACTAAAATGACCCTACATCTGTATAGTGATAGAAAAATAATGTAAAAAAAAATGCACTAGTATAATATTATTATATAATTATTTTTTAGATTAACGCGAATATTGACATCTATACAGGTAAATAAAATTGGAGTGTCTATTTGTAATATTAAAATAACCGCTTTTTACTAAATGCATATGGATGTATACACGGTACATATACCAAAACAACATTTTTTTACAATTTTTGTCTGTCTGTCTGTCTGTTTGTTCCGGTTAATCTCTAAAATGGTTGGACGGATTTTGACGGGATTTTCACTGGCAGATAACTGATGTAATAAAGAGTAACTTAGGCTACTTTTATTTTAGAAAAAAAATAGAGTCTTACGAAAAAAAATTAAAACCAAATTAATTATTTTTGTTTTGAGAACCAACCTAGGGACGAACCCGAGCGAAGCGAGGGTGAGTCGCTTGTTTTAAATAAAACTTTCTTTTTGGCTTTAGTCTTTGTTTATGGTATTATTTTGTATTTTGTTCCCCACATTTCTCATCCCGACGTTGCGAATGCTTTACAGCAATCATGGTTACGGGAAACTCTTCAAAATGAAACCGCGACAAAACCCGAAAAGATAGTTTTAGGTCTTCTAACCGGCGTATTTGGTTAGAGATGTCCAGTCCGTACTGGTTCACATAATATTTTCTTAGATTTACGCGAATATTTGACATTTTAAATAAAACTATCTTTTCGGACTGATGTCTCTTCCGTGACCATGATTACTGTAAAGCATTCGAAACGTCGGAAACAAAAAACCAAAATAAATCCGGAAAAATAGTTTTATTTAAAACTAGCGACTCACCCTCGCGTCGCACGGATTCGTCCCTACGTTGCTTCCCAAAACAAAATTAATTAGTTAATTTGGTTTTTTTTTGTGGGACCCTATTTTTTTATTCTAAAATAAAAATAGCCTAAGTTACTCCTTATTACATCGGCTATCTATCAGTGAAAGTCCCGTCAAAATCGGTCCAGCCATTTCAGAGGTTAACCGGAACAAAACAAACACAGACAGCCAAAAATTGTAAAAAATGTTATTTTGGTAGGTATATGTACCGTGTATACATCTATATGCATTTAGTAAAACTGGATTATTTTAATATTACAAACGGACACTCCAATTTTATTTATCTGTATAGATGTCAAATATTTGCGTAAATCTAAGAAAGTATTAAGATAGTATCAATTAGTACTGTCGACAAAGACTCTCGTCACTCGTCACTCGTCACCCTTGGCACTCACAGCGTCTGCTGGTGGCTGGCATGCGTCCGCTGGTGCGCCACCAGGCTCTTGCGGGAGGCTAGGAGCGCGCCGCACGCGCACGCCAGCGCCGGCCGCGTGCCGCCGTGCGCGTGCGCGGCGTGCGCGCGCTCGTGCCGCGCGCGCGTGTACGGGCTGCGGTAGCGCGCGCCGCACTGCGAGCACGCGAACGTGCGCTTCACGTGCTTGCTGTGGGGGAGGGGGTAGGTAAGTGCTTTAATAAATATGTTGGGACATTAACACACGGCACCATCCAATTCCATGGTAAGCTACGAGGCCTGTGTTATGGATACCGGATAGTTGATACACTACACATATAAACTTTAAATACATATATAACGTAAAATGAAATGCAATATATAATTAATGTGACGTAAATGCTACGATTCGTGTCCGGCGCACGACGCAGCGTGCGCGGCTAATCTATCGCGTAGCACAGAGCCGACTGACTGCCCAAGCGATGGCCGGCAGCGGGGAGCGGGGCGACCTAACCTTGATACTTAGGACGCGGGCGCAACACATCGCTACACACTCCCCCTCTAGTTCGAACAAAGCGCCCTCGCGTTCGGGCTAGCAATCAAATCTACGCGGCCGACCGCGTCTGCGCTTTTCTCTAATCGGAGCTTCGACATCACCGATGAATGGGGTAATATCAGAGACATGATAACGTCCTACGTGCTCACCTCTAGTAACTCCCTCTATTTGGTAAGTAGTGGGGCTTACCACTTCGCGGATGCGGTAAGGGCCATCTCTCCGGGGTAAAAATTTGGCAGACTGTCCGGGGCTGGCATCATTCATCCCTTGCGTCTTTAACAAAACCAGGTCACCTACCTTGTATTTCGGAGGGGCGCGTCTGCCTCTATCCGCGTACTTCTTCTGCAGAGACTGGTTACGTTCGTGGACGTCACGGGCGTCAAGCAGGACCGTCGATAACTTACGAAGGTAAGGAGTGATATTGTGGACGAAGTTATCGCTGTCCACAATAGTCTTCATGTCTGCTACTACATCAGATGGCGCGCGCAGCTCTCTCCCGAAGGTAAGGAAAGCTGGTGAAAATCCAGTGCTCGCTGTAACAGCGGAGTTCATCGCAAACCTTATGGCCGCGAGGTGAGTATCCCATGATGTGTGATCCTTTCCCACCAGTATCGCTAACTGGGGTTTGAGGTCACGATTTTTCCGCTCAACGGGGTTTGCTTCTGGATGATACAACGGCGTCAAAGACTGTTTGATACCCATCACATGACAGGCCTGCTGCATCACCTCAGCAACAAACTGGACTCCGTTGTCGCTGATCATCCTTCGTGGGACCCCATACCTCAGGAAGACTTCGGCTATTAACGTCTCCGCGCATTCCACGCTGGTGGCTTTCTCCAACGCAAATAGCTCAATCCAATGGGAGCACGTGTCTTCCAAGATTAAAATCCAACGGTTACCCTTTGAAGTTTTCGGTAGTGGTCCGAACAAGTCCACTGATACTACTTCGAATCGCCGGGTGGGTGCAGGTGTCTGAAGTAGTCCTGCAGGTTTTCTATTATCCACTTTGTAACGCTGGCAAGCTGCACAGCGTTTAACATATTCTGTAACAAATGATTTCATCCCTGGCCAAAAATACCGTGCCCTGATGCGTTGTAGGGTACGTTCAGCACCAAAGTGGCCTGCTGTAGGAGCGTCGTGGAACTCTACGAGGATGGCCTCTCTCTCGTGTTTAGGGACCACGAGGCAAGCGGAGTCAGCGTCTTCGGATTCAGGAGTGCACCTATACAACACACCATCAGACATCAGGTAGCCTCTCTCTGACCACCCTCTCTCTCTGAAGGGATCATCAGTAGTCTCTAGGTCCTCGACAATGCTCTTCAGTTCCGGATCCTTAAGTTGGTTAGAGCGCACATCTTCAGGTGTCCTATGTGGCATATCTACGGTAACTAAGCATACCTCGCAACCAGCTGGGTTCTCCTCGCAACAAGCTGGGCGGCTTAGTGCGTCGGCAATCACATTCACCTTTCCGGGAGTATATTGTATCTGCAAGTTGTAGGCTTGAAGAGTCAGTGCCCATCTGGCAAGACGACCGCTGGGAGACTTAAGGCTCATTAGCCAACGGAGCGGCTGATGGTCGGACTTAACCACTACTTCCGAGCCTTCCACATAACCCCTGAACTTTGTCACCGCCCAGACAACGGCGAGAGCTTCACGCTCGGTGGTGGTGTAGTTGCGTTCGGCTGGCGAGAGCAGGCGGCTGGCGTACTCTATGGGTCTTTCGTCGACACCCTCCCCCTGCATCAAAACTGCACCGAGACAGTAGCTACTGCTATCTGTCCGGAGGGAGAAAGGCTTAGACTCGTCAGCCTGGCGAAGAATGGGAGCAGTTACCAGGAGCTCTTTGATGTGCTCGAATGCAGCCTGCTGCTCATCATGCCATTTCCATCTGCTGTTCTTCTTGAGCAAGTCAGTCAAGTGTCTGGCGATTGCAGCATAATTCGGTACAAACCGTCGAAACCAGCTGGACGTAGCCAGAAAACCTTTGAGCTGCCTCTCGTTCTTCGGGGCAGGCATGTCGGCAATGGCTGAGGTTTTCTCTGGGTCTACTTGTAGACCTCCAGGAACAATTATGTGACCAAGAAATTTCACGGAATCACGGGCAAAGCAGCTTTTCTTCCGATTCACTCGAAGCTCGAACTTCTCGAGTCTGTTGAAGACTGCTTCGAGATCTGCAATATGATCCTCAAAACTCGGTGACAAGATTATTAGATCGTCCAAATATCCAAGAATAGTCACAGGCCTACTTCCTTGGAGGTCTGGTGGGATATCGGAGTCGTCATTTACCTTGTACCCTCGGGTAGACACACTCAGGTTTGACTTAAAACGATCTATTAATCTCTGAAACGTGGCACCAGAGTTGCGAAGGCCCATCGGCATCCTCTTAAACCTATAGGTGCCGGAGGGTGTAACGAATGCCGTTTTGTCGCGGTCTTCTTCTGCGACACTAACTTGAAAGTAGCCGGAGTGGAGGTCTAGCGTCGTCATGTAGCTGGTCGTCTTGGCTGCATGAAGAACGTCTTCCATACGTGGGAGCGGGTACCTGTCCGGTTTAGTCACGGCGTTGAGTTTACGGTAGTCCACGCATAGGCGGACTCCGCCATCTTTCTTCGTGACCAAGACGACGTTGGCAGCCCACGGCGACTCGCACTCCTCTATTACATCTGCGCGCAGCAGCTTCCCGAGTTCGCCGTCCAATAACTCTCTCTTACCTTGCGACATCCTATAAGGCGGTGAAGCGATCGGTTCCTGCTTCTCGTCGACTCGAATGTGATGAGTGGCGTAAGTCGTAGGGGGTCCTTCGGTGGCGAAGCGCTGACCTCTCGTAGTTATGAGCTGATTGAGCTGCGTCCTTTGAGCAGGTGACAGCTTCGTCCCTTCATCCTCTCTCAGCGCCAAGCCGGTGGTATCAACCTGCATCAGCTCTGCATCGCTGGTGGGTGCGAGGCTAAAAGACTGCACAAAAGTAAACTTCTGCCCAGGGGAATTACTGAAATGCCAACAGTTACGTTGGAGGTCCACTAATATACCTGCTCTAGAGATAAAATCCTGTCCTAGAAGCGTCTTATTATTCGCCTCTGGTATTACTAGGAAAGTGGTGGGGATAACGCGTCCTTGAATGGTGACGTTCGTGTCACATGATAATAGTTCACGTACCTGCTGCGTTCCATCGGCGAGGCCAAGGTTGCGGCGTGCTTTGACGAAAGAAGCCCCACTGTCTAATAATATTTTATACAATCCGGGACTAGCGAGACTCTCTGTAGCTCCTGTGTCCAGTATTGCAACACCTACTAAAGACGCTACTTCTATCTTGACCGTTGGGTGTGATAAGTCGGACTCATGAGTGGTGGCGCTTTGGAAACTCACCTTGTCTGCGGAGGGCGTGCTTTTACACGTCGGACACTTTGAACGTATTACACCTTGTCGACCGCAGCCGTAACAAGCTAGCGGTGCCTTATTATCATTATTATGGTCACCCGATTTTATTTTAATTTTGCATTCATCTATCGAATGACCAAACCGTTTACAAAAAGCGCAGCGCGGTCTAACACGTTTTTTTATTTAAATCTTTACAAATATTCGAACTAGAGTCGGGCACAGCGTGCGAAGGGTTAATTGTATTATGAGACGGTATCAGTGATGTATTATTATAACTTACCTCGCCCAGCGTCTCCTCAACATACCTTGCTCGCTCAAGCAGACAGTCGACGCTACTTACACTATCGCGTGACACTCTTTTACGTAACTTACGATTTAAAAGGCCGTAAACTATATCTAATTGCATAATGTCTGGTAGCTTATAAGGTAAACGTGACATTTCTGATCGCACTCGCGATATAAAAGAATCGACACTATCGTTATCACTTTGTTCGCGCGCAAATATTTCTCGAAAGATCCGGTGGGCGGGGCGCGGGGCGCCATACATGAATCGCAGGCGGCGTATCGCGTCGTCCCAGGTCTCCACTGTAGATTTCACGCCTTGCCACCACACTGCGGCCTCTCCAGTCAGCAACATAGGTAGACCTCGAAGTGCGTGTTCGTCGGATACACTTGCGCACTCTTTGTAGATGAGCACGCTCTCGACGAATGCTTCTAGGGATTCGGCACTACGGGTGGCTCCGTCGAAGCGGGCTGTGCACCGGGTGAAGTTGCTGTGCATACCGTGCATGCCATGCACGGTCGGTCCAGTGTATGCAGCGGTGGGTTGAGTCGGTCCCGTAAGGTCGTCACTCGTTGACGTCGGCGTCGGCGTCATAACGCTTCTCATGACATTGGATAACAATCGTGTGAGCTGTTCCTCGGACATGGAAATCATGTTACTACATGTAGGTGTAGTTGTTGCCGCGGTGTTCATGCTCGCGGGGTTAGCTACGGTGTGACTTTCCTCATCACTACTGGATCTATCGTTCTTGTCCTCGTTTGTGTGCGTGCGGCGTGTTTTTGGCGGCATTTTCTCGACACTAACACTCGTAAATGGTACACAAACGGTAGAAACGGCATTAAAGTCCAGTAGGTACACAAATTACTCGATTCGTGACTAGGTAGAACACTGTTTGCGTGGATTTCGTTCGCACTCGCGTTGGTTACTTTTCGATTCGTAAATCGCAAGTATTTGCCGTCAAGAGCACGTGCCACGAGTTGGGCGCAATTTATAACGTAAAATGAAATGCAATATATAATTAATGTGACGTAAATGCTACGATTCGTGTCCGGCGCACGACGCAGCGTGCGCGGCTAATCTATCGCGTAGCACAGAGCCGACTGACTGCCCAAGCGATGGCCGGCAGCGGGGAGCGGGGCGACCTAACCTTGATACTTAGGACGCGGGCGCAACACATCGCTACACATATATATTATAAATATGAACACCCATGACTGGAGTACAAACATTCGTGCTCATCACACAAATGAATGCCTCCAGCGGGACTCGAACCCGCGACCGCTGGCACAAGAAGTAGGGTCACTACAAACTGAGCCAAACAGTTGAGTGTCGTCTACATTATTTTAGCTTACCCGCGAAATACGATAATATAACCAATAACAAAATAATGAACATTATAATTACAACGTTTCAAAGTAATTTTGAGATTTAATCTAACTAAGTCTCATCGAAATCCATCCAGCCGTTTTAGAGTGAAGAAGTAACAAACAGACACATACACATACAAACTTTTGCATTTATAATAATAATAGAGTGAATTTTTTTTAGTCTAATTAGAAAGATTTATTTCTCAAATATCAAAATCCCTCCAGTGGTATTTCTGTAATACAATTACAAACAGACAGACAAAAATTCTAAAAACTGTAGATCCGGCCTCTATATCGATAATAATGACTATTTCAATAAGATTTTCCAAAAAATATTTGTTGAGAGTTTACATAGTGGCGCAACAGATGGCGCTACGGTACATCTGAATCACGCTATGGTTTGGTTCAGTGTAAAATCAATTTCTGCTTATTAAAAGTTTACATAGAGGCGCAACAGATGGCGTTACGGTACATCTGAATCACGCTATGGTTTGGTTCAGTGTAAAAGCATAAAGGCAATTTTAATTTTTTTATTAAACATGAGGCTCAGGAATATCTAGTGTTTTATTTCTACGAGTGGCTCCAGATACTACCATTGGATATCCCTAGGCATTTTTGGGACATGGTCCTTCGCGCTCGGATTATGGCAAGAAGTTGATCCAAGTCCAGTCGTGATCAAGGGCGGCGGATTGTCGTTGAGGATCTCGAAGCACCTGGTGACTACGGCTGTTCCCAGGACATCGACAACTGCGGCGTCTACACGGAGGGGCATGGCTACAGGGCAAATATCTACAGCAACTTTGGCCGGATTACTGGGCAAGTGACATAGTGAAGTGAATAAGTGGTATATATGGACATTAAACTGTAAGTACTTTTATATTATAAAAAAAAAAAAAAAAACTTAGGAATAAATTCAAATAACTTTTGGATTTAGAAATTTTAACGTAAAGTGAACTTAGAAAATTTAAATAAACTTTGAAAATAATAAAGTGCTAGTTAGAACTTAGAATAGTTTGCAAAAAGTGAATCATACGGGGAACCTATGCCCAATTTTACATAGAAATTATTAAGCTAAAAACACTTAGAAAAATTTCATCGATATTGACTTGTATAATTTATCATCATAATGGAACTTGTGGGAACACGCATGCACACACATGTAATATAAAGTATATAAAGCGATGTATTTGATTAATAAACCATTACAGTCAATACCGGCGGCGCGAAAGCGTCCCCATTTTTATTTCCGAGCCAGTCCTTTTAGGCTCTAAGCTCTGAGGATGGGCTTATCAGCCCGTCCCCCCCAACCGGTTACGCTGTCAAGGCCCCTAGGGCTAACAGCAATCGAAACATAAGATAACATAACATAACATAACATTAATAAACCAGTTGGCATATAACTCTTGTCTCGTCTACATTATTCATATCCCCGTAGTAATCGCCACATTGGCGACCCCGACTACGACGAAACCGACAGTTGCACGTCCGCCACCGCACGATACACAGGGATAATGAACACACACTACGGCGCGCCCGCTCCGCTCACGACGTCAACACCGCCAGCTCCGACCGCGAGCGTGAAAGAAGAGGACCAGCAGGCTATCATTAATACATTACACAGGAAAACAGCATATATGTTGCATGAAGTTTTGTACATGAATCTGAATAGTTTTTCTACGCTAATTTCAAAAAACTAAACCGTTTTCATGTAGCAGCTCTAGTTTTACAGATATGAGGTTAGGCAATTTTATACTAAAATGCACATAATTTCAGATATAAAAATTGATTAAATATATGTAGTCTGAATAAAATTGTCTTTTATATGATTTTTTGGCTTGAGGTATGTTAGGAGTACTATTCTGAATGTTCCAACAATAATCAGCTATCGTATTTACGTTCTAGTAACCCTGATATCTCTCCTCCATAGTGCTAGTATCCTGGTGAAAGCGCGTTCTCCTTTTTAACAGTTCTATTAACCCCAGTTTTATATGCAAATATTGTACGATCTCTGGATACTAGTGGAGCATTAATAACTACTAAATTGTCTTCTTCAGTAAAGAAATTAAATTGTTTTCCCTGTTACGGTAATACGATATTTGCGTTTCTTTCGTCAACAGATTTTTTTCTTTCAATCGGGAAACTAGAATGACTTAAGCAGGCTTAGGCAGTTAAAGGTTCCTTATTAAAGTCATTTAGATCGTGTTAGCTTAGTGGTCGAGGATACCCGAGGTCAGTAAGATCACTGTCACCACTATTATCGTCATTATGGGTTTGTGGGCTGCACTATTCTGGATGTTCCGAGGATATATGGTTGCTGTAGTACTAATGTATCACTAATATCCAGGACCGGTTCTACAGCAGATTCTAAGCTGGGATAAATCCATTTAGAGCAATTTTTACGGTTCATTGGTATGATTTTCGAAACACCAGAAATAACAGTGGTTATAATGATTAGATGATTCACGCTAGATTACTGGAGCTTTGTTCTTGAAAGAGGCACTTTTCTTGTTAGCTCATAAATGCAAAGACTCAACACAGTTTTTACACACCAAAACTGGTATCCAAAACTTGGCGTTTGTTGGCAATGGAAACCCGAAGTAGTCAAAGTTGCTTTTTTCACGAAGTCGGACACCTTCAAGTGGAATTTTTGAACATATATTCACCACAAATAACACAAAAATAATTGGGAATATTTAAACATGTCCTTCTTAAGAAAGTCATAATGAATACTATACAGAAACTAGTTTAGTTGACTGCTACTGATAGAAATTGTCGACTACTTATGTTAATTTAAGACGGTACCCATATCTCAAAAACTAGAGCTGCTACGAAAAATCTGAGGGTAGTTTTGAAATCAGCACACCAAAATTAGTAAACAACAGTAAAAAAACTTCATGCAACAAAAAAATAAGTTGATTTTGTTGTCCTGTGTTATCAGTAGCCAATAAAATCCCAAACTTTTGGCCTGAAAATCCACGCCTGTGGTTCATACAAATAGAAGCAATTTTATCGCCTCAAAAGACATCGGACGTGAATAAGTATTTCATGGTCGTAGCCAAGTTGAGTAAGGAAGCTATACAACAAGTCGCAGATATCGTGGCAAATCCGCCGGAAAATAATAAGTTTGAAACTTTGAAGAAACGCCTTTTACAAATTTATGAAGAATCTGAAACGAGACAAATCCAGAAATTAGTGTCTGAAATGGAATTAGGCGACCAAAAACCCAGTCAATTATTGTGTCGGATGAGGGAATTAGCAAGAGACAAGATAGAAGATGACACATTAAAAATTTTATGGCAAGGTCACTTACCATCATCAGTTCGAGCAGTACTCACCGTCACGTCAACAAAAAACTTAGAAGAATTAGCTGTGATCGCAGATAAGATCATGGATACTCACCAGCAGGAGCAGATCAACGAGGTAGCCCGAAGTAGTTCAGGTACCACTACCGCGTACGACATAGCAGCAGTTATGGCAGAGATCGCGAAGATTAACCTGAAAATGGAGGAAATGGACAGAGGGCGAGGAAGACCAAGGGCGAGGAGCAGGAGTAAATACAGAAACTTCACTAGTCACCGCTCTCGATCAAGATCGCGCAGAACACCACAAGATCCAGACTGGCTGTGCTCATATCATTGGAGGTACCGGAACAAGGCACGAAAATGTGTCGCCCCGTGTAGCTGGAAGAACAAGGACCAGTTTTCCAAGTCGGAAAACTAGCAGAGCTGCAGCCGGTAGCGGGAAGGTGTACAGCTAAAGATCACCGCTTAATAGTAAGTGACACAAAATCTAACATAAAATTTCTAGTAGACTCAGGTGCTTGTATTTCTGTATTACCTAGATTTTTAGTAAAAAACAAAAGTGAATTATGTAGGAATTCTGATTTTAAACTTTTTGCAGCCAATGGCTCAGTAATTAAAACATACGGCACTAGGACACTTACACTAAATTTAAAACTTAGACGTGATTTTCGATGGACTTTCGTCGTATGTGACGTTAAGCAATCGATACTAGGTGTAGATTTTTTAAACCATTTTAAATTGATATTAGATATTAATGGTCGTTGTTTAATTGACAAAACAACCAACCTGGCAGTACACGGAACGATCATAAACCATGGGGAACCTACGATTTCCGCGTTACGTAAAGATCATCCGATTTATAGTATTTTAATAAAATATCCAGACATTCTTAAACCGATGTCATTTAAAGAGACGCCGAAACACTCTGTTTATCATTATATTGATACCACGGGTCCTCCTATCTTTTGTAAGCCTAGACCTTTAGCTCCAGAGCGATATAGGATTGCTAAAGAGGAATTCAAAACTATGTTAGATGTAGGCATTTGTAGACCATCCAAATCGGAATGGGCGAGTCCATTACATTTAGTGCCAAAGAAAGACGGTCAGGTTCGTCCTTGCGGCGACTATAGAGCCTTGAACGCAGTAACTAAGCCTGATAGGTATCCCATACCACGAGTACAGGATTTCACATACCTCTTAGCTGGCAAGACAGTATTTTCAAAGATAGATATTAAAAAAGCTTATCATAATATAATAATTAATCCAGACGATATTTGTAAGACAGCGATCACTACACCGTTCGGATTATACGAATTCGAACGAATGACCTTCGGTCTGAGAAATGCAGCACAAACTTTTCAGCGTTTCATGACAAATACAGTGTTATCTGGCTTAGACTTTTTATACTGTTATGCTGATGACATTTTAATAAGCTCGGAAAATATGACCCAACATTTGGAACAACTAGAATTAGTATTTCAACGGTTGAACGAATTTGGAATTACTATAAATTTAGAGAAATGTACTTTCAAAGCCACTAGTATCGAATTCTTAGGGTATAAAGTTACTACAACAGGGATAAAACCATTAGAAGCCAAGGTACAAGCAATTGTAAACTATCCTAAACCTCAAAACGTTAGCCAATTAAGAAAATTTTTAGGCATTGTCAACTTTTATCGAAATCATTTACCTAGAGCAGTAGAATACTTAGAGTCATTAAATAAATATATTCATAAGGCTAAAAAGAACGACAAAACATTGATAGAATGGACACCGGTTGCTGAACAAGCATTCTTACAATGTAAGAATAGTATAACGAACGCAGTCACGTTATCGTTTCCTGTGGCGAACGCGCCACTTGCACTATTTGCTGATGCATCAAATAACTGTATAGGTGCTGTATTACAACAATACATAGATGGAAAATGGCATCCTTTAGGTTATTTTTCTAAGAAATTAACGGACACACAAAAGAATTATAGCACATATGACAGAGAGTTACTTGCTATATATCTAGCTGTAGAACATTTTAGAAGCTTATTTGAAGGTCGCGAATTGATAATATTTACGGACCATAAACCTTTAACATTTGCATTTTCAAAACTATGTAAAAATAACAAGAAAGAAAGTCCGAGACGCATTAGGCAATTACTATTTATTAGCGAGTTCACAACTGATATACGCCACGTGAGTGGGCAGGACAACATTGTTGCAGACGCCTTATCGCGTATAGAATCCGTAGAATGCACTTCGAATGTAGTTGATTACGAACAGTTAGCAATAGAACAAGATAGTGATTTAGAACTCAAAAGTTTTTTAGATAATTCTAGATACCAATTTAAAAAATTTTTAGTTCCAAATTCCACTAAATATATTTATTGTGAGATATCAAGCGAAAGTGCAAGGCCATATATCACGCAGAATTTTAGAAAAAATGTTTTTCAGGCTATACACAATCTTAGTCATCCAGGCGTGCGTACAACACGCCAGATGATTAAAGAAAAATTTTGGTGGCCAAATATGAATAGAGACATAGGTGTATGGTCAAAAACATGTATTAGTTGTCAAAAATCCAAAGTACATAGGCATACTAATTCCACCTATGGGCAGTACGCACAAGTTGACAGATTTGACCATATACATATCGATTTAATAGGACCACTTCCCATAACCGAAAATGACTACAGATTTTGTTTAACGATTATAGACAGAGGTACAGGCTGGCCAGAGGCATATCCTCTGAAGGACATTTCAGCCGAAACAGTAGCGAAAACTATGTATACAGAGTGGATATGCAGATTCGGTTGCCCTGTTAAACTCACGAGTGACCAGGGCAGGCAATTCGAAAGTAGATTATTCGCAATTTTAATGTCATATCTAGGTGTACAAAGGGTAAGGACAACTCCATACCATCCCCAGAGTAACGGGACGGTTGAACGATGGCATAGATGTATCAAGGCATCGTTAATGGCAAGGTTAAATAATAATAAAAATTGGACGCAAGAACTACCTAGTGTAATGTTAGGACTTCGTGCAGCCATCAAACAGGAAACAGGGGTAATTGCCGCGCAAATGGTATATGGTCGATCCCTGCGTTTGCCAGGAGAATTTTTTGTAGATATGAGTAGTAATAATCTCGATCCTTATAATGTGGTACAGAATATTAATGACGCTATAAAAAAGTTCAAACCGGCTAGTGTAAAATCAAATAATTCTAAAGCATTTTTTGTACATCCAGACCTTAAAGATTGTTCGCATGTATTTTTAAGAAATGACAGGATAAAGAAATCATTAACATGTCCTTATGAAGGTCCATACAAAGTTTTAGAGAAATCAGACAAAGTATATAAAATTCAATTAATAGACAGAATTATATCAGTTTCCATAGATAGACTAAAACCAGCTTATTTATTAAATGAAAATGTAATAAGGGATAATAAAGTTAATGTAAAAAAAACTAAGTGGTAGAATTATTAAAACTCCCGTCAGATTCTTATTCAATTCTTAGTAAGGTTGTACAATTTTTATATTTTTTGTGTGTTGGCGCTGTCGCGAAAAGCACTTTTCGGGGCAGCTACCTTAAATAATATACATATATAATATACATATATATTAACTTCAAGTCGGCTCTCGAAGTATAGATGTCCGTAGTGTAGGCATGATAAGTATTTTATTTTTTTAATAAATATTTAAAGACAAACTTGTGTAAATTGATTAGTATGTAAAAGACGCTGACTAGACGCTAGACAATATATTTTAATAATACATTGTACATGTAATTAGATAGACTTACTGTGGCAATAGTACAAAGTCCATTTTACGTTTTGTGCTTAGCCAACGGAATAAGGTGTGAATGCCACCTTATTAATCAGTTATATTGTACAATCATAGGAACACTAGTATTGTTTAACTATACATTATTATATTATTATAACAATTTATGTAAACATTAAGATATATGTATTTCAGGATATGTATTGTAAGTACAGAAAAGCAAATTAGTATAAGATAATTGTAAACTTGTGTCATAAAAATTGTATTCATTTGTTTGTATTTAATGTTTATTTTTTTAAAAAAGGGGGGAGTACTGTGGGAACACGCATGCACACACATGTAATATAAAGTATATAAAGCGATGTATTTGATTAATAAACCAGTTGGCATATAACTCTTGTCTCGTCTACATTATTCATATCCCCGTAGTAATCGCTACAGAACTTATAAAAATTCAAGAAGATATTAGATTGCAGTTACAAAAGGCTAAAGTTAATTTCAAAAAGAGCCCTAAAGAGAGAATTTCTAGATCTTATATTGAAACCAGGATTGAGATTATTAACAATAAATGGAAAGAGTTTACTCAAAATCATTATGAGATTTTAAAAAGTAAAGAAACAGTAGGATCTAGTTATTTTTTAAAAGACATACACAATGAAGTTGAGGAATTCTATTTAGACTTTAAATCGGAGCTTAGTGACCTTTTAGATGGAATTAAAGGTAGTGCAGAAGCGACAAGGAAGTCTTGCACAGAGATAAAGGTCACGAAAACACCTGTAAGATTACCAAAAATAGCAATTCCTACATTCTCGGGCAGATACACAGAATGGATAACGTTTAGAGATTTGTTTGTGTCTTTGATTCATAATAATGGTGATATAGATAACGTTCAGAAATTACATTATCTTAAGGGGCATTTAACTGGAGAAGCAGAGCAGTTGTTGCGACACATAGCTATAACTAATGATAATTATGAACAGTGTTGGAATATATTGGAGCAACGTTATAATAATAAACAATTTTTGGTTAATAATATTTTCAGCCGGTTTTTCGCACAACGTAATCTCACGACAGAATCTGCCACGAGCCTTAAACAATTACTGGATAACACTACAGACATGATGCAAGGATTGCAAAATTTGGGTGTCGACACCACGTCTTGGGATGCAATAATCTTATCTTATTATATAAAAGGCAAAGGTGATTGACTGATGTATCAACGCACAGGCCAAACCCTAAGGGCTAGCAAATTGAAATTTCGCACACGTATTCCTCATGTGACGAAGGCATCCACTAAGGAAGGATTTTTCAAAATTCAACCCCAAAGGGGGTAAAATAGGGGATAAAAGTTTGTATGAAACTTTTTATTCCTTGGACATATTTGCATGAAATTTCGTATGAATTGAGTACGGTAAAAATAATGAGTTATGTATTTCAGCGTTTTTCAAAATTAAACCCCTAAGAGGGTAAAATAGGGGAATAAAGTTTTAAATAAACGCACAGGCTAAACCCTTAGGGCTAGAAACTTAAAATTTCGCACACGTATTCCTCTTATGACGTAGGCATCCACTAAGAAAGGATTTTTAGAAATTCCACCCCTAAAGGGGTAAAATAAGGGATGAACGGTTGTATGGAAATCCGTCATTTTCGAAGTTGGAAACGTGAAATTTCATATACAAGCTTCTGATTAGAAATAAATAAATATGTATTTCAGAATTTTTGAAAATCTTTCACCTAAGAGGATGAAATAGGGGTTGAAAGTTTATATGGGAGGTGCGTCGTTTTTGAAGTAAGAAGTATGAAATTTCTTATACAATTTCTTATACATTATACTTAAATAAATAAGTACGTATTTCAGAGATGTTGAAAATCTATCCCTTAAGACGGTAAAATAAGGGATGAAATTTTATATGAGGAGTCCGTCATTTTTGAAGTAAGAAGAATGAAATTTAATATTAAAGCTTCTTAACAAAAATAAATACAGTTAATAAATAAAGTTTTTGGAAATTCAACCCCAAACATGAGAAATAGGATGAAAACATTAGTATAGAAATGAAAAAAAGGTCTGATTTGCTTCAAATTTACTATTTGTCTTTCTTTATTGAACTAATAAGCAAACTATAAACATGTATTTCAAAGTTGTTCAAAATTCCATCTCTTAGACGAGAGAAGGGGTGAGAATTTATTTATGTTTGTTTCGAAGGGTTAGCATATTTGTATGGATATATTCCCAAAAAAATTGATGTACATACTTCTAAATACAAAAAGCTCAAAAAAATTATAAAAACTGACTTCAAAACAATAATAAAAAAACACGATTGCCTAAAAAGCGAACTAAAAGGTGAGAACAAGTTGACAAAGGATCTTTAAAAATAACGTAGATTTTAGCCTGTTTATAATACGTTAGCCGAGTTACATGATTCTTAAGTCGTAAACATTATATGCGAGTTCTATCATTGTAGTCTCTTCCTCCAACTTTGAAAAGATGAAGTAGGAAATGTGCAAAAAATAGAAGTAGTGGAGCGTGCTAAATACTTTAAACATAAATGAATTTACAGAATATACGTAAAATGTCTTTTCAGTTACTGGATATTTTGAGTTACGATCACTTAAGTTTTTTTTTCTATAATATCTTCAAAAAATAGTATGAAACGCGAACTTATATAAATGAGTAAGTACAACACAATATTCGGCGATACGGAGCCATAGAGCCAATAGCAAAAAGCCATAGAGGTTTTTTGTAGTACATATTTGCTTAAAATTTCGTATGAATTGAGTACGGCAAAAATAATAAGTTACGTATTTCAGCGTTTTCCAAAATTCAACCCCTAAGAGGGGATGAAAATAGGGGATGAAAGTTTTAAATAAACGCACAAGCCAAACTCTTAGGGCTAGAAACTTAAAATTTCGCATACGTATTTCTCTTATGACTTAGGCATCCACTAACGTAACGTATTTCAGAGCTGTTGAAAATCTATTCCCTAAGAGGGTGAATAGGGGATGATGAAATTTTATATGAGGAGTCCGTCATTTTTGAAGTAAGAAGAATGAAATTTAATATTAAAGCTTCACAACAAAAATAAATACATACTTATTTCATCGTTTTTGGAAATTCAACCCCAAACGTGAGAAATAGGGTGAAAACATTAGTATAAAAATGAATAAAAATGGCCTGATTTGCTTGAAATTTACTATTTATCTTTCTTGATTAAACTGATAAGCAAACTATAAACATGTATTTCAAAATTTTTCGAAATTCCATCTCTTAGACGAGAGAAGAGGTGAGAATTAATTTATGTTTGTTTCGAAGGGTTAGCATGTTTGTATGGACATATTCCCAAAAAAACTTGATGTACATACTTCTAAATACAAAAAACTTAAAAAAATAATAAAAACTGACTTTAAAACACTAATGCATGTAATAAATTTAATTAAAAAAAACACGACTGCGTAAAAAGCGAACTAAAAGGTGAGAACAAGTTGACAAAGGATCTTTAAAAATAACGTAGATTTTAGCCTGTTTATAATATGTTAGCCGAGTTACTTGATTTTTAAGTCGTAAACATATGCGAGTTATATATCATTGTAGTCTCTTGCTCCAACTTTGAAAAGATGAAGTAGGAAATGTGCAAAAAATGGAAGTAGTGGAGCGTGCTAAATACTTTAAATAAAAATGAATTTACAAAATATACGTAAAATGTCTTTTCAGATACTAGATATTTTGAGTTACGATCACTTAAGTTTTGTTTTCTATAATGTCTTCAAAAAATAGTATGAAACGCGAACTTATATTTGCAATTAATAAAGTATGTATGGCGAAAACAAATATATATATATATATATATATCATCAAATTATTACTAATAGCAAAAAGCTAAAGAGGTTTTTTGTAGTACATATTTGCTTGAAATTTTGTATGAAATGAGTACGGCAAAAATAATAAGTTACGTATTTCAGCGTTTTCCAATATTCAACCCCAAAAAGGGGATGAAAATAGGGGATGAAAATTTTAAATAAACACACAAGCCAAACCCTTAGGGCTAGAAACTTAAAATTTCGCACACGTATGACGTAGGTATCCACTAAAGAAGGATTTTTCAAAATTCAACCCCCAAGGGGGTGAAATAGGGATAAAAGTTTATATGAAACTTTTTATTCCTGGGACATATTTGCATGAAATTTCGTATTTTTCGTAGTTTGATCGCGAGCGAAGCCGCAGGTTCTGCTAGTTATTTATATTGTGTCACAAAAATTAGATGCGGAGACAAGAAAACAGTGGGAAGCTAAAGTTAGCGAAATAACATTTAATTGTAATGTATTACCAGACTTTAAACAGTTTCAAAATTTTTTGAAAAATAGATTTCATTCATTAGAATTCTTAGATACAAAGCCTATTTCTAATTTTAAGCATAATCAAACTTCAAAATGTCATGTTAATAATAGTCAATATATATCACAAAGTAATTGTTCTTATTGCCAAGGTAACCATAGAATAAGTTCATGCAATAATTTTGTAAAATTAGATAATGACGCAAAACGTTTGTTTGTACAAAATAATAAGTTATGTTTTAATTGTTTAGGAAACGGTCACAGTGTAAAATTTTGTAAAAGTACAACTTCTTGTCACATCTGTAAAAGACGACATCACTCATTACTTCATTCCAGTAGTAGTAACATGGAGCCTTTAGCATCACCTCAGGTATTAGAAGACAAACCGGAGAAGGGTAGTTTACATATTTCAAAGGGTGGGGAGCAAATCTCTTTGTTACCAACAGCAATTGTTTATGTTAAGTCTAAGAATGGAACTATCCCGCTGCGTGCGTTAATTGACCAGGGATCACACATTTCATTCATAACGCAAGCTGCGGTTCAGTTACTGGGAATCAAACGTCAAGCAGTCAAGGGTCACTTTGCAGGATTGGGCGGTGAAATTAACGTGGTTTCAAATTCCAAAACAGATCTTGTTTTGCATTCACTGTACAATCCAGACTGCACCGTCCAAGTAACAGCCTTTGTTTTAGAGAAAATAACGGGATTCCTACCTCCTCAACGGGTTTCAGTGGCATCATGGCCAATTCTAAAAGATATCAAGTTAGCCGATCCGAATTTCCATTCACCTAACAAAATTGATTTGTTGTTGGGATCAGATGTTTATGGCAATATATTAATGGAGGGTATCCGCAAATGTTCAGCAGGGTCGTTGCTAGCTCAAGCCACTATTTTTGGTTGGATTTTAACTGGAACAAATCGATCACAAGCACATTCTGTAAATATAGTTAGCATGTATGTTCAATCAGATGATTTTTTGAAATCATTTTGGGAAATGGAGAACGAGCCAAAATTAAATCAGAAGATAATGTCAGAAGAGGAAAAGCGTTGTGAAGAAATTTATTCTGCAACTACTACACGTGATGAAAGTGGACGTTATATAGTTAAGTTACCGTTCCGGGACGAGAATCCGACTTGTCAAGGTCAGACACGGGAAGTAGCCTTAAGAAGATTTTTGAAACTAGAACAACAATTAGCGAGAAATGAAAATTTAAAAAAGGAATTTAAACAAACCTTTGATGAGTATGTGGAACTTCAGCATATGCGACCAATTAATAGTGAAGACAGTAAGATTGGAGTGCACTTACCATACCACGCAGTAATAAGAGAGGACAAGACGACTACGAAAGTGCGCGTTGTTTTTGACGCATCCTGCAAAGGAAAAAACGGAGTATCACTGAATGAAGACCTCATGGTAGGACCGACCTTACAATCCGAGCTCCGTCACGTTATATTACGTTGGAGGACGCATCGAATCTGCCTCTCAGCAGACATTACCAAAATGTACAGGCAGATACGTGTAGGGGACGATGACGCGGATTACCAGCGTATCTTCTGGCGAGACGCTCCTAAAAAGGATCTTATCGAATATAAAATCTTGAGAGTGACTTTTGGCACGTCATCAGCGCCATATCTAGCGGTAAGAACTCTCTTACAGTTAGCTATTGATGAAGGAAGCAAATATCCACTAGTGGTAGACAAAGTAAAAAGGGACTTTTACATGGATGATTTCATGTCAGGATGTGAAAATGTAAAGGAAGCAATGCAAATATTCAATCAGTTAAATGGCTTATTAGAAAAGGGGGGATTTCAACTACAGAAATGGAAAAGCAACGACAAAGCAGTTATGAAAATGATAGAAAGGGAAGGTAAAGGGGAAAGGGTGTTAAAGGAAGGTAAGGGGATTGAGGAACAATTAATAGAAGGTAAAAACAAAATATTGGGACTTACCTGGAACCGAAACCAAGATGAATTTGAGTACGCAGTTAACTTACCAGCCATGTCTGCACTTGTAACAAAAAGAAAGGTAATTTCTGATATATCACGGTTATATGATCCACTAGGATGGATTGCTCCAAGCATAATAAGCGCAAAAATATTCATTCAAAAATTATGGATGTCGGGATTGGGTTGGGATGAAGAATTACCACAAGGTTTGCTTGAAGAATGGATTACGTATCGTAAAAATTTAACACAACTTACCAACTTCCGTTTGCCTCGGTGGATGAAGAGTGAAAGTAATAATCGTCTTGTAGAAATCCATGGATTTTGTGATGCATCCAATGTGGCTTATGGTGCTGTAGTGTACTTACGCGTCGTTACTTGTGAAGGTAGAATTGAAGTTAGTTTAATATCAGCTAAAACCAGAGTGGCCCCAATTAAACAAGTGTCTATCCCGAGACTGGAGTTGTGTGGAGCTGTACTTTTAGCAAAACTCCTCGTGGAAGTGGGCACAGTACTAGATGTTCCTAAGAAGCACTGGCATGCATGGACTGATTCGGAGGTGGTATTAGCGTGGTTGAGCAGTCATCCTAGCAAGTGGAAACCTTTCATTGGTAATAGAGTAGCAACAATTATAACGCTGTTAGAGCGAAATCAGTGGTCATATGTTAAATCAGAAACAAATCCAGCCGATGCTGCTTCTCGTGGAGTAAAACCATCAGATATTCATACTCACCAGTTATGGGCAAATGGGCCAAATTGGTTGAAGCATCAAGACGTTCCATATGTAAATCCGAAGAATTTAACTACACACCTAGAAGAAAGAAAGAAGTTCGTTAACATTGCAATAGAAGAACATGAAAATATCACAAACAAATTTTCATCATTAAGCAGGTTGCTACGGGTAGTAGCGTACTGCAGAAGATTCTTGAAAAAAGAAAGGGATAAAGTACCTAAGCATTTTTACCTTCTGAAAGAAGAAATACAAGAAGCATTAGATTGTATCATTAAACAATGCCAAATTGAAATGGTAAAAATATAAAAGCTAAATCGAAACTCACATCTTTGAGTCCTTATATAGATAATGTCGGAATACTTCGTGTTGGTGGGCGGTTGCAATCGGCTCAGGTCGAAGGGGATAGAAAGCATCCGATCCTAATCCCCCATGATGCCCACTTAGCGAAACTTATAGTAGGAGATGCCCATGTAAAAACTTTGCACGGGGGTCCCCCTATTAATGTTGAACTATATACGTTCTAGATATTGGATAATAAGAGCTAAAAATATAGTAAAATTTCACTATAGAAATTGTGTAAAGTGTACTCGTTATCGCACTCAAATTAAAAATCAATTAATGGGCCAGTTACCAGCGGAGAGAATATCCCCATCTAGACCATTTTCATTTAGTGGCGTAGACTACGCGGGACCCATAAACATAAGAGTCTCAAAGGGACGTGGCAACAAATCCTACAAGGGCTACATTTGTCTTTTCGTATGCATGTCAACCAGAGCAATACATTTAGAAGCGGTCAGTGATTTAACAACTCAGGGATTTCTGTCTGCATATAAAAGATTTGTAGCAAGGCGAGGTCATTGTAGCAATTTGTATAGCGACAATGGCTGTAACTTTGTGGGAGCAGCACGAGAGTTAAAGGTTTTATTGCACGACGAAAGGTCTAATTTACGAGCGGAAATTTCAGATTGGTTAGCCACAAACGGAACTCAATGGCATTTCATCCCACCTCATGCACCGAATTTTGGAGGCTTATGGGAGGCGGGGGTAAAATCAACCAAGTACCATTTGACAAGAGTCATCGGCAATTCCACGCTAACGTTTGAAGAGATCTCAACGATATTGTCTCAAATTGAAGCTTGTCTCAATTCGAGACCAATATCGTACATGGAAGAACAGGGTGATATTTTGCCTTTGACTCCAGGACATTTTTTAGTGGGAGAACCTTTAGTTTTACCTCCCGACCGTAACTATGAACAGGCTACACTTAGTTCTCTAAGAAGATGGCAATTGTGTCAACGTATGTTACAACATTTTTGGAGGCGGTGGTCACAAGAATACCTGTCAGGGTTGATGCAGAGGCGCAAATGGAATCGTTTAATACCGGAACCAGTGATTGGTGATGTTGTCTTGGTTAGGGAGCCTGATTTACCACCCGCCAGGTGGTTAATGGGCAAGATTGTTAAGAAGCATCCGGGCGTGGACAATGTGACTAGGGTAGTAACGTTACGCTATAAAAATTCGTACATAAAGAGACCTCTGTCAAAGATTGTAATATTACCTATAAGTAAGAATTAATGTAGTAGGTTAATATATGTACCTAAGTTTACTGATTTTGTTTCATTGATTGGGTCAAATAATGTAAGTTTGTTGCTATTGGTAATTTATAGTAAGGACTGTTGTCCTTAGTGGGCGGGTATGTTGAGAGTTTACATAGTGGCGCAACAGATGGCGCTACGGTACATCTGAATCACGCTATGGTTTGGTTCAGTGTAAAATCAATTTCTGCTTATTAAAAGTTTACATAGAGGCGCAACAGATGGCGTTACGGTACATCTGAATCACGCTATGGTTTGGTTCAGTGTAAAAGCATAAAGGCAATTTTAATTTTTTTATTAAACATGAGGCTCAGGAATATCTAGTGTTTTATTTCTACGAGTGGCTCCAGATACTACCATTGGATATCCCTAGGCATTTTTGGGACAATATTTAATGTACAGATTCGACTCAGTTGCAATTTTATTATATGTATAGATAAAGAAAAAAAATCATGTATATTATAAATTAAGTATATCAATCATTACCTAATTTATAATATACAATAAAATTAAAAATTTCGAGTTATGCCTATTTTACACTTACACCAAATTTCGAGTTACGCCTGTATTATATACAGTAGAAACTCGATTATCCGGCCCTCAGTTATACGGAATCGCGATTATCCGGACTACCAAGCGCGACCAATTATATACTTACAAGTCGAATTTATGCAAGCACTAAAGCACTAGCGGTCCATTCTAGCTTCGCTCGGGTTCGCCTCTGAAAAAAACAAAAATCTATCCCACGGGAACCGTATATTTTTCCGGGATAAAAAGTAGTTTTAGTTAGTTAGCAATTATTTCAGGAAAAATCTGCTCTTCCTTTCACATTCGATTATTCGGATTTTCGATTATCCCGTATGCCTAACGACAACAATTAGTCCGGTTAATCGAGTTTCTACTGTACATATATATCAAAATAAGAAATTAGGCTTATTTAATACTGTATACTCACATCATATGCGTCCTCAAAGCAGCTTGCGTGTTAAAGCTGTCCCCACACACGCCGCACGAGTGCAGCCGCCCGCTCGCCTTGCTCGTGTGCACTCGCCTTATGTGCTGTTGGAGACCGTTCGCGTCTCTAACATCATTCAATAAAACCGACTGTTTAACATAAAGTGATGTATTCACTCATATCCTCATATCAAAACAATTATGCTATTTGTAGATGTCACGTTTTTGCATTTATAATAATAATAATAATAAAAAGAATACTTAAAATCTGTTAAAACAGTCACTTTAAACAGATAAAGAGATATTTAGAGGTTTTAACTAAACTTAACATCAGGATATTGACTCTATAAACAAAGTAAAGTTAATTTATTTGTAAATGAAAAAAAAACAAATAGACAGACAGACAACGAAATGATCTCAAAAATGTAGCTTTTTCCTTCGTGATATACGAAGAACCTTAAAAACATTAAAAAAAACGTGTGCGTGTAAATACGCACGTAAGAAATTAAACTTCTTTGGCGTAACAGAACAAAAACAGCTAAAGATTTCATCCCGTATGTCACAACTCCCTGTTTGTAAAAGGAATGCAGCTATCATAATGTCGCTTTTTGGCTGTCGGTGTGCGCGCGCACCGTAAAAATTTTACTCTCATAATTTTTTCCAAACGTCCCAAAACAAGTATAACTTCAAAAAAATAATTCACAAAACAAAAATTCCTCACACTTCCCTACGCCGCCTAAACCCATAACCAAACAAACACCAACCTGAACAAGCTCCCGCACACGTGGCACGCCGCCCTCCCCCCGCCCCCCTCCGCCTGCCCCTCCCCCTGCGCGCAGCGGTGCGCGCGCGCGGCGCGGGGGCGGAGCGCGACGCCGCACGCGCAGCACGTGTGGCGCTCCGCGTGGTTGGCGGCGTGCGCGCGCAGCAGCGCCGGCGACGCGAACCGCAGCGTGCACGTCGCGCACTGGTGCTCGCCGTTGGACTTGAGACGTTAGGGACCGTCACATTAGAGTTCAATTTAAAAAAAAAATCAAAGAGTGCGTGTATGAATGTGTACACGCGCAACAAGTAAAACTTCTGTAGGTTATCGGTACTCTTTATGAAATTCAATTTATGTTTTAAATAATTAGGATATGTGAGATACTAAAAATAACGCATATTAGGCATATTACAATCATATATTTATTTATCTGTTTATTTATTTATGTTGAGACATAAACAAATAAATTGTATTGTATGTTTGTAACGAATAAACTCAAAAACTACTGGAACGTTATAGATGAAATTTGGTAAGAAGATAGTTTGAGACCCTGAGAAGGACACAGCAATTTTTAATCCAGAAATCATTTCTTAACGGGGTGAAAATGGGGATGAAAGTTTGTACAGAGAATCAACCCGAGTGAAGCGAGGGTGAGTCGCTAGTAATTATATAAAAATAAACTACACAGAGCCATGTGTAAAAGGATATCCTATAACAAAATTAGAGTAACTTATTAATAATTAATTTTAGAGATTATACTCTACATACAAACAAGCTTTTTTAA
This sequence comes from Fabriciana adippe, assembly GCA_905404265.1. NCBI lineage: Eukaryota > Metazoa > Arthropoda > Insecta > Lepidoptera > Nymphalidae > Fabriciana > Fabriciana adippe. Next base: position 6,339,986 of record FR990003.1, read on the forward strand.
ATTAAAGATATGATAAACACTCCTACCTCTTCGTGCCTCATCATGTGTGCTTGAGAAGTATCTTTGAATAAAAACCCTAACGCACAATTATAGCATTTGAATTCAGCTTCTATATACTTCTTTTCTTTTCTGTTAGCCTCCAATTCCGCTTTCTGTTCTTCTAGACTTAATATCGTCTTCTTGAATCCTTTCTTCTTTGATTTCTTACATTTCTTCTTTTTTGATACTTTTTTATTTTTAGATTTTTTATCATTATTTCCATTTAAATCCTCTAATATTATGTTTTTATCATTATCTTCTTTTGCTTCATTATCATTATTAACATTTTCGACATTAAATAAATTATGTTCTGATTCATTATTTTCATTTTTAATGATTTTTTCTAAACCTGTATTTACATTAGCATTTTCATTTGATGTAATGTCATTTTCATTATCTTCTTCATTAGATTCTATATCTGTATTATTATCATTAGCTACATCTATATTTACATCAATATTTTCTGTTACATAAATATCATTATCTTCATCAATTTTCCGATTATAATGATAATTATTTTCTTCCTTCACTTCATTATTTTCAACATTTTGATACTGACACGGATTAAAATATTCATGAAAGACATTTTCATGTTCTAATTTCACATAATCATTATCATTATTATAATTTGTTTCATTACAGTCATTGCTGTAACTAAATTGATAAAGTTTGCTCCGTTGATATTGGTTGCAATCTTCAGGACACAGAACATGTATTTCTAAATCACTCTTTTGCAAATTCAAGGTACCCTTTTCACTGAAAAGTAATAAACATATGTAATTTAATATTATCTGTAGTTTTTTTTTTTGATGGTAACATATTGTATATTGATATTTTAGTAGAAAACACTTCTATTTATTTACATAATCTATGGAGAAGCGAGTAACACTTTTAATAAGATTATAAATTATAATGGTTATGTTATACCAGTTAAAGTTGGAGGAGGCCTTTGCCAATAGGCACACAGAGGTCAGAGACATCATCTAGAATTAAAGTTTACCAACTATTTATAATTATAATATTTATAATGTACTCTACTCTCTGGATAAAGGTTATTTTATTTTATTGTTATACCAGTTTAAAAAAGTTTCATAGGTATGTGCATAAATGAATCGCAGGTATAGAAATTAAAATAATAGTTGAAATTACCGAAAAAGAACCGGATACTCCAAACTCCGCTTTAAGCAGATAGATCGGAAGAGTGACAATTTGTTCAGCACATGACAGCAGATATAGCACAGTTGAGAGTCCGGGCATAACTGAAATAACAGATCAGAAGTTTTAATTAATTATTTTAAGTTATTTTACTATAATATTTTTTATGTGCTTAGTAAATTACATCTTTAGATAAATAATAGAGAAAGAAAGATTATAATACAACTTATATATTTTAATTTTTTTATGTACAAGCTGTTGGAAATAATGAGTTATGTTGCTAGTTTAATTGGCTGAACAAGGACCTTCATGACACTCATATCATATATAAAGTTTATAAAATCAACTCAGATCAGGACTAAATATCTTATCTATACAGATAAATAAAATTGCAGTGTCTGTTTGTAATGTTAAAATAACCGCTTTTTACTCAATGCATAATATGGATGTATACACGGTACATATATCAAAACAACATTTTTTACAATTTGTCTGTCTGTCTGTCTATTTGTTCTGGCTAATCTCTGAAATGGCTGGACCGATTTTGACGGGACTTTCTTTTTCAGATAGCTGATGTAATAAGGAGTAACTTAGGCTACTTTTATTATAGAAAAAAAATAGGGTTCCACAAAAAAAAATTAATTAATTAATTTTGTTTTTAGAAGTAACCTAGGCACGAACCCGAGCGAAGCGAGGGTGAATTGCTAGTTTTCTATATAAATAAATTCACTTTTTTTGGTACCTAAATAAAGATTCATCTTTTCATCATTCCTTGATCATTAACATAGCGTAACCTAACCTAACATGCATTTAATTATCTAAATAGCCTTGTAGGGTATAGTATGAGTAACCTGTTCTACAGCTTAGATCTACGAACATATGAACAGGTGCTGATGGCATAATGCAAGTCACAATATCACATTATAATGTAAGGCCTAAGAACAGAAACGATTAGTTGTTATATATGTCCATGAGCAGCTGTCTATCAACCTGTGCTCAAAAACGCATTTTCCTATTTAATAAACTAAAAGTTAGTAATAAAATAATGATAAAAATAGTACACACATTTATTCCAACAACTTCACGATATTTGTCTCTAGTTTCTTCATTGGTTTCTTTATTAACAGTGCTATGGCATATAAAGCACAGAAAAGAAGACATTTTAATTCATTAATGCCTTATTTATAAAAAATCAATAATTTTTTTGAACTAATTAACAATAAAAAAAATGTTTGCTTACATTTTATTTCGTAACACAGATTAAAAAATATTTACAGATAAAATATAGTAGTTATTTTCAAATTTACTTCATAATTACGTAAAGAAAATTAAAGGATATTCTCATTACAAACATATTCATTTGAAATGTAAATTTTAAGTAAAACTTAAAATTTATTTTAAGGATTCGCAAAAAAATATATATTAATATTATATTGCTTATGGTATTTAAAGTAAAATTGTCTATGGCACCAACATTAGTGATGACTGATATATATCGATTTATAATTATTTTTAATTAAATATCAAAAAATGTTAAATAATAAAAAAAGAAAATTAAATAAAAATGTACATAGTTGTATGAATATATACATATGAACGTATTATCATATACTGATCCTTAACCCATGCTACATGGAGTCAGTAGAACATGTTAGAACATGTTGATATCTTAGTATGTACACCTTTTCACTTATTCCTTAATTTTTTTTAATTTATAATCACTTCCTTATAAGACTTATTTCCCTTACGACAATATGTTTACATCACACACCACGCTAGCCAATTATTTCTAAGCTTAATAATTACACAAATCCTTTTCAATATTTGTATCTCAGCTACATGAACATTATTTTACGTGTTTAAAAATATGAAACAATATCTGTAATTTAATAATAATATTATAATAACCTATCTAAAAAGTAACGTAAAAAATATTTGAAATTACATTAAAGGAATATATTTGCTATCTTTTTATTATAATAAATTTGTTGTCTGTATGATATTAGTCTAATGTAAACATCTAAAGTGAGAATTTAATCGAAATAAAGGAAATGAAATAATATATCTAATCTAATCTGACATCGATATCGATTATCGACATAAAATATCAATATGGTCACAACTCACAACTCGTCACGCATTCACGCATGTCGCACGTCAGATAGATAATTTTTGTCTTGAAGCAAAAAATTATTAAACATTATATTCCGACTTAGTGCCGAATTGAGGACAATAAATTATAATACATCTGTGTTTTTGTGCCTACCGTTTAATCTTAATTCTTAAATATACTTTACTGTGTTCATTCAAATCAACACAACATAGTTGTTTGTCCTGTGCGAATATTTATGCGAAATTTCGAAATTTGACCTTTTTTTTTTGTGTTTCAATGGATTTGGCAATGTACGGCGCCGGTAGTTCAAAAATGTTTCGAATACAGCTTATTTGATGACCGATACCTTACAAAACAACGGCTGTGTTGCTGGTATGTATTACTAAACATTGTTATGCCTTATTAATAATCTTTATTTAATCATATTTATGCTAAAAAAATCGATTATGGATATATGTATTTATAAGGCTATTGCTATAGTTACTTTGTTGTAGTTTTTAATCCAATTAACTGACATTAGGTCAATAAGGAGTGACTTGTGTTATAGTTTTACTTGTAACAAGATTCTAATAAGAAAAGCTTATATTTAGTTGAAAATAACTGCCCCGAATATTACGAGTTCGATTACTTTTAAAATATAAAATAAACACTTTAAGGCTCATAACACATTTGACAATTTATGTCATCTACAAAATACTGTGTATATAATTGTAAAACATGATTTGAATTAGGTATAAAATAATGTTTTTTATTATACAATGTTTATGTAATAAAGTTAAGTTATCAATAGATTGATATTTTAAATAGGTATACATAAACCCTATACTATGCATATACTGTGACTTGCGAGTTAGTGTCTCACTTAGACGTAGACATTGTCATCAAGACAATATATGGAAACAAAGTTCTGCCCGTTTCTGCAGAACTGTTGTAAAATTTTCTATTACCTCCTGGAAGTTAACTTAATAGGTATACATTAGTTTCCCAATTATTCAGGACAAACAAACATAAAATGAAAATCATTCTTTTTATTTATTATTATATTAATAAGGTAAACTAATTTTAAGGTAATTTTAACATAATTATAACACGCTTAGTGGTGGTCACTCTTGAGATAAAGTTAAATTGGTATACAATGAATAAAAGTAAAAGATATCATGAATTGAGCATCTTCTCATCTTTGAAGTTGATCAATTAATATCGTTAGTAAAATCAAAACCTTGCACTTACATATTTTTTTTTTAACTTTTGGACTTCTATAATATTTTTACAATATTTGACTATAGAACAGAAACTCTTCTAGAATTAAATAGAATAATAATTACCTTATAGCAGACTCAGGTCCATACACTTTTCAAAGCAAAAAATTTCAACATCTCCCTGCCCATTTCCCAAATTACTTGGGGTTGGCGCAATAAGTTTTCCTTGTCCACGCTCCCTTATTACTCATCATCTCATCATTCACCCCTTTCCCTTCCATGATATCGTCTCACACAATCTATCCATCTTTTCTTCTGTCTTCCTCTACCTCTCCAACCATCTATATTCATTTCCATCACTCTTCTTGTCCCATGCGTTTCATCCCTCCTCTTCACATGTCCATACTAACTCAGACAATTTCATTTCAACTGCTTTGTCATTGGTGCTTCTTTCAAGCTTCTCAAGGAAAAAAATACCAATGGGATATAAAAGAATCTCTTTTTATAAGTTCATTAAAAAAATCATGAAGCTACTGGTCCAAGAAGTGAGGAGATAACAATAGGATCATATCAACAAACATGCTTACATACATATTTATTACATTACTAAGTAGATTTCTCAAACAAACTTTTATCCCCATTTTCACCCCCTTAGGAGATGATTTGCGCGATATAATCTATCCTATGTCCTTCCCAGAGTCTCAAACTATCTTCATACCAAATTTCACCTTATTAATCGGTTCAGAAGTTCCAGAGATTATATCTCACCAACCAACTCACAAACTAACAAACTTTACCTCTTTATAATATTAACTATGATTATAATTGAACCGCCAATTGGAAGAAGGGAATAAATCCAAAAAATAAGAACGGAGATAATAAAAAAAAACTTCATAACTTTTAACTTTCAATTTTTAAGCTTATGGGACATCAATGATTATTAAGAAAATATAAATCCTGATTTATTCACCAACAGATTTGCCTTAAATGTATAATATTTATCTATGTGTGTTCATCGAAATGTGGTGGATTTATTCCCTTCTTCCAATTTATCATATAACAGGTACAAAATAATTTGAAATAATAGACAATATAATGACAAAAACTATTTATTTATTACAAACAGGTAAGGACACTCTGTTATTCATCTATTTCTTCACTTTCGGATCTTGTAGTTGGCCAGGTCAGAATTAAATTGTAGAAATCTTTGAATTCGTCAGGAATATATTGGATTATTTTTTTTATGTCATTCATTTTTTTCTCATTTATAGGTATTTTAGTAACATATGCCAGAGTTTCAGGTATTTTCGGGATTGTAGAAGGTTTTTGGAGCAAAAATGTAGCTTTGACGAAACCATCAATAAATTCGGAACATGTCAAGTAACCTTTATGACTTGAACTATACTCAAAGCTTCTATATTGCGAAATCTTGAATGTCGTAGCCTTGTCTAATGACTTACAGGTTTTCTTAAAACACTGCTGCCATGAGTTTTTAAAATCAAGTATTTCGTTTGAAGAAACAGGTTTAACTGAAAAACCCCTGATTTTTGCTGCCGAAATAAGATTATTGTATTCATTTGGAACGTAAATTCTGTCTCTTCTCCTAATGAGTCTTTTAGCTGTCCCAAAATTTCTGTCACACTGTAAAAAAGAATGGCCACGCACAGGAAAGTATTGATATATTTTCTCAAAACGATTTTTTGCAACAAGAGTGAGAAAGAATCTTATAAGGGTATTATTCCTATTTTGTCCCCCGCAAGCATCGCTAAAAACGTGTAGTTCTTTGACAGAGGGATCCATGTTCTGTATAGTTTTCCATAATAAGCTGCATACTTCATCTGGGCCCCTTTTAGCTTCACCCTCATGGTAAGTGTAGAAATCAGCTGAATTCGTCTTTAAGTCATGAACACAAAACACATACAGCCATAGTTTTCTTAAATAAAACATTTCCTGAACTGGGATCTTAGGAATGGGCAGATTTTGCATATAATCAAATACAATGGCTCCTACATCTTTTCTTTCTTTACATAAGGCCAAAACTTCTTTCTGCTTATTATAAAACTTTTTAGCACGTTTAAGATGTATGATTTTTTCTGCAACCGCCACTCTCTTCGCATTCTCATTGAGAGATGAGCTTTTTATTTTTGCTTCGAGTTCTTCGCAAGTCGAACAAACGTCTACTTGTGGCCGACCGAATCTGTAGCCATGATTATCATTAAAATATTTTCTGTAATAGTCGTATTTTACGCATTGATAATGGGGGTATTTTTTCAGAAAAAGTTCATACATTATTTTAACGTTTAAGTTTGCTTCTAAATACTGTATATGTTTGCTGCTGTAATGAGATTCTTTTAATGGAAACGACCGAATATGTTCATCAATAGCCGTGATTGCTTCGTTTGATAAGACGTTACCTCGATTACGATGCCGCCCTCGTTTATCTTCAGGTAGTTTTCCTTCTGATTCCCTCCCGGACAAATTCTAAGAAATCCGTGCGAATTTCCGAGAATTCAATTGTTATCTAGCACACCGGTGTGCTCGCGGTCCTTGAGGTGTTAAGAGAGGTAAGGCGAAAAATAGCCTTACCTTTTATAGCGTATAAAATGGAGAAAGCTTGACGGCAAACTCGAATTTTTTCATTTCCTTTCATTGCAAAATATATGAAAGTGCTGTCACGTTTTTTTGGATTTTCGCGTTTTGAACGGTGGCGATTAATCTTTGCGTATTCAATGAGACTCATCATATATATGTCCTGTTCATTTTTCGGTCGTCCATTATAAACCGATTCAAACAACTGCTGTTTTTCTTCAGTACTAAACTGCTGAGTGCAGTTTCTTTTACAGAGACAGTCACTATTACTGTTAGATTTAGCTGGCACTAACCTCCCAGTACTTGTACTCACATAAGATTGACCAAGTAGACGCTGTGACTTCTGTTTTTCTTTTTTATACAAATGGATATTTCTAACACCTCTTTCTTCTTTTTTGGAGTCTCAGCTTCTGACTCGTTATCAGTTGAATCGTTAAAGCTACTTTCACTGGTCATATTAAATTTAAACTTTAATGGTGAAATAATTTTTATAGGTTAAGAATCTCCTCGACGCGAAACCAAACGAATGCAGCCTCAAATACAACTAAAATGGCGGCTATTAGATCGCTAGTATAACGCCCCCCACCACTATGTGATGCGATTTTGTTTATCGAATAAAAAAACAGCCAAAAAGAAATATTATTTCTATACTCGTAAAGTTAATAGTTGGAAGAAGGGAATAAAGGAAGGATTTGTTTCCTTCTTCCAACTAACAATGTTTTTAGCCGCATGAATCTATACGAAATGAATGGACTTTGTTTCTTTTTTCGAACTCACAACTTAGCCCTACGTCTAACGAATATAAAAGTGTATAAAAGTGAATATGTCAAAAAGTGGCGTTTATTCCCTTCTTCCAATTGGTGGTTCAATTATGTCAGATTCTTCTTATACATAGGTATGTATATTAAAAATTTGTTTAAAAATCACATAATGGTGCATAATTTAATTTATGTCTGTATGTATAAAGGTTCTAATATCTAATTTGAATAGAATAAAGATATTTGAATATTTAATACATTGTTACGATTCGGAATTTAAGTTTAAAGTTGTTATTATGTTTACATTTGAATGATGCATTAGGATGTTTGATTTATACACAGTAAAAACACAGTCAACAGAATAATGACATATTAAAAACGTAGTTTATACTTCTGATTGTTATTCAAAACTTTAATATTTTAAATATGAGTTTGTAGGGATGGATGGATGTTTGTTACTTTTTTACACTAGAGAAGCTGTACGGATCCGAATGAAATTTGGCACAGAGATAGATTATAGTTTGGAATAGCACATTACTTTTTATCTTGGAAAAATGTATGGTTCCCGTGGAATGGATTTGTTTTTGTCTATGGAATCTGATCGAAGCGAGGGTCGTGAGTCTCTAGTTAATAATAAACGTAATCTCATTGGAATCAATCTTTGCTCATAGTAGCTAATCTCACTAAGAATAGCCAACCACGCAGAAGATATTATAGTGCAAAAGTATGTGTGGAAACACATGTATACTACTCTCTATTCTGTTAATTCTCAAACTCCAGTGGGTTGATACTTGATAGTTTGATACAACTGGTGAGTCACCATGGCCTGGGCCCACTTTATGTGCTCTCCGAGGCATGGGGGTGGAGTACTAACAACTTAATGAAAGGCTGATATTATAATAATAATAATAATAATAACTCTTTATTGCACACACAAAAGAGGAAGAAATAAGAAAAGAATAATACAGTAGTAGGAAAATGTACAAGAGGCGGCCTTATCGCTAAAACAGCGATTTCTTCCAGGCAACCTTTAGGTGTAGGAAATAACAAAGTGTAAAGTGGAAGGGTGTGAACAAATTACAGCGTTAGGAAAAATAAAAATAAAAATGATACATACATATATACATACATATGATATTTTATATACGTATATAAATATATAAATAAGGTGTACCTAAATAATATAAATAATATGACAATAAGAATAAATAAAATAAAATATAAATATCAGTTTGGTTAAATAAATAAAATAAAAATAAATAAATAAACGAATAAAAATTATAATAAAATAAATAAAAAAAAAATGTATGAAAGGCAAGAAGTGTTTCTAATAAAAATAACGATAGTTGCTATATATATCAGTATGTAAAAAGCGTTCACTATCGGGATCCAACACAAATAAAACACTCACTAGTACTGTAATACTAACCACTGTATTAATCTCTTCAAAACAAACTCAAAAATAATTTTTCTATAGCCTCGGGTCATAATATCGATGTGCGTCTTTAATAGCGCGTTTTAACTTACCCGTAACGCCATCTATTGACATACTATGACAACTAAATTAATTAGACATTCCGCCCACCAAGAACTCCGTTCTTTTATGCAAGTTACTAAAATAAACAAAAAATATGCTCTATTAAACTCCAATTGTTATCAGCCGCACATCGATTTACATGATTAATAAACTTAATATTTACAACAACAAAAACAAAAACAAAAAAAAACTCTAGCACCGCCCACCGTGCTAAACCGTTAAGCATGTATGCAAGCAAAAATAGTAATAAAATATAATTTCTAAAAAAAAAAATAAAAAATACAACAGAATAACTAAATAGAACCATCTGTCGGTAAAAAACAGAGTTTAGTACAGGGCCGTTTAAACATACCCTTTTGTGTCTCAATAGTTACAACTCTAACAATATTATCTATACCTGGGTGAGTTTTAACAATTTTACCTAGGAGCCATTTGGCTGGAGGTATATTGTCCTCCTTTATAATCACAATATCACCTATCTTAGGTCCAACCTTATGGGTTGTCCATTTGTATCTGTTGTTAAGAGTCACTAAATACTCAGTACTCCAACGAGCCCAAAAATGTCTGACCATTTTGTTACACATTTGCCACCTATCCTGAAGATTAACAACATTGTCGTCTTTATGTAAAACATTCAACAAGGCTTCACCTACTAAAAAATGGCCTGGTGTCAGCGGGAGGGGGTCGTTAGGATCATTACTTAAAATAGTTAATGGACGCGAGTTAACACACGCTTCAATCTCTGCTAACACCGTGGATAACTCTTCATAGGTAAGTGTACTCTCACCAATAACTTTTCTTAAGTGTGATTTGACAGAACGCACTCCGGCTTCCCATAATCCACCAAAGTTCGGTGCTTGAGGGGGAATGAAGTGCCAATTTGTATTTTTAAGTGCGAGAGCTTCAGCAATATCTTGAGTGAATTGTGATTTGGCACTGTTAAACATGACTCGTAATAATTTGTCAGCACCAACAAAATTTGTGCCATTGTCGCTATACAAATCTTGGCAATGGCCTCTTCTAGATGTAAAGCGTTTAAACGCAGCAAGAAAGCCCTTTGATGTTAGGTCTGTTACTGCTTCAATGTGAATTGCTCTAGTCACCATACATATGAATAGACATATATATCCTTTAAAAGATTTCGAACCTCTTCCGGGTGAAAATCGAATATTAATGGGTCCCGCATAATCAACTCCGGACGATTTGAATGGTTTGCTTGGCGTAAGCCGTACTTCAGGCAGTTGACCCATTAATTGAGTATTGTTGGTGTTCGAATATCTTCGACAAATTAAATATGTTCTGTAGTATTTTTTGACTCGTTCTCGTCCACGTAAAATCCAGTATTTTGAGCGAAGATGATTTAACATGATTTGAGGTCCACCATGTAATGTTTTATAATGTGCATCCATTATTAACAACCATGTAAGATGACTCTTAGAAGGTATAATGATTGGATGACGTTCATCATAACTCAAGTGTGCTTGGTCAATGCGACCACCCACTCTTAAAATGCCGTTTTGATCCAAAAGCGGATAAAGAGTGTGAAGTACGCTCTTCTTGGAGACACAACTTTTATTTTTTATATGCCTCATCTCTTCTCCAAAATGAAATTCTTGTACTTGTTTTATACACAACTGTAAGACACTGTTCATTTCTTGAATAGTAATGTATTTGGGTAATTTATCACGTTCTTCTTTAGATTTTCTCCAATATAAAATTCTTTTACAAAATGAAATAACTCTTAACATTCGATTTAGATTTGAAAATTTAGTCCACTCAAATTCTTCATTTTTGTCTTGTATAATGTTCATTGATTTAATCTTTTGTTCTTCTTCTGTTTCAGGTATCTCGTTGTGTTTTCTTTTCAGGTTGACATCGTATATCCAGTTGGGTCCATGCCACCATAAAGTATTCTCTTGTAATTCTGTAGGTCGTAATCCGCGTGAGGCACAATCTGCAGGATTCATATCCGTTGTTACATGACTCCATTGTTCATAATCTAATATGGTTAATATATCCGATAGTCTGTTGCTCACAAACGTAGTCCATCGCGAAGCACCTCCTTTCAGCCATGCCAGCACTATTGTAGAATCTGTCCAAGCATGAAGTTGTTGTTTAGGAATATTCATTACTTGGGAAATTTCACTTAATAACTTAGCCGCTAAGGCTGCGCCACATAATTCCAGCCTGGGCACTGAAAGTTCTTTTTCTATTGGAGCTACTTTTGTTTTCGCCGACACAATGGATGAGTATACATGATTAAACTGGTCTATAACTCGTAGATACACTACTGCCGCGTAACCAGAAGTAGATGCATCCGAGAATGCGTGTAGTTCCAGTTTACATCCTTTTGTACATTTCAACCATCTCGAAATAGTTATTGCCTTTGTTTCTATCAGTTCATGTCTGTATCTCAACCATTCTTCTAATAACTCCTCGGGTAATTCATCGTCCCAACCTAACTGTGCTTTCCATACCTTTTGTATAATAATCTTGGCCCGAATTACTACGGGAGCAATCCATCCTAGGGGATCATACAGTCTAGCGATGTCAGACAACATTTGCCGTTTCGTAACAGCTCCTTTTATCTCGGGTAAATCAATAGTATATTCGAAACTGTCGGTTAGTCTATTCCAACAAATTCCTAACACCTTCAACATGTTGTCACTCTTAATTGGTACTGATATCTCTGTGCTATGTTTGTCTTGTCCTATGTATTGTAATAACTGTTTACTATTGCTAGACCACTTCTGTAGTTGAAAGCCTCCACTGTTCATAAGTAAATTCATTTCTTCGTAAATGTTTATAGCCTCGTTTTCTGTGTCACAGCCCGTCATTAAATCATCTACGTAATAATCATTTTTTGTTATTTCAGCTGCAATTGGATACTTGGTCTTCTCTTCATCAGCGAGTCTCTGTAATGATTTAATTGCTAAGTATGGAGCACAAGCAGTTCCGAATGTCAGAGTAATTAGTCTATAGTGTTGGATTGGCATGTCTGGGTTTGGTCTCCACAAAATCCGTTGGAAATTGGCGTCCTCTTTATGTACAAGAACTTGTCGGTACATTTTGACAAGATCAGCTATAATACATATAGGATGTGTACGCCAGCGCATTAAAATGTGTCTCAGATCCTGCTGACTTTTGGGTCCGACCATCAATTCATCATTCAGTGAAACACCGTTGTTACCTTTTGAAGATGCGTTCATGACGACGCGCACTTTTGTCGTCTCTTTGTCATTTCTGACAACAGCGTGGTGGGAAAGGTAAGTAGCTCGTTTGTTCTCCAGATCGTCGTGTGGAACAATCTCCATGTGGTTTAAGGTAAGGTATTCCTCCATTACTTTTTCGTATTCTTTTCTCAAATTTAAATCGTTTTGTAGTCTTTTCTCTAGATATAATAGTTTTCTCTCCGCTATCTCTCTTGTATCTCCATATTGACATCTGGGATCTTCTACTTTAAAAGGTAAACGTACTATAAATCTTCCATCCTCATTCCTGGTGGTAGTTCTCTCGTAAAATTTCTCACACTTCTCTTCTTCTAATGTCAATTTCTTCTTGATTAAATCAGGCTCTGCTTCAATTTCCTAAAATTTTCTCAATATATTATCACTTCTCATTTGTATGTGCATGTTAATTATACTGTCTCTGTGTAGTGAATCTCTTGGTGTTCTTCCAGACAGCACCCATCCGAAAGCCGTAAGTTGTGCAATTAAATTGCCCTCTGGGTGTTTCACCATATTATCCTGTAAAACCTCACAGTAGACATCTGCGCCTAAAAGGATATCTATTTTTCCTGGTGTTGCGTAACCTGGATCGGCTAACTGAAGTTGCTCCAACTGTACCCATTTAAGATCGCATAGTTTGTCCCCTGGAAGTAATGACGTTAGTACTCCTAAAACGTACGCATTTACACGGTATTTAGCAGTTGGATTATAACGTGACTCTAGTAACAACGAAACCGAATATTTAATTCTTGTTTGCCCGTCTCCCAAACCTGACACCACACCACTCACTGGTAGTCGTTTAAGATTAAGTAATTGTACAGTCGATTCGCTTATAAAAGACGCTTGCGATCCTTGATCCAGTAGCGCGCGTATGTGATATTTTTCTCCAGTTGAAGAGTGTGCGTTAATAATAGCTGTAGCCAATAGTACATTGTGACTCTGTAGTCCTTGCGAAAAGTTAGCCACAATTCTTGTCTCAGTGTTACTCCTGTCATTTTTTTGTATGTGCATTTCTCCTTCGTTAGTGTTACTCTGTTTGGGTATAGACGACCCATCCTTCTCAATATGTAGCATCGTATGATGTTTCTTGCCACACTTCCTGCAGCTTGTAGATTGACGACATTTATTTACTATGTGATTTGGACACATACAGTTAAAACACAGTCTTTTATGTTGTACGAAATCAATTCTCTCTTTTATTGGTTTTTGCTCAAACTTCTGGCAGTGATATATGTAATGAGAACCGTTACATAAAGCACAAGTACCATTTGAGGATTTGGTAACCTCTTGCACGGCTGAATGAAATGATTTAGGTTTTGAAAATTGGGTTATCTTGTTAGAAATTGAAGACTTCACAAATTGTTTGCCAGGGTCAATCATTTCAATGCTGCGGAATCTGCTTTCTAAAAATTCTGTAAGTTGTGCCCATGTCGGTAGATCACTTGTTGAACTTAACATTTGTTCCCATAATTTGTGTGATTCTGTGTCCAATTTAGATACAACTAGGTAAACAATGAAAGCGTCGCATGATTTCGTATCAATTCCTATGTTCTCTAGTGATTGTAAGCATGACGTCGTGGTATCAAGTAGTTGCTTTAATGAATTTGCTGATGTAAATGTGAGTGTCTTTTGTGCAAATAAAGTTTTAAGTATAGCGTTAGCGTTATATCTTTTATTGTTATACCGCTTCACCAGCTGTTTCCAAGCTTCCTCATAATTTTGTTCTGTAATAGCAAAGTTGCGTAGTAATGTCTCTGGCTCGCCTGTTAAGATAGCTTTTAAGTAATGTAGTTTTTGTACGTTGGATAGCGACGTGTTATCGTGAATCAATGACACGAACATGTCATAGAAACTCTGCCATTCTTCGTATTTGCCGTTAAATATGGGTAACTGAATTCGTGGAAGTGGAATTTCTGAAGTTTTCATGGTTTCAGATGTTAACGCATATGAACTCGTAGGTTTGGTAGCTTTCGCACCAAGGGCAGACTTTAATGCAGTTTTGTATGTAGTGTATTGTTCTTCAAACAAGTCATATACGTCACTCGTAAAGTATGTTAATGTTTCTTTGCTGCTTTTCGACACAGTGGGAATTAACTTTTTGTGTCCTTCCTTAAACTCATTCCAAAGTTCTTCTAAGGTCTGTAATCTTGTTTCTATATAAGCAGTAGTTAATCTCTCTTTTGGTGACTTCTTATAATTTATTTCGGCCTTTTGTAGTCTTTCATACAATTCGGTTTGTATAATAAGAATTTCGTTAGCCATTGCGAAGTTGTTCTAATTCTGTATATGTTTTTAAATTAAATCTCTGATGTAATTTAGTCACAAAAAATTCTGCAAGTCCAAGAAGCACTTCTGTATAAACACAAAAAATTTACATGTCCAAAATCAAACAAAATTTTCTAAGTTAGTGTAGTATAAACGTAAAATTTTACAAGTCCAAAAGTAAGCTAATTTTTCTAAGTCCAGTAAAGTACAGATTCGAAAATTTTACAAGTCCACACATGATTATTTTTTCTAAGTGTTTTAAAGTTAATTTATTTAAATTTTACAAGTCCCACGATCACTGATTTTAGTCTATCTTAATATTTCACTTCACTGCACTATGTCTATTACTCACGAATTTTTTAAGTCCAAGTCCTTTCAATCCTGGTTTCGGCACCATGTAAAAAGCGTTCACTATCGGGATCCAACACAAATAAAACACTCACTAGTACTGTAACACTAACCACTGTATTAATCTCTTCAAAACAAACTCAAAAATAATTTTTCTATAGCCTCGGGTCATAATATCGATGTGCGTCTTTAATAGCGCGTTTTAACTTACCCGTAACGCCATCTATTGACATACTATGACAACTAAATTAATTAGACAAGTACATATACTTTAAAAACAGAAGGAATTAAAAAGTACAAAAGTGTTCTTTTAGACGTTTTTTAAAATTTTTTAGAGTTTTAGCAGCCCTAACGTTTCGGGGAAGAGAGTTCCAAAGGCGAGAGGCTGTAACACTAAAGGAGTTGCCATAAAAGGTAGAGGAGTGGGAAGGGATTTTAAGGATTAAATTTTGGGCAGAACGCAGAGGTCGAGCATGGGAATCACCAAGGAATTCAAAACGCTCTTTAAGGTAATGTGGAGTGGACGGATCGAAGAGAATACAGTAAAGAAGATGAAGTATATGAGTATTTCTGCGAAGACGGATAGGGAGCCACTTGAGCTTTTTACGAAGATTAGAGACATGGTCATATTTACGTAAATCAAATATAAACCGAATACAAAAATTTTGGAGTCTCTCAAGTTTATTTAATTGCTCCTCTTTAATATCAAGGTAACTGATATCAGCATAGTCAAGAATTGGTAATAGGAGCGATTGTGCTAACGCAATTTTGGTGGAAAATGGAAGAAAGTTATGCAGACGTCGAAGGGATGCTACCGAAGCAAACATCTTCCTGCTTACCTCACTTACCTGTGGAACCCATGATAAGTTCTGATCCATAACAACGCCAAGATTTTTAACGGTTTTGCTATAAGGTATGCTCACGCCGTTTAACACCACAGGTGGAAGAGTGTTAAAGTCAATTCTAGATATGAGTTTGGGACTGCCAATAATTATAACTTGAGTTTTCGCAGGATTTAATTGCAGCCCAAACGACTCACTCCAAGTGGTGATTTTTAAAAGATTGTAATTAATATCGTCAATTGTATTAGGTAAGTCAACAATTTTCGATTGACTATAAATTTGCAAATCATCTGCATAAAGGTGGTAGAGAGAAGAGATGTGTTGACAGATATTGCTAATAAAAATAGAAAATAAAAGAGGAGACAACACGCCACCCTGCGGAACGCCAGCCTCGACTGGAAGCCAGTCTGAGTACGAATCTTGTATTCGTATACGTTGACGACGTCCATGCAGGTAACTACGAAACCAGTCAATTACATTAGGAGATATGTTAAGAGAAACTAAGGAAGCAAGCATAATATCAATATCTACAGTATCAAAGGCATTGCTAAAGTCCAGCAATGCAAGCACTGTAACTTGCTGTGTATCCATCCCCAACCTGATATCATCAGTAATCTTAGCCAACGCAGTAGTCGTACTATGACCAGGACGAAAGCCGGATTGCAGAGGATCATGAAGATTATTGCTAGAAAGGAATTGAGTGAGTTGCTGGTGTACGAAGCGCTCGAGTACTTTGGATAGGAAAGGAAGGATTGAGATGGGACGGTAATCATTATAACCTGCAGGATTGGTTTTTTTAGGCAAAGGCAAAATTTGAGCGTCTTTCCATGATGAAGGAAATTCACTGTTATCAATAGAGTAATTTAAGATGGAAGTAATAACAGGAGATATAATATCAAGGATAGGAATAATCATTTTACGACTAATGCAGTCGGCACCGACTGCGTCAGAATGGATGGCCAGGATATTCTTCTTAACATCACTTTCTGTAAATTGACTAAAGACTAAATGTGGAATATTAGGAGTAGATGAAGCTGAAATTTGATTTATGGTTCTTAGTTTTGTTGCCTTATCAATGGCACTAGATGAAGAGAAGTGCTTATTAAGCTCATTTAGATCGACATTTTGAGGATTTGCACTGTGTCGAGCTTTCCCAACTCCTATAGATTTAAGAAATTTCCATACCTTGGATGAGTCATTTTCCTCAACCACGGAATGATGAATATGGCGTCGTTGGCTATCCCTACACACCCTATTGCATAGATTGCGAGCTTTCTTGTATTTATGACGATTTTTATCATTAGCATTTGCACTATATTTCATTTTGGCCACATTTTTTTTTTGCTGCAACAACTTAATCTCATCAGTTAACCAAGGAGCTGGAAGATGTTTTATGCGAACAGGTCGTAATGGTGCATGGCGGTCATATAACTGTGTAAGAAGAGAATTCAAGACCTCTACTTGATCGTCAATACTAGCACTATTTAGTGCTGTCAGCCAGTCAGTTTGAGCTGCTTCTTCCCGTAGACTATCCAAGTCCAATCCACCAAAATTACGAAGCAGAAGAATTCTTGGCTTAGCTTTGGGGGGTTTAATTTTATAAGATAGATAAAGGAGGTCATGATAGGAAAATGCCGAAGCTGGATATTGACCATATTTTTCAACATGGTCAACAGAAGAAACAAGCATTAGATCAAGTAATGATGGTAGGCAATTTGGAAAATTATGAGTAGCTGACAAAGGGAGGATATTTAAATTAGCACCGTTGACTATGGATCTTAAACGAGAAGAGCGATGGTCATTTTTCAGTAGGCAGGTGTTAAAGTCACCCATTATTATGGTATGACTATACAACGGCTTAAAGCGCTCCAACAGGGTTTCAAATGAATAAAAGTAGTCAATCGTAAGGCATGGATTATAGTACACACCAAGTAAGAGTTTAGCGTGCCCAAGTATTACCTCAATGACCAGGTGCTCCGGTCCAACATTTGACTGTTGTTGTGAGAGATCAATAACGGAGAAAGGAATATGGGAGCGCAAGTAAATAGCAACTCCGCCTCCAGCACGCCCAGTACGATCGTTACGAATCAAATGAAACCCTGGGAGCGAGTAGGAAGTTGAAGGTAGACAGGGCTTTAACCACGATTCTGAAACCAGAATCGCGTGGATATTTTTAATATCAAAAGAAGCTAGAAGATCGGGATAATGTGCAGGAATACTCTGAGCATTTATATGGACAATATTAAAGTTTTTTAGAACGTCTAAGAAAGTAGAAATTAAAGTATCGCCTAATGATGGAATACTTAAGAAACTGTCATTACTGCTTGATCCATCCGAGGAGGAGGAAAAGGATAGAAAGGAATCATTAAAATCACTACTATTACTTGCCATTATGATATACAAAATAACTAAATATAATAAAAATAATTAAATATCAAAGAATATTAAATATATAAAATAGATAAAAAAAGAAATATATATATATGTATATTTGTAAAAAAAAGATAAATAAAAAAAAAACAGTAAATAAAACAATTAAAAGTGTTTGTACCTTAACTTAGCTAAACACCCGCCAGTTGCCAAGTAAGAATAATTTACATTTATAATTCAAAGTTATACGAAATCAACATATAAATTAAGCTTCAATAAAAATAATCTAAATGAAAATAGTGACAGCATACGCAATTAAATAACAAAAAAAATAAAAATAATAATATATAAAATATAAAGTAACCAAAAGTATTAAAATTTCACTGCCAAAAGACTGGATGCCATTTTGATAAATTAACGTAGTATAACGCCAAATGACAGTAGCGCTGTCATGACATCAGCAAAGTTTAAGATCTTATAAACTAACCGTAAAATTTAAATTTTAAAATAATAATAGTTAAAAGTTACATGTAACAATAAACAAGGACAAGTAAAAACAAACACATAAAATGCAAACATATTGCAACAGAACCAATACATAACAACAGACAGTGAAAATAATTAAAGTAAATAGGTATAGCAAATTCACTATTTTCTAACGACGCGTTTACCACGCTGGATTGCCACCTTACTATCAACAGTTTTTGGACCCTGCACTGCGCTCTGGACGTTTTTAGTGACAGGTGACTTTGCCGGCGCGTCAGGAATACACAGCAGTTCTCCCATACTCACAAGTCGATGACGCGAGCCACTGGGAGCAATAACGTAAATAGCACCATCACGCGTCCAGCACTTCCCCACACCAAAACGACGTCTAGCTTCTAGGAACACCTCATGGCGATGCTTGGTCAGGAATTCCGATTCTGTTACACCAGTGCCCTTCAGCCTAGTTTTCGCAAACCAGACACTATCACGCACTTGAACGTTTGTGAACTTCACCACAATAGGCCTAGGTTTGTCACTGGATAAGCGCCCCAGACGATAGGAATAGCTTATGTTAGCGCTAGAAAAATTAGGTAGATCGAGATGATCCGCCACTATGCTGGTGATCAATGTTGTGGTGTCCTCAGACTTCTTCTCAGCCACTCCATGAAAAAGAAGCATTTTGCGCCTTCTACTCATCTCTATCCTGTCAACTTCCTGGGATAAGAGTTCCACTTGCTTTTGCAAAGAAGTCAGTGCAGTGTGTATAAAACGTTTGAAACAGGTGAACTCTGCAGCAATAGAAGTTACTGTAGCCGGTGAGGATGTTTTACTGAGGTCATGTTGGAATTCATCCATTCTGGTATTGAACATGTCAGCCATAGCAGAGAGGGACTCCTTGATAGCATCCATACTTGGTTAATATAGCTTTATATGTAAAATTTTAGGTAATAGTAGAGGATTTTATTACCTGGCAGGTATTTAATATTACATGAACATATATTTGTATTGTAAACACTTTAAAAACTATTTTTATACAATTTTTAATTAAAGAGCTCAGAAAACCGTTGTGCACTTATACACTACCCGCCAAAAAAAAAAAAAAAAAATGATAATTTCTTGAGAAAAACTCAACTATATTTGGGTTGACCGGGACCCGAACTCATTTTTTTAATCACCATTAATTACCTATTTAAATATACCACCTTATCACTCAGGTTCTTATACAGGGTGGATTTTTGAGAAGGGACAGTAAGGGCAGGTACCTTAAATACTATAGTTACAGGAAAACGTTCCTAGGAGACCTTCTATAACTTTTTTAGATATTCTGAACTGCATTCACACATCTTGGAAAAAAATTACAGTCAGCGAGAAAAATGCTAAAATACCAAAAAAAATTTTTTTATGTCAATCGATCCTATTTCACGTAGGGATCAAAAGACTATGGGACCATTTAAGGTTTGAGTACTAGAAATGACAGAAATCGCCAAAATCTTTTCCCATACATTTTGTACGGAAAAACGTTTAATCAACTCGAAATATTTTTTGTTGCCAAACGGTCCTATTTATTAATGTGATCAAAAGACTCTGAGGCCAACTGAAGTTTGAGTACAGAAACACAAAAAAATTTTTTCTTATGCCCGCTGCATAAAATGCCTGCGTGTAAACCCGGTCTTGTGACTTACCGTAGTTTCTATAGTAGGATAGTTGATACACTACACATATATGACTTTAAATACATACATATTATAAATATAAACACCCATGACTGGAGTACAAGCATTCGTGCTGATCACACAAATATATGCCTCCAGCGGAACTCGAACCCGCGACCGCTGGTACAACAAGTAGGCTCACTACAAACTGAGCTAAACGTGTCGTCAGAATTATGTATATATTATCAGTATTATTCTAACGTGATTGATGAGCGGACTGACAGTACATAACATCCTTATCTATTGGACATTTCACCTATATAATGAATCTATATTAAAAGCAATTGTCCTATTTTTTATCAATTTCAAAAAAGAGAGGTATATATATATATATATATATATATATATATATATATATATATATAAATCAAATGCTGTTCGTTAGTCTCGCTAAAACTCAAAAACGGCTGGACCGATTTGAATAATTCTTTTTTTTGTTTTGTTGGGGGTGTGTCAGGGGTGGTTTAAATATAAAAAAAAATCAGGGAAAACAAAAAAAAAAAACAGCTGGAAAATCAAAGAGTTCTGAACTGTTTATTTTGTATGGGAATCGCTAACCGTTAAAACGTACCTAGGGACGAACCCGAGCGAAGCTAGGGTGAGTCGCTAGTTATTTATATATTATATTTAATTATATTTAGTATTAAATTTCCAACTATCTCCACACAAAAAATCACGCCAATCCCTCTCAATTAGTCACTCTGTTTCGACGTGGAAGAAGGACAAAAAAAACAAATAAACAAACACACTTTCACATTTATAGTTTTATATAAGTATAGACTTTGAATTTTACGTCGTTAAAAATTATCTTCTTTTAATAGTCTATAAAAGACATGCTTAAATGAAGACCTTTTAATGTTTACTAACAATGTAGCTACGGTGTTGACTGGCCAGACGCCAGAAGAATTTAATGGCACTCTAAAAGATGTCTGATACGTGTGTTCAAATTGTTATGATGCTTCCACACAGCAGTTAAAAAATGTTAGATAATATTACCACAGATGACATAATATTATACTAGTACAGATGCCTCATCCCATACATAGAAATTGGACAGCGCTGATTCGCGCTGTTCTTCGGGCTATTTCTGTTTGCTTGAATAGATAATAATAGATGTCTTTGATTCGTAAACAGTTGGAACTGTTTTATTACATAAATATGTGCAAACTAACGAATGGTAAATATGGTGCTTTTAACAATGGCGCTTTTAACAATTTATGACCGATGATAAACAATAAAAAGTAAAAGTGCTATCTGTGAATACACTACAAACACATCATTAGACATCGGATTATATGCACTATCAAAATTCCAAAATTTGCATGCCAAATTATGCACTAAAAAGGGCGAAATATGCACAAGATATGCACAATCAAAATAATAATTGTTATCAAAATGTACATTTATTTTCTCTCTCTAAAGTATATATACTCGTAATTCTTGTGACAATATATAATTACATATTTTTCTAGATTTTAGAGCTTTGTGATATTAATTTGTAGGCTGAAAATGACCTCTCTGTACCGAATGATGTTACTGGACAAAACTTGGAACTTAGCAATTTTGCAGAAATCTCCTCAGGAAGAGTCTCGCCGGTCCGTCGTTGATATTTTTTTTTTGTTTTTTTTTTTCTTAATGTTGGGAAATGCATTTACCCATACCATCTGTAGACAAACAGGTGGTTATGTGGGACTCACTGACTAGACAGGCCAGTACTACTCACTAAAATCATTAATTTATCACGGACCTCTTCCGACAGTCAACTCAGAAGAGTGTTAATCTATTAAATCACTAGCGACTCACGCTCGCTTCGCTCGCGTTCGTCCCTAGGTACGTTTTTACGGTTAGCTGTGTTTATACATAAATAGTAGCTTGCTACTCCTAATATATTCTTTTAAATTATAAATATTATTAGCGCGAATTTTGTTCACAATTTCATGGGTTTTAATTTTTTTTCGTGGAACCCTGATTCTTTTTCTAAAATAAAAGTAGCCTAAGTTACTCCTTATAACATCAGCTATCTGCCAGTGAAAGTCCCGTCAAAATCGGTCCAACCGTTTCGGAGATTAGCCGGAACAAACAGACAGACAAACAGACAGACAGATAGACAGACAGACAAAAATTGTAAAAAATGTTGTTTTGGTATATGTACCGTGTATACATCCATATGCATTTAGTAAAAAGCGGTTATTTTGATATTACAAACAGACACTCTAATTTTATTTATCTGTATAGATTATTGTTTTTCAATATTTCCAAAGATTTGCACAGAGGTAAGAGTTTAATTCCTGGTCTCTTCACGGTAATAAAACACGCCTCACACATTTAACTTTTGAAATAAGCACTATCAATGAAAAAGTTCTAAAATATGCAATAACACTAAGAAATTGCGTTTTTTTGAACTAATTTTTCTTTGTTCGCGATGAGACCCCATGACATTAAATAATAATAATGTCCTCCTGACCGATTCCGGCCACGGCGGCCAATCTCATTGAGACTAGCCAACTGCACAGGAGATATTATAGTGCACAAATGTACGCGCAGACACAAGTGCACTCTCTATTCCTGTCACTCTCATACTCCGGTGGGACGACTACTCGACACGACCGGTGAGAGTTAAGGCGCAGGACCGACGGCTTTACGTGCTCTCCGAGGCACGGGGGTGAAACACCGCCAACTTCCCAACTCCGGGCTGTCACTGAGTCTTACTAAACAGAAAGACTCAATAACTAAACTTGGCCCGACCCGGGACTCGAACCCAGGACTTCAGGATGTACAGCCGTACATGCTAGCCACTACACCACCGAGGCAGTCATTACATAACATGACATTACATAACATATTTTAAAACGAAAACTTTTTAACGTTCCGTAACATGTTATTGGGTGTGTGAATATGACTCCGCCCTTTCTCAACAGATGTCGTTTTTAGTATTGTTTACGTGTACTAATAAATGACCATACTTGTATTCGATAGTACTGAATGTCAGCTATCTAACGCATTTTATGATATTTGGTTGAAGTGTAAGCAACAATTGTTTTCACCTTTTCGAAAATGTCGGTTTTTATTCCAAATAAACGTCATTTGCGGGAAGTGTTATTACATTATTTTATTGCGAAGAAAACTGCAGCGGAAACTTATCGTTTGCTTGTGGAGATTTATGGTGAGCATGCTCCGTCTAATACAACTTGCAAGGAATGGTTTCGACGATTTCAAAATAACGATTTTAGTACTGAGGATAAAGAACATGGAAAACCACCAAAAAAATTTGAAGATGCTGAATTGGAAGCATTATTGGCGGAAGATTCTTGCCAAACTCAATCAGAATTAGCTGCAGCATTAAATGTTGATCGTTCAACTGTTGCAAAGCGTTTACAAATGATGGGAATGATTCAAAAAGCCGGTTACTGGGTTCCACATGATTTAAAAGAAAGAGACATGGAACGTCGGAAAACCATTTGTCAAATGCTGCTTCAAAGACAGCAAAGAAAAGGATTTTTGCATCGGATAGTCACAGGAGACGAAAAATGGATACACTACGAAAATCCTAAACGCAAAAAAGCTTGGGTGAAACCAGGCGAACCAGGCCCATCACAGCCAAAAAGAAATATTCACTGTGCCAAGGTCATGCTCTGTATTTGGTGGGATCAGAAAGGTATTGTATATTATGAGTTGCTCAAACCCTCTGAAACTATTAATGGAGAAGTTTACCGACGACAACTAATGCGTTTGAAGCGAGCCATAGAAGAAAAACGACCAGAATGGGTGAATAGACATAACAAATTAATTCTTCAGCATGACAATGCCAAACCGCATACCGCAGAAGTCGTAAAAAGATATTTAGAGGGACAGGACTGGGAAGTGTTACCCCACCCGCCATATTCACCAGACATAGCTCCTTCGGATTACCACCTATTCCGGACGATGCAGACAGACCTTACTGGAGAAAAGTTTACTTCATGTGAAAGTATCAAAATTTGGATTGACAACTGGATAAGCTCAAAAGACCAGGACTTCTTCCAGCAAGGAATACGAAAACTACCTGAACGATGGGCGAAGGTTGTAGCTGCAGATGGAGCATACTTTCAATAATTTTTTTTTTAATTTTGTAAGCGAACAAATGTGTTTTATTTTGACAAAAAGGGGCGGAGTCATATTCACACACCCAATAACTATTGTTAGATGTTTTCAAAACTTACACATTGATAAAACATGTTGTTGGACATTTTATAACTATTCTCCAAACTCCGATATCGTCCGGGTTATAATGTTATTTAACAAAAGTTACAAATTGTTATATTTTGTTAGCAAATGTTTAGAAGACATTTAATAAAAAGAAAATATTTAATACTTTTTGTTATGAAATGTTTTTTTTTTGCGATAAAATGTTTACTAACATTTTTTTACTCGTGTGTGGAAGCAGCATTAGATAGATGATGCCTTTGAATTTTGAGTAGCATCAATATTATTATGTTAGATGAGTAGGTATTTAGCTATGCTTAATATTATAAAGAAGTAGAGTTTGTTTGTTTGCTTGCTTGATTGTTTGTTTAAACGCGTTAATCTCAGGAACCACTAATCCGATTTGAAAAATTTCTTTTTGCATTAGATAGCCCGTTTATTGAGGAACATATTAAAACAGAATGCCACTCACTAATTAATTACATAATCTCAGTGGTAGGTTTTCGCCAAGAAAGGATTTTTGAAAATTCAACCCATAAAAGAGTCAAAAGGGGGTTGGATATTTGTATGATAATTGGTTATTTTGAAATTTATAGAGATCAAAGGAAACAATCTTTCTGAATACAAATTGAATTAAAATTACCCTCAACACAATAACCTATTCCTTCCTGTTGAATTGCCATAATATGTATATAATCTATACTAATATTATGAATCTGAAGAGTTTGTTTGTTTGTCTGGTTGAACGCGCTAATCTCAGGGAATACTAATCCGATTTGAAAAATTCTTTTTGCATTAGATAGCCTGTTAATTGAGAAAGGCTATAGGCTATATATCATTCCGGAAAATGTACGGTTCCCGTGGGATTGATTTGTTTTTGTCTAGGGATGAAGCCGAAGCGAAGCGAGGGTGAGTCGCTAGTACATATATATTTATACAAAGTAAAGATACTAGTGTGTTGGCTTATAATAATGTAACCAACAAATGAATATTGGATGTACACTCCATTAATATATAATAAATATTATTTTGTATAGATAATAATTATAAACATATTTAAGAAAATATTAAACTAATTTAATTAAATAAAAATGTTTTGTTGACTCTGTTATTGAACGATTTTAGTCAATTGATGTTCTCGGGTAGATTATAAAAATGTGACACTGTTCAAAAATTAGTTTAGTTCTCGATCAACGTTAGTAAAATTTGGAATAAGAAAAGTGATTATACAAGTGTTGAACCGTAAAAGTAAAAATTGTGCAAAGTGGAAAGTGTTTTTATTGCCAATCGCCAACCCATAAGTTTAAGTGCTAACATTTCAGAAGTGGGATAAGGTGAGTAACAGAATTTTGTTTCTTTTCTTACCTGCCATGCCTACAAATAATTGTACATAATATAAAATTAGAAAGTATTCTTACATGAATTTAAAAAATGTATATTGTATACAATATGTATTATCTCGGTAAAAGTATCAATTGTGTGTTTTATGTAATATATTACATAAATTTTTGTCTTTTTTTTTCTTTCCGTTGTTCTGTTTTGAAAAATGACGTTGTTAGTATGTGATACAACACGTAATGTATATACCCTTTATCAGTTTAAACTGTTACTTTAAATTGTTATTGTACAAATGATGTGTCGAAAATATTTTAACAGTGAAATGGGAAACGATGGGAGTCCCGAGGCGCCAGTGGATCGGCGATCGCGGAGTAGATTGAAGTCCACTAGAAGTCGGCGTCGTGGTGATAGCAGTAGCAGTGTGCGAAGCCATGCAAATCACCATAACCAGACCCGCAGTCATCGTTCGCCCAGCCGCCGGGCGCGTAGCCGCGTGCGTGTGCAGTCACGGAGTCGCGCTGATCGTCGCAGGCACAGTCGTGCCGACTACCGGACGCGCAGCCGCAGCAGCCACCGACCGCCAAGTCCTACCGGTCACCG
Source organism: Fabriciana adippe (assembly GCA_905404265.1). Classification (NCBI taxonomy): domain Eukaryota; kingdom Metazoa; phylum Arthropoda; class Insecta; order Lepidoptera; family Nymphalidae; genus Fabriciana; species Fabriciana adippe. The sequence goes on from FR990003.1 coordinate 6,366,746, forward strand.
TTCACGCAGCCGATCTGGACACAGCAGGGCCGTGCAGCGTGGGCATACCGAAACCAGCCGGGTGCAACGGCAATACCAGCAAAGGTCTCCCCGACAAGTTTTAACACCAGACAGGTTAGTGCCAGAAACGTTGACAAATAATGGAAATGTTAGTCTTACACAGTTAATACAAGCATTACATACGATAGGTAAAAATAATAGTAATGATAGACTACCGACACAAAATACGCTTCCAGACTTTGATCCCTCCCGTAAAGAACAAACCATTGATATGTGGTTGCACAAAGTAAATGAGTGTGCAGTTATTTATGACTGGACTGACAAACAGACAACTCACTATGCACTTCCAAAGTTGAAGGGTACTGCCCAAAAGTGGTATGAAGGTCTTAATACTGTAATGTTTACGTGGAAGGAATGGCAAGATAAACTGCGCCTAGCTTTTCCTAACGATGATAACTATGGGCGATTACTCTCGACAATGTTAGCCAAACGTGCTAGGTTTAACGAATCCCTCGAGGACTATTTCTATGACAAAGTAGTTTTATTAAATCGTTGTGGCATTGAAGGAAAGAAAGCGGTAGATTGTATTGTATTTGGAATTGACGAGTGCACTGTAAGGTTAGGAGCAGAATCGGCTCGATTCGAAACACCGGAACAATTGCTTCCGTTTCTTATAAGTACTAGGGGTACTAATAATGTTAATGATAGAAAATGAATTCGAAAAGCTGATTCAAGTGTAAGTAGGGATGATACCCGACGGGATCGCGTAATAATATGCTTTAATTGCTCACAAAGGGGTCATTATAAGTCTCAATGCCCTAGCCCAATTATAAAATGTAATAAATGTTTACGTTTTGGACATACTTCGGATAAATGTGAGAATGGTAGCAAGAATTTAGTAAATACCAATAGTAAACTTTCATCTAATTCGGTTATGCTTGTAGCAGGTATTAACTCGAACTGTCATAAGTATTATAAAGAGGCTGTTGTAAACGGTATTTTAAAAACATGCTTCATTGATTTTGGTAGCGCAGTAAGTCTTATTAGAATGTCAGATGTAGAAAGTTTAGATGTCGAATGGGTTCCGGATAATTCAATACCACCTCTGATAGAATTCGGCAACTCAATGGTTAAACCAATAGGTAAATTTTTGGCTACGGTTAAAATTGATCATGCTAGTGCTTTAGTAGAACTAGTCATCGTACCGGATGAAGTATTAAAAGAGCCGTTGCTAATTGGTAGATCATTTACTGAACAACCTCACATAATGGTTGAAAAGAATAATGTAATGTTAAAAATATTCTCAAATGAAATAGTACCAATATGTATAAAGTATAACCTTTATTGCACTAAAGATACGATAATTGACGGACTGACGTTAGTAGAATTTAGCACAGACCCTTCATTTACGGGCGTTGTTTATATTGAGGGCAGCAATAGGTTTAAAAATGGGGAAGAACACTATCTGGTACAAGGACTGTTTTCCATTGTCAATGGTCTAGGTATAGCATTGGTGAAAGGGATTAGTTCGCGAACATTCACCATTAAACGAGGTACAGTAATAGCTAGGTGTACTCGAGCTGAGCCAGTGAGTGATAATAATAACCCTGATGTTCTCCGAGTAGACGAACCTACACCTCTCCGTAATATTAGTGGTAATGAAATAATGTCCGATGGAACACTAAGCACTAAAACAATTAATTCATTAATACTCTTGCTTAATAAATACAGACAGTGTTTTGCTTTTAGTCTACAGGAACTTGGGAAAACTGATTTAGTAAATATGTCTATTAAATTGAAAGATGATGAGCCAGTTGTGTACAGACCCTATAGGTTACCTGTTTGCGAAAGAAATAAAGTCCGGGAATTAGTTAACGAATTAGTTGACTGCAAAATAGTTCGACCTTCGACATCGCCTTATGCTAGTCCCATAGTCGTTGTTAAAAAGAAAACTGGTGAGGTACGCCTATGTGTCGATTATAGGGCCCTAAACAGAAAGACGTACAAAGAAAATTTTCCTTTACCCCGGATCGATGATCAATTAGATTCATTAGCAGGATATCAATATTACACTGTCCTTGATTCAGCTTCTGGTTATTACCAGATAGGTATAAACGAAGAAGATCGTTACAAAACTTCGTTTGTCACGCCAGATGGGCAGTTCGAATTTAATAGAATGCCCTTCGGGTTAGCTAACGCACCAGCAAATTTTATGCGGATGATCAATTTAGTTCTATCTAGTGCTAGGGATATAGCATCGGCTTATATGGACGATATAATTATACCCTCAAATTCAATAGAAGAAGGATTAAGCAAGTTAGAAAAGGTTTTACAGTTATTGTCGAATGCAGGATTAACATTAAAATTATCCAAATGCTATTTCTTTAGTAAATCCGTAGACTATTTAGGTTTTGAGCTTAGTAAGGAAGGTATTAGACCAGGATCAAGAAAAATTCAGTCGGTCAAAGAATTTCCAGAGCCTTGTAATTTGCATACTGTTAGACAATTCATTGGGTTATGTAGTTTCTTTAGGCGGTTTATCAAAAATTTTTCGAATATAGCTAAACCATTGACAAGTCTTCTAAAAAAAGATTCCAAGTGGGAATGGGGTTCTGAGCAAAAAACAGCATTTAACACTCTTAAAGAAATTTTACTGCAAAAGCCAGTATTAAAGTTATACGATCCTAATGACCATACCGAGTTGCATACGGATGCCAGTAAATTAGGTATTGCCGGGATCCTTATGCAGCGCGGTAGAGATAACCTACTTAGACCCGTTGCGTATTACAGTCGGCAAACGACCATTTATGAACAGCACATGACAGCATATGAACTTGAAACTTTAGCTCTGGTCGCATCATTACAAAGATTTCGTGTTTACTTAATCGGTGTTAGTTTTAAAGTCGTTACAGACTGTAATTCCCTTCGGGCGACATTTTTAAAAAAAGATTTAATACCACGAGTGGCTAGATGGTGGATAACTATGCAAGAGTTTGACTTTTCTATAGAATATCGGCCAGGTAAAACGATGAGTTATATTGATGCTCTTTGTAGAAATCCACCACTTATCAATAGGGAAAATAATGAAACAGTTATGGTAGTTGAGGAATCTGATTGGTTAAGTACTGTACAGGAAGCTGATTCAGAAATACAACGGATAGTTTCGATTTTAAAAGATCCAGCGTCAATTAATATTGCCGATATCACGAAAAATTATGTATTACGTAATAATAGGTTATTTCGTGTGACTGATCAGGGTAACAAGTGGGTAGTGCCAAAGGGTGTACGCTGGCAAATCCTTAAACAGTGTCACGACGACATCGGGCATTTCGCGTTTGATAAAACTTTAGCAAAAGTGAAAGAAACTTATTGGTTCAGTAAAATGCGTCGTTTTGTCAAAAAATATGTCGAGTCATGTTTAGAATGTGCTTACGTAAAAGCCTCTTCCAACAGAAAACCCCCACTAAATCCGATTCCAAAGGTAGATTCTCCATTTGCCACGTTGCATTTAGATCATGTGGGGCCATTCGTAAAGAGTTCAAAGGGGAACACTCATTTATTAGTAATCATTGACGCATATACTAAATTTATAATTATCAGAGCAGTACGAAGTACTAAAGTTTCTATAGTCATTGATAAATTAAAGGAATATTTTAGTATTTTTGGTATGCCGAAAAGAATTATATCAGATCGTGGATCCTCATTCACAAGTAACAAATTCAAAGATTTCTTGCACGGCCTAGGTATAAAACATATATTAAACGCAGTTTCAACACCCAGAGCAAACGGGCAAGTAGAAAGATATAACCGTACGCTGCTGGATGCGTTGACTGCTATGTGTAACGGTCAAGATGAAAAGAAATGGGATGTATATGTTCCAGGTGTTCAGTGGGGCCTTAACAATACTCATAATAAGGGTATAGGAACGACCCCCGCGAAAGCTCTCTTTGGTACTACATTGGTCGGTTTAACTGAGAATAGGGTGAAGTCTTTCTTGGGTGACGATCACGAAATAGACTCTAATAAAGTAAGTGACATTCGTGATAAGATAAATGAGTATATTTCCGCATACCAAAACAAAAGCAAAGAACAGTACAATAAGAATTCTGTACAGCCTAAAATTTTTAAAATTGGAGATTTGGTTAGCGTTGCGAGAGAAATACAATCGTCAGGACAAAGCCGTAAATTAGTTCCAAAATTTCAAGGCCCATATCGTATAGCCTCAGTATTAGGGAACGATAGATATGAGATTGTAGATTCACCTCTCACACGTAAGGGCAATCGTAAATATACTTCTGTAGCTGCTGTCGATAAATTAAAACCATGACTAAGTTATAACAGACCTGATGAAATTGAATCTAGTAACGACGATAATATTGAAGATTCTGATTGCGAACCCTAAATTAAATTGTGTTTACTATTATATCATTACTATTATAAATTGTTTTTGATTGTATATTGCAGTTAGAAATTAGTATTCTAAAGGAGCTAAGTTAATAATTGAAAAAAAATATGTGTAGTTAAGATTAACTAATCGATAGTTCTGTGTTAATTGTTTAAGACTGTGAAGTACCATCTGTTGTTAATTATTCGAATTGGGCCGCATGGACCCTAAGCAGTTGAGCAGTATTCAGTGCAGAAGCGGCCTGTTGCTGTAGTTCTAAAATTAGTGAAAGAGATTATCTGTACAGGGTAGAAGCGACCCTGATGGATGTCAGTGTTCAGTGCAGAAGCGGCCTGTCACTGTTGGTGTGTCGTATTCAGTGCAGAAGCGGCCTGTTACGATACAAAAGTTGAATGGGTAGAAGCGGCCCTAATGATTTTAATATGTAGTTGCTGCGATTGTCATTTTTTTTTTATGTATCGGTTGATAAAATTATGTTCAAATGTTATCAATACGGTTTTTATATTTACAAATGTATTGTATTCTGTATTGTTATGATAAAAGTTGTATTGGCAGAAGCGGCCCTTGAGATTTTTATGATTTGTTGTCATTACGCTTGATTTTTAATGATGTCAATTTTGTGATTTTTAATAATTTGATATTTATTATTTTACATTAATATATTATTTTATAATGTATCATTATAATGAATCATTGAATATAATTAAAGTTAAATATTGTCAAAATATGTGAGTTATGTGAGTTATATGAGCTACATTAATTAGTATAGATATATAATATAGCCTACACGAGGACGCGTAGATTTGGTCGGATGGCCGAATGTTGGCTTATAATAATGTAACCAACAAATGAATATTGGATGTACACTCCATTAATATATAATAAATATTATTTTGTATAGATAATAATTATAAACATATTTAAGAAAATATTAAACTAATTTAATTAAATAAAAATGTTTTGTTGACTCTGTTATTGAACGATTTTAGTCAATTGATGTTCTCGGGTAGATTATAAAAATGTGACACTGTTCAAAAATTAGTTTAGTTCTCGATCAACGTTAGTAAAATTAGGAATAAGAAAAGTGATTATACAAGTGTTGAACCGTGAAAGTAAAAATTGTGCAAAGTGGAAAGTGTTTTTATTGCCAATCGCCAACCCATAAGTTCAAGTGCTAACAAGTGATTCACCTTTGCTCCGCTCGGGTTCATTTCTAGGTACTACGTTTTAACGGTTAGTATACCTAGATTTTTCAAAGATGAGATATATTCCCGCACTAAAAAGTATCCTAAATGTTGACCCGGACAATCAGCTATCACTGTACCAAATTTCATTAAAATCCGTCTAGTGGCTTTCTCGTGATGCGTTCCCATACAGACAGACAGACAAAAATGCTAAAAACTATAGATTCGGTCTCTGTATCGATAATAATGTCTATTTCAATAAGATTTTCCAAAAAATATTTAATGTACAGATTCAACTCAGTTAGAATTTTATTATATGTATATAGATAGATGAAGTAATTAAGCCAAGCAAACGCGAGTCGTGCTATTACCAATGTCACCTATAGTTACCTATCTCTAAGAGCCTAAACTTACGAAAAAAACATTATAATAATAAGAATATAGTGGTTTCATACTTTACCGGTTATATAAGGATATCTCTTTAGACCTTATTTTTTTTTAAATTACAATAATTATTTACGGAACCCCGTTTCACGCGATTCCAATTCGCACTTGACCATATTATAATAGACTGTAACATATGACTAAACTCCTTAGACCTTTAATTTAAAATTTAATAATTCACGGAACCTCCTTCACGCGAGTCCGACTCGCGCTTGACCATATTATAATAGACTGTAAACTCTTTTGCAGTCGATACGTTTCAACAAAATCTACATTAATTAGTAGAACACGTACAAGTGCACAAATTGGGTCTAAGTGTTTTGTTTTTAGGTCAGTGTGTTTTGTCTGTACTAGCGAGTTGACCCGGATATGCTCGTAGTTATGTGATATTTAAACTAACTTTTTGTATCAGCCCTTTTTAACGTCCCACTGCTGGGCACGGGCCTCCCTTCAATACGAGGGGGATCAGGCCATAGTCCACCACGCTGGCCAAGTGCGGGCTGACTGAGCATGTTTTGAAAACTTGCTAGGTTCTCTCAGACATGCAGGTTTCCTCACGTTTTCCTTCGCCATAAGACAAGTGGAAATCATGTTGGAAATGATTCGCACATGAGAATATCAGATGTGCGAGACCCGGGATTTGAACTCGCTTCACTCGGTTTCCCAAGCGAGCGCGTTACCGAAGCTACCACTGCCTTAACTAACTTTTTATTAAGAAGTAATTGGACTTGTGTAATAAATGCGAAAAATTGTACGTATGTGTGTTTGTTACTCTTTCAGAAACTGCTGGACGGATTTGGATGAAATTCTGTACACTGATAGACTATGACTTGGGGTAAGATATAGGCTTCTGTTAGTAATAAAGTTTGTCATAGGTGGCGCTGTCTGTACATCTTATTAAATTATAAATGTGACATATATATAACATGTAATGTAACATTTAATTTCTTATCTTATTAAATACTAGCGACTCACCCTCGCTTCCTTCGGGTTCGTCCCTAGCTTGGGTGTAGTAAAATGGATATAGTATGTTATCCTTAAGAGATAGACATATGCCATCGCGGACTTTTTTGTAGACCTTTTTAAGGTGTACAATACTGTAGTACATTATTTTGATCTATCTCGTAGGGTTCAGCCAGCGTTTGCAATGTAAGCGCAAAAAATGTGTTTATTTACGACATCACATTTGAAACCTCTAAAATTATCAGTGTTTCTCTACTAAATTATGCATGTATTATACGTATAAACCTTCCTCTTGAATCACTCTATCTATTAAAAAAACCGCATTAAAATCCGTTGCGCAGTTTTAAAGATCTAAGCATAAATAGGGACAGAAGGATAGCGGAAAGCGACCCCAAGGGGGTGAAATAGGGGATGAAAATTTGTATGAAACTTTTTATTCCTTGGACATATTTGCATGAAATTTCGTATTTTTCGTAGTTTGATCGCGAGCAAAGCTGCGAGTTCTGCTAGTTACAAATAAAGAAACAAAATAAGTATTACCTTTGCGAACATTTTTTAGGTTAGAATTTAGAATTAGAATTTTAGAAAGATGTTTCAACCAAATTATGGTAAAGCGCAGCTTCAACTATTTGTTTTATTCTTGATTTGGCTCCTGCCATTGTTTTTTGAGTTAACGATATCGATTTATTAATATAGTTGAATTATTTTGGACGACAATAAGCAGCACGTGCGTTCATTTTTCAAAAGTGCGAGGATAAACGGAACGAAAAGATGACGCCATTTTGTGAATGTAAGTGATATGGTCAGTATATAACACCTTCATTCATTGAAGTGCAGTGCAAAGCTACTTATAAATATTGGAAAAAGTGTTATGTTTAAACATAGCTCCTTCATCCACTGTAGAAAAGTGATTTTTTTACGTTTTTTGGCTTGTATAAGAATGTTAAGTGCCCATAACACCTTCATCAAGTAGTTAATTTCTATAATAGTCATAAATATGGCCGTTTTAAGGTTTATAATTGTTAATATACACATAAAACCTACATCTATGCATAGAACAGCAAAAATTCAAAAATGCGACATATCACCTTCATCCATTCACGTCTTCAATTATGTTAAAGTTGATTTACATCGTTTCTGTTACTGCACAGATGAAATATGTACGAAAAGAAAGAAATTTTCAGAATATAAAAACTTTTATAACTTTTGTTGTTTTGGCTACCACTCCAATCTAAATTTGGAACAAAACAAAGTGCCTACTTTAGTTTTTGTTAGCTTTATAATATGTACTAGCGACTCAGGTCCGCTCCGCTCGGGGTTCGTCCCTAGATTCGTTTCAACCATTAGTATAGATTTCTTAGAGATGAGATATTTTCCCGCAGTAAAAATATCCTATATGTTGACCCGGATAATCAGCTATCATCGAACCAAATTACATCAAAATCTGTCCAGTGGTTTTCTCGTAATGTGGTCACAGACAGACACGAAAATTCTAAAAACCATAGATTCGGCCTCTGCATCGATAATATTGTCTATTTCAATAAGATTTTCTAAAAAATATTTAATGTACAGATTCGACTCAGAATTTTATTATATTTTTAGATAGACTAGCAATTCGTCCTCGCTTCGCCTATATAAAGTGACATAATAAAAATTTCCTCCTGACCGATTTCAGTCATGGCGGCCAATCTCATTAAGAGTAGTCTACTGCAGCAGATATTATTGCAATATGCAATATTGCGATAATAAGACAGTGGTAACCCAGTGGTAACGCGCTCGCATGGGAAACCGAGTGAAGCGGGTTCAAATCCCGGGTCTCGCACCTCTGATATTTTCATGTGCTAATCATTTCTAACATGATTGACACTTGCCTTATGGTGAAGGAAAACATCGTGAGGAAACCTGCATGTCTGAGAGAACCTAGCAAGTTTTCGAAAGACATGTGAAGTCCGCCAACCCGTACTTGGCCAGCGTGGTGGACTATGGCCTGATCCCCCTATTGAAGGGAGGCCCACGCTCAGCATTGGGACGTTAAAAAGGGCTGAATAAAATAAAAATCATAAAATATTTGAAAAAAAATAAAAATTTTCAAATATTTGATTTTTTATAAGCTACAAATTTTACCCCCAAAGCTAAGAAAAAAAATTTTTTTTTTCGCTCTTCCCTAATAAAGTGTGCATTTGAGGACAACTGTTGGATAACGAGTTCGAGTTTTAGAGATTACAAACAAACTTACAACGTTTACCTCTTTATATTATTATTGTAGATTTTTACCTCCATATATGTATATTCAACGTTTTATTCATTGAAATGTTCTTTTTTTGGACTAAATAAAATTCAAATCGGTGGTTTCGATTTTTGATAACGTATTTTTGTATTTCATTTGATAAGATAAACAAATGTCGCCTTATATTGGCACATTGTGATTGATTATTTTCTAAAGTAGTTTGGACAGTTTCAAATTTACCCAATTTTTATTGTAGTTTTGTAGCACTTTTAGTATCTAATCTATCTATACATATAATAAAACTGTAGAGGTCGAATGTCTGTACAAAGAAAAAAAAACGCTAAAAACCAAATCAGGGGGATGTAAGAAGAGCAATAGAACAAATCCAGATTTTTTTCAGTTTTTTTTGTTTCTCTGTCTGTTTTTCTGTTTGTAGAGGCTAATCTCCGAAACTGTTGGACCGATTTAAATGAAATTTTGTATGGTGGTACCTTATATCCCCGGTCATCATTTTAAGTAGGTACTTTTCATCCCGGAAAATTAAAGAGTTCCCGTGGGATAGTCAAAACACTATAGTAAATTATACAGCTTGGTACACAAAAACTACTGATTGGATTTTAACGAAATTTTACAATAATATAGTTCACACATCAGAATAACGCATAGGCCACTTCTTATCTTGGAAAAATGTACGGTTTCCATGGAATAGATTTGTTTTTGTTTGTCTAGAGGCGAACATATAATAAAGTTCTAACTGAGCCTAATCTGTACATTAAATATTTTGGGAACGCATCACGAGAAAACCACTGGACAAATTTTGATGAAATTTGGTATGATGATAGCTGGTTATTCGGATCAACATATAGGATACTTTTTACTGCGGGAAAATATCTCATCTCTGAGAAATGTGTACTAAACGTTAAAACGTAATTAGGGACGAACCCGAGCGGAGCGAGTCGTTAGTCTATATATAGATAGGCAAAGACAAAACTGTTTAGTACCTTTTCTCCTCTGTTTGTCAATCGATTTTCTTTTTTTTTTGTTCAGTAACTTTAGAGCTTTAGTGTTAACAATTAAAAAAAAATTACCAGCTATTTTTTTTTTTATGTAGATAGGTAAAGATGAAACAGTCCAGTATGATTATTTATATGGTAGATAATAATTATGATCGCATTTCGACCACTGGACCAACACTATGTATGTATTTCTAAACGTTTAAGTTGGATTTATAAGGCTCCTACACACAGTGCCGCTGCCACTGGGCACGTGTCGCCGCTCTGCAAAATAATCCTTTTCATATTCATGTAAAAGGATCTTTTTGCATTGTATGTAGCAAAAGCGGCGGCATGTGCGCGGCGGCAAGGCCGGCGGCACTGTGTGTAGGAGCCTTTAGACTATCAAAATGAATTTTATTTTTATACAACCATAAAAAATAGTAAATCGATGGTGAAATAAAAAGTTTCTATGGATTTAAAAATAACCATGTAATTATTATGGAATCAAAGTGGCAACACCTCTAATTAAAGATTAATTTAAAAAAAGAACTAACAAATATCACATTTCTGTCATTAATTCAAAAGGTTTTTCTAGTAGCCATTAAATGTTCCATCAGATTAGCTCGATGATACAAAATTTTAATATTATTCTGTGGATGTCATATATTGTTACAGTCAGAACTCTTTCATGGTCAAAACTACTTTTGACTAACAAAAACAGTTAAAAGTAGTTTTGACTGCAGGCCTTGGTCAATAGCAGTTTTTACTGGCATATCGGTCGAAGTTCTTTAAATTATGGCGTTGTGGTCACTGTTCTAACCTAACCTAGAAAGAAAGAAATGGTTCTTCCGAGTAACCTTCAACCTACTTACCTCCTTAAATTTTTAAGAGTTTTGACCGATATGCCAGTCAAAACTGCTATTGACCAAAGCCTGCAGTCAAAATTACTTTTGACCAACCTCTTTTTAGTCAAAAGTAGTTTTGACTGTAACATACCTATAGGTATACTTACATTTCATAGCGATACGTTAATTTAAAATCGTTAAAAATCGAAGATAACTTACTTAATATGTTTGTTGATTTTGCAGTCAGCTTTTTAGTAACTGTCTCGGTGGTCTAGTGGTTAGCATGTACAGTCACGAGCAATGAAATGTATACGTTGACAAGTTTTCAAATTCATATCAACATCATACCTTCCAAAAGAAAGTGTACGCGCTTTGCTTCAAAATTAAGTAATCGTTCATTTGTTTCATAATTTGATATACATTTTTATCAATTGATTGTAAACAACTCGAATCGAATATAAGTATATACGTTACACGTTATATGTATGTACCCATTATTCTTTTCGTAAAAATGTATACATTTACTAACAACGATTAAAATTATATTTTCGGATTTGAAAAATAGTTTTCTTATTTCTAATAGATATGTATACTGTGTCTTTTGCACAAATATGTATACATATACATTTAAAATGGATTGTTTATGAAGTTTAGTAAGCGAAATTAGAACTTCTTATCTGTTGGTTGAGTTCCGTTGACATTTATGATAATTATGACTTGATTCTCCATCTAGGGTTGGCTCCAGACAAAGGACCACTACCATGACTTAGCTGCTGTGCCCAGGGTTAGTTCCATATGAGAGATCTCCTCAGCGGTCAACAGCACAGATACGAAATTTTGTATACATATTAACCTATTATAGCCCGTTCTAAAATCTACCATGATTTGGATGCTGCGTCCAGGGTTGACTCCTAATGAGACATCTACTCAGAGGTCAATCATATAAATACGAAATTTTGTATACGTATCCAATTATAATAGCCTGTTCGAAAGTCCACCATGGGCTGGCTGCTGCACACAGGGTATATGTGATCTCCTCAGCAATCAACAGCACAGACACGAAATTTTCAAATAATGCGCTGACACTATGGCTTTTAAACATCATGAAAAGGAAACTCAAAAAAAAAATAGATAATTAACAGTGAAAAAACATGTTTAAGAAAAAGCTTTCATTTTTATGCTTATTCATTAATTAAAAATGAAATCAAATTAAAGAAAAAAAAATAATCCATAAAAGCTTGTTTTTAAAAAATATGTTGTTTTAAAAAGTTAATGTTATTGAATTTAATTTTATATCTGATTACGTGTCATAAATATGTTAACAAAACTAAATATTTAATAGTGCGCCTAGTTTTAAAATAAAACAACAGGTGATTCTTAAAATGTTTATTTTTTATATTAATAAAAAAAAAAGAAATTATACAAATAGTAAAAGTATTGTCACATAACTACTGCCTGCAATCATAAAATTTTTATTTAATATTTCTAATTTTTACATATCATAAATAAAAAAATTGAGAGCCTAAAATCTAGTATAACCACCGTCAGCGTTAATAACATCTTGTAACCTCTCATGCATTGATGAAATTATTTTGCAACATACTTCGCTTCCTCTAAAATTGTCCCATATTTCAATAACGTGATTAATAAGGGACTCTTTGGTCCTTGCTCGGGTGTTGTCCCAATGTTGAGCCATTAAGCCCCACAGATTCTCTATGGGGTTTAAATCTGGACTTTTTGGCGGCCACGGCAATAAGTTGACCATGCCATGGTTACAGTGGAACCAAGCTTGGCTCAACCGAGAATTATGAACTGCGGAGTTATCTTGCACGAAAGGAACAGGTCCAGAATCTGGAAAATATACCTCCAAACTAGGTTTCAAAACTTCTTCTAAAATACTGATGTATTGTTGACTATTCATTCTGCCATTTATTTCGGCCAATTCACCGGGGCCACTAGCTGCCATCCAGCCCCAAACACCAAAACTTATCCGGCCGCTTCTTCTTGCTGGTAATATATTTTGTTCTATATATCGGGTATTTTTGGATCGCCATAGAGATAACCGTCCATCAGCTGAGGAAACAAATACTTTCTCATCTGAAAAAACTACCTTGCTGAAATCATAGTTTAAATATTCCCGAGCAAACTGCAGGCGCTTAAGTTTATGACGTTCGGTTAAAACCGGTTTACGTGCGGGAATTCTGTGGTGTAAGCCAGCCGAGTGCAGACGACGTCGTATCGTTGAAGAGGATACTTGTAATGAAGTTGATAAGTCCTGTATTCGAAGAAATCCATTACTTTGGACCCTGCTAACTAGCCCCCTGTCCTGTGACGCAGTAGTTTTACGTGCACGCCCCTTGCTTTTATGACAAACTAAGTTGCCTTCCTCTTCCCACCGTTTGAGCCAAAGGTACACGGTCTTCCTCTGTAATTAAAAAAGTACTTTTAAGATAATTATATATTTATCATCACCCCAAAAACGCCCTAGGTTAGCGGTATAGTTAAAAAAGAAAAGAAAACAAGAATTAACTATGAAATTTCTGAAAGTAATAAAGTTTGCCTCAATATATAAAGAAAAAATTTACATAAATAAAATCATAAATTACAGTTATCGATTATGCAATTATTTAATATTATTTTAACTATTACGAGTGGGTACTTACATGAAGAGTACTTACCGTAATTCCTAATTAATCTGCAATATCAGTGACCGAGTATCCTTGCTCCTTCAGAATAGTTATTTTTAATTTTATGGATAAGTCAATACGATAGGACACGTTATTGTTATCCATTTTATTCGCGTGACAGCCAGTAGGTTGAAAATGTGCGATACTTCAGAGAGAGCTTTCGCGTTAGAGCACTGTTTTACAAACGCATGCTTGGTATGACAATGTTTCACTTTTTATACAACTCAAATACCGCCCTTGTAACAATAATTTTCATTATAAAATTCTATGAGGGTATAATGGTAAATTCTAAAATACATCCGGTACGTCTTTTACACACTGAAAATGATGTAAGATATAAAAAATAATAAACTTATATAAATTCACTTATTTTTAATTTACATAAATTAATTTATTGATTAGTATGAATAAATATTAGTATTGATTATCAGTTGTGATGTCACTGAGAAATCGAAAAGAGAAAAATATTTTTTTATTACTGGTAAATCAACAATTCATGTTCATTAAAAGTGAATTTATATAAGTTTATTATTTTTATATCTTACATCATTTTCAGTGTGTAAAAGACGTACCGGATGTATTTTAGAATTTACCATTATACCCTCATAGAATTTTATAATGAAAATTATTGTTACAAGGGCGGTATTTGAGTTGTATAAAAAGTGAAACATTGTCATACCAAGCATGCGTTTGTAAAACAGTGCTCTAACGCGAAAGCTCTCTCTGAAGTATCGCACATTTTCAACCTACTGGCTGTCACGCGAATAAAATGGATAACAATAACGTGTCCTATCGTATTGACTTATCCATAAAATTAAAAATAACTATTCTGAAGGAGCAAGGATACTCGGTCACTGATATTGCAGATTAATTAGGAATTACGGTAAGTACTCTTCATGTAAGTACCCACTCGTAATAGTTAAAATAATATTAAATAATTGCATAATCGATAACTGTAATTTATGATTTTATTTATGTAAATTTTTTCTTTATATATTGAGGCAAACTTTATTACTTTCAGAAATTTCATAGTTAATTCTTGTTTTCTTTTCTTTTTTAACTATACCGCTAACCTAGGGCGTTTTTGGGGTGATGATAAATATATAATTATCTTAAAAGTACTTTTTTAATTACAGAGGAAGACCGTGTACCTTTGGCTCAAACGGTGGGAAGAGGAAGGCAACTTAGTTTGTCATAAAAGCAAGGGGCGTGCACGTAAAACTACTGCGTCACAGGACAGGGGGCTAGTTAGCAGGGTCCAAAGTAATGGATTTCTTCGAATACAGGACTTATCAACTTCATTACAAGTATCCTCTTCAACGATACGACGTCGTCTGCACTCGGCTGGCTTACACCACAGAATTCCCGCACGTAAACCGGTTTTAACCGAACGTCATAAACTTAAGCGCCTGCAGTTTGCTCGGGAATATTTAAACTATGATTTCAGCAAGGTAGTTTTTTCAGATGAGAAAGTATTTGTCTCCTCAGCTGATGGACGGTTATCTCTATGGCGATCCAAAAATACCCGATATATAGAACAAAATATATTACCAGCAAGAAGAAGCGGCCGGATAAGTTTTGGTGTTTGGGGCTGGATGGCAGCTAGTGGCCCCGGTGAATTGGCCGAAATAAATGGCAGAATGAATAGTCAACAATACATCAGTATTTTAGAAGAAGTTTTGAAACCTAGTTTGGAGGTATATTTTCCAGATTCTGGACCTGTTCCTTTCGTGCAAGATAACTCCGCAGTTCATAATTCTCGGTTGAGCCAAGCTTGGTTCCACTGTAACCATGGCATGGTCAACTTATTGCCGTGGCCGCCAAAAAGTCCAGATTTAAACCCCATAGAGAATCTGTGGGGCTTAATGGCTCAACATTGGGACAACACCCGAGCAAGGACCAAAGAGTCCCTTATTAATCACGTTATTGAAATATGGGACAATTTTAGAGGAAGCGAAGTATGTTGCAAAATAATTTCATCAATGCATGAGAGGTTACAAGATGTTATTAACGCTGACGGTGGTTATACTAGATTTTAGGCTCTCAATTTTTTTATTTATGATATGTAAAAATTAGAAATATTAAATAAAAATTTTATGATTGCAGGCAGTAGTTATGTGACAATACTTTTACTATTTGTATAATTTCTTTTTTTTTTATTAATATAAAAAATAAACATTTTAAGAATCACCCTGTTGTTTTATTTTAAAACTAGGCGCACTATTAAATATTTAGTTTTGTTAACATATTTATGACACGTAATCAGATATAAAATTAAATTCAATAACATTAACTTTTTAAAACAACATATTTTTTAAAAACAAGCTTTTATGGATTATTTTTTTTCTTTAATTTGATTTCATTTTTAATTAATGAATAAGCATAAAAATGAAAGCTTTTTCTTAAACATGTTTTTTCACTGTTAATTATCTATTTTTTTTTTGAGTTTCCTTTTCATGATGTTTAAAAGCCATAGTGTCAGCGCATTATTTGAAAATTTCGTGTCTGTGCTGTTGATTGCTGAGGAGATCACATATACCCTGTGTGCAGCAGCCAGCCCATGGTGGACTTTCGAACAGGCTATTATAATTGGATACGTATACAAAATTTCGTATTTATATGATTGACCTCTGAGTAGATGTCTCATTAGGAGTCAACCCTGGACGCAGCATCCAAATCATGGTAGATTTTAGAACGGGCTATAATAGGTTAATATGTATACAAAATTTCGTATCTGTGCTGTTGACCGCTGAGGAGATCTCTCATATGGAACTAACCCTGGGCACAGCAGCTAAGTCATGGTAGTGGTCCTTTGTCTGGAGCCAACCCTAGATGGAGAATCAAGTCATAATTATCATAAATGTCAACGGAACTCAACCAACAGATAAGAAGTTCTAATTTCGCTTACTAAACTTCATAAACAATCCATTTTAAATGTATATGTATACATATTTGTGCAAAAGACACAGTATACATATCTATTAGAAATAAGAAAACTATTTTTCAAATCCGAAAATATAATTTTAATCGTTGTTAGTAAATGTATACATTTTTATGAAAAGAATAATGGGTACATACATATAACGTGTAACGTATATACTTATATTCGATTCGAGTTGTTTACAATCAATTGATAAAAATGTATATCAAATTATGAAACAAATGAACGATTACTTAATTTTGAAGCAAAGCGCGTACACTTTCTTTTGGAAGGTATGATGTTGATATGAATTTGAAAACTTGTCAACGTATACATTTCATTGCTCGTGACTGTACGTTTGCATGGCTACATGTCCGGAGGTTCTGGGTTCGAGTTTCGGGTCGGACCAAGTTTAGTTATTAAGTCTTTCTGTTTAGCAAGCCTCAGTAACAGCCCGGAGTGGGGAAGTTGACGGTGTTTCACCCCCGTGCCTCGAAGAGCACGTGTCGCGTCGGTCCTGCGCCTTAACTCCCACCGGTCGTGTCTCGTGTAGCGATGGGCGATTGTTGTAAAAAAAAAAACAATCGAATGAATCGAAAATTGTGCTAATGCGTATTCGATTGTCGATTTAGTAGTTCCTCACCATGATTATTCGAATAACAATCGACAAACTACTAACTGTACGCACAGCGCACATTGCATGTGCGTGAACTACGGAATACCGCGCGGGGCAGTGTGTTCGAGGTGCAGGACGATGTTGCGTCGATTGTTTTATAGGTGCGCTGCGCTACAAATTAGTAGTTAAAGTTAACATGGAAACCACTTCAGTCGTTATCGCCCGCCTTACGCCGTTAGTCGATAACTATCGAATAACATCGATAGTTATCGACTTTTATCGACTAAACTAAACAATCGACTAATTCGATTAGTTTTAGTAATAATCGCCCATCGCTAGTCTCGTGTCGTCCCACCGGAGTATGAGAGTGACAGGGACAGAGAGTGCACGTCGTGTCTGCGCTCTCTCTCACACGCGCTGCACTATAATATCTCCTGCGCAGTTGGCTAGTCTCAGTGAGATTGGCCGCCGTGACCGAAATCGGTCAAGAGGATATCACAATGACTTTCTTGGTTTGAAAGAAGTTAATTTTTTAGGGTTCCGTACCGGAAGGGTGCCAACGGAACCCTATTACTAAGCCTCCGCTGTCCGTCCTTTCGTTTGTCAGAGGGCTGTATCTCATGAACCGTAATAGGTAGAGAGTTGAAACTTTCACAGAGTAGGTATGTATTTCTATTGACGCTATAACAACAAATAATAAAAATGGATAAAAATAAAAACAAAAGATACATTTATTCGTTCGTAATCGATCATCGAAGTTGATCTACAACATACATAAAGTAAAAGTCATATTAATAAAAAATATATGTACGATGGTACGGAACCCTACGTGTGCGAATTCGACTCGCACTTGATCGATTTTTATTTTTTATTTAAATAATATATTCAGTTTGTAATCGGTTAGTACGATTATTGCACTACATGTGTGAGATGTATTTAAATATTATCTTCATTATTTATCTATTAGTTTTAATTAAAAACATAGATAAGTTTCATCGTAATCGATATAGCAGATCATAATATAAACTATTCATATGATAGCCTTTTACATAATGCTTATCTATACAGATAAATAAAATTGTAGTGTCTGTTTGTAATATAAAAATAACAGCTTAAATTATATACAGTAGGTACTTATACTCGTAATAAAAACACATTTTTTTACATTTTTGTCTATCTGCCTGTCTGTCTGTCTGTTTGTTCCGGCTAATCTCCAAAACAGCTAGACCGATTTTGACGGGACTTACACTGTCAAATAGCTGATGTTATAAGGAGTAACTTAGGCTACTTGTATAATAAGAAAAAAAAGAATTAGGGTTTCCCAAAATAAATTAAAACGTATCTAGAGACGAACCCGAGCGAAGCGTGGGTGGATTTGGATATGACTATTATAACGTTAATTATTTTGTTTAAAAATTTGAACTAGGTATTGTATGATGAAGTACCTGGTGTTATTACTGTATAATTTTTGACGACACTTTTGGCTCAGTTTGTAGTGATACTTGCTGTGCCAACGGTCGCGGGTTTGAGTCCCGATGGGGGCATTCATTTGTGTGATGAGCATGAATGTTTGTACTTCAGTCATGGGTGTTTGTATTTATAACTAGCGACTCACCCTCGCTTCGCTTCGGGTTCGTCCCTAGACAAAAACAAATCTATCCCACGGGAACCGTACATTTTTCCGGAATGACATATAGCCTATAACCTTCCTCAGTTAGCGGGCTATCCAATGCAAAAAGAATTTTTCAAATCGGGTAAGTAGTTCCTGAGATTAGCGTGTTTAACCAAACAAACAAACAAACTTTAGCTTTATAATATTAATATAGTATAGATATGTATGTATTTAAAGTTATATATGTGTATTGTATCGACTATCTGGTGTCCATAACACAAGCCTCGTAGCTTACCATGGAACTAGATGGTGCTGTGTGTTAATGTCCGCAATTCCGCATTTGTATAGCTGTTTGACTCCATTTTGGTCATTTTGGTCTATGGCTTGATAGCATAGAGGAGAGCTCGTTCTCAGCAGTGGGACTTTAAAAAAAAGCGTAATATTTCTTTAAGCAGTTTCCTTTATGCCTGTCTAGTTTTGAATCGAATTCTACACTATATAGTAGTGATGTAACAAATATTCGCATTTGCGAAAATATTCGCTTATTTTTTGACATTCGCATTCGTATTCGCAAGAAACGATGCGAATGCTTGGCGAATGTATTTGACAAACGAAAAGGAAATTATATAAGGAACGAACGGATATCGAATGATAATAAAACTGTGCTTTACTCATGTCAATTTGACGAGGTATTAGTTAAATTTGACAAATGCAATAATATTAAATTAACCCAAATCACAACAAATCTTTTCGAACGAATTTTATGTGACTAACTTCGTTCATTCAAACTGTATCGGCTCGGCTGTGTTCGGTTTAAATATGGCCGACACGAAATGTCAAACCTGTCTGTTTAACATTTTGCGCGCGCTTCGTTTGAAAGTCATCATTCGCATTCGCATTCGTATTCGCGAATATTGGAGATGAATATTCGCATTCGCATTCGCGAATGTGTAAAATCGTACATTCGTTACATCACTACTATATAGTAAACACTATGTACCATGGTGGTCAGTCATTTCCTATGTATGTATATGGTTTCTATGGACATATCTACTAATTATATAGCTAACAAGCTCCCATTAATTATAGCACGCGTTACCTAATTCGTGAAGGAATTTAAATGCAATATTTAATTTCGGGCCTTCCCTAAATATTTTGCGTTTTATGATAATGATATGTCATATTTGACGACGTTTGGTTCAGTTTGTACTTGCTGTTCCAGCGGTCGCAGGTTCGAGTCCCGCTGAAGGCATTCATTTGTGTGATAGCACGAATGTTTGTATTCCAGTCATGGGTGTTTATATTTATTATACCTATGTATGTATTTAAAGTTATATATGTGTAGTGTATCAACTATCCGGTATCCATAACACAGGCCTCGTAACTTATCATGGAACTAGATGGTGTTGTGTGTTAATGTCCCAACGTATTTATTTATTATTTATATTGTTATAAAATAGCTGAATATACAGTTTTTCTGTCCCAATTTTGTTTTTGATATATCAGTTCATACAAAAATCCTGTAGACAAAAGTAGTTCAATTATTCATGAATTGTCTAAGTTTTCGAGCAAAAAAATCTAGAAAAATCTGTAGACAGATGGCTTGCTACATATCTCGTTATTGTCGCAAAATGAAAAAAGAACCCTGGACATCGATGATAGCGCCACTTACCGAGTCTAACTGTAGCTAAGAACCATCTAGGTTTAATAAGTACACAAAGAAGCTTTGGAGGAGATTGGTTGCTTCTAGTATTTCGCTGACGGCAGAGTGTACCGTGGGAGCAACCCCATGGTTGTTGTGGTCTGTTTCGGCAGAACTGTTGTCGGGACGCTTTTCTAGCTGGTGAGCCCCACCTAACCACCTGTATGTAAGTAGTTGGTATGCCTAAATGCATTTCCCAACATTGAAAAAAAAGTGTATATGAGACTACTCTCAAAACATAACTTATGGTGTACATCTACAATAAAAAAAGAATACTTATGAACATACTCGGAGTACCCCTAATTATTATTATTATTATACATACCCACGTACACGCATACATACCACTCAAAATCATAACTCTCGTTTTTTTCCGGCGTAATCGGGTAAAAATGATATAATGACGTACGTACAAATTAATTAACGTATAAATACATTCAGCTGAATTCGGCTTTCTCCTTTATTGATATCGGGCTAAAAATAATATTTTGTATTAACATTTTGGCTAATCAGATGCCGAATCTACCTTTGATAAGGTGTGAGTGTAATATAGATAACTGATAATGATTATATGATAAGCATTCTTATAAGTATTAGTGTTCGTCCAGTAATAGAAATTATACTATAATCATTAATGAAAATTTGAGGAAAACATGTATGAATGAAATTTACCTAAAACGTAAACAAAAAAATCGGCGAAGTGCGAGTCGGATTCGCGCACGAAGGGTTCCGTACCATTATCTATAAATCGGCTAAAAATCGGGTATGTTGTATGGGAGCCTCATTTAAATATTTGTTTTATTTTAATTTAATTGTTTATTTTTAAAGTGAATATATAACTAAATATTCTGTGAATATTTCAAGCGTCTACCTGTTGCCGTTATCAATATCGAGCAAAAACGTGCAAAAAAATCACGTTTGTTGTATGGGAGCCCCCTTAAATATTTATTTTATTCTGTTTTTTTAGTATTTGTTGTTATAGCGGCAACAGAAATACATCATCTGTGAAAGTTTCAACTGTCTAACTATCACGGTTCATGAGATACAGCCTGGTTACAGACGGACAGACAGACAGACAGAAGGAGGAACTGCGAAGTCTTAGTAATAGGAACCCGTTTTACCTTTTGGGAACGGAACCCTAAAAACTAACTCTTTAAAAAACGAACTGTTACAATATTCTGTTTATTGGACAACACTAAAGCTCGCCAATAGCTACTAAACAAAGAAAAAAGGAAATCGGTTGACAGATAGAGGAGTAATGTGGATCAAAAAGGAAAGCCAACCGTATGATGGCATTTTCTACAAGTCCTTTAAATTGAGATTAGGATAATAAACAAGCCTTTACAAAAGATTTATCTATCTAATCTAATATATTTAAATGAGCAATTATTGTATATTTATATCTTTATTTATTTATATCGGCGATCTCGGAAACGGCTCTAACGATTTCGCTGAAATTTGGTATGTGGGGGGGTACTTTCGGGGGCGAAAAATCGATCTAGATTAGTCTCATGTCTGGGAAAACGCGTGTTTTCCAGTTTTCATGCGGTTTTCTTTTGCATTATTCTATGCAGAATATGTTCGATAATTTCTTACACTCAGACACAAGCCTTGTGGTCAAGTGACCAAGGTGTAAGATTAACAATCAATAGGTGTGTCCGAGTTCGAATCTCGATCGCATATAAAGTTTTGGTTTTTTTTTTGGTATTTATTCAAGGTTTTAGTTTTTTTTATATAAAAAATACGATATAACAAATAAAAACTGAGCAAAGCTCGGTCACCAGGTACTATTTTAGTAATATGACATTTGCACAGTAAGTAAACGCCTGGACAAAACCGGAAGAAGGAAGAAACATAGTGGCGCCATCAGGTGTTACATTATAAAAATAAACAGGCAAACACTCATCGTATACAGCCAACTATCAAAATAAAATTTAATTCAATACTTTAGGTACTTTCGATTGATACTGATTTGTCACAGGAAAAGAGTTATTGTACTTTAAAAAAATCTATTTCTAAAATTCTTTTATTAAAAGTAGCCTTGCAGCAAATTTTTGGTGACCAAACCCCCCCTTGGTTGTGTTTGTTAATATGTTTTATGCTTTAAAAATATTAAAGAGTACGTGTATGAATGTGTACACGCGCAAGAAGTAAAACTTCTGTAGGTTATCGGTACTCTTTATGAAATTCAATTTATGTTTTAAATAATTAGGATAGGTGAGATACTAAAAAATAACGCATATTAGGCATATTACAATCATATATTTATAGATTATCATTTAAGGAAAGAATATAATACTATATATCATGTGTCGGACAACAACAACGGTTAGGTACCATGGCAACAGACGTACGTACACGTTCCCGTAACGCATTCACCAGCTTACCGTCCAAGTCAAGCGTGCGTAAACAAGTTTTACTTCAAAAATCTATTTCTAAATTTTTTTAATAAAAAAAGCCTTGCAGCAAATTTTTGGTGACAACCCCCCTGAGTCGTGTTTGTTAATATGTTTTATACTTTAAAATATATATTTCGCCTGGAAAAAAAAATAGGGGTCCGTTCACATAGATCGGGATCTTAGACTATAAATAGCCATATGTAAATGAATGGAAATGGAGGCAGAAGTTTGTGAAGTTAAAACTTTTTCTTTTATGCTCTTATTGAGAGCCTCTTGAGACCAATAATGGGATATGGATAAGCATCTTTGTGAAAGTTTTGAGAAGTGTTTATAATAATGTTAATACGATAAGTATATGGCAAAGTTAGTTGGGTAGGTTATTTTGTTTGGAAATGTTATTGTGGTATCTAAGAATATATTTAATACTAGTGACCCACCCTTGCTCCGATAGGGTTCGTCCCTACTTACGTTTTAAGGTTTTGTATAGATTTCTCAGAGATGAGATATTTTCCCGCAGTAAAAAGTATCCTATATGTTGACCCGGATAACCAGCTATCATCATACTAAATTTCATCAAAATCCCTCCAGTGGTTTTTCCGTGATGCGGTCACAGACAGACAGACAGACAAAAATTCTAAAAACTATAGATTCGGCCTCTATATCGATAATAATGTCTATATTTCAATAAGATTTTCCAAAAAAATATTTAGTGTACAGATTTTTACAATTATATATTGATTAGTTACAATTTTATTATATGTATATATAGATGACTTTGTCTAAAACTTTTCAGATTTTATTTACCTACAGCTTACATGTAGCTTTTTTTTTATAAAAGCTTATAAGCTTGGATGGTTTAGGGAATCATAAAATACTGAACGTCCAAAGAAAAATAAAAGTGAAATTTAAATGACAATACAATACTATAATTTGACACCATCTCACTGATCTGATGCAGGTTGCAAAAGCTGATAGTGGAACTCTTCAATGGCTACTAGTTACACCTTCGATTTTGGGCTCGTTTCATTCTAAATATTCTAAAAATTTTAGGATCTTTTAAAATAAGTACAAGGTATTAGACAAAGAAATTTTAGCCAAAAATTTAATGTCGAGCATCATTTTTGTCGATTTTCAAAAATTCAAAATGTCAAAAATCTTTTTTGAAAATTTTTTTCCAAAATTTTTTTTTTTTCAATAGCCCCAAGTATTCCCTTTAAACAAATGAAAGTCCGTTTCTTTATCTATAACAGCTTTTAAGATGTTCCAAATATAAAGTTGAAAAATGAAAAAAAGAAAAAAAAATAGTTAATATTAGTATAGATAAGTTGCCAACCCGCACTTGACCAGCGTGGTGGACTATGGCCTGATCCCCCTCGTATTGAAGGGAGGCCCGTGCCCAGCAGTGGGACGTTAAAAAGGGCTGAATACATACATACATACATAGATAAGTAACGGAATCATGAGCTAAAAGTTTTTAATATATTTTTTTTTAATTATTCCAGGTGACATCAATAACCATTCCCATCCCTGTCCCACATTCCATATTAATATATTCACTGCCAATTGTAAATAAAATATTTTGTAAATAATAAGACCTTATTTGTTTATCATTCCATTGATCAACCAGTGTCTTTTAAACAGTGATAAAAAAAAAATATTTACCAATAAAAAAAAATATTGTACATAATTTCGCTTTAACGAAGATACAATTTTATATTTATTATACAATCACGCGTTTTCTAAACTTACACAGCACTAAAGCAATAATAGTTAAGTATTTATAACGTATGGTCCTGTTTCTGTCCGTCTGTCCCCATTTTTCCTAAGTAGTAAAATGGCCTAATTCCAATCAAAATGAGTTCATCCCCTGCTATAGAGGCGACCACCCCC
Organism: Fabriciana adippe; assembly: GCA_905404265.1. Taxonomy (NCBI): domain Eukaryota; kingdom Metazoa; phylum Arthropoda; class Insecta; order Lepidoptera; family Nymphalidae; genus Fabriciana; species Fabriciana adippe. Next base: position 6,391,635 of record FR990003.1, read on the forward strand.
ACCGCTACCCCATCGTCCCCTGCGTTGAGAGCTCCAGACTACCACTTTCACACGTCTACGCCCAACTATTTGAAGGTTAGTATTGTATTTTTTTTATTAATGCTATTACGGTCTAGTTTTAGGGATTCTGGGTTCGAGTCCCGGGTCGGTAAAAGAGTTTTTCACGTCTTTAATTTTAAGCGATGCCAAAATGTCTAAAAGTTTTTGTTAACGAACGACTGATGAGCAAAGAGTGTTGTGTCTGTTCTACTGATGCTGAACCCTAATTCATCATATTTTTTTTCAAGGATCGCCATTTTGATAATAACTTAACTGATTGTGTTAGAATACTTTCTTCTTTGACTGGAAAGAAAAAATCATAATAAAAAAGAAAAATACAAAATAGTACTAGATCTACAAAAATCTAATCTTTCATTTTAAATAAAAATATCTTTTCGGATTTTTTCACGGATTTATTTTGATTTTTGGTTCCCGACGTTTCGATTGCTTTACAGCGATCATGGTCACGGGAGAGACTAAGGTGTTAGATGTCTCAAAGGTATTATATAGTTGTTACAGACAGAAAATGAAAATAAATCCGAGAAAAAATCCGAAAAGATAGTTTTATTTAAAATGTCAAATATTCGCGTAAATCTAAGAAAGTATAATCTAATCTGTACTAATATTATAAAGTTGCAGTTTGTTCGCTTGTTTGTTTGTTTGAACGAGCCAATCTCAGGAACTACTAATCCGATTTGAATAATTATTTTTGCATTAGATAGCCCGTTTATTGAGGAAGGCTATAAGCTATATATCATCATGCTACTACCCACAAGGGAGCGGAGCAGCAATATAATATATAATCTATCTATTCCACACTAACTAACCGTTAGCTATCTATTTCTATAGGTATATAGAAAACTCAAAAGCCAGATGTGGCCAGAAAGACGAAAGACGACTACTGAATTGATTTGAATAATTTAATCTTTAATCAACTAAGTGGTCCCAAAGTGTCTTTAAAGTTTTCTACGATGTGATAAATTGTTCTTTGTTATCCAATATCAAAGTGTTTTATTTTTTATTAATACATTTATTATGTACTAGCGTCTCACCCAGCTCGGGTTCGTCCCTAGATACGTTTTAACGGTTAGTTTAGATTTCTTAGAGATGAGATATTTTCCCGCAGTAAAAAGTGTTCTATATGTTGACCCGGATAACCAGCTATCATCATACCAAATTTCATCAAAATCTGTCCAGTGTTTTTCTCACTCACTCACTAGTCTATACTTATCTATACGTATAATAAAATTCTAACCGAGTCGAATCTGTACATTAAATATTTTTTGGAAAATCTTATTGAAATAAGACATAATTATCGATACAGAGGCCGAATCTATAGTTTTTAGAATTCTTGTCTGTCTGTTACTGCATCACTAGAAAATCACTGGACAGATTTTTGATGAAATTTGGTATGACGATAGCTGATTATCCGGGTCAACATATAGGATAATTTTTACTGCGGGAAAATATCTCATCTCTGAGAAATCTATACTAAACGTTAAAACGTAAGTAGGGACGAACCCGAGCGGAGCAAGGGCGAGTCGCTAGTATTCTATATTTTGTTTTACGTATTTTGTCTTTCAAGATTGCTTTAGATTTGAGCATCGTGAGGCGTCAAAGAAATCCACTTTCGCGTTTTTAATATTAGATTTTATTAGGGAGCACTCAATATTGAGCTTCCGACACCCACTAGGCTATTACCGACTTAAAAAAAAGTAAGTTCTTAATTGAGATTTGTTTCTTGTGCGTGTTCAGATGTCATATCACCAATTGTATATAGTTATTTTTTTGTGTACTTATTGTCTAAATTTTTTGTTTACTTAATACATAGTTTCTTATATAAATGTTAATAAAATTCCTTCCCATATTGTCGGAAGTTAAAATAATATGTAAGTATTCAGCCCTTTTTTAATGTCCCACTGCTGGGCACGGGCCTCCCTTCAATGCGAAGGTGGATCAGGTCATAGTTTACCATGCTGGCCAAGGGCGGGTTGGCGGATTTTACATATCTTTCGAAAACTTGCTAGGTTTTTTCAGACATGCAGGTTTCCTCACGATGTTCTCCTTCAACGCAAGGCAAGTGGTAATCATGTTAGAAATAATTCGCACATGAAAATATCAGAGATGCGAGACCCGGGATTTGAACCCGCTTCACTCGGTTTCCCAAGCGAGCGCGTTACCACTGGGCTGCCACTGCCTTTAGTAGTAAATAATAGCTTTAAATTAATGTAGAGTCAGTGTTATAAAGTTATTATTAATTGAGATGCTCTTTGAGTGTTTTTCCATTAAAAACCGAGAAAAATGACATTTTTTGGGTTGAAATTTTAATGTATTCTTTAGGGTAGGTTTAGTTACTTAAAATGTCGCTTACAGTTTCCGTTTAATAAAGCAATATTGGTACGTCGCTGTATCAGTCGTCTGTCCGTGGAATAAGAATTTAGAAATGTCCGTTTTATATTTGGGCATATTATATTTTTTGTTATAAAAGTTCCTGAATTAATTTTGGTAAAACTTTTCCGTTTTGGAACGTAAAGAATTTTATACAATCTAATTAATTTCTTCTTTTTAAATTTATACTAGCGACTTACCCTCGCTTCGCTTCGGGTTCGTTCCTAGACAAAAACAAATTATCTCACGGGAACCGTACATTTTTAATGATATATATAGCCTATAGCTTTCCTCAGTTAACGTGTTATCTAATGCAAAAAGAATTTTTCAAATCGGATTAGTAGTTCCTGAGATTAGCGCGTTTAACCAAACAAACAAACAAACAAACTCTTCAGCTTTATAATATTAGTATAGATTCTTTAAAGTATTTATTTTCACGTTTCGTCCTCGTTTACAGACGAGGTAAAGCTGGCTGATGCTAGCTTTTTTGCAGTCAGTTTGTACGTGAATTTCTATGCCAATATTATGAATTTGCTACTTACCCCCGCTTCGCTCCTTTGCGTCCCTAGGTGTCTTTTGTATTGATAACTAGCGACTTACCCTCGCTTCGCTTCGGGTTCGTCCCTAGACAAAAACAAATCTATTCCACGGGAACCATACATTTTCCCGGAATGATATATTATAGCCTATAAAGCCTTGCTGGATAAATGGACTATCTAACACAAAAAGAATTTTTCAATTCCAACAAGTAGTTCCTGAGATTAGCGCGTTCAACTAAACAAACTAACACTTCAGCTTTATAATATTAGTATAGATGTTACTAGTGATTTACCCTCGCTTCGCTCGAGTGCGTCCCTGGGTACGTACATATGGCGTTGCTAGTTGCTACAGTTTAAAAGATCTTTTTAAGAGGAATAATTCCGTAATACATTGTTTTTATACGACGACACGTTTGGCTCAGTTTGTAGTGAAACTACTTGCTGTGCCAGCGGTCGCGGGTTCGAGTCCCGCTGGGGGCATTTCATTTGTATGATGAGCACGAATGTTTGTACTCCAGTCATGGGTGTTTATATTTATAATATGTATGTGTTTAAAGTTATATATGTGTAGTGTATCAACTATCTGGTATCCATAATAACACAAGCCTCATAGCTTACCATGGAAATAGATGGTGCTGTGTGGTAATGTCCCAACATATTTATTTATAACTCTATCGGTGTACGCGCGTCAGTAAAGCTCCCAGTCGGCGTGATTGTTTCCGACATATTCAACAATCATCGTCATGTTTCAGTCAATTTACACAAAACCTTATCTATACTAATATTATAAAGCTGAAGAGTTTGTTTGTTTGTTTGTTTGAACGCGCTAATCTCAGGAACTACTGGATGGAATTGAAAAATTCTTTTTGTGTTGGATAGTCCATTTATCGAGGAAGGTCTTAGGCTATATATCATCCCGGAAAATGTACGGTTCCCGTGGGATAGAGTTGTTTTTGTCTAGAGACGAACCCGAAGCGAAGCGAGGGTAAGTCGCTAGTGAATTATACACCTAAAACTTTCGTCATGAATCGAGACTAACCCGCTATAACACGTCTAAGAATGGTTCTCAGATCATTACGTCAGACGGTGGTCAAAATTTCCTTGTTTATTTACGTATATTCGCAGTTTAGTGGAAATTTTAAAGAAAAAATAGCTAAAAAGTACATAAAAACAAACAGATAAATCATTGTGTGAAATAAATTTTGTTGAATTTTATCACTTATCAGTGTTTACAGTTTGTCATTCATGACATTGACATATGTATTTATGAATTTGATGTCCAATTTTTTTTTAATTATTTGAATAGACTAAGGTCTTTGTTCTTTGCTTGCTTTATTTTTTTTTTTAATTTGACAATAATTATAGAAAATTGTTTATTATTACATCTATACTAATATTGTAAAGAGGCAGAGTTTGTTTGTTTGTGTGTTTGAACGCGCTAATCTCATAAACTACTAATCCGATTTGAAAAAATATTTTTGCATTCGATAGCCCGTTTATTGAGGAAGGCTATATAGGCTATATATCTATACATCTATACAGATAAATAAAATTAGAGTGTATGTTTGTAATATTAAAATAACCGCATTTTACTAAATGCATTTGGACGTATACGCGGTACATATACCAAAACAACATTTTTTTACAATTTTTGTCTGTCTGTTTGTTTCGGCTAATCTCTGAAATGGCTGGACCGATTTTGACGGGACTTTCACTGGCAGATAGCTGATGTAATAAGGAGTAACTTAGGCTACTTTTATTTTAGAAAAACAAAATAGAGTCCCACGAAAAAAAATTAATATCAAATTAATTAATTAGTTATGTTTTGGGAAGCAACCTAGGGACGAACCCGAGCAAAGCAAGAATAGTCGCTAGTTACTTACATATTACCATTGCGTTTTCTTAGAGTATAAAGTTTGCAACCAAGAGAATGAAAACTAAATATCGTCCTATTTTTATTCAAATTATAATATTTGTCTGGTGTAATTTTGGTGGTTAGCTCGACCTTTATACGGCTGAGTTGTTACCGAAAGCTCAAATGTCACATTATATTTTATACCTCAAGAGCTTATTTGACTTCGTTATTACGTACCTTTTTATTATTACTACGCTGTTACAGTCTAGTTGTAGAGACTAAGTCGTGCAATTCCAGATTATGTTTAACAGTCCTAGGTTTGGATCTCGGGTCGGTCTAAAAGATGAGATTTTTGTCAAATGCTAGGAAACGGGATAGATTTTTTGTTATGTCAAATTGCTATGTCATCGGGTCAAGGAAAACTGTTTATAGTACTAACTACTCGTGATTATGAAGTCGATGTAAGAATTATTAATTTATTATTTTTATGTGATATAATTTTCAGAAGCAGCAACAACCGTTAAGCGTCGTGCTCTCAGCCACAGCGCCATCCACCCCGCCCACATACGGTTAGTATATGTTTTAAAACTATATTTTGGATGTTATTATTATTTCAATCCTTCGGATTTTACGGGCTCAAAGGAGCCCCGGTCCTTTGGAAGGCTTGCGTGGGGACACAGGTCCGTCACGTAGAGGTCCCTTAAGAGTTTCAAGTTTTCTGAGTAACGCAGAGGGAATTGCCCAAAGATAGCCTCTGGATAGTGCGATATTATTATTATTATATACTAGCGATTTATAGCTGCTTCGCTCGGGTGCGTCCCTTAGCTTGAATGGTTTAGGAACGCATAAGAAACAAACGTCCGAAGAAAAAATATTATTTTTTTTGCGCCAGAAACCTTAGCAGGTGTATACAGAATAACCCACCAGAGTTTCATCACAATCGGATCAATGGTTTAGGAACGCGTAGAGGACAAACGTACACGAACATTTATTTTAAATTCATTTTTAGTTATATTCTAGCGACTCATCCTCGCTCCGTTCGGGTTCGTCCTTAGGGTGGACCACCCTTATCACTTAAGGGTATGAAAAATAGTTTAAGTCCTATTCTCAGACCTACTGAATATACACACAAAATTTCATAAGAAACGGTCAAGCCGTTTCGGATGAGTTTTGTTAAAAACACTGTGACACGAGTATTTTAGAGACTACTTGCTGTGCCAACGGTCGCGGGTTCGAGTCCCGCTGGGGGCATTCATTTGTACGATGAGCACGAATGTTTGTACTCCAGTCATGGGTGTTTATATTTATAATATGTACGTATTTAAAGTTATATATGTGTAGTGTATCAACTATCTAGTATCCATAACACAAGCCTCGTAGCTTACCATGGAACTAGATGGTGCTGTGTGTTAATGTCTCAACATATTTAAAAAAATATTTAAGGAATTGCATGAGAAATTGTAGACATTTACATATTTTGGATGTGACATTTGATAGCGAAGTTATGTCCTCTGATAGAAAGATAATTCGATGTGAGATATGTATGTGCTAGATAACTTATATTTTTTAAAGATAATTTAAGCTATCTTTTGAAAGTGATAGCAAAGGGTTATGTAGCTTTGAATTTTAATATAATCGGTTGATATGTGACTTACCTAAAACTAACAGAAGCTTGTTTTTTTTATTGACTAGCGACTCACCCTCGCTCCGCTCGGGTTCATCCCTACTTACATTTTAACGTTTAGTATAGATTTCTCAGAGATGAGATATTTTCCCGCAGTAAAAAGTATCGTATATGTTTAACCAGCTATCATCAAACCAAATTTCATCAAAATTTGTCCAGCGGTTCTGTCGTGATGCGATCCCATACAGACTGACAGAAAAAAATCCAAAATTATAGATTCGGCCTCTGTATCGCTCTGTATGCACTCGGGTGTGTTTAGGGGTTCAAGGGCTAAAGAACATATGTAGGGCAACATTAAAAAAAAACATTTTTTGATCGAAGAACCTTTGCGGACATTCGTATTGTATCTCACTAAAGTTTCGTCACAATCTGACGAACGATTTAGAAACGCATATAGGACAAACATACTTCGTAACATTCATTTTTAGTTATACAGATTTCCATTAAATTGTAATGCATTTTTTTCAGCAAAAGTATTTGTAAAATCTTTTTAAAGAAAACTAATAAAATTTAAATATTATTTTTCTCCATACATCTATATATATAAAAGGCAAAAGTGATTGACTGATGTATCAAAACAGGCTTTAAGGCTAGAAAATTGAAATTTTGCACACGTATTCCTCATATGACGAAGGCATCCACTAAGGAAGAATTTTCCAAAATTCAACCTCCAAGGGGGTAAAATACGAGATAATAGTTTGTATGAAAGTTTTTATTCCTTGGATATATGTGCATGAAATTTCGTATTTTTCGTAGTTTGATCACGAGCGAAGCCGCGGTTTCTGCTAGTTAATTAATAAAAGAATAACATAAAGTGCTCAGTAGTTGAAGCCTGTAAAAGTATTATAGTTTTATTGTTTATAATACCAACAAAGCCCGCGAACGGAAGCGTATGGGCAATGAATAGCAAAATAAATAGATAATTAGGTCGATATTTGCGTTGTTATAATTATTAAAAAGTCATCATGGAAGAATAAAAACTATTGTTCGTCCAGTGTTCGAAATTCGACCTTAATCATTATTGAAAATTTTAGGAAAACGTACATATTATGTTATATGTATATATGAATAGAATTAACTATCAATACAGATAAATAAAATTGAAGTGTCTTTTTGTAATGTCAAAATAACAGCTTTTTACTAAATGCATATGAAAGTTTATATGGTATCTATAAGAAAAAAATAATTTTTAAAATTTTTGTCTGTCTGTCTGTTTGTTCCGGCTAATATTCGAAAAGACTGGACCGGTTTTGAAGGAACTTTCGCTGGCAGATAGCTGATGTTATAAGGAGTAACTCAGGCTACTTTTATTTTAGAAAAAGAATCAGGGTTTCGCGAAATAAAAGGAAAACCCATGAAATTGTGAATAAAACCCACGCACGGCGTACGCACCCGAGCAAAGCGAGGATAAATCGCTATATAATTTAAACGAATATCTTAGGAGTAGCAAGCTACTATTTATGTATAAACATAAACTAAAATTAAAAAAAAAAATAAATTAAAAGCTCGCTCAAATGTTCAAAATGAGCGCTCATTCGGTGAGAATATTTTTCGTCGCTGATTGTGTATCTTTATTATATATGTATGTATACTTTTTTGATCGATGGTTTCAATTCGAATTCAATTTTGTCATGTGTTAGGTATTTTTTATATGGAAATTCATGTTGTCCATGTTGCTGTAACTCGCCTTTAGATGGGGCTGCAGTTTCAATCGTTTGCCATAAAAATTGGTACATTTTAATGGGTTTTAGAGGATAATAATAAATAATAATAAAATAATAAATATGTTGGGACTTTAACACACAGCACCATCTAGTTCCATGGTAATCTACGAGGCTTGTGTTATGGATACCGTATAGTTGATACACTACACATATATAACATTCAATACATACATATTATAAATATAAACACCCATGACTGGAGAACAAACATTCGTGCTCATCACACAAACGAATGCCCCCAGCGGGACTCGAACCCGCGACCACTGGCACAGCAAGTAGGGTCACTACACACTGAGCCAAACGTGTCGTCGAAGTATATATTATAGATTTAGTGTCATATTTAAAAAAAATATGCTTAAAAAACCGCCGCCCCCGAGTGGGCTCGAACCACCAACCTTTCGGTTAACAGCCGAACGCGCTAGCCGATTGCGTCACGGAGGCGATGCGAGCGAGTCTCAAATATCTCATCAGATACATTTGTTCTAAAGAATCTCATTTTATGTGTATTTTGATAGATATACTATCTATACATATAATAAAATTTTAACTGAGTCGAATCTGTACATTAAATATTTTTTGTAAAATCTTATTGAAATAGTCATTATTATCGATACAGAGGCCGAATCTATAGTTTTTAGAATTTTTGTCTGTCTGTCTGTCTGTCTGTCTGTTACCGCATCACGGCAAAACCACTGAAGAGAGTTTAATGAAATTGAGTATAATGATAGCTGGTTATCCGGGTCAACATATAGGATATTTTTTGCTGCGGGAAAATATCTCATCTCTGAGAAATCCATACTAAATGTTAAAACGTGAGTCAGAGTACTGATAGAAGTAAGAGTGCAGATTAATTTTGAAAGTTATTGAGGTACTTTTGTTAAATTTACATTCTTAATAAATCTACACTTGACGACACGTTTGGCTCAGTTTGTAGTGACCCTACTTGCTGTGCCAGCGGTCGCGGGTTCGAGTCTCGCTGGAGGTATTCATTTATGTGATGTGCGCGAATGTTTGTACTCCAGTCATGGGTGTTTATATTTATAATATGTATGAATTTAAAGTTATATATGTGCAGTGTATCAACTATCCGGTATCCATAACACGGGCCTCGTAGCTTACCATGGAACTAGATGGTGCTGTGTGTTAATGTCCCAACATATTTATATTTATTACATATAAGACAAGGCATCATGACTGAACTTTAAAATATATCTTCCATACATTTCTAGGAGAGCCAACTCTTACACCACCGCCCAGGTCTCCGGGTGCTCCCCTCTCTACACCGGCTTCTGGGGACAGGGCTCATCCCCCTGACGGGACTTCTTCGGATAAGGTAAGTTTATGGGTTTTCAGATTAAGGGATAATTTAGACAGTGTCATGGAACTAAACAATGCTTTAAAATAATATATAAATATAATTAATAGAATACATATTATTGTAATTTAAATATATATATATCAAAGTCGGGTCAGTTACACCATTTGTAACTCAAGAACGGCTGGACCGATTTTTATGATCTTTGATTTGTTGGATTTGTCTCCGCCCCGAATAACAGAATAACTATTAAAACATGAAAAAATCACGAAAAAAATATCTATTCTATACTAAACGAAACTGTGCGAAGCGAGGGCGAGTCGCTAGTAAGTAAATAAATGTTAATGAATAATAGTTAGGGGGTTTATTATAATCTATCTATATAAATAAAAATGAATGTTGGTAAGCGCATAACTCAAGAATGGCTGGACCAATTCGGCCAATTTATTTTTTTGTATGTTCCTTAAGGTCCACGGAAGGTTTGAATACTTGAAAAAAAAAAAAAAAAAAAAAAAAAAAAGAAAGCTATATCCATGTTACTATATCCAAGCTAGGGATGAGTCGCTAGTAAAGAAATAAAAATAAAATAATCTACTATTATACTGTATTTCTTTTAAAGGAAAAAGTGTTAAAAGTTAAAAACACAAAAGAATAGAGTATTATTTTTATTATATATATTTTATTACCAAAAATTGTATATTAATTTAACTAATACGTATAAAACCTCCCTTATTCTATAAAGAAAGTAAAAAATTTGTATGGCACATTGAGAATATTCGTAGTAGCATAAATTTTGTTTAATAATATCTTATTTAACTTAATAATATGTAGGGATACATGTAATAATAGAATAATAAAATAAAAAAAAGAAATATTATATAGGGGACACCCGGGTTTGAACCGGGGACCTCTCGATCTGCAGTCGAATGCTCTACCACTGAGCTATATCCCCGTTGAGTGTATTGTTGAAATAAGATATCATATTGTTTTAGTTTAGCGATAAAGAAATGTAGGTGTTTATAAATAACTAGCGATTCACCCTAGCTTTGCTCGAATTCGTTCTTGGGTACGTTTTGACGGTTAGTATGGAATAGATAGACTATATAAATAAATAAAATTGGGGTGTCTGTTTGTAGTATTAAAATAACCACTTTACTAAATGCATATGGATGTATACACAGTACATATACCAAAAAACAAGTTTAGTAGTCTTAGTAATAGGGTTCCGTTTTACCCTTTGGGTCCGCATCCTTTGGGTTCCGTAACCCTAATAAAAAATCGTAAGCGTGTCACCCAAGAACTGCTGGACAGATTTGGCAATTTTTTTTTTACATAATGACAGTAGCCCGAATAAGTTTTTTAGAAAAGAAATTTTTTTTTGTTATTCGGAAAATTAGAAAATTCGGGATAAATTGAAAGTTTTTTTTTCTATACATTTTTTGTATGGTTTTATAGGTCATTATTGAAATTGTAATAGGACAATACCTGTTTAGTTAGCTACTCGGAATTCTCTTACAAATGCGCGAGATTATATGTATACAGTATATATGTTTGTTACTCCTTAGCTCTGTAACGGCTGAACAGATTTGTATGAAATTTTGTACACAGATAGACTATGAGCTGGAGTAACATATAGGCTACTATACTTTATATCTGTACCTGAGAAGCATGACACTGTAACTCCGTTTTTACGAGTTTGTGTTTTTTACAGTATACTATTGTATGTGTCCTTTTCTATAATGGCATAACACTGTTTGTAGCAAAATTAACTATCTATTAGACTAATTCTTTTTATTCTTCATTTATTTCTTGTTATTTATATATTTAAATAAATAAATATGTTGGGACATTAATACAAAGCACCATCTAGTTCCATGGTGAGCTACGAGGCTTGAGTTATGGATACCAGATAGTTGATACACTGCACATATATAACTTTAAATACATACATATTATAAATATAAACACCCACGACTGGAGTACAAACATTCACGAATGTTTCATCACATAAATGTATGCCCCCAGCGGGAATCGAACCCGCGACCTCTGGCACAGCAAGTAGGGTTACTACAAACAAAGCCAAGCGTAGCCAAGCGCAAAATAACATTTTTTTTGTTTCCTAGTCATCAGAAACAGCGGTGGGGGGTGTATCGAGGACCCCTAGTACGGCGCTATCCCGCAAAGAGAGTTATAAAGCCCAAAGGCAGAACTATAGGAAAGAAAAGAAGAGAGCTGCATCAGCGCTACTACACTCGATAGAAGATCCATCGGTTGTTGTTTTGGCAGATTGGCTTAAGGTAGGTTTTTGTCAATCCCGGAGTTATCCCGGGAAATTTGAATGTGTGTTTATATTTTTTTCCCCCAACGCAAAAAAAAACAAAAGGGGGGGGGGTGGAGGGGGGAGGTTGTTATAAGTTTAACGTGTATATCTGCGTCTCTTTGTAGCATCGTAGCGTCCAAGAGAGTGAAATGATTTTAATTTGGTTTGTTTTTTTTTTTTGAAAGGTGACTTGAGAATGTTCTTAGCTTATAAATCAAGGAAATCCGTTCAGCCATTTGCAGACTATCATCTCTTTTCTGGACACTAAAACGATATTAGGAACTTCCACATATCTAATAGATTTTAAACTTGGTAACCATCGATCAAAAAAGTACTAGATACACAATCAGCGACAAAAAATGTCCTCACCGAATGAACGCTCATTTGAACATTTGAGCGCGCTTTAAATTTATTTATTTTTTTGTAAAAACAACTTTAATCATTGCGTTTAAGATTGAATTTACATTGATGTATATTTATTTCAACTAGAACAATTAACTAAACACAATTGGTGACAGTTTTAAGAGAACTTTTGCATGGGCAATATTTATTTCAACGTTCTATAATACTTTCTTAGATTTACGCGAATATTTGACATTTTAAAATAAAACTATCTCTTCGGATTATTTCGCGGATTTATTTTCATTTCTGGTTCCCGACGTTTCGATTGCTTTACAGCGCACATGGTCCCGGGAGAGACTGAGGTGTTAGATGTCTCAAAGGTATTATATAGTTGTTACAGACAGCCTACCCATAAAATTACAAAATGAATGAATTCAAAAACCAAAGTATCTTACAATATTGATTAATTTTAATTTTAAACATTTTATAATTTTTATTACTTTTTTACTTCAATATGGAATATTATTTATATATTTTTAGCTGTTATTGTTATTATTACAATTTTTTAGAAAACTTTATTGGTTAGTAATCAATATTTAGTGTTGCCATTATTGTTGTTGTTGCCACTAAGGTGTTAGATGTCTCAAAGGCGTTATATACTTGTTACAGAACCTCCGCACAAAATAACAAAATGAATTCAAATAATTTTAAAATGGCAACTAAGTACCTTACAGTATTTGTTAATTTTAATTTTAAACATTTTTATAAATGAAAAAATTGATAGACCTGTTGGGTTTTAGTGGTTGATACTGGTTTCTCTAGCCGGTGAGACCCACATAACCACCTGTATGTCTACAGGTGGTATGCGTAAAAGCATTTCCCAACATTAAAAAAAAAGTTTGAAATGGGGAAACTATGATTTTATTCGCAGGTTCGAGGATCGCTCAAGTCATGGACGAAGCTATGGTGTGTTTTGAAGCCGGGTCTGTTGCTTCTATATAAAAGTCCTAAAGCCAAGGTCAGTATGTATATCTTCTATACTAATATTATAAATAGGTAAAGTGTGTAAGTTTGTATGTAGGGATTAATCTCTGAAACTGTTGATCTGATACTGAAAATACTTTTACTAATAGGAAGCTACATTACCGCCGAGTGATGTAGGCTATTTTTTTATTCTAATAAAAATGTGTTTAGTATTAAAAATCATACTAACTTTATTATTTACTAGCGACTCATCCTCGCTTCGCTCGGGTTCGTCCCTAGGTTGATTTCCCATACAAATTTTCATCCTCATTTTCACCCCCGTAAGGGATGATTTCAGGGGTAGAAAGTATCCTATGTCCTTCCCAGGGTCATAAACTATCTTTTTACCAAATTTCATCTAAATCCGTTCAGTAGATCCAGAGATTACCCCCTACAACCTCACAAACTCACAAACTCTACCTCTTTATAATATTAGTATAGATGTTATTCTTATGTATAAGCTATATTATTGTAAAGTTTCATCAAAATCCATTCAGTAGTTTTTGTGTTAAAGAGTGATAAATATATTCTGACGTTTCCAGTTAATAATTTTTGTTAATAGTATAATTAACACTATTTTACTCACACTTTTGCCCACCATTTTACTCACAATTTTGCCCAACATTTTGCTTACAATTTTGACCGACATTTTGCTCACAATTTTGCCCACCATTTTACTTACAATTTTGTCCAACGTTTTCTCAACAATTTTGCCCGACATTCTATTCATAATTTTGGCCAGCAGCGGTCCCACTGGGTGGGCACGGTGCTGCTGACGTCGTGCCAGGTCATCGAGCGGCCCAGCAAGAAGGACGGCTTCTGCTTCAAGCTGTACCACCCGCTCGAGCAGAGCATCTGGGCGCCGCGCGGCCCGCACAATGAGACCATCGGTGAGTGTCTGCGTGTCTGTCTGTCTGTTTGTTCGTGTTAGGGAGGTGTGTAAGGAGAATATCAACTTTTAGTTGTATTTGCATATTATTTTATTATGTGTTTTGATCAATTATCGGTAAGTCTTTGTGGTTTTTACAGTTCCCTGTCTTAAAAGGAAATAAAACTCTTATAGGATCACTTGTTTGTATGTCTGTTGGTCTGTTTGTCAAGACAGACAAACTGAATTTTTCAAATTGGATTAGTAGTTCCTAAGATTAGCGCGTTCAAACAAACAAACTCTGTCTCTAATATTAATATAGATAATTAATGTTCCTGTCTTATTGTTTCTCTATATTGACCACGTGTGTCTGTCTGTCCGTGCGCAGGCGCAGTGGTGCAGCCGCTGCCCACCGCGCACCTGATCTTCCGCGCGCCGTCGCAGGCCGCCGGCCACTGCTGGCTCGACGGGCTCGAGCTCGCGCTGCGCTGCAGCAATGCCATGCTCAGGTAACACCAGTTCAATACAATACGAGGGGGACCAGGCCGAAGTCCACCACGCTGGCCAAGTGCGGGTTGGAAGTTTCCTCAGGAAAATATCATAATTGATTATGTCGACTTAGAAATAGACATGGCTAACGCTTGCTAATATAGTAAAACGTTAATGTATTTATCCCGTCTATGATATACAGATGTTCCCGCACTCGGCCAGAGCAAGCGGTAGAGGACGCGCCGGCCTCGCAGCCCAATATATCCCACGAGGAGTTGGAGAAGCACTTCAACGAGCACGGTGAGTACCCCCTGACCCCTGACCCTTGGGATTCTTGAATTTCTTGTATAGATTGGTACTAATCCCTTGTGATTCTTGAAAAATATTGTAATGACTCATGCTGACACATTGGGATACTTGAAAATCTTGTAAAAACTGGTATTGACTTCTTGGGACTCTTGAATTTCTTGAAAAGACTCGTACTGATCCCTTGGGATTATTGAAAATCTTTTAAAGACTTGGTTCTGTAAATTCTTGGGATTCTTATATTTCTTGTAAACACTCCTACTGAGCCCTTGGGATTCTTGAAATTCTTGAAAAAACTGTTACTGTGTACTGACCCCTGATATCCCTTGGTATCCCTTGGGTCTATCAAAATTTGTTTAGATTTGTTTCCATACATCATTGTTGATTTATTTTAATATATAGAAGACATACTCTTGAAATTTTTATTCTTAACCTCTAGGAAAATTTGGGAAAATTTTGTACATATGTACATATATTAGGGTGGAGCGAAAAATAGAACTTTTGTTTTTTTTTCCTTAGCTTGGGGGTTGAATTTGTAGCTTATAAAAAATAAATTTTTTGAAAAAAAATTTTTTTTTTACTCTTCATTTTGCGGTGGCTCACTTATTTTCAAAATAATTAAATTTTTGTTTTTTTTTTTTTCAACTTTTAACATGGTATTTTTTCTACTTTTTTTAAAATTATAATATTACAGTGAAAGTTGAATAGAAAATGAGTATCTTCGTCAATTCTTAAATGTTTTCAAAGATGATCTCGCGAAAAAAGAGTTTTCATTCAAACCAAAAATTTAAATTAGTTTCTTACTCATTTTAAAAATCAGTGGGCCACCTTAAAATGTTGAGTAAAAAATTCTTTTTATTTCAATAATTTTGTTTTTTTTAAGCTAAAAATTCTACCCCCAAGCTAAGAAAAAAAAGCAAATTTTTTTTTACTCCACCCTAATGTATATTATGATTTTAAATATGTATATAATAACGTATATATCCCATAAAATATTACTAATAAATTAATCTCTTAAATTTGATAAAACAAAATCTTATTATATTTACTTGTTTTTTTTTTGTTTAATTGTATATTTAGGTTTTAAGATCGACTTAAGGTATTCTAAATGATCTAATCATTTTTTTTTTAATTTCCAACATTTTTGCACTTATCGCTCTATCCGTACTGCTATTAAATTTGGCTATTAGTTCTCAAATTAGCCGAGTCCACTTGTAGTTCACCACCCCCCCTTTTTTCCGTCTCAGATTATTCCCCCCAAAGCTTGCGTGTAGTTCCAAAATATTTCAAAAACGACGAAAAAATATCGAAAAGTCTAACATCGAGTCCGTTCAAAATCGATTCGAAATTACCGATTCTGAGATGTTTCGAACTACCCAAATTGTCACTCGGTGAAAAACGCGTTGGGAGAGAAAAATCGCCAAGTCTCTTTGAGGAGAATATCGCTAGGTTCATACCGAAAAGGCGTAGTTCTACGCCATCTGTGTCTAAATCTAGTGCTGCGAGGAAAGCTATAGGTCATTTGAGAGAGTCTGGGGTGAAGACAGATTCGGAAAACGATGAGGCGATAAAGAGAGAGAAAAGATCGGAAGTACTGTTCAGTTCGCCGGAGAATTTCATTATAACTAAAACAGCGCCATCTATAGAGAGGTTTGGTGAGTCTGTCGATGTTTCTTCCTCTAGTGACGATGTTGTTTGTGGGTATGTGATGATTTTTTTTTATTGTGTGTTTTGTTTAGAGTTTTATCGGAATTGGTTTAGTGTTGAGTGGGGTTGGGGTTACGTTTAGGGTTGTGCAGGTTTTTTTTTACTTGATGAAGTTCAGACTTGGATCTTAATTAATTATGAGGTTATTAAAATAATTAAAAAAAAAACAAGCCAAGTGCGAGTCGGATTCGCACACGATGAGTTCCGTACCATCGTACAAGATATAATACTATGTACTAAGAGTATTTTTTTAAATTGAATTTGAAATTCGCCATCTTGGCTTTTTTTATTATTTGTTGTATAGCAGCAATAGAAATACACGCTAAAAATTTCAACTCTCTACCTATTAAGGTTGAGATACAGCCCTCTGACAGACGGAAGAACGGCAGCGAAGGCTTAGTAACAGCATCTCGTTTGGCATCCTTCGAGAACAACCCAAAAAAAAAAAAAATTACGTGTTAAAGCTTTATATTTTTTTATATAATCAAGTTTTATTAATACTATATCAAATATTTATTCAAAATTGAAATATTATATTTTAAAAAACCATTTTTTTCTCTCAACACTAAACCGATTTTGATAGAATTTCGAACAAATATACATGAAATTGACATCGGAAATGTTTTTAGAAACTCTCCGCGATACGATAAAAAATTTTCGCTCATTAATTACGATAACCGACCCTCCGCCAATCTCGAGGTTCTTCAAACGGAGAAGAGGGATGAAAGATACTCTACACAGAATGTGTATATTGCAGGAAAAATTGTTAGAAGCGGTGAGTTGTATATTTTTACCAGGACTCGGAACCGGTTTAAAAAAAACGGTTTATTTCGGTAATGTAATGGTTAATTCATCACTCGCTCTTTAACCGGTTAGTGATGACGGTATAGTAAACCGAAATAATAATGGTTAACGGTTATTCTTAGAGAAAGATTGGATTTTGGTTTTGATATCGATATAAACCGGTTAATTTATTCATAATTAAGAAACGTGCGTGCGTCCTTCTACAAAAAAAATCACCATTAGCAAAGACACTCCAAATGTAAACGCACAAAAACTCATTTTAACCGGTTAATTTTGGTCATGGAACCTAAATTCGTCAAAAACCGTTCTCCCGGATTTAACCGGTTAAAGAGCGTAACCGAAACCTTAAACCGAAAAGCCTTTCGGTTTGGGGTCAATGACCAAAACCGGGTTGCAAATTGAACGCGTTTCCAAGCCCTGATATAGGATAATTGGAGCGTTAAAATTAGTGTGAAGCCGGAAACGGTATTATAAATAGTTATTTTAGAATACCACTACCGACTTACCCTCGGCTCAAAGTTTTCAGGTTTATTTGATACGTTTTGGTGTATTTTTAAGATTTAAAAAAATATATTGTAGAGATAATATTTTAAGGCTCAAAAAAAATGGTTGCAATTTTGAATTTAAAGTGACATTTGAAGGATTTTTTTGATTACATTATATATATACCTATAATCAAAAAATCCTTCAAATGTCACTTAAAATTATGTATGTATGGATGTATGTATGCATGCTAATGTTATAGTGCTATCATTGTGTGTTGTTTGATGATGTAGATGTATAATATTATAAATTAAGTTTGTCTTTGGTATTATTTGAAAATGCTATGCTTATTTAACATATGCGTGGAAATTAAGCTAACAGAAAGAAGGATTTACCTACCATACCATACTTTTTTGGTTGCATCGCACCAAGCTTACATGTGAAAATTCCGACACTGACAAGGACAAGACTAGTGTAGGTGGCACTGATACTGAAAGTGGTACTGACATTGACACGGAGGAAGAATACATTTTTATTTCATTGATTCGTTATACTTTATTCGATATGTAATTTTAGTAAAATGTAAGGAATTAGAAAACATATCTCAATAAAACATTTAATTTCCTATAGATTTTTTTCTTGTAAAAAAACCAAAGTTAGAAAAAAAACAATGGCACTAAGTTTTTTTTTTCAAGTTTTTTTTACCATAGAAAAAAAAAACAGTCATCTTTTTCATGTTACACCACTAGATGTAACATCCCCAAATTCTCAACCTAGGGCTGTTCTTGACAATTTCTTGGCTAAAATACCTTATAACTACACTCGGCTCGACTCGGGACTCGAACCAAACGTCTCAGCCATATAATTATAAGTACGGAAGAAGTTATTCAATAACTGTTGACGTCCAATATTCAATATTCGACTATCTTTTTAAGAATCGATTAACACATGTGTAGTTTATCTTATCGATTGTTGGTCATATCTTGTTACAGTTTCGTTTGTTATAAATAACTTTGTGTTTCATTATATTAGTTTTGTAATCGATTATTTTATTGAATAGTAAACGTCTGGTATATTGATTGTTTTTGAAGTAAAACTTGTTTACGCACGCTCGACTTGGACGGTAAGCTGGTGAATGCGTTACGGAGACGTGTACGTACGTCCGTTGCCATGGTGACCGTCGTTGTTGTCCGACACACGATATATAATATTATATTCTTTCCTCAAATGATATTCTATAAATATATGATTGTAATATGCCTAATATGCGTTATTTTTAGTATCTCAACTCTCCTGATTATTTAAAACATAAATTGAATATCATAACGAGTACGGATAACCTACAGAAGTTTTACTTCTTGCGCGTGTACACATTCATACACGCACTCTTTAATTTTTTTTATTTTAAGACTAGCGATTTAATATCGCTTTAATCGGGTGCGTCTTTAGGTGCCTAACAGTAAGCAGCCTATGTGTTACTTCAGTACATCTATCTGTATACATATTTCTTTCAAATTTAATTCGTCCAGCCGTTGAAATTGTTAGGATTTTTCTCTATGCTTAGGTTAACTGGCAAGTGGCAACACTTCTCTTGTCTTTGCTTAACTTTTTTTATAATTAAGGTGTCGTGTTTGCAAGATGTAACGTTAGAATTATTTTTACTAAAATAATTAAAGTTATTAGAAATAAACAAGTGTGTTACCTATGTCACCAAAACCCATATATACATTTATAGAAATAACCAAAAACTTATACATGTAGGATGAGCAGGTATATAAAAATCAGCATCAATATATCAACGTTCTGTTTAATTTCTCAGTAAATATAATTTTTAAAATGGCACAAACCCTCAAACCAGCGCCCCACAAACTCGAACCCGCGACAGCTGGCACAGCAAGTAGGATCACTATAAACTGAGTCTAACGTTTCGTTATATGTTAAAATATTATAAGCAGTAAAAATACACAATGAAAACATGATGTAAATTTTTATTGTTCAAGTTAATGTTTTGCACACAATTTATCTTTTTTAAGTTATCTAAGTAAGTCGTCAAATTCTGTAGCCATTTTGCTCTTGGACTAACAGAGCTATATGATTGAATGAAGACACATTTGGCTCAGTTTGTAGTGACCCTATTTGCTGTGCCAGCGGTCGCGGGTTCGAGTCCCGCTGGGGGCATTCGTTTGATGAGCACGAATGTTTGTACTCCAGTCATAGGTGTTAATATTTATAATATGTATGTATTTATCATTATATGTATTCATTTAATGAATAAAACACTTTAAAGTACACAAAAAACAATCTCATGGCCAATACGTGTACGTACAGACTTACATACGTATGTACATAAGTTTGTATATAGATAACACAGTAAATAAATATAATATTTTGCGCGTTTATCAAACGTGTTGTCAGACGCGAGCACTATTAGTCACTAATTATAATTATTTACTCGACATATAATAGGGAAGGTTGTTACATATCTACAATACTATTATATAAAGAGGAAAGATTTGTATTTTTGTATGTTTGTAACGAATAAACTCACAAACTACTGGACCGATTTAGATGGAATTTGGTATGATGATAGCTGATTTATATATAAATATAAATATGTTGGTACATTAACACACAGCACCATCCAGTTCCATGATAAGCTACGAGGCCTGTGTTATGGATACCAGATAGTTGATACACTACACATATATAACTTTAAATACATACATATTATAAATATAAACACCCACGACTGGAGTACAAACATCCGTGCTCAACACACAAATGAATGCCCCCAGCGTGACTCGAACCCGCGACCGCTGGCACACCAAGTAAGCACTACAAACTGAGCCAAACTTGTCGTCATATATTATGTCGTATGATTCAACCGGAACTTAAATCTTACTGATAGTGTGAATGCACTCATTGTTTCTTGAATAAAAATGCTTTACCAGACCGATATCAGACCGAGAACGTTATAGTGTAGATCGGGCCTTAGTCGTAAACACCGAACAGACAGACCGACTACGCACAGTTCTTTTTTAATCATTTATTTCAGGCAATATTTACCTATTCCCTATACAATAATACTTATAATATAAGTATTATTGTATAGGGACAACTGTAATAACTATGGAAAAGGAAGGAAAAGTTTGTTTATTTATTAAATAGCACTTGGTTTTATACGATAAGTGTTAAACGTTTCATTGTATTGCTTGAAGCTGCTATATATAGGTTTATCCCTTAAATATTAGACAAACATCTGTATGGGCGATGAAAGTTCTGGGAATCGAACCTGCGAAATACGGAAAGGCTATGCTATGCCCGTAGGCAGAATTGATAGATTCGCTAGCGACTCAACCTCGCTCCACTCGGGTTCGTCGCTAGTTATATTTTAAAGTTTAATATAAATTTCTCAGAGATGAGATATTTTCCCGCAGTCAAATATATCCTATATGTTGACCCGGATAAACAGCTATCATAATACCAAATTTCATCAAAATCCGTCCAGTGGTTTTCTCGCGATGCGTTCCCAGACAAACAGACAGACAAACAAAAATTGTAAAAACTATAGATTCGGCCTCTGTATCGATAATAATATGATTATTTCAATAAGATTATCCAAAAAATATTTAATGTACAGATTCGACCCAGAATTTTATTATAATATGTATAGACTAGCGACTCACCGTCGCTTCGCTCGGGTTCCTCCCTAGATATGTTTTAACGGTTAGTATGGAATACAAATATTTGAATTTCTCGGCTTTTCTGTACTATAATATGCATGTATTATATGCATATAAACCTTCCTCTTGAATTAATCTATGTATTAAAAAAAACCGCATCAAAATCCGTTGCGTAGTTTCAAAGATCTAAGCATACATAGGGACAGACAGACAGCGGGAAGCGACTTTGTTTTATACTATGTACATGTAGTATATGTATAGATTACATATTTGCTTAGAAACCAACAGCACTTTTCGATTCGACCTCGAGTATTATCAGACAGAAAAGTATTTATATGAAAAAATACGCTGTAAATATTATTTATCAATTAGAATCTGTAATTAAAATTATTTCATTAAAACCTTAGCTGATAACGTGATGTAACCTTATCTCTTATCACTGATAACTGATAAGGCTAAGATAAGTATACTTTCATAGCAATAGAAATGCTACGAAGGTTTTTATTGCATTGAGGTTATCTATACGTATAATAAAATTGTAACTGATCGCTGTCTGTACATGGAAGATATTTGAGAAAAACTATTATTGGGGATCTTTATTATACGCAATAGAACCCAAAACAATGATTTTTAGTTTTTTTGTCTGTTTGCCTGTTTGTGCGTTTGTGCGCGCTAATCTTAGAAACAACTTAACCGTTTTGTGTGCGGTTTTCACTAATGTATTGTGGTAAGCTTCATTTAACATTTAGTATTTGTTTTATTTCAATCGGTTCCTAAATAAAAAAGTTATGTCAATTTAAAGAATCATCTAGGGGTGAACACAAACGAAGCAAGGGTGAGCCGCTAGTTAATATAAAATTAAACGCTCTTCATAAATCTCATCGTACCGGTAGATTATTTTGACAAAATGTTTATAAATTACTAGCTTTTCTCGCGACTTCGCTTGCATAATGTATTAATACTAATATTATAATTGCGAAAGTAACTCTATCTATGAGTCTGTCTGTATTCTATACTTGCCATCAAAACGTATCTATAAATAATAAATATGTAGGGACATTAGCACAAAGCACCAGTTCCATAGTAAGCTACGAGGCCTGTGTTATGGATACCAGATAGTTGATACACTACACATATATAACTTTAAATACATACATATTATAAATATAAACAACCATGACTTTTGTACTCCAGTAAAAATATTCGTGCTCATCACACAAATGAATGCCTCCAGCGGGACTCGAACCTGCGACAGTTGGCACACTATGTAGGGTCACTACAAACTGAGCCAAACGTATCGTCAAACCTAGGGACGAACCGAGCGAAACCAGGGTGAGTCACTAGTTTAACTGTTTCGATCCTTAAAATCGTATCATGATGATATATAGCCTACAACCTTCTTAATGAATTGGGCTATCAAATGAAAAAAAAAAAATTAAAGAGTGCATGTATGAATGTGTACACGCGCAAGAAGTAAAACTTGTGTAGGTTATCGGTACTCTTTATGAAATTCAATTTATGTTTTAAATAATTAGGATAGGTGAGATACTAAAAATAACGCATATTAGGCATATTACAATCATATATTTATAGAATATCATTTAAGGAAATAATATAATATTATATATCATTTGTCGGACAATAACAACGGTTACCATGGCAACAAACGTACGTACATGTTTTCGTAACGCATTCACCAGCTTACCCCCCCAAGTCAAGCATGCGTAAACAAGTTTTACTTCAAAAAGATCCCTTAAATCCGACTGGTGGTCCCAGAAGTTAGCGCTTTACCACTGAGCTACCACTGTCTTTAAAAAACATACATACAAACAAACACTGTTCTATCTATACAGATAAATAAAATTGAAGTGTCTGTTTGTAATGTCAAAATAACAGCTTTATACTAAATGCATAAGGAATTATATACGGTACTTATAAGAAAAACACAATTTTTAAAATTTTTGTCTGTCTGTCTGTTTGTTCCGGCTAATCTCCGAAACGGTTGCATCAATTTTAATGGTACTTTCACTGACAGATAGCTGATATTATAAGGAGTAACTAAGACTACTTTTATTTTAGAAAAAGAATTAGGGTTTTAGCTCAAAAAAATTAAAAAGTACCTAGGGGCGAATCCGAGCGAAGCGAGCGTGAGTCGCTAGTTTTTAATATAAGTATTTTTAAACTGTCATCAAGGACTCTTTTCGTTCAATTCAATTCAATTTTTTTGATAATTAATGCCTTAAAAATATGTCACTTAAGCGCTCTTCACACTGTTCTTATACTTAACTAGCGACTCACCCCCGCTTCGCTTCGGGTTCGTCCATAGACAAAAACAAACCTATCCCACGGGAACCGTACATTTTTCCGGGATGATATATAGCCTATAGCCTTCCTCGGTTAACGGGCTATCTAATGCAAAAAGATTTTTTCTTATCAGTTTAGTAGTTCCTGAGATTAGCGCGTTCATCCAAACAAACAAACAAACAAACTCTTCAGTTTTATAATTAAGTATAGATTTGCGCGTACACCTGTGAATCGTCTGTCAATAAATTACTATAAAAGTACTTCAAATAAACATATCTTCAAACAAACATATAAATTTGAACCTTCGTGCATTGAACTTTATTAGTTTTACGTAGCGGTATTTTAGAGTGTATGCCGGAAGACCTGGGTTCGATTTCCGCGTAAGACTTTCCGCGTTAGATATGGTAAGTCATAACATTGATGAACCTCAAGGTTAGTTAATTTGTATCGGAATTAAGACATTTTTTTTAACCGACTTTAGAAAAGGAAGACGTACTCAATTCGGTTAGTATTTTTGTGTGTCTGTTTATGTGATAGCTTCGTCTATTGCTCAGACTATAATAAGAAATAATATAGAGAGTATCATAGAGCTATACATGAAGCCAGACAATAATGTTTTAATACAGTATACAACTTTAAATAGAATACTCATTAGTCATTACTGTGATAAGTAAATAAAATAGCAAAGTTTTTATTCAAATAAAAAAAAAGTTAGATAAGTTAATATTAAGCTAACCCTGATTCTGTTTCTAAAAAAAAAGTAGCCTAAGTTACTCCTTATAACATCAGCTGCCAGTGAAAGTGCCGTCAAAATTTGTCCAGTCGTTTCCGAGATGAGCAGGAACAAACAGACAGACAAAGATTTTTAAAATTGTGTTTTTCTTATCTATACATCTATACAGATAAATAAAATTGAAGTGTCTGTGTGTAATGTCAAAATAACAGCTTTATACTAAATGCATATGGAATTATATACGGTACTTATAAGAAAAACACTATTTTTATTTTTTGTCTATCTGTCTGTCTGTCTGTTTGTTCCGGCTAATCTCCGAAACGGCTGGATCAATTTAAACGGGGCTTTCACTGACAGATAGTTGGTATTATAAGGATTAAGGAGTAACTTAGGCTACTTTTATTTTAGAAAAACAATTAGGGTTTCGCTCAAAAAAATTAAAACGTACCAATCGCTAGTAAGTACTGTATATAATTTCATACGGATTTAGTATAAAGCTGTTATTTTGACATTACACACAGACACTACAATTTTATTTATCTGTATAGATGTAATACTATAGAGTATGGGTTATATATCTACAAGTTAGTCAATGTTTGCGCTTATCTCTATACTCGTTACATGTGTTATTGTATTCAGTAAACCTATAGCTTAACTGTGATACGGTCGCGTCACGCCCGATTTTAATACGATTTTAGCGAAAATATAAGTAAAAATCGTGATATTTTCAATCAATTATGTGGATTTTTATTATAAAAGTGTTTAAAAATTATTTATCGGGACGTTTTTGAAATGAAATTTTGGTGTTTTTTTATGTGGGTTTTGACGTAATTTTAAAATATGTGACATCATCTTATAACGTTTGGAATATTTAAAACAATTTTAAGCCTAAAGTGCCTTAAGTTATTATATATTATAACTATGTTTAAGTTTTTTAAGGAAATTATATTCAAGTTAAGGAAAATCAAGTTTAGAACTCAGACTAAAGAATTATATATTGCTAGCGACTCACCCTCGCTCCGTTCGGATTCGTCCCTAGTTACGTTTTAACATTTAGTATAGATTTCTCAGAGATGAGATATTTTCCCGCAGTAAAAAGTATCCTATATGTTGACCCGGATAACCTGCTATCATCATACCTTTCATCAAAATCTGTCCAGTAGTTTTCTCGTGATGCATTCCCAGACAGACAGACATACAGATAAAAAATTTTAAAACTATAGATTCGGCCTCTGTATCGATAATAATGAGTAATGACTATTTCAATAAGATTTTACAACAAATTATTTAATGTACAGATTCGACTCAGACTTTTATTATATGTATAGATGAGTATTCTATTAATATTTGTTTATTATTTTTTAAAAACCGGCCAAGTGCGAGTACCATTATCTATAAAAACGGCAAAAAAATCATGTCTGTTTTTGGGAGCCCCCCTTAAATATTTGTTTTATTTTAATTTATTTATTTATTTTTAAAGTGAATATATAACTAAATATTCTGTGAATATTTCAAGCGTCTACCTGTTGCCGTTATATTTGTTGTATGGGAGCCCCCCTTAAATATTTATTTATCCTGTTTTTTAGTATTTGTTGTTATAGCGGCAACAGAAATACATCATCTGTGAATATTTCAACTGGCTAACTATCAAGGTTTATGAGATACAGCCTGGTGACATACGGACGGACAGGACGGACGGAGTCTTAGTAATAGGGTCCCGTTTTACCCTTTGGGTACGGAACCCTAAAAAAATATTGTTTGGCTTAATGTTTACTTCTACGATGATCTGTCTATATTATTCCATAGTCTGATTTTTAGAATTTAAAACAAAAAAAAATGTTTTTATTGTTACCACTCTATTTGTTTTTCAATGAGCTCCATAATCTCAGAGATTTTTTATAGCTTAGCTAGTAAAAAACTAAGTCATATACTAAGTACGTACTCGTATGTAAGCAGATCTAGGGTGTTTTTATCATGCTTGTTTTTTTGTCGTATCGGTATGAAACGTGTCTGTTTGGATGATCGTACAACTCATCTATACAGATAAATAAAATTAAAGTGCCTGTATGTAATATCAAAATAACAGCTTTATACTGAATGCATATGAAATTTTATACGGTACTTAAAAGAAAAGCTCTTTTTTTTTGTCTGTCTGTCTGTATGTTCTGGCTAATCTCCGAAACGGCTGGACTGATTTTGACGGGTTTTTCAGTGGCAGATAGCTGATGTTATAAGGAGTAAATTAGGCTACTTACATACATATATTTTAGAAAAATTATTAGGGTTCCGCTCAAAAACGTACCTAAGTCGCTCGTTATTAATACGAAAGTTTGTATGTGTGTTTGTATGTTTGTTACTCCTTGTAGCTAAAACGGCTGGACGGATTTGGATGAAATTTTGTGCACAAATCTATACTAATATTATAAAGCTGAAGAGTTTGTTTGTTTGTTTGTTTGTTTGGTTGAACGCGCTAATCTCAAGAACTACTAATCCGATTTGAAAAATTCTTTTTGCATTAGATAGCCCGTTAACTGAGGAAGGCTATAGGCTATATATCATCTCGAAAAATGTAGGGTTCCCGCGGGATAGATTCGTTTTTGTCTAGGGACGAACCCGAAGCGAAGCGAGGGTGAGTCGCTAGTACCTTATAAGGGCTTGGTCAATGGTCATATGAAGAAAATCTCTTCCTGTTTACTTGCTTATGTTTCCTAGATATGACATAGCTGTATATAATTATATACCATATATGGTCAAGTATGTATTGTACATTCTTAAAAGTTACGATGTAAGTTAGAAGTTCAGATGAAGGGATAATATAGACAGTGCCATAGAACTAAAAATGAAGCCTAACAGTGATATTTTAAAATAGTATACAAATGAGTATTTGTATATTGAGTGATAAGTTTAATGTTTGTTATTATAATAAAGAAAAAAATTCAAAAAAAGGTAACATTATGCTATCTCTCTTTCAAGGGGGGAGAGAACTGACGCTTAAAAAATACAGAAGAGTATATTATTATTTATATTATTCATATATTGTTCCCCACTAACGGCTCACCCTTGCTTCGCTAGGGTTCGGCTCTAGACAGACAAAAACCAAATCTATCCCACGAGCACCGTACTTTTTTCCGGGATAAAAAGTAGCCTATTTGTTATTCTGATGTATGAACTATATTATTGTAAAGTTTCATTAAAATCCAATCGGTAGTTTTTGTGTACTAAGTTGTATAAGTTACTATAGTTTTTTAACTATCCCGCGGGAACTCTTTAACTTTCCGGGATGAAAAGTATCTAAAATGTTGACCATAGATATAAGGTACCACCATGCGAAATTTCATTTAAATCGGTTCAACAGTTTCTCCGTACAAACAGACAAACAGACAGAGAAACAAAAAAAAATGAAAAAAATCTGGATTTGTTCTATTACTATTCTTACATCCCCCTGACTCGGTTTTTAGCAAATTTTTTTCTATGTACCGACATTCGACCTCTACAGTTTTATTATATGTATAGATAAATTGTATGATAATTTAACTAATATGTACCTACATGTAAAAATCTCATTTTTATCTAAGGAAAGTAAACGATATGTATGGCAAAATCAAGAATAGTAGCATAAACAGCAAATCTTGCTATTATTTTAGACATGTAGACCCTTTTACTGAGACAACTTTTTTGTTTTTTTTTTCTGTATTTTTTTTTTTAATTTGTTGTTTTTTAATATTGTATTAATAGGTTAAATCGTTTAAAGTTAACCTACACTTATTCATTAAAAAAAATCGGCCAAGTGCGAGTCGGACTAACGCACGAAGGGTTCTGTACCCATTATCTATAAAATCGGCAAAAAAATCATGTCTGTATGGGAGCCCCCCTTAAATAATTGTTTTAATTTAATTATTTATTTTTTAAAGTAGTATATATAACTAATTATTATTCTGTGAATATTTCAAGTGTCTACCTGTTGCCGTTATCAATATCGAGCAAAAACAAGCAAAAAAATCACGTTTGTTGTATGGGAGCCCCCTTAAATATTTATTTTATTCTGTTTTTTAGTATTTGTTGTTATAGCGGCAACAGAAATACATCATCTGTGAAAATTTCAACTGTCTAACTATCACGGTTCATGAGATACAGCCTGGTTACAGACGGGCGGACGGACAGCGAAGTCTTAGTAATAGGGTCCTGTTCAAACCTTCGGGTACGGAACCCTATAAAGTAACACAAAAATTGAGTTCTTCCATCATTTTTGAAGTCGGTGTAAAATGTCGCATTATTAACGTCATTCGGTTTAAAACCTACTTGTCTAAAAAGTTTTATCATAATTAATACTTTTGTTTTTGAGATTGCCGTCGTCGTAAACAGATAATAATAAAGATAATACAATTGTAAACTCTAAATAGCTACAAAAAACCCTTTTGTGTACGTAATAAGTTTTTCATGATTTTTATTATTTTAATTATCCTTATATGAAGTTGTCCTTCATCCGTTTGATTATTAAAAGTATCTTGTATTAAAACAATATATCAAATTAAATAAAAATAAAGATGGAGTCCATAAAAAAAACGTGTGTGTGTACTTTATGTACGCACGTAAGAAGTTATACTTCTTTGGCGTAACAGAACAAAAATAGCTAAAGATTTCATCCCGTATGTTGCAACTCTCTGTTTGTAAAAGGAATGCAGCTAACTTCATCATGTCGCTTTTTGGCTGTCGATGTGCGCGCGCTTCGTAAAAATTTTACTCATATTTTTTTCCAAACGTCCCAAAAGAAGTACCTATAACATCAAAAATCTCGATGTTACCGATAATCGTTATCGATATAACAATTAATACGTTTACTTTCTTTAGAAAATATATTAAATCTATACATATAAAAAATTTTGAGTCGAATCTGTATATTGAATATTTTTTGGAAAATCTTATTGAAATAGTCATTATTATTGATACAGAGGCCGAATCTATAGTTTTTAGAATTTTTGTCTGTCTGTCTGGGAACGCATCACGTGAAAATCACTGGACAGATTTTGATGATATTTGGTATGATGATAGCTGGTTATCCGGGTCAACATATAGGATACTTTTTACTGCGGGAAAATATCTCATTTCTGAGAAATCTATACTAAACGTTAAAACGTAACTAGGGACGAACCCGAGCGGAGCAAAGGGGAATCGCTAGTTAATTTATAATTTTTGAAGAGGAAAAGAACATAGTATCAGTTTTTTGTATTTTTCTTTTATTTTGTTACGATAAAAACTCTAGCTTCTTTTTATTTATTAATTCAACAAGTATTGTGTTAATATTTTTGTTTCTGACACATTCGTCAGTACCCAAGTCTAAAGTCTGGATCTATTCAGTTCTAGTAAAATGGTTAGATTGTATAGGAAACGCTCTTCATGTGAGAAATTAAAAAAAAATACTGGTGAAACCGATTTAGGTTGCCATTTTGTTGTAAGGTGGTTTCTCAATAAAGTTGCATCAAAATTGATTCATTGAGCTTTTATATATATGTAGATAGGAGCAAAATGATAAACAGACACACAACTCTACATATGTGCTTTTTATATGATTATTAACAAAACCAAAGAAGATATGTGCAAAGAAATTAGTTTTGGATGTCCCAAGTTTTCTGGTGATAGTGAGTGTTTAAAAAGTGTGTGATTTAGAAATAAATTATATGTGAAATTATAAAAAATGGAGCCGGAAGCGGAAGTTATATTTTCCGCCAAAATAAAAGATAAGACTCGTAGAAGATCTAGCATATTTTCTCTTTTGAGAAGACAGAAGAATCTTACACGACAGTTTTCTGTGCCAACGGAAATATCGACTCGGAAATATTCAGATTCCGCCATTTTGAATCATTTGAACAAGAATTTGAATGGAGATGCTAAGAGTACGTCGGACTTATCGCATTTTGGAGGTTAGTTATTAGTTATTTTTTGCAAGGTCTGGGTTTGATTCTTTCTTGATACAAGCTTGTATTGTTAGGTCTGATAGACATTTAATTTGACCTGACCTTTATATCTATACATATAATAAAATTCTGAGTTGAATCTGTACATTCAATATTTTTTGGAAAATCTTATTGAAATAGTCAATATTATCAATACAGTGACCGAATTTATAGTTCTTGGAATTTTTGTCTGTCTGTCTGTTTGGGAACGCATTACGAGAAAACCACTGGACAGATTTTGATAGAATTTGGTATGATGATAGCTGGTTATCCGGGTCAGCATATAGGATACTTTTTACTGCATAAAATATCTCATCTCTGAGAAATCCATTCTAAGAGTAGAGTAATCCATATAAGAGTGACATGTAATGTGTGATCTACTGACACGTTTTTTTTGACATTAACAAGAAAGCTGAATTGAATAAGGGTGACACATGACTAGATATACTTTATACATATTATGTTAGATGCAATTTTTTCAATTTTACTTTAAGTCTAAGGGCCGATTTCACCGACGTCACCTAAGTTTAAGAGATCCCCTAAGCATGGTTAGGGGGCTGTTAGGGGACAGTTTCTGTTTCACCGACAGTTAGGGGTCACCTAAATGTAAAAAGGCCCCCTAACTTTAGGTGCTCGAAGTACGGACTCTTAGTTGTCTTTGCAAAGTGAACTTTACATTTTGAATTTGCTTTGAATCATTTTGATATCTCAGTCGTGTATGTTGTTGACATTTCCAAATTACATTTTTGAGTTTAATAACCTGAATAAATTTAGAAGACTTTTTTTGCTATAATTTGGTATTGATGTATGCTAGTCTGTAATTTATGCGGATAGTATTATATTCTTTCCTTAAATAATACTCTATAAATATATGATTGTAATATGCCTATTGCCTAATATGCCTTATTTAATTATTTTATTGATTTATCATTCCTTTTACAAACAGAGAGTTGTGACATGCGGGATGAAAACTTTAGCTATTTTTGTTCTGTTACGCCGAAGAAGTATAACTTCTTACGTGCGTACATAAGTACATATACACTTTTGTTTTAAAAATTTCTAATCTATCTATATCTATATATATATATACATATATATATATATATATATATATATATATATATATGATCTAAAACTAGATTCAAAAATTAAAGCGACAACTACTGTCATTGGGCTGTAATACTTTTTTGTATAAAAATATTAGGTTGTACTTGACCTTGTAAAGAGGAGAGTAATGAGATGTTCGAGTGTCGACGTAAGACTACTTTATTCATGCTAGGATTACATATTATATTTATTATATTACTAATAGGAGGGAGGCACACACCACTACACCTCCCCCGGTATTTAAAAAAAAAATGTTCTCTATTGACGTTTTTTTTTTACAATTTAGTTTGTTATATGTTAAAAAAAACTGACTTCTGAATACATTTACATTACATTGTACTAAATATTGTTCATCTAATACTGTTATCAAGAATATGGACATTACAAAATGAAATATTTAAATATATTTTTTTATGAACCCTGAATCTTATATCATAATAATACATTTAATATTGAAGATTAAAATAAAATACAATGGAACTTAGGCACTAAATTTATATAATTTCAAAATTAGGTAAAATAAAGTAATTAAAAAAACATAAAATTAATTGAATAAAAAAAATAAAAAATTATAATATAATCTCATGATCATGATCAGGTTATACATATTAATTCAGTCCAGGATACGCATGCGATTTTATTTCGTTTACATTTTCTATGTCGTACGTTACAACAACACGTTAACATGAACTTATTGCATAGCTAATAGCATATCATAGCTAATACCATATTATATTCATATATATTTTTTTTATATTTATTTTCCCTCGAGATTTATTACATGAACTATAGTTCCTCGTACATACTTCTTTCTTTTTTTTTTACATCCCCAGTTCTATATTTTCAGGAGTTCACGGTCTTGTACTTATTTTTACCTTTATTTATTTTTATATATGGAGAGCCCGGAACACTCCCACATTTTAAACATTTCTTTAATTCTTGGTTAACCTTTTATATATTTTTAATTATAATTTTATATTAGCCTTTCACACTATAACTTTCACGCAGACGTCTCGCGTACAGCATGATCAAGTATAGGGTAAAACCCGGATAGTCGCCTCAGTTGGATACTTGCCCCGATTTTCAATACGCTATATTAGAGATGTCCCTGACGTTAGCGCTCTTCTGTAATTTGAAGCACCTCTTCCACAGACCTTAGCTATAGGCTAGTAGTAGGACTAGGTACACGTGTTTTGTCTGTATGAGCGAAAATCTTCCGCGGCAGGACGTTGACGAGCGTTAAATTAATATTCGTGAGTATTTACTATTGAATATTTTTTGTTACGGTTGTCGGTTCAGTCAACTTTTTGCTTCTACGCATGCAGTGAAGTTTAAATTACACTACCTATTAACTTATACTGTTAAATAGCTTTTATGTTTTTTTCAAAATATAAGGGCAAGTATCCGTACCGAAAAGGATAGTCGCCCCATATAATTTTGCGGATAGTCGCCCTAAGGGCAATTAGAGTTGCAAGTAGGCGAAATGCCTCGCAAATATGAGCAAGAGTTTAGCATGTCTAAAAGGGGTAAACAATCTGCAGAAGTTTTAAATTCCAACGAAAAAATCGTCCAAAAAAGAATAAAGAACAAGAAACAAACATTACTAAAGAACTAGAATGGAGACAAAAAAATAAAAAGATTATAAGAGGATAGAAAATAAATCAGCTGATAACGAGATGAAAATTATGAAGAAAAGAGGTCGAAACGAAAGAAAAAGGTCAAAAAATATGTCGATTTTTCTAGCAGTATAACAGAATGTGAAAACATATATTTAATTAAACTGAACGAAGAAAGAGATAAAGGATGACAAATAAAAATTTATAGTTCCGAGAGTGAAAGTAAAAAAAGCATTATAAATACAAAAATTGCCAAAGAAAAGGCTACTAAAGAAGTACAAAAAAAGGAGTAAGAAATTAAAGACGATAAAAGACACTGAAAAGATACTAAGAGAGTTATAAACATTAATACAAAAATAGAAAATGCGAATGAGAAAGTTCAGTTGATGATTATTGTAAATGTTTTGAAAATTACAATAATACTAAATCCAAATCAGACTGGATTGTGTTTCCAGGAAACTTGTTCATCGTTCAAAGAATATTGTGTGAGATGTGCAAAATTGTAAGTTCTGGCTTCGTAATTGATTTTAAAATTTTTCTTGGTGATATCGGCTTACCCACTAATTTTAATATTTGTGCCAAAGTTGATTGACATATTATTTTTATCTTTAAAATTAATTATTATTTATAACTTAAATTTTGGAGATTTTATTTGTATTTTAAAAGTTGTATTGATTAGTATTTCGATTATTACCCACTTAATAAATTGATGTCAATAATTAATAATGGTTGATTACATAAGTTTGTTTTAATCCAAAAAAAATCGAAGCAATTTCGTAATGAGTCTTCTATCCCCGCATGAGGCAAGTATCCCCGAAAGCATTTTTAACACGTGACAACTATCCGCCACAGAGGGCAACTATCCGTTTTTGTAGAGGTCAAATAAAACAGGATTTACTGAAAAACAATATTGATTGTGTTTAAAAATATAGGTTACAATGAAAGATTAAAGACCAATGTTTTATTATACACGGAGCATGTTGTAAGTAGATACTTAATTTTTATGTAATTGAAGATTTTCAAAAGGTAGGGCAACTATCCGGCTCTTACCCTATGTGGGCAACAATAATAATGCGTTTTGCATTTAACTCGATACCATACGTACTTTTTATCCCTTCCAAAACCTTGCTGTCTAAAAAAAAGTTCTCATTGACTTCTTAGCATTGCCATAATACTCGGTTGCGCACCCGACTATCAGTGAAAAAGCTAATTATCAACCAGATCTTGTGCTTTACCTATTAACATTCCGACTTTTATTCATTGCTGAAATAAGTTAATATTTCAATTTACACTAACCAATGTGTTTAAAACACTTACTGAATTTATTTTTATCAGTCAAACCTCTCAATAAATTATACAATCCTTGCCAATCAAAACAAAACTTAAGTATCTTAACATGTCTTATCCCATACATAAAATAAAAGAAAATAGTTTTTCTTCAGTTATTAATAAAGATATTTCTTTTGTTATACTTGTACTTTATTTCTTATATTTATTTTGTTAAAAAATCCATAAATATCGATTATATTTAAATAGTAGATAAGTAAAGTCATTACACAATACTAATGTTCAAATATTCGCTGATCAATGCAATTGGAAACTACAGCGCGAGCGATTCATGTTTGTTATGAATGCCATTCCCATATACGATTTTGTAATCTTTTGCTATATGAGAATCAGTATTAAGTTTAACAAAACAATCTGTTATTAAGAACTAGCTATTTGGAAATATTTTTAATAGATCGATTCAAAATAATAATTTTTGTTTTCACATCTTTCTTTATGGCAAATACTTGTATTATTTTATAAATAACTGTGTACACCTCTACTTGATTTACCTACTGATATACTGATATAGTGGAGTGCACTGATATTTTATTTATAAGTGACATTTTTGCTCAACATTTTTAATTTTATTATATATTTTTTACTCACTAAATAATAGGTTAAGTTAGTGCATGCATAATATGTATTAAAATAAATTTAAAATGTATCAAAGCCGTGTTAATTTTCATGATTAAAATATGTTTTTTTTTAAATATTGATATTTAATGAACATCGCGTCAGATAACCGTGTTTTACCAAATGTAATTTTAAAAATTTATCATGGTTTAAATTATAAATAATCATTCAGCCAAATCGAATTTTGCACATTTTCGATTATATTGTTATTTTTAATATTTTCTACATGTTATGTATATTCCAATAGTTTAAATTAAGGTTCAACTATTAATTTAAAATATTTTTTATAAATTACAAGATATTAAAAACTTAGATATTGCAATTATTAAGCTTTTTTGGCAAAAAGACTTACCTATCAGTACAATTATACTTAAAATACGTCATTAGCGGCTAATATTAATATTTATAAATTCCTTGGTAAGCTTTTCTTTTAAGTTTTTTTTTTTAGTTGAGATTTTATAATGATACCTATACAATTAAAAATATTATTCTAATTTTCCATACCGTTAAATCACAGCAATATTGATTTTATTCAATAATCTTAGTTATACCTTGGCTTAGCATTCTTTGTTTACTTCTTTTTATCCTCTTCATCTTAAGTCCCGACGACCTCTCTGGAACATTGGAGTACGCTGGAACTGGTGGCGGCCACTGTTCTCGTTGCTCGCTGGCTCCAGCTCGTCCAGACAGCCTCATATGAATTTTCTAAATGCATCTTCTTTTTTCTGTAGCTCCAAAATGATGAAATGAATCACTCAGCCTGTAGTTTCTTTAATTAATTATTTAATTAATTAGCGTCTTCGTAATTATAAGTAGAGTCCGATGTCATAATTTTCCCCACTTCATAGTTCATCGTAGGTTAAATAATATGTTGTCCATATCCTTGTTTTTATATTCTCTCTATAATATTCTTCTTTTACATTTTTCAATTTTTTAATAATATATTTTTTTATAATATTTTATTTTGGGGATGGGCGGTGCGCGCGCGTCGTGTAGATACTGCACGCGCACCGCCTGGCAGGGTCGCCATGTAAAGAGGAGAGTAATGAGATGTTCGAGTGTCGACGTAAGACTACTTTATTCATGCTAGGATTACATATTATATTTATTATATTACTAATAGGAGGGAGGCACACACCACTACAACCTTATCTCACACGTTGTGCCACTTAGCTTTACTTATCTATTATACACCTTAATAGTTTATGCGTCACGCTTTTTTTTAGTAGCTACTTGTGTCTGCTTGATTATAAAATATGTTTTTTCTAATAAAAATCGAACCTGCTTCCTCTACATTATATGTATTGGTCGGATAGATAACAGATTAAAATACTATTTCAATAATATTACTTTACTAGCGACTTTAATTTTTTTTTGAGTGGAACCCTAATTTTTTTATTTTTAAAATAAAAGTAGCTTAAGTTCCTCCTTATAACACCAGCTATCTGCCAGTGAAAGTCCCGTCAAAATCAGTCCAGCCGTTTCAAAGACAAACAGGCAGACAGAGATTTTTTTTTTAATTGTGTTTTTCTTATAAGTACCGTATATAATTTCATATGCATTTAGTAAAAAGCTATTATTTTGACATTACACAAAGACACTTCAATTTTATTTATCTGTATAGATGCAGGACCGATGAATTTACGTGCTCTCTGAGGTACGGGAGTAAAATGCCGCTAACTTCCCAAATTTATATTGACGAAGTAATTTGTACTCAACTGACGCGCTTTGAAGCCATTTATAAAAAAAATGAATTAAATTGAACTTCCAAAATCCGGACTGTATCTGAGAATTTCAAAAATTTCCGGTCGACCCGGGACTCAAACAGGCAGTGGTAGCCCAGTGGTAACGCGCTTACTTGGGAAACCGAGTGAAGCGGGTTCAAATCCCGGGTCTCGCACGTCTGATATTTTCATGTGCTAATCATTTCCAACATGATTACCACTTGTCTTAACGGTGAAGGAAAACATCGTGAGCAAAACCTGCATGTCTGAGATAACTTAGTAAGTTTCCGAAAGACATGTGAAGTCCGTCAACCCGCACTTGGCCAGCGTGGTGGACTATGGCCTGATCCCTCTCGTATTGAAGGGAGGCCCACCCCCAGCAGTGGGACATTAAAAAGGGCTGAATGCGGGACTCGAACCCAGAACCACCAATCTACAGCAGTACATGCAAGACTAGACTTAGGCAGTTTACAATCACATAATACTACTAATTAATATTGTGCGTGATTCCGACTCGAACTTGACCTATTTTTATATCGTGCATAAAGATGTAGGTATTCTTCAATTATGTCATATGCTTTACGTAATATTTAATTAGTGTTGTAATGTTAGCGTTGTGAGTATAACTTGTTTGAAATAGTGAATTTTATGAGTGCTTAAATTAAAACGTATCTAGGGACGAACCCGAGCGAAGCGGGGGTGAGTCGCTAGTCTTAACTATCGACGGTCGTGTTAAAGTATCGCATTATCGGGACTTTGAAAATGGATGGAATAGAGTGTAACTTGCCTTTGCACTAGTGTTGCCGGTCGATAGTCGACTATCGATAGCATATCGATAGTTAATTGATAGTGACCGATAGTTAGAATATCGATAGTTCTATCGATATTACCGATACTATCGATAGTATCGATACTATCGATATAGCTATCGATAGTAGGGCTTTTTTAGATGAAAACTATCGATAGTGAAACTATCGATACTTCGGCAACACTACTTTGCACTACACTTGTATCCTACATGTATCTCTCTTGGCCGATTTCGACCACAGCGACTGTTAGGACTGGGTAGGTTTTGCTCTAATTTTGTGGGTTAGGGTTAGGGTTAGGGTTTTGTTGCTGTGCCCTTTGGTGCGCTCTTGAATGACTTCCATGTATCCTACATAGTTGGCTAGTCTCAGTGAGATTGACCGTCGTGACCGAACTCGGTCAGGAATACATTATTAGGTGATTCTCATAGGAAACGAGTTGATCTTAGAGACGTTGTCAAATAAATAATCCAAAAATTCCATGGAGATGGATTTTTCAGAATTTCCCATTTTCTCGGTAAAATTTTACAGTTATTTTTTTTCCTTTAAACCTAAGTCAATTTATTAAAATAATTTAAGACTTAGCCTATTCGGTCCAGTTTTTCTCAATTGATTCGCATACCGATAAACAGCAGTTCATTTTTATTATATACCATATATTATATAACGGTTAGTATAGAATAGATATACAATATATTATACGATATATAACCTATAGTCTTCCTCAATAAACGGGCTATCTAATGCGAAAAGAATTTTTTAAATCGGATTAGTAGTTCCTGAGACTGGCGCATTCAAAAAACAAACTGCGTAATAAACAAACTAAGTGACTAATTCTGCCTCTTTATAATATTAGTATAGATTAGTTTTAGTATGGGGAATAGTTTTCGAAGGACATGTGAAGTCCGCCAACCCGCACTTGGCCAGCTTGGTGGACTATGGCTTGATCCCCCTCGTATTGAAGGGAGGCCCACGCCCAGCTGTGGGACATTAAAAAGGGACGAATACATGGGGAATGGTAGAAATATTTGTAGGGCTGTATGTTTTAGGGAAGGAATGAATCGTTAGCTTTATGTGAATATTAAAAAAAGTTCAATGAACATTATTAATGAGTAACCTTTTATATTACGTCGACGACCTTCAAATACTTGTTTTACATAAACTGACATACATTTACATGCATATATACTTATACTGATAGCTAAAACTGCTTTCTGTTTTTATTGAGACATGCAACTCGTCACCTGTTAGTACGTTTATCTGTACTAATATTATAAAGAAGAAAGATTTTTTGTTTGTTTGTTTGTACCGAATAAGCTCCGAAACTAGTGACCCGATTTAGATGTTTGGTAAGAAGATAGTTTGAGACCCTGCGAAGGACATAGGATAGTTTTTATCCCGGAAATCATCCCTTAAGGAGGTGAAAATGGGGATGAAAATTTGTATGGGGAAGCAAGGGACGAACTCGGGCGAATATGTTGACTCACGTTGATGGCACTGATCTGAGATGTTAGATTTCTGTTATGTTAGATTTTTAATTTACTATATACAATTACATATTATGGTGTAAAACTATAGAATAAATAAGCTCGATGGTAAGGTTTTAGGCAAGACTCATGTACTAGTAAGTCTCGAATTCAATGACGATTTTAATAAACGTATGCGATATTTTTTTTAATTTTCTGATAAATGTTGCTATATATAGCCGATATTTTAAATAGGCATAATAAGGTATCAAGTTATCAACATCTTATAAGCAAGTACTTGTTCGACTGACGTTTTTCGGGAAAGATATAAAAATTGCGTTTTTTTTCAGACAAGAAACTTAATAGACTTAAAAAGCGTAAGCTTATCTAAATATAAAATGTTAACCAAATCGTTAGAGCCGTGTTTGACATACACGAAATTTTATATAAATCTATACTAATATTATAAAGTTGAAGAGTTTGTTTGTTTGTTTGGTCGAACGCGCTAATCTCAGGAACTACTAGTTGGAATTGAAAAATTCTTTTTGTGTTAGATAGTCCATTTATCGAGCAAGGCTTTAGGCTATATATCATTCCGGAAAAATGTAGGGTTCCCGTGGGATAGATTTGTTTTTATCTAGGGACGTATCCGAAGCGAAGCGAGGGTGAGTCGCAAGTGTATATATAACAAAAAAACAAAAACCAAAAATTGCTTATGTAATATTATAAGATTTGTGGGAAATTTCAGTCCTGGCAGTTCTATAAAACTGCTTCTTCTCTAAAATTTGGTAATTTAAACGCAAAAACTACAAGTACTTAGTTGTGCTAGAAATGTTTGTGTATATTATGCTATATTTTTTTTTGAGAAATGTGTGGAGAATATATGTATTTCTCTCCGCTAGATGGCGGTGTTCCTTAAAGAGCATAGGCTGTTAAGAAATCATTTGCTTTTTGTAAACAGTTGAGCATCGGGGATTCCCCAATAAATTTTGTATAGTTTGGAATTTGTATTAAAAAGATTTTCCTTTTGT
Source organism: Fabriciana adippe (assembly GCA_905404265.1). Lineage (NCBI taxonomy): Eukaryota > Metazoa > Arthropoda > Insecta > Lepidoptera > Nymphalidae > Fabriciana > Fabriciana adippe. The sequence goes on from FR990003.1 coordinate 6,431,904, forward strand.
TTTTTTTTTCAAAAATGTCCTCGAAATTTATCTCTATGGAGGGCTTAAACTGTTAAGTCTAGCCATTAGCATGAGAATCGAACCAGTGATCTCCGACCCATTACGGTTATGTCCCACTATGATACAATCTGCTAAAAACCTATTTAATATCGCTAAACACCCTTTTAGAGCTATTTACTCCCTGCTAAAAAGCTCCTCAAAGCTAATATGCACGTCTCCAATAGAATTAGCAGGGGCAGCTTCAGACACAGACAGCGAGGGTTCAAGGCCGGGGATGACGGAGACTGCAAACAGGGATGACCCCGGACTAAGGAAACAGGATATCATCGCAAGGATAGAGAGCTCGTATGTTGAAGATCCGGATAGGGAAATCGGGGTGGTGAGTGTTTGGTTTTAATTAAATCGAACATTAATATTTTTTTACCAACCTGAAGTTGTAAAATATTTGCGGAATATGTCTGAATCTATACTTAATATTATAAAGCAGAAAGTTTTTTTTTGATATTGATACCTGAAGTTGTAAAATATTTGCGGTAAATCTCTGAATCTATACTAATATTATAAAGAAGAATTGTTTATTTGTTTGTACCGAGTAGGCTCCGAAACTACTGAACCAATTTACATGAAATTTGGTAAGAAGATAGTTTGAGACCGTGGGAAGGACATAGGATAGTTTTTATCTCGGGAATCATTCCTAAAGGGGGTGAAAATGGGGATGAAAGTTTGTATGAGGAAGCAACATAGGGACGAACCCGAGCAAAGCGAGGTTGAGTCTCTATTAATTCATATTTTTTTGTGTTATAGACTAGACCAAGGCTTCTCGTAACAATATGCACCCGCTTATATCATTTGTTTCTTTAAATTAAATATAACATTTTGTTTAAAAAATTTCATAAAGTAAAAGTAATAATATACGATGTACTATTCTATCTTATCAACATCAAGTTGTCTTGGGCGTGAGTTTGTCACTTGAAGGTCTTTAGTACGAGTTTCAAAAAAGAGCATAACGATAAAAATCTATTAGTACTTTCCACTTTTTCTCCTAAACCAACTAATGTAATTCAACATTGGCAGTGCTAAATATGTAAAGATATGTTAATCGCATGCTCGATAATAATTGTCAAAAAACTCATACTAAGCGCTCTGGCGAAATAGCTATTTTTATCGGCAGTCATCTTATATCATCTCCTTTCTCTTATCATCTCCTTTCAGGCAGGAGAATTGGTAGAAGAGGTGGCAGAAGAGAACAAGTCTCTGCTATGGTTTCTCTTGAAGCAGGTCCGACCCGGCATGGACCTGTCCAAAGTGGTCTTACCGACGTTCATATTGGAGCCTCGATCGTTTTTGGACAAATTGTCTGATAATTATTATCATGCGGATTTGTTGGCGCAGTAAGTTGTTTTTTTTTCTTTTTGTAACGTACCCAACGTTACAAAAAGAAAAAATGTTTTTGTTTATATTTTTTTTTTATTTTGCAAAGTTTCCGGTGCTTCGTGCTTTTTTATGACAAATAGTTTTTAAATGCTGATGATTAAAGTGTCAAGACTTAGCGGATTTGCAAAAAATAGCTTCCTTATAAAGAAAAATGTGAAACTTTTTATTAAAATTATGTATGTTTGTACCGAATAAGCTCCGACACTACTGGACTGATTTAGATGAAATTTGGTAATAAGATAGTTTGAAACGCTGGGAAGGACATAGGATAGATTTTATCCCGGAAATCACACTTTAAACGGGTAAAAATTAGGATGAAAGTTTGTATGGGGAAGCAAGCTAGGGACGAACCTAAGCGAAGCGAGGGTGAGTCGCTAGTATATTATAAGTATGTACATAGAAATAGATTTATTTAGCTTTTTTTTATTAATTTACAGGGCGCAAACAATGGAAGACCCTTATCAAAGGTTCAAAGGGGTCCTCAAGTGGTATCTCTCAGGGTTGTACCGAAAACCCAAGGGGTTGAAGAAACCATACAACCCTGTACTAGGAGAAACCTTCAGATGTTGCTGGCGACATCGAAATAATGAAACCTATACGTATTATATTGCTGAACAAGTTAGCAGTATTATTTTCTTATTATATATTATTATATTAGGGTTCCACAAAAGGCAAATTGGAACCCTTATAATTTCATCACATCCGTGTGTCTGTATTTCATTTTTTTTTTAACTGATGACACGTTTGGCTCGGTTCGTAGTGCCCCTACTTGCTGTGCCAGCGGTCGGAGTTCGATTCCCGCTGGCATTTATTTGTGTGATGACCATGAATGTTCGTACTCCAGTCATAGGTGTTTATATGTATATATGTTGTAAATTAAATGTTTCATGATACAGAACCCTCTATGTGCGAGTCCGACTCGCACTTGTCCGTTTTCCCATCATTGGGACGTTAAAAAGAGATGAAAGATAATGAGAGTACATATTTATAATTAATTTATTTGATTTTTTTTTATAATATTTTTTTTTTTTTTTAGGTATCCCACCACCCCCCTTTATCGGCCTTCTATATTTCAAATAGAAAAGAAGGGTTCGTCATAGAGGGTAGTTTGCTGGCTAGGTCTAAATTTTATGGTAAGTTTTTATTATTATTTTTTTTTTTAATTTAATTGATTTTTTTTAATAGTAGCCTATGTGTTACTTCAACTCATAGAGTCTATTATAAACATGTAATAAAATTCTAACTTAGTCGAATCTGTACATTAAATATTTTTTGGAAAATCTTATTGAAATAGTCATTATTATCGATTCAGAGGATGAATCTATAGTTTTTAGAACTTTTGTCTGTCCGTCTGTCTGTCTGTCTGTGACCGCATCACGGAAAAACCACGACAGATTTTGATGAAATTTGGTATGATGATAGCTGGTTATCCGGGTCAACATATAGGATACTTTTTACTGAGGGAAAATATATCTATCATTTTTACTGCGGTAATATATATATATATATATATATATATATATATATATATATATATATATATATAAATCTATACTACACGTTAAAACGTAGGTAGGGACGAACACGAGCGGAGCGAGGGTGAGTCGCTAGTTGTATGTTAAATTTCATCAAAATTGGTCTAGTTTTTTCAACATAAAGATCTATGCCTAACAGTTTGCCTATGTGTCACTCCAGCTCATAGTTTATCTGTGTAATAAGTTTCATTAAAATCCGTGAAGTCGTTTCAGAGTGAAGTGGAAACAAACATACACACATACAAACATTCACGTTTATAATATTAGATCGTTTATTCCGCAGGTAACTCGACTTCGGCCATATTAGAAGGTTGTGCTCGCATCCATCTCCTGAACTGGGGAGAGACGTACATAACAACTGCTCCGTATGCGCATTGCAAGGGAATCGTCATAGGAACGCTCAGTATGGAATTGGGTGGAAAGGTACGAGAGTTCGATTTTTTAGTACTGTAGATAATTGTGAGTCTGTCTTGCTATTCCATCTTTTTAAGGTTCTATACCTGAAGGGTGCCAAAGGCCTATATTACTAAGTCTCCGCTCCGTCCGTCTGTCTGTCAGCGGGCTGTATCTCATGGACCGTAAGATAGTTGAAATTTTCACAAAATGTGTTTCTATTGTCGCTATGACAATATTTAATCAAGATGGCGAATTTCAAAATGGCCGCCATGCAAATGTAAACAAAATCGATTAGTACGTAGTGTTATATCATGTACGATGTTACGGAACCCATCGTGTACGAGTCCAACACGCTCTTGACTGGTTTTGATATTTAAAAAATATATTTAAGCACTAAGACAACGATATGGCGTCCGTTATATTGTGATGAGATATTTGAGACTCGCCCCCATCGCCTCCGTGGCGCAATCGGCTAGCGCGTTCGGCTGTTAACCGAAAGGTTGGTGGTTCGAGCCCACCCGGGGGCGGCAACGTTTTTTGTTTTTTTTTTTTAATTTATTTAACTAACTTCCAAAAAGCTAGAATTACTATGTATTTATTGCTATACTATGTATAATATGTTTTTATGTATGTTATGTACATATATTGTTGTATTTATTTTTATGTATGTTATTTTAATTTTTATGTTTTAAAATTGTAGTAGGTACACTACTTCTATTACTTTGTAGTAAAATAGCAATAGGGTCGACTAGGTATTTTATTTGTTAGGGGGGGAAAACATTTTTGTACTGTCACTGAGAATTTATTGTCAGAAAACTCCATTGGCTGTACTTTGCCTGACCCGGGACTCGAACCCAAGACCCCCGGATTTGTAGCCATACATGCCAGCTACTAGACCTACAAAAGACCTAAAAATATAGTAAACAGATGGGGTTGGAATAGGGGGTAAAAATATGTATTGTCACTGAGAATTTATTGTCAAAAAAAAACGTTTAAAAACTTCATTGACTGTACTTGGATTGACCCAAGATTCGAACCCAAGACCCCTGGAGAGGATCTGTAGCCATACCTGCCAGCCATTAGACCTACAAAACACTTTAAAATATACTAACCAGATGATACAATACTATACTAGTACAGATGTCCCATCCCATACAAAAATAACGATAAACGCTAATTCGGGCTATTTTTGTTTGCTTGAATAAGATAATAGATGTCGTTATTCCTTAAACTTTCGTACTGTTTTATTTATTTTCAAATTATGATAAACTAGCGACTCACTCTCGCTGCAATCGGGTTCGTCCCTAGCTCGCTTCCCAAAACAAACTTTCATCCCCATTTTCACCCTATTAAGGGATGATTTTCGGGATAAATAGTATCCCATGTCCTTCCCAGGGTCTCAAACTATATTCTTACCAAATTTCATCTAACGCCAACTATTAACATTTATTTAAACAATTTTTTCATTGTTTCTGATAAGGCCCCATGTTAATATGAACTGCTGTGTTCTGACTACATTTGAATAAAGTATTAATAACAGATGTGTTCTACACGACATTGGCGAAATAAACTGTGCCAAAATGGCACGCCCATAAGCAACAGAACAAAGAATAGAATTTAAAAAAAAATGTCTTTTTTTTCAGGTACACGTGATATGTCAAGAGACTGGATACCAAGCGGATGTAGAATTTAAGTTAAGAGTGAGTGTTTTTTTTTTCACTTAAAAAAAAGGTTTTCCTGTTTTGGAAATTGTTTTTTTAATATTGTTAAAATCAATTTTTAATTTTTTTAAACACAAAATAATTTAAATGCCATAGATCTGATCTTGAAGCCAGGATAAAAAAAAATCTATTATGGTACGGAACCCTTCGTGTGCGAGACCGACTCGCACTTGACCGATTTTTACACTTTTGAGACCTGCAGTGTCCGCATCCGTATCGATATCGGTATCGTATCAACAGAAGTGCGTATCGATGCATCCCTAAATTAAATAGTAGATTACTTAATAGTTTTTTTTTTCACAGTCTTTCTTAGGCGGCGCAGATCAAACGAACGCCATATCAGGTCGGATAAAACGAGGGAAGGACACCATCGCCACCATAGAAGGTTATTGGGACGGGAAAATTGACATAAAAGATAAGAAGACAGGGGTGAGTTGACCCCTTTGTCGTATGACTTTTTTTTTTTTTAACGTTGGGGAATGCATTTACGCACCGTCCACCTATAGCCCCAGGTGGGTGTGTGGGTCTCACCAGCTAGAAGAGCCGATACTACCCACTAAACCCCAACGATCCCCTCCCCTCCGCCATAGTGGGACGCCGCAGGATCGCTTGCGCATTCAACTACGGCGCCCCGGCGGTAGGCCCGAAGGCCACCATCAGGTGAGGCCCCCGTAGGAATCCCACAGCGGCTGCAGAGGTCAGGGCCCGAAACACCGGCCCTCTCCCCTGCAGCCCCACCGCGTCCGCCATCTTACGGTGACGGCCCCGTCTAGGCCGCGGAAGGAGGAGACTGGCAAATACCACGACTCCCCTCCTGCCGCGGCCCACCCCTCTACCGGTTGCGAGGCTATTAACACAGCCTCGCCACCGGCATCCCCCATCCGATCGCGGGACCACCGAAGCGGCCCCGCCACCGGCGGCTACACGCCGACAGCCGAAGCCACGACGCGCGGCCCCGGGTGGCCGCAACCCCGTCAGATGCGACCACGACAGGGGGAGGCCGCCAAACCTTCCACAAAAGTGGACCTCCGTCCGCCCACCGAAGTGGGTAACCAACACTCCTGGCCGCAAGCAGCCCCGTCCGTCTGGCACCTGACCGCATTCGACGGGCTACGATCGGAGACGCCCCTCCCCATCCCCCCCGTCAGTTGCTGCAACGCCGTCAGATGCGGTACCGAACGAGGGGCACCAATCAGTCCACCGAAGTGGACACCCGTCTAGCCACAAAGTGGCACCCTCCCCAACCGGTAGCCGCAACGTCGGAAGCCGAAGCCTCAACGACGAGCGGCACCGTGCGGGTTGGGCCTCAACCGCGTTCGACGGCCCGCGGCTGCAGGCCCCCCGCCCCCCATGCTGTTGGTCCGCGCCGGATTTCTCCGGTACCACCCGCCCGGTCTGAAGGCGAGTGGCGTTCCCCCATCCGCCACCTGGGGACGCGCCCGGTAGGAGTCAGCTCTCCCCCGGGATCGTATGACTTACCCTTACTTACCCTTATCCCTTACCCTAAGGCTACGTCCGCACAGACAGGCGGCTTGCTTAGCGCCTAGAGCCTAGCGAGTCACCCAGCTAGTAGCTTAGTAAAATGAACGTTTTAGAATGTTCGCGACCGGCCGCATTGCGCGCTTGGCGCCTAGCTAGTCGCTTAGCGTGTATCTAAGTAAACGAACTTGTTGGTTTTTTGTCACGAGGCGCGAGGCATTTTAAAATAAAAAATTGATGAAATATTAACTACATCAGTTTTTAAAAGAGAATCTCTGTGGAATCCAGCTAGTGAACTCCATAAAAATGCAATTATCTTAAAAAATTATGGGAAGAGATAGCAGTTGAAGTAAAAAAAGACGTGACCGTGACTTATTTATGTCATGAACCCAACATGAATAAGGCCGTGAAATGGTATATTTTAAATGTGAATTTTCTATAAGTAGCAGTTTTAGAGCTATTTTTGAAAGTGACATCTCGTCGACGTGCCGACAAGCAAATGACCAGGTCACTTAACGACCCACCAAGCAAACCACCTGCAGTGCGGCCACTGTGTATCCTAGCAAGTAGCCAGAGTGCAAGCCACTAAGCTCTTGGCGCTAAGTAAACCACCTGTCTGTGCGGACGTAGCCTAAGTGATAGGGGGTTTTGTTTTGAGGGTGGCATTTTAATTTTTTTTTTTCGGGGGGAGTCTGATTCGTGGTTTGGAGAAAGTATGCTAAAGAATCAGACTACCCTTACGGTAAGGGATAGGGGGTTTTGTTTTAAGGGCGGCATTTTAATTTGGAGGGGGGGGGGGGGGGGGGTGTTTGGTTTAGAGTTTGAGGGAAAGATGCTAAATATTCGGACTAAGGAATGATATAGATAGTATCATAGAAGTAAATATGAAGCCTAACAATGATGTTTTATAATATTATACAAATGACAATTTGTATACTAAATGATAAGTAAATAAATGTTAATAAATGAAAATAACTGACGGATTTAATATAATAGAGAAAAAAAAAAGAAGAGAACTGATGCTTAGAAAATACAATATTATAATAAATATTCACTAGAAAATATCAAAGGCAATGAATGAACTTAAAATTAATATTTTAAGCTGTAACTTTGAGGAAGTCACAATTTTTTTATTTAGGTCTTAAGTTTAACTGCACCGATAAAAAAAAATTAAAATAAAAAGAGGAATTTCGACCATTTTTAGAAATTTTAAAAATCTTGAGCGAAACCCTAAACATTTTTTTTTTGAGATGATTTTTAAAAAGGACTCTTTAAACATGAAAAACTAACATTTTTGGTTTTTTTTTGCGCTACCCTAATGTAGTCTATATATTTATTAATATCTTTTAATCTTTCTATCCATATTCTTTCCAGGAAGAAACGAACCTTCTAGAAGTTTCCGTCCTCAAGGAACAAAGGCTGCCCAGGTTTCTGATGAAGATCGATCGTCAGCAAGAGTGGGAGTCGCAGAGGCTTTGGATCAAAGTGTCTGAGGCCATACAAAATGAAGATCAGGTTAGTTTTAGCTGTAAATTACGGCGTTTTACACTACTAGCGACTCACCCTCGCTTCGCTTCGGGTTCGTCCCTAGACAAAAACAGATCTACCCCACGGGAACCGTACACTTTTCCGGGATGATATATAGCCTATAGCCTTCCTCAGTTAACGGCCTATCTAATTCAAAAAGAATTTTTCAAATCGCATTAGTAGTTCCTGAGATTAGCGCGTTCAACCAAACAAACAAACAAACTCTTCAGCTTTATAATATATGTAGTATAGATATATATTGATTATAATTTGTAACGTGAGTTAAGTCGTTGTGCCAGTCGTCCAGCGATCCGGTGCTTTTATCCCCGTCCCTTCCACCCCTCTCCCACCCCCTTCCCCTCCTAAAAATACGCGATGCATTGTTCACTCAACTAATGTCAGGCGCAACCTTGTCTTTATCAAATTCCTTCAAATTCCAGATAGTGGCGACGGAACAAAAGACAATAATAGAGGAGGAGCAGAGGGCGCGCGCCCGCGGCCTCGTGGCGCCCTGGCTGCCGCGACTCTTCCACAAGGACACCAGTTCAATCCCGCCTGAAGGTAATCACTGTTGTTATATAACTGACGACACGTTTGGATCAGTTTGTAGTGACCCTACTTGCTGTGCCAGCGGTCGCGGGTTCGAGTCCCGCTGGGGGCGTTCATTTGTGTGATGAGCACGAATACTTGAACTCCAGTCAGAGAAGTATCAGGAGCAATCCACGGGGCACACCGCCCTCCAAAGTGGGCCACCTCCCTGTGCGTTTCTTGGCTTCACGCCCGGCTGGATTGTCAGATGCTAATGAGCCCTCCCGCCACAGCAAGGTGAACGAACATTGGGGGGGGGGGGGGGGGGGCGATGCTACACCTAACGCTATCTAGTACAAGTTGTCTTGAATTGTACTTAGAATCTCCTTTTTGCGGTATATTTTGATTTTTGGTTCCCGACGTTTCGAATGCTTTACAACAATCATGGTCACGGGAGAGACAAAAAACTAAATATAGTTATATTTAAAAATATAATTTGTCCGTTTTGTTTTTTTACCGTAAATAATTGTACAACTTATTAATTAATTTTTAGCTGTGTTTTTATCCTTATGTGTTTTATTTCTTGTTTTTAGGTATAATCGATCAAGGCTGGAAATACAATCACGCAAACACTAGGTGAGTTTGGTACTTGGTACTTGATAATGTACCATATATTATTTGTTTCTTAAAAACTTTAATATGAACGAATATAAAAAAAAATATTGTTCAACTCTTATTAGCCCTTTAGATAATAACAGTCAGTCAGTTCAGCCCTTTTTAACGTCCTACTGCTGGAGGTGGGCCTCCCTCCAATACGAGGGGGATCAGGCCACAGTCCACCACGCTGGCCAAGTGCGGGCGCACTGAGCATGTCTTTTGAAAACTTACTAGGTTCTCTCAGACATGTAGGTTTCCTCACGATGTTTTCCTTCACCGTAAGGCAAGTGGTAATCATGTTAGAAATGATTCGCCCATGAAAATATCAGACGTGCGAGACCCGGGATTTGAACCCACTTCACTACCATTACCACTGGGCTACCATTGCCTTTTTACTTACTTTAGATAATGTATTTCCATGTATTTTTTTCAGTCCATGGCAGCCCGAAGAGTTGATTGAATACGAGGACGAGTTCACAATAACTACGCTTAAAAATCTGCCAACGAGGACTACAGGCGAGGCCAGGATAAGGGAGCTGGTGCAGAGGTCCGACTCGGACAGCCACGACGATTTGGCGAGACGGTCTAAAACTAGCACGTGAGTTCTAAATCTGAAAATAAACTTGGTAATATAGTTTTTCCACCATTTTGGGGGTTTAATTTTGTCTTATAATTAATTTAAATGTCACACATGTTAAATTTTAGTTATATATGTTTTTTTGTGTTTGAACCCCCTAAATGTATAGGGTAAGGGGTCGATTTGGTTCTTAGATTTGACAATGAATTAAGTTATTTTCTTTTTAGATTATAATTAATATGTTAGATGTTAAACGTCAATACTTTTTTTTATTGATCATTAGCTGAGCCCACAGACGCTGTCTTGTCCAAATTTCAATAAAGTTAATGTTTCCTGATTCATACAGCAACTAGCTACTCACCCTCCCTAGTGAAAAACAAAAACAAATCTATCCCACGGGAACCGCACACTTTTCCGGCATAAAAAGTAAGCTATTCCAGACTTATAATCTATCTCTGTGCCAAATTTAATCCAGATCCATTCAGTCGTTCTGGCTTGATCGAGTAACAAATATTCATCCAAACTTTTACTTTTATAATATTTATGGGATAAAAAAATACTTGCAATTTCTTTCTTCTAAACTTCCCAATTTTCTAGTTATTTTTCATATGTTTTTTCTCTAATTTTTTTTACATACTGGCGACTCACCCTCGCTCCGCTCGGGTCCGTCCCTACTTACGTTTTAACGTTTAGTATAGATTTCTCAGAGATGAGATATTTTCCCGCAGTAAAAAGTATCCTATATTCAAATGTGGTGTGTTTTGGAGGTTTTAAAGATAGACGTCTTCTTCGGTTGGAGACATATTTAATAATCAAAATATCTTAAGTATAATTATAATGAAAACTTAGCTTAATGGGTGGTCGACCATATATGGATGATATATGAGCGCTTTATATAAGGTAGAGCTTACATTAGACTTAATGCTATACTATACTATACTTTACTATGCTATATTATACTATACTTAATATATAAACATTTCACACTTCACCTCCGTGGGTGAAAGAAAAAAAAATATTTTAATACATTTTTTTTTTAATATTACATACTACTCAATAAATCGTTTTGTTCGATTCTTATGCACTATATCTATTTTCTTATCCTTACTTATTTTTACATTTGGTCCCATATCTTCTAATACAACAAATGGTCCATTGAACAGTTCATCCAACTTACCACCTGTTTCTGATTTCACTAAAATTAAATCATCCTTATTGTAAGTAATAGGGTTAACATATTTATCATATTTTACTTTACGATTACATTTACTTTTTAATAAATTATTTCGGGCATCCTTAAAAGCAACTTGCAACTTATATTTTAATTCACTACAATAATTTTCTGGATTATACATAGGTTCTATTGTATTGGATAATCTATTGGGAATATTGCATTGCCTACCAAATACAAGTTCAAACGGTTGGTATTTTGTTTCGGTATGGACAGTGGTATTAAAACTAAAACACCAGTACGGTAGCCAATAAGACCAAGATTGTTTATCTTTGTCGCAGTGAATTCGTAAGAATGAACCTAAATTTTTATGAGCATTCTCCAATGCCCCGATGGATTGATGATGGTATGCTGTTGAGGTAATATTATCTATATTTAATAGTTTACATACCTGGGTTATGATGGAAGACGTGAACTCTGTTCCTCTGTCTGATGCTATTATTTTGGGTATGCCGAATCTTAATATAAAATTATTTACTAATGCTCTAGCTACGCTTATGGATTCCTTATTTTTTAGTGGATAAGCTTCTATAAACTTGCTTAACTCACATTGAATTGTTAAAATATATACATTGTCGTCATAATCTTTTGGTAGCGGGCCCACTATATCCATAAATATTTTTTCAAACGCGTATGACGCAGTTGTCGATAGAGTCATAGATTCTTTAACGTATTTACAATGTTTAGATTTCTGGCATTTAGAACATTTTCTAACAAATTCTCTTACATCAGCTTCAAGGCCTGGCCAGTAAAATCGTCTTTTAATATTGTTTACCATTCTACGAACACCAGCATGGCCACTGGTTGGTAGTAAATGAAAATCATTTAATATGAATGATTTTTCTTCATCGTTATCTATCCTAGTTACACTTTTTAAAATGCAAATTCGTGGTCCGGACCACTTCTTAGTCGACTTTATTTCATCATTTAAATCGTTAATAAATCTTTCATTATTTTTATCTTTTATTATGCATATTTCTGCAATACTTAATTTTTTACAGAAATTACTCAACATGGTCACAAATTCGACTCGCGAGAATTGCGCCTTAAAGTTGAGATTAATGTAAATTATCTTTTTACTAGGATAATAAGAAAAACATTCATACTCATCACTTATTCTGTTTCCCTTTCGTAACTTATCTAATTCATAACCCTGTATCAATTTCATTTCTACTGAACCACACGGCTTTCTTAATAACTCTACAACTCTTGGTTGATCAGGCCTTTCGTCTCCAGAGTTATTAAGGAAGGGTACACCCTTTTCCATGATACTCTCATCTACCTCTTCCATTTCCTTTGTTTGCTTTCTTGTTAACACAGCCATAACTTGCTCATTCATACCTTTTAAGTCATTAGATGTAATATATATTCTTGACAAAGCATCTGCTCCTACGTTTTCTTTACCTTTTACATATTCGATTTTAAAATCATACTCTTCTAACGTTAACCTAAATTTCATTAACCGACTAGAAGGATCTTTCATTCCAAATAAATATACTAATGGTTTATGATCAGTTTTAATAGTAAAATGCCTACCATACAAGTACGGTCTAAAGTATTTTACACTCCAAACTATAGCCAAAAGCTCCTTTTCTATTGTTGGATAATTTATTTCTGATGAATTTAAAGGTCTGCTCGCGTACGCAATAGGTTTCAAATCTTTATTAGTCAAAACTGCACCAATAGCGATTCCCGATGCATCTGTTTGAAGAATAAACTCATTTTCCGGAGAAAAGTCTGGATATTGAAGGATAGGGGGAGAGATCATAGCTTCTTTAAGAATATTAAATGAATTTTGACATTCCTTACTCCAAAAAAATGTTGAATTTTTCCTAGTAAGTTTATTGAGAGGAATTGTTATATTAGCAAAAGAGGGTATAAATTTCCTATAATAATTACAAAATGCAACAAATCGTCGTACTTCATCAGCATTTTTAGGAATGGGATAATTTTGCAACACTGAAACTTTTTCAGGGTCTGGTAATATGCCTTCTGATGAAATTACGTGACCAAGATATAAAATTTCTTTTTTTAAAAATTGGCATTTACTTGGATTTAATTTTAAATTAACTTTTCTAAGTCTCTCAAAGACATCCATCAAATGTTTGTTATGAATTTCTAAATTTCTGCCGAAAACAATTAAATCGTCTAGGTATATGAAACACTTTTCAAATGTAAGCCCAGACATAGCTACAGACATAACTCTACTAAATGCACTTGGTGAAATTTTGAGACCCATAGGTAGTCGTTTCATTTGGTATTGGCCTAAATCAGTACAAAATGCAGTGTATTTACGATTTTCTGGGTTAAGCGGAATTTGATAATATCCAGAACTTAAATCAAGATGGGAAAAATATATGGAACCTGAAAGTGAATCTAATATTTCAGTGATGTTAGGAAGTGGAAATTTATCATCTTGAATGTTTTCATTTAATTTTCGATAGTCTACAACTAAACGCCACTTTTTTTCTCCTGTTTTGTCACTTTTTTTAGGAACTAATAATATTGGACTAGACCATTCACTCTTAGATTCCTCTATTATATCATCTTTTAGCATGCTTTCAATTTGCTTTTGAACTTCAGGTTTCAGGGATTGAGGAATCCTGTATGGCTTTATATAGACTGGACTAGTATGGGGCTTTAATGTAATTCTCTGTTCATAAATGTCTGTCGTTGTCAGTTGGTCACCTGGTAAATGAAAAATATCTGCATATTTCCGACAAATAGTACTAATAGATTTATTTTCTTCTGGATTTAAATGATCTAATTTTAAGATTGATGATAGAGTATCGGCTCTTTTAGCGTTTGCTACAGTTTTATTAAAATTACAAATATTATAATGATTTAATGAATGAACCTCAGGGATGAATCTAGGTAATTTTATGTCTTTTTCACTAGTATTCAAAATTTTAATTGGTATCTTGCCATCCTTTATTCTTACAATCGTACTTCCTAAAAACAACTCTTTACTTAATTCTTTCGCGCAAACCACACAATCACCTTCCAAACCTGATTCTACAGCTACATAGTGTATTGACTCACTCCGAGCCGGGATAGACAAATAATCCGTAGTATAATCCGGTATTTCATAAATTGGCATAAGACATTGTTTTCTATTAGAGTGAAGACTTAAAGTATTAGAATTTAAAAATATATCGCATCTAAAATTATTCAAGAAATCTAATCCAATAATGCCATCTACTTTTAACGAGAGATTGGTGAAAACATAAAATTTATGATGAAAAGATTCACCATCTTTTGTTTTTAATGTTAGATACACATGACCTCGAGATTTTACTTGACCTCCTATTCCATTTACTATAGTCTCACTTTTATAAATTGTAGTATTTTTTTGTAGAACTTCGTTTCTTATAACAGATAACGAAGCACCAGTATCTAGTAAAAAATAATATTTATATTTATTTATTTCAAAAAGAACTATTTTTTGTTTATTATTTAAAGTAAAAATATAATCCTTAAATCCGAAAAAACTGATCTACGTCATCTTTTTTTATAGGCTCGCTGACAGTATTATTTGTATTTATTGGAAATACATTACGATTACTACGTTTAGTATCCCTAGAAAATTGACCGCGATTTGAATGTTGATGATGTTGTTGATTTCCACGGTTATAATACTTATCACGTGAAAATGCTTTATTATTATAATAACCACGTCGATTATGTCCTCTTGTTGTTGTAGGATACCTATTATAAAAATTATTGTACCTACCTTGAAAACCTCTTTTACCCCGAGCCGAGGATCTCCGTATGTGCATGATTTCAGAGTTCGTTGAGGTCGAGGGCAAGAAAATTTCCTCGTCCTTTGCCGCTTGGATTGCGTCTTTAAGAGAAGAGTAGTTTCTAGCTGCAATTATGGTACTTAATTTACTATTTTTTAAACCATCCGAAAACTGTTTAATTGCTGACTTTTCGTCAAAAAGCTTTTCGATTTCACTGCCATATTCCTCAACTGACCTCCAACCTTGAGTAGTCTGTTGAAGACGTGCTTGAATAGCCGTAAATGATTTTTTCGTTAAAAGGTGACTTTTCATATCCTTAACAATATCTTTAACAGAAGTATAGTCTGTCAACATGCGCATTTTAGCGTTTTCGGAAAGTCTACTTTTTAAAATAAATTTAATTAATAAAGGAAAATCTGAATCTTTAAGCATATCCGCATACATTTCGATACCATCAATTAATTTTTTCGTAGTCTCCTCTACACCGTCCATAACCGGCAACAAACTACAAGCCGTTTTTAAATCGAAATCCATTTTTGTGGAATAACTTTCTGACTTAATACACAATTTTTTTATCTCTAAATATATAACATTAATATTTTCATATATCTCAATAGCTTTATTAATTATATCCGACTTTTTACTATACTTTATATTTTCTAAAATTAAATTGCTACTTAATATAAGTTTTTCACACTCATTTAATTTATTTTCTATAATATTTCCAGTAAACCTTTTTTTACCAGACTTTATTAAGTATTTCTTTATATCGATTAAAGAGTTATATATTAAACATAATTTTTCTGTCATACTAAATCTTAATAATTATAATAAACATCGAATCTTAAAATAGCGCATTGTAACATTACAAACAATAAAATACTTAAGTACATCGCGTAATTTGAGCGGGAATGGAATGTCACATCTTTCCTTTTCGGGCGGCGCGTATCATATTCGCGTACACTCGCACCGAATATTGCAATTATTATTAATGCATAGTTTAAACACTTACGTGGATCACAGTTTAGGGACGCACTTACACACTTTACTTTTAGTCGCCTCCTTCGTTCGATGATTTTTGAGCACGACCGCGTCGAATCATACTCGCAGCTCGTTGTAGCGCCAGTGAATTAACTTCTTCTCGAATCCATCTCCTGTGGCATCGCTTGTAGACCTTGTAAGCTCCGATGCTAGCCGTCAGCAATACAATTAATACCACAATTCCCATGAGAATATTAGATATTCCAATGTGTGAATTTAACTCCTCCATGTAAGCTTGGTTGGCAGCTGATCCAGCAGCATTTTGTCCATATTTTCTTATTATTTATATTTTCATATTATATATATTTTCTTATTATATTATATACATATATTTTCTTTTGACGCGATGACTTTTTTTGATTTGACACATATTTGGATTTATGTACAAACAAAGTGCAGAAAAGCAGGTCTCTTCAGCAGGGTCGCCATCAAATGTGGTGTGTTTTGGAGGTTTTAAAGATAGACGTCTTCTTCGGTTGGAGACATATTTAATAATCAAAATATCTTAAGTATAATTATAATGAAAACTTAGCTTAATGGGTGGTCGACCATATATGGATGATATATGAGCGCTTTATATAAGGTAGAGCTTACATTAGACTTAATGCTATACTATACTATACTTTACTATGCTATATTATACTATACTTAATATATAAACATTTCACACTTCAATATGTTGAACCGGATAACCAGCTATCGACATACCGAATTTCATCAAAATCTACGATCCTAGACAGACAAACATCTCAGACAGACAGACATAAAAATTCTAAAAAATGTATAGTACATTCGGCCTCTGTATCGATAATAATGACTATTTCAATAAGATTTTACAAAAAATATTTAATGTACAGATTCGACTCAGAATTTTATTATATGTATATATATAGATGTATATTGCTTATAGTAATATGTTTTTTTTTTCAGGCGAACTCTAAAACAAACTCTGCACTCAATAGACTCGACTTTACGTGAACAAAATTTAGCTATAGAGAGACTAACAAAAAACGTGGAGTCGCTAAATGAAATTCATAGAAATTCAATTCGACCCCAAAACGTTGGTCGAGTGCCTACGTCCCATTCATGGGACTTGTTCGGTGGTTTCGTCCTAGCTATGGTGTTGCAAGCTCTATTAAACTGGATTTTCTACCATAAAAACTGAGTGTTGCCAGTATTTGTGTATACATCGACCAAATTTTTTTTTCGTTTTTCGTATTTTTTTTTGTTTTGTTTTTGTAGTGTAATTTTGACGTTTTGTCTGTTCGGGTGGGTTTTTTTGGATGTGATTCGTTATGGATTTAAGAGTTATGGCTTTAGTGAGGTAATGTACAGATGTACATACATCTGTATAAAAAAATACGTATACAATTCTCACTTTCACGGAGTGTTACATTTTGTACAATACGTATTGTAATTATTAAAGGAGATCTTTATTTTTTTTTCTTTATTTGTAGAGATGTTTTTTTTTTTTAGTTTTTAATAATGTTACAACACGCCACAGATTAAAAATTATAAATAGCACTTACACACCTTTGCCTCTACACACGCTGGATATAAATATCGTAATTAAAAAAAAACTAAGCAACTGAGGCTTTAAAAAATTTAAAAATATTCCTCAAGATATCTTTTTTCCTAATATACGTATTAATTTTTAAAAATAAATAAAAAAACTACTAATTTAGTAAAAATTATTGTTAACGGGAAAAGACATTTTGGTTTGTTTTTTTTTAATCTGTATATAAAAGCCGCACAGACAGGCAAAATGTCTGACAACTTGCCTATGCTTTCCATTTAAAATATTATATTTTAGCTGTTAGCTTAATTTTTGTGTATAAATTATAATAATTGTAAAGACACTCGAAATGTGTTTTCCCCATCTTTTTTTTTTTTTAATTTTCGACACTTCAATCATAGCCTGCTTCAAATCACAGATAAAAATAATAACATATTATATTTATGAAATGAATTAATTATATATACACAATACAAATTCATTTAAATATATGTAAGTAAGTGTCAACGCGTCTGTTTGTACATTTTGTGAAAATGGCTAAATAGATTTTGATATTTTAATATATTTTATAATTCGAAGCAGGCTCTGATTTTACATAGACGCCGCCATTTTCATTATTTTTGACATTTAAATATTAATTTCATTTATATTCGTATGGTTACTAAAGTAAATTTCATATAAAATATAATTAAAAAAAACTAAATTAAAAATTTGAAGGCTTATGTGACATTATTTTAGCTTTTATTAAGTATTTAAAAAATATTTTTTTACTCTGGCCATACTGAATGAACTCAATTACAGTGAATGTTTGTTTTATGCCAAAAAATGTTTTTAATTCAAACCAAATTTCGATGCTGCCATAACATGTCAATTTTCATTAAAAAAAAAACAGACAAATAATTATTCATTTACCAGTTTATAAAAAAAGGTATGTTTTTAAAAATAAATAACCGAGTGCAGATTTGATTCTTTGTGAAATTTAACAGTTTTTATCTTTTCATCAAAATCTCTCTTATCAAAATTTGGGCGACAATTCTAATGATAGTTAGAAGTGCAGTGTTGCCAGTGTGCCGTATATTGCAGATTTTTATATCTAATTAATTAATAAATAAGTATTGTACCACCTTGAAACTTTTAATAAATATTAAAATTTATTATTGCATCCATATGGTTCTTTACTTTGAACAAAAATAAGATATTTTAAGATACTCTTATTTTATTTATCCAATTAATAAGTAGTTATTTAAGATACTTTTAGGTTTTTTTTAATCTGCAATATATTGGTTTTTGTTCATTTGATGGGAACTCTGAAGTATTATCATCGAGACTTTTGGTAGTTTTCTCATCGGTGTTGCCATGGTTCAAGTATTAATTTCTACCATTTGGTAGTTTATGCTATTTCCTTCGAAATATCTATTTATTTATACGCATTTAGATAAGATCATTAGATTGTTGATATTTTTGTTGTTTTATCCAGTGAATATATATTTTTTTCCAATTTACATGGTGTTTTATTTTTACCTTCTTAATAATGTTGTTTAAAACAAGAAACTCTTGACTAAAGTGTTTTCCACATATTTAAGAACTATGATAACGTGATTCAGACAAATGCACTTATTTATCAAAAGATGGCGGAGATGACATTTTTTAAGAGTCTACATATGAGCCATTTTTTTTTTAACTTTCTGTTTGTAAAACATTATTTAAAACTATATTTATGAATTACGTTACGTTCATTGAGTTACGTTTTAACGTTGAGTATAGATTTCTCAGAGATGAGATATTTTCCCGCAGTAAAAAGTATCCTATATGTTGACCCAGACAACCAGGCACCAAACAGACAAAAATTCTAAAATTCTAGATTCGGCCTCTGTATCAATAATATAATGACTATTTCAATAAGATTTTCCAAAAAAATATTTAATGTGCCAATTCGGCTTGGTTACAATTTTATTATATGTATAGATTAACGCGAAAAGTAGAGGGGGGAGGGGGAATGGTCTCGGCATATAGTACGAGTGGTCACCGAGGGGTGAAGGGGAGTAAAAAATAGGTCCCGTAGTGTGGGTACATTCACTTACACCAACATATGACTGGCCACCACACGGTGACATTAAAAACTTAAAAAAATAAATAAAAACCGGCTTCCAGGCACAGAAAAGAAAAAACTAACTAAACAGGGGTTTTCATTTAGAATAGATACCTAATCAGATATTTTCGAAGTCGTTGTGCTTTGATTTGTATCGGCTGGCCTGGAAGTCGGTTTTTATTTATTTTTTTAAGTTTTTATATTAATTACTGACAATATAACAATTAAAACAAAAAAGTGTTTTACTGTTTACAATATTGACACTTATTTTAATAAAATTTATTTATTTTTAATTTGTAGTTTTATTTTGAAATAAAAAATGAAATTAAAAAAGCATACTCTTTATTTTAATACATATTGTATGTGTCTTCTCAAAATTTTGTATGACAATATTAATGGAGATGTCAAGGAAAAATGGCCTAAGTCAATAAAAAAAATCAAAGATAATATTCTATCTATTCAGCCCTTTTTAAAGTCCCATTGCTGGGGGTGGGCCTCCCTTCAATACGAGAGGGATCAGGCCATAAGTCTCCCACGCTGGCGAAGTGTGGATAGACTGAGCATGTCTGCAGACAACCTGCTAGGTTCCCTCAGACATGCAAGTTTTACTCACGATGTTCTCCTTCACCGTGAGATAAGTGGTAATCATGTAAAAATGATTCGCACATGAAAATATCAGAGGTGCGAGACCCGGGATTCGAACCCGCTTCACTCGGTTTCCCAAGCGAGCGCGTTACCACTGGGCTACCACTGCCTTTGGGTTATTTGGATATAATATTACAATAAAAACACGTATGCGGTTATTTACATTTAATTGTTACATTTGTTAATTTAACCAAACGCAAATCAATGAAAAGATTTTTGAACTACCACTTTTCATTGATTGACGGATGAGTTTGTATGAAAGATCGTCATTTTGACTAAGAAAAATGATAAATTGATGTTTAGAGCTATGCTAAAACAATAGTATTAATATATTACTAGCGACTTACCCTCGCTTCGCTCGGGTTCGTCCCTAGCTTGCTTCCCAAAACAAAATTAATTAATTAATTTGATTTTAATTTTTTTCGGAAACCCTATTTTTTTTTATAAAATAAAAGTAGCGTTACTCCTTATTACATCAGCTATCTACCAGTGAAAGTCCCGTCAAAATCGGTCTCGCCATTTCAGAGATTAGCCGGAACAAACAGACAGACAGACAAAAATTGTAGAAAATATTGTTTTGGTATATATACCGTGTATACATCCATATGCATTTAATAAAAAGCGGTTATTTTAATATTACAAACAGACACTCCAATTTTATCTTACTAAGTAAGTACTGACTGTATAGATTATTATTTCTAACAAATTTTCTTAAATTTTTGGCAATTTTACTGACAATCATACTAATAAGGAGTTTTATAAGGGCCCCAATATTTTCCTTGTGGTCCATTGAACCAATAATCGTGTAGATTTTTTATATCGTCTTCATCCCAATGATATCTTTTTGGCAGAAAATAGGGAAGACGTCTTCTACTTGGACTATAATGATGAGATGGAGACTGTATGTATAATACTTGTTCACTTTTCGTTTTTGGCCTTCTAGTAGTAACTTCTACATCATTTGATAGTTCAGATTCACTTTCAGAAGACTCCTGATGTTTTTTCTTTTCAGGGATCTCTTCTGAACCACTTGACTCACTAGCCTCATAGCTGCTAGTCCTCAAAATCTTATCACCAATTTTGTTTGAAGAAAACTTTCTAAAATTACTAAAATTGGGATTATTTTGCGTATGTCTTTCTGTAGGATTGGCAATTTGAAAGACATATTTCTTTTTTTTCTGTGGACCACTTTTGCTGCGTAATAAATCTTTTATATCTAAATAATCTTGAGAAAAATTCTTATTTTTGGTATTTTCAGAATTTTCTCTTTTGGAAATATCTGTGAAATCTTCATATATGTGTCTATCGTCGTTGGAATGTGGTCCATATTGTAACTTCGACCCTCCCCTCCCATGGTATTTATTTTGTGTGATAAATCGCTTAATACAATTAAGTTTGTTTTGCATCTTAACGTATGTCTGTAGACAATTGTTGATGCCAATCAAATTAAGTTAATTCTGTTTTTCCAGCAGTTCAAAAGCCTTTTTTACTAATACTGATCTGAAATCGTCATGAAGCCTGTTATTAGTGTCGTAGATCTCTTTTAAATATATTTTTGGGTACGCTTTAGTTGAATGTGCTGTAAAATAGAAGAAAGTGAATTATAATTTATACAGTACCCTGTATATGTATTATACTAGCGACTTACTCGTACCCTCGCTTCACTCGTGTGCGTCCCTAGGCACGTTTTAATTTTTTTGAGCGGAACCCTAATTCTTTTTCTTAAATAAAAGAAGCCTAAGTTATACTTTCTTAGATTTACGCGAATATTTGACATTTAAATAAAACTATCTTTTCGGATTTTTTCGCGGATTTATTTTGATTTTTGGTTCCCGACGTTTCGATTGCTTTACAGCAATCATGGTCACGGGAGAGACTAAGGTGTTAGATGTCTCAAAGGTATTATATAGTTGTTACAGACAGCCTACCCACAAATAACAAAATGAATTCAAAAAACTTGAAAATTGGCACCAAAGTACCTTACAATATTTGTTAATTTTAATTTTAAAACATTTTTTATAATTTTAATTACTTTTATATTTATATAATTTTATATTATTTATATAATTTTAGCTTTATTATTATAATTATTACAATTTTTTAGAAAATTTATTGATTAATAATCTATATTTAGTGTTGCCATTATTATATTTATAACTATAAAGAAAAAATAAATTATTAATTATTTAAGCCACATTATTATTCTATGTGTAATTTAAAATTAAAATTAATTAAGAAATACTATTTGCAAATGAAAATATTAATTTGAAATATTAATTTGAATACTAATTTAAATTACTGTTATTTTGATCCACACAGTAAGAATTTACTACATCTAACTGTCTGGTTTGTTTAGATATATTATTTGATTTTATTATATTAATGACAGGATCCCATGACGATGGTAGTTCCCAGCCATCTTCCCTATTGAAATTTGGATGTTTTTTAATTTCTATGGCTTCCCGAATCATTCTAGGGCGATATCTGTTTTCTTTCGCGAGGATTTGGGGTCTATCGAAGCGAATATAATGGCTTGGGCGGTCCTGACTATGTTTGCAGACAGCAGATGTTGTATTACGACGGTGTTTCACATCAGCTATGTGTTCCTTGACCCGAGTTCTAATGGATCGCTTTGTTTGTCCGATGTAAGAGAGTCCACAATCACAATCAAGCTTGTAAACTCCTGCATCTTGTAGAGGGATGTGGCACTTGACAGGTGGTAAGAATTGACTTATTTTCTTTGGCGGCTTGAAGTAAGTTTTAATTGAAGCTCGTTTTAGGATGTAGCCAATCTTGTCAGTGACTCCTCTCATGTAAGGTAGGACTGCAGGGACGCGCTCGACTGTGGCTGGTTTCACTCGGTCCCTGTGACGTAGGCGCGGCACTTGCAGCTTGTTGTCTCGCAGAACTTGCTTGACATGTTGCAGCTTTATTTTTTTATTTCTTGTGTATCGAAAGAAGACCCATACAGATAGGTACTTGAATGGTGAATCTCACCACCACCCTTCACAGTTAGCTACCGTGGGAAAATCTTTGTTTCAGAGAGCGGGATCTGTGACGAGCAACACCTGGCCGGAGAGCTGCAACATGTCAAGCAAGTTCTGCGAGACAACAAGCTGCAAGTGCCGCGCCTACGTCACAGGGACCGAGTGAAACCAGCCACAGTAAATAAATAGAAATAGATAAATTCCAAATAGTTTTATTTAGAAGCCTAAGTTATTAATTATAATATCAGCTATCTGCCAGTGAAAGTCCCGTTAAAATTGGTCCAACCGTTTCGGAGATTAGCCAGAACAAACAGACAGAGAGACAAAATTTTAAAAACTGTTTT
This sequence comes from Fabriciana adippe, assembly GCA_905404265.1. NCBI lineage: Eukaryota > Metazoa > Arthropoda > Insecta > Lepidoptera > Nymphalidae > Fabriciana > Fabriciana adippe. The sequence continues at coordinate 6,455,354 of FR990003.1, forward strand.
TCTTATAACTGCCGTATATAACGTTATATATATATATATATATATATATATATATATATATATATATATATATATATTTGTTCTACTTAAAGGCTACCACGGCAAATGAAAACATAAAGAGAGGTAAACGAGATGGTTGATTCATACATCGACTGTCCATTGCATTACATATAATTAATTGATATTGTTTATTTATTGAGTCTACTTTGCTGCCATAGTATAGTCAGTGTGTTAAGGTATTGAGTAGTGATTGCAATCCGGCGTCTTTTTCAGTCCGGCCGGATCCGACCGGATTCCCATCGATCCGGCCGGATCCGACCGGATCCGGCCGGATTGATCAATTCAGGATGATTTTCGCTTTTCGGTTCAAAATGAACTGTTAGTAAGTTAATCAAGTGTCATTGTACTTAATATAGGTAGTTTACAAAAAATAAAACATATATAAAAACAACTTTGACGCCTTGGTGACTTTGGATGGCCACGACAGACGTCCATCGCCTTTGCCGCACCCACCATGTTTCGATAGCTCTTATAAAAGTATTTCATTATGGATTATCTTGAATTGATTACAGAAGAAGAAGATGATGACCTTTTAATTCGATACTATCTCAGTGTAAAAAGGGCCTCCACTCATCCAATTTTCATCAAAAAGTCGAAACAATGAAGGTTTCTACAACGTTATTAATTATAAAACAATATAAAAAATAAATTATAAAGCAATGGATGCTGAGACACCAGTGTAATTAAAATTTCATCATCTTCTTCAGTAAACGCCTGAACAGATGCCATTTTATGATTTTTTATTGAAAATACCTCAAAATACGTGGGCGGCGGCGACACTGCGAACATGAGCGCGGCAGTAAGACTAGGGTCTAACATCACAGTCGCAGCGACACTGACACGGCGTCAGTGACGCTGCGCTCGAATGTCGTTTCCTACATAGGTATACATGGTGCATTAATCTGTCGCCCTGTCGCGACGTCACTGACGCTACTGACGCTTGCACTATGTAAGTGTAGGGAACGACATTCGAGCGCAGCGTCACTGACGGAAATACTTTTAAAAGAGCTATCGAGATGTGGTGGGCGCGGCAAAGGCGATACCATGATGGACGTCTGTCGTGGCCATCCAAAGTCACCAAGGCGTCACTAACACCAGTCAACTTACGCGGCGTCGGTAACGCTATAAACACCGCGTTATTGACGCTTGCTTCGAAAGTCTACCTTTAACAGGGTCGAATCTCTTCTGTACAGGGCTTCTACATGCAACATCTCCATTATTTTGCCAAAAATTGCTAGCACCGGATCCGGTCGCCGGATCCGGTATATTGGTACCGGATCCGGTAAACGTTTAATGATGCCGGATCCGCCGGATTACCGGATCCGTTTTTCCGGATTGCAATCCCTAGTATTGAGTTAATAAATATGTTGGTACATTAACACACAGCACCATCTAGTTCCATGGTAAGCTACGAGGCTTGTGTTATGGATACCGGATAGTTGATACACTACACATATATAACTTTAAATACATACATATTATAAATATAAAGAGCCATGAATGCAGTACAAATATTGGTCCTCAACACAAATAAATGTCCAACAGCGGGACTCGAACCCGCGTCGCTGAGTCACAAGTAGAGTCACTACAAAGTAATTTAAATAAATAGTAAAAAATACGTACTGTTACAGTAAAACATAAAAACAGTTAGCACGACATGCTTATACATTGTTAAAAATAATTATTTTCTTAGAAAATATTCACTTAAAATGATCCATGCCTGACTTGGAAAATAAGTTGATAAGGCATTAACTACACGACGTTTGTTCAATCTAATCGATATATGTTACAAGGTCTGTTTGTCCTAGTTTTTGTTATTTAAAATCGATATTTTAAGTAAGCGCTATATATGGTTTATACAGATTAGAGAAAGTAGCCCGAATTAAAACTGTCTTTTACTATGGGATCTTTTAATGTTTTTTTTTATACCACGATGGCGGCTATCAAGCATACGGCACGCCTGATGGTAAGCGGTTACCGTAGCCTATGGACGCCTGTAACACCAAGGGCATCACATGCCATTGCCGACCCTGTAGAAACCTATTTACTCCCCTTTTGAAGGACCCCATACTGTAGCCCCATGGGAAAACCTCGGCAGAGAGTTCATTCCACAGGGAGTTTTTCTAGACATAAAACAAATTTAGATCAATTTTTCGCCCCCGAAAACCCCCACATACCAAATTTCAGCGAAATCGTTAGAGCCGTTTCCGAGATCGCCGGTGTAAATAAATAATTAAATATATAAATATACAAAAATTGCTCGTTTAAATATATTAGATATCTCATACAAAGATATTGGACGGTCTTAATTCGGGCTATTCTTCGGGCTATTTGGTTTTCTTACATAGCCGATAGATGGAGCTAATCCATACATTATCGATCTTTATTATTTTGTAATGTGTATTTATTTAATATATATTTCATAAAATGTAAAAATCCACTTTGCATTTTTTATTAAATAAAACAAAATTTTGATTTTATCGTTCTTAACCGCAGTAAACAGGTCGTAAAATAAATACAGCGCCATCTATGAATAAAATATACAGTTTATATATAATTTATACAAATTAATTTTCAAATAGTGTTGATAATTTTTGATATATTTTCCTCTAAATTACCTAAGTTTTAATCCTACTGTTGTTTAAACTTTAAAATATCTAACATTAAAATGTTGACAGCGTATTTTTACAACGAAAAAAAATACTGTTCTTTATTTTTTTTATACACCCTAAACATAGATATTTTAATATTTTTCGATGGCCAAATTTATTTATTTACTAAGAATATTATTAAATCATATAATGACATAAACAGTTTAAATGTTAATAACTACATTAGATAATTCTATTTGATTTTTCTATACCAAGCGTACTTTTTAAAACCAAAATATATATTATATCATATAAATTTTTTTCTCATATTAGTTTTAACGTAAGTAACGCCATCTATTGACATATAATTGAATTCATTTTTCTTTGTTCCTGATGCGTATTACAGCACACTGCTGTCATTTGTTTCAAAATAAGTCACTCAGAAAATTTAATCAACGTTAATAAGCAATTTTTTTTAGTTTTTTTTCAGCTCTTTACAATATTGTTGCCTTATTGAAGACTAGCGACTCACCCTCGCTTCGCTCGGATGCGTCTTTAAGTACGTTTTAATTCTTTTTCACGGAACCCTGATTCTTTTTTAAAAATAAAAGTAGCCTAACTTACTCCTTATAACATCAACTATCTGCCAGTGAAAGTCCCATCAAAATCAGTCCAGCCGTTTCGGAGATTAGCCGGAACAAACAGACAGACAGACAGACAAACAAAAATTGTAAAAAAATGTTGTTTTGGTATATGTACCGTGTATATATATATGCATTTAGTAAAAAGCGGTTATTTTAATATTACAAACAGACACCCCAATTTTATTTATCTGTATATGGTATTTTTTTGGTGCAGAACTTCACAAATATTGACAGAAAAGTGACATTTTAAATATATAATGAAGCAAAACCAAAGGACAAAAAGTACTAAACTTGTCACAACACGCTTCATTGACATCTAATTGTTTTCTATAATTGATTCGTCAAATGATTAATTGTTAATTATTGACTCCGTTACAAAATACCAATAATAAGTAATTATTCTGTTGAAAGCTAGCCACCGCCTGCAACTCCGTCTATGTACAAATTTAGTTCATTTTACATCCACATTCCCAGGGAGAAGGCATGAGAATCCATACTAATATTATAAATGTGAAAGTTTGTGAGTATGTATTTATGGATGTTTGTTACTCTTTCACACCAAAACGGCTGAAGGGATCTGAATGTGGCACAGAAATAGATTATAGTCTGGAATAACACATAGGCTACTTTTTATCCCGAAAAAATGAACCGTTCCCGTGGGATAGGCTTGTCACTCTTTCACGCTAGAACGGCTGGACGGATCTGAATGAGATATGACACAGAGATAGATCATAGTCTGAAATTACATATAGGCTACTTTTTATCCCGGAAAAATGTACGATTTCCGTGGGATAGATTTATTTTTGTTTCTTCTAAATTAAGAATATTTTTATTGCCTGCCTTGCGATAGGTTACAGCGACGACACAACAACATATATTTTTCTACTTTGTTCAAATGAAACAGACAAAAATGTGTAAATCAACATAATGTTGCTTACTTACCTTGAGTCTTTAATTAACTAAAAAAAGGTAAATTTAAAAACGTATTCAATTATTAGATTATTAAAATATGGCAAGTGTTGGAGAAAAAAATAGCTAAATAGTAGATGCAGAACTAATTTCATCTCATCTATACATATAATAAAACTGTAGAGGTTGAATGTCTGTACATAGAAAAAAAATGCTAAAAACCGAGTCAGGGGGATGTAAGAAGAGAAATAGAACAAATTCAGATTTTTTGTTTCTCTGTTTGTCTGTTTGTACGGGCTAATCTCCGAAACTGTTGGACCGATTTAAATGAAATTTTGCATAATGGTACCTTATATCTCCGGTCAACATTTTAGATATTTTTATCCCGGAAAGTTTAAGAGTTCCCGTGGGATAGCTAAAAAACTATACAGCTTAGTACACAAAAACTACTGATTGGATTTTAATGAAACTTTACAATAATATAGTTCATACATCAGAATAATAAATAGTCTACTTTTTATCCCGGAAACATGTACGGTTCCCGTGGGATAGATTTGTTTGTGTTTGTCTAGTTTTAAATATAAGTTCACAGACAATAAAAATATTGAATTACTAAAGTAGTACTGTGAACTTTAGTTAGTTTCCGAAACAACCACTAGGGTTTGTTCGTTCGTTCGTTCGTTTCAGCCCAAACACGTCTACTGTTGGACATTAGGGTGTCCCGTCCATGTATGAGATAAATTTTTTTTCGAGCTATGTTATTACAAGAGGTATCAAAACTTGCGTAATTTTACACTGATTACGAAAAAGGTAAAAAAACTGGAATTACGTGTCATCTTGAGGGCTCTACCACCATTTGAAGTTTTGTAAATCTTACGTTTTTCCAGAGCTAGACCATATGATTAAAATAATACAAAAATTAAGTTTATAAAATATTTTATTACTGTAATTAATGAAACAAAGCACAATAAAACAAAATAGAGCATATAATCATTAAGAAAAAGTTAGGATTTAAACTTATTTTTATATCCGAAATGTGGCATTTCGGCTCGAGATTGCAACCTAGTTCTAATAAAGCCATCTCTAGAAGTAGCTTCTGTTACACTTTGTGAGGCCTCTGTCACCAGCTTAATACATCTCTCTACAGATTGTGTGTGACAAGGAAAGTCAACAATTTCCAAGGTCTTATCTTTTATCATGATTTGAAGGTCCTCATTAGCAATATGGCGAAGAACCTGCGGTGCTGTAACCTGACACTCGTGCCACATAATAATATCAGTGTAATCTCTCACAGAGAAGTTAATTTTTGATGGTTTAAATATTCTGTGTTTAGTGCTATTTTCAGCTTCTATCGCTTTTATTATTCTTCGCAATGCCAGCTTCCGAATATAATCTCTATCATCAAACAACATACTAACAAGTAGGTTTTCCAGGTGCGCTAAAAAGCATTTCTTTCGATAACAGAATCCACAACAGATTTTAGTTTTTAGGGTAAAAATCGAGAATACGTAATTAGTTGAAAAGTATGTTTAGCTCCGTCTTTAAAAGACACCTTTTGCCTCATCAGGAACCAAATCGGAACGTATACTTTAACTACGTAGTTAACTAGCAATTGCAAATTTTCTAATGGATTAGGAGTACTTAGGTAATGTCTGAGTATACGATTAGCAAAAGAAAGACATCTCGAGTGCGCCGTTTTTCCAGGTTGATGGTTTGCCAGCTCAGCAGAACAGGTACCAGTTGATACAGCTTGATATATATCATTGGTGGGAACTTTCCTAAGTTTTAAACAAGAACAAGATTCAAATGAAGTGCATTTACAAGCAGCTACGTCGAAAAGCTTCTCAGATGACTCTAAAAAAACACTTCAGCTTATTTTAAAAATTATCATTTCTTTTACTTATGGGATATCTTTTCATATTGAGGTATTTTTCGAAATAGGATTTAAATAATTGAACTACACGTTCCTTAGTTACGATCGGAATCGAAGCTTTGGTCCAAATATTATTGATTTCTTCATAAACAATCGCGTATATATGAAAATTGGATGGATCCTTTCCATTATACTTCATTTTCAGGTCATTCTTGATAAATAAAATATATTTAATGATGTCCTTTATAACTGGTAGCTGCCGATCGTCAAGTTTTTTATATGGTCCCAATATAGCGCGAGTAGACTCATTACGCCTCGAAGTCATTATTTTTAAATCACAAAATCTGTTTTTAACACTATTACTATTAAAACTGTATTTTTTTGAAATTTGAGGGTATTTGCAGGATGAAACCTACCAAATTCGAAGTCGCTGGCAACGTATTGTTGCATGCACTTTAATACGTTATGTATGTATTACATCTAAATAAACCAAAAAGTAAATATTTACTTCAGGATCCGAAATCAAGGATAGCGAAATATCACTATAGAAATAACAATTTTTCAAAACTTTCAGGACCGGTAGAACCCTAAAGATGTAGTTTTATTTTATTTTTAAAACTATTTCGGTAATCTACGATCAATTACGCAAGTTTTGATAGGTCTTGCGTAGAAGAAAACCAAAAAAAAATTTTTCGGGACACCCTATTGGACATAGGCCTCCCCCAGAGGTTTCCACGACAACCGGTCTTGTGCCATTCGCATCCAGTGGGCTCCAGCGACTTTGACCAAGTCGTCGGTCCACCTTGTGGGAGGCCTATCCACAAGGTGGACATTAGTACCACTAGGGTACTAATAATAAAAAAACTCAGATACATCAGGAAAGTTTATTACAAAAGCAGATACAAAATCTCCAAGAACTTACTATTACTTATCTAAACATTACAGCTACACCAATTCATGGACATTTAAACACATTTCTCTAAAATAATACTAAAACATTACATATTAAAGATTTTTTTCATATACCTTTTTCAAATAAGACAGTCAGTATATAGACGACACAACTCAAATTTTTATTGGAATTTTAAAAAATACTTGTAGTACCTAATTTTTAAATAAAGATGATAATTATCTAATAGGTATTTATTAGCAGTTAATTGCAGTATCTCTTGAATAATAAATGTGCATAACTTATCATCTATACATATAATAAAATTGTAACTAAGCCGAATCTGTACATTAAATATTTTTTTCGAAAATCTTATTGAAATAGTCAATATTATCGATACAGAGACCGAATCTAGTTTTTAGAATTTTTGCCCGTCTGTCTGTCTGTGACCGCATCACGGAAAAACTACTGGAGAGATTTTGATGAAATTTGATATGATGATAGCTGGTTATCCGGGTCAACATATTACTGCGGGAACTATTTACTGCGGTAAAATATCTCATCTCTGAGAAATCTATACTAAACGTTAAAACGTAAGTAAGGACGATCCCAAGCGGAGCGAGGGTGAGTCGCTAGTAATATATATAAATATATGTTTCTTATACCATATGGTTTTTAGTTGGATCACTTTTACATCGACACTCTTAAAATATCTCATTAAAAAGATCTACATAAAAAAATTACAAAAAAAATCTTTAATATGTAATTAAAACTAACCTATTTTACACGAAAAGAAAAGAGACAAGAAATATTTCAATTATCATATTTAAAGACATCTATTTTAAATGGCGAGTCTAATATTTTTTGGATGTAGCAACACCGATTGCACAACCGATTTTGATAAATGGTCGGAATTTTATTCTAACTTCAGATATTTGGTTATATCCTTCTAAGTTCGGGCAACCGAACCGAGATAATAATATACAGGCTCATTTTTAATTTACTGAAGACCTTTTGGGAATATACTATTTAGATCATAACAACAACATCTGTAACAAAAAAAAATATTTCTTAAATTTTTATTTTCATAAAAAAATAAAAATATTTTTATTGCACCTTCTAAACGATAATAGTCCTAGCGTCTGGTCAAGTTTAAAAATGAGTAAGCGCCGTCTCCTGCACCCCACCCCCCCTCCTCTCTCCCCACCTCCCCGTCCCACTCCACCGGCCACGCGCTTTCTTTTGCTAATGCTGGACTATTACCGTTTAGAAGGTGCAATAAAAACTATTTTTATTTTTGTAAAATTTAAGAAATATTTTTTTTTCTTACAGATGTTGTTGTTATGATGTAAATAGTATATTCCCAAAAGGTCTTCAGTAAATTAAAAACGACCCTGTAACATTAACCATATACTGATTTTAATACAAATTTAGAAAAATCTAAATATAAAAAACATCTTGATATATAAAACAATATACAAAGTCACATTTTCATCTAAATTTCGATTACATCTAAACTTTTTGAACAATATTACTGAATTACATTTTTGTAGTGTCTAAATTTTAAAACTACCACTTAATATGAAAAATGATCTATAATATTTTGACAAAACTACATACATACATACATACATTTGTATGAGAAAATGGAACAAATGATAATAATTACCATGAATGGGAGTGAAGCTTTATCATTTTTATAGTGTCCATGATTGGATATAAACTTATAACTCTAAATTGGCTTATTTTGACTATAATTATAATAAGGCAGTCAGAGCAGAAATGACCTAACTTAACCCCTTTTGTATAATTTCTAAGAAATTAAGGATAATTTCTAAAAAATCATTGTTAACTGATACGCCGGCGTGTAGGCGTTCCGCAAGGGGTTAAACTTTTAACACAAACACAATTTGTGATTAGCATCCAAACGATAATAGTACAGACGTTGTATTTTGCATTGACATATATTATTGTGTATTGTGTATTTAGCCCTTTTTAACGTCCCACTGCTGGGGGTGGGTCTCCCTTCAATACGAGGGGGATCAGGCCATAGTCCACCACGCCGGCCAAGTGCGTACGGACTGAGCATGTCTGCAGACAACTTGCTAGGTTCTTTCAGACATACAGGTTTCCTCACGATGTTCTCCTTCACCGTAAGGCAAGTGGTCATCATGTTGGAAATGATTCGCATATGAAAATAACAGAGATGCGAGACCTGGGATTTGAACCCGCTTCGGTTCCCCAAGCGAGCGCGTTACCAATGGGCTACCACTGCCTTTAAAATATATTATTCATTAATCATCATCTGATAAAATATATTTAAATAGGTAATATGTAGTTACTGCCTCGGTGGTGTAGTGGCTAGCATGTACGGCTGCACATCCTGAGGTCCTGGGTTCGAGTCCCGGGTCGGGCCAAGTTTAGTTATTGAGTCTTTCTGCATAGTAAGCCTCAGTAACAGCCCGGAGTTGGGAAGTTGGCGGTGTTTCACCCCCGTGCCTCGGAGAGCACGTAAAGCCGTCGGTCCTGCGCCTTAACTCTCACCGGTCGTGTCGAGTAGTCGTCCCACCGGAGTATGAGAGTGACAGGAATAGAGAGTGCACTTGTGTCTGCGCGTACACTTGTGCACTATAATATCTCCTGCGCAGTTGGCTAGTCTCAATGAGATTGGCCGCCGTGGCCGGAATCGGTCAGGAGAACATCATCATGTAGTTTTTCCACAGTGATTGTGTTAAAATTAGGACATTTTCACTCTGATAACCTCATTTATATATAGACAACCCTCAATAAATCTTTGTCTAACTGATCTCGACATTTCATTTGAAATTACGTATTTTTTCTTCTAGAAAATGACGATGAGATGAATTTTCGCATTTGCCTTAAACTTATAAAATAACTTACTAAAAACTATAGACTAAAATGATACGTCACTAAAATTGACTAAAAATTAGATTTTGTTAATATTTAAATATATATTTTAATTAATTAATAAAAAATACTATCAACTACTAAAATAGTTATATTTTTAACGTTACCACAGACGTGTGTAAGCGAGACAGCTATACTGCTAGTATACACTTACTAATGTCAAATTATTATGTGTTTAGTTATAGCATTAGGGAGAGAAGATAAATTGGTCTTCTTCACAGTGTAGCCAATTTAAAGGTTTCCCCCATAGGGGTAAAAAAACTTGCACCAGGCATTTTTTATGGGGGAAAAATATTTCAGGTTTTTAGGGGCTTCTAACTTTCGGTTAAAGACTTAACATACAGAGATAAGTTTTTTACTTTACTTGTAATCATTTAAAATAAAAAAGCCTATATTTGTCAAAGTGTCAGTTTTAGAGATTTTTGAAATTACTCTTAGGGGAATAAAATTTCAAGTGCAGGCAACACTGTCTCAATTCCACGTGACATTGGCGAAGTGATCTGTGCTTTGAAGACATCAACGAGAGAATTGAATTGAAATAGATTACCAACATATTCCATACAGTATAACCAATTTTGTATTTAGTACTCAGTATTTTTTTATAAGCATGGATTGTGCTTATGGATTTGAAATTATGGCAACCATACTTTTCTTAACTTTAATTATCATTAAGAGTACTTCTGTAAAGGATGAATTTATTATTCACTGTACATTTATGCGTGGAGCATACAAATATTAATTGAACGTAGAAAATAAATTTCATTTCTTTCTCCTAAATAGGAATAGGAAAATCGCGTCAGCGTGTAACACCACATTATTTTAGACTGTCAACGTAAAAGTGGCTTAACTACACATCTATATATATATAATAAAACTGTAGAGGTCGAATGCCTGTACATAGAAAAAAAATGCCTAAAAACCGAGTCAGGGGTATGTAAAAAGAGAAATAGGACAAATATTTTATTTTTTTCGTAAATTTTACCGATGTTTTAATAGTTCTGCTATTTGGGCGGAGACAAATCCAACAAATTAAAAACCATAAAAATCGATCAAGCAGTTCTCGATTTAAAAGTGTTGTAACAAAGCCGACTTTGTTTTATATATAGGTACCTATATAATGTATGGACATAACTGAATAGAAAAAATAATGTGAAAAGTGTTTAAAGTTATGCCACTTTTACATTGAATTGTCTTACATGGTTATTTGATAAAAATGAACTACAATGATATCAGAAGAACGATATGCATATTTAAAAAAACAATCACGAAGACTGCCGACAGAAGTGAAAACTTAAAACTATAAACAAACAGTTGTTATTTTTGGATATTCAAATTAATTGTTTGATCTTAAATTAAAATGTGTAAATTAAAACTGTTTCCATCTATCTGGTTTTGTTCGACATCTATCGGCGCTCTGAGTGTTAGCGTCAACACGTCATGTGACCATGTCGATGACGACTCACATGAATTTACTCCCCATACAAACACACCTGCCTATACAAGTTTTAATTAAAAAAAAAATTACGAACTTCTAGTCAATTCGCTTTTGTTTAATAACTATACACTTAAACGTTAAAAGATAGTTTTAATACTGTAAATATATGATAAAAGTAGCTAAATAAAATTTAGATTTTTAGTGAGAGAACATACTTCGAGAGACGACCGCTATTTTAGTTATGTTGGTAAATTAACACACAGCACCATCTAGTTCCATGGTAAGCTACGAGGCCTGTGTTATGGATACCAGATAGTTGATACACTACACATATATAACTTTAAATACATACATACTATAAATATAAACATCCACGACTGGAGTACAAACATTTGTGTTCATCACACAAATGAATGCCTCCAGCGGGACTCGAACCCGCGACCGATGGCACAGCAAGTAGGGTCACAACAAACTTAATCAAACGTGTCGTAAAAGTTATGTATTAAATACAACATTATTTCAAAAAGTAATAGATGAAATTCAATTTCATATTCTCTAAATTATTATTGACGTATTAGATGGGAGGAAAACCTATAGATATGCCAGAAAAAAGTCCATTTTGTTAATTTTTACTAAAATTTTAAGCACTGCAGGATTTCGTGGAGGGCATCATTTCAATTCCCTTTTAAATAAATGTAAAAAAAAATGCCTCGGCTCTCACGTGTCGCGTCGCTCCTGCGCCTTAACTCTCACCGGTCCTGTCTCCTATCGTCCCACTGGAGTGTGAGAGTGACAGGAATAGAGAGTGCACTTTTGTATCTCTCTCTCCCTCACACACTGCACTTAATATCTCCTGCAGTCGGTTAGTCTCAATGAGATTGGCCCCCGTGGCCGATATAGATCGGAAGAACATTATTATTATCTATTATTAAGTAAATGCGTTAATTATTTTCTCTTCTAACATGATATAAAGAAAAGTGTTTAAAGTTATATAAATACATCAAAATAAGTAAATGCCAACCGCAGCTGTCTCTCAGAGTATATACATAGATAGTTCTAAATATGATAGCTTGAGAAGGAATGATTAAATATTATAATAAAACGTGATAGGTTTCATGGGACATCGGACTTTATAAAAACTACTTTAATAAACAATTTGACAATCGTGACGAATAAAATATTTTTAAAATGAAACTTCTTTAGAATCGTTGTGATTTGAAACTCGATGAAACGAAAATGCGACACTAAAAAGAGACAAACGCATAAATATATAGGATTAAGCCGGCGAGAGAATGAGATAGAATACATTACACAGGCAGTGGAAAATAATACTGAATAATACGTTATGTAATATATCTATATCTATACTATAATAAAGCAGTAACTTAGCGAAATCTGTACATGAAATATTTTTTAAAAACAATGACTGTAACGTATTATGTATACGATATAGACCCCAAAACAATAGTTATAAATTTTTTTGTCTGTTTGTCTGTTTGTCTGTTTGTCTGTTTGTCTGTACGCGTTTCACGCAAAAAGTAATGAACCGATTTCAACGAAATTTTGTGAACTGATAACTTATTACTCGGGTCAACATTTAGGATACCTTTTACTTTAGAAAAATCTTTGTTTCCCGCGGGAAATCGCAATAACTGGTTTTATCGAGTCCTCCTTAGGAACCCTCCGCTGGCTAAACCTAAAGACATACATCAAAACAATTTACTTAAAAATTGTAGATCTTGAAAAGGCCAACAGAAATATCTACAACAGTATATGTCTATCTCTTAAGGTACACTCGCAATACCTATTCTTATCTATACCTATAACAAAACTAACTTAGTTAAATCGATGTGCGCGTTTCACGCAAAAAGTACTGAACCGATTTCAATTAAATTTTGTATAGTGATAGCTTATCACTCGAGTCAACATTTAGGATACCTTTTACTACAGGCACATTTTTCGTTCCCGCGGGAAAACGCAATGACTGGTTCTATCGAGTCGTCCTTAGAAATTTCTATGGCTAACGGTGGCTGAACCTTAAGAGATACATCAAAACAATGTACTAGAAAATTGTAGGTCTTAAAAAGTTCTACAGAAAAGTTCTCAACAGTATATGTCTATCTCCTAAAGTACACTCGCTATAACTATTTTTATTAAATGATATTACTGTTTTCTTATACGAGTACGTTATCTATCTATACTATAATAAAGCAGTAACTTAGCGAAATCTGTACATGAAATATTTTTTAAAAACAATGACTGTAACGTATTATGTATACGATATAGACCCCAAAACAATAGTTATTAATTTTTTTGTCTGTTTGTCTGTTTGTCTGTACGCGTTTCACGCAAAAAGTAATGAACCGATTTCAACGAAATTTTGTGAACTGATAACTTATTACTCGGGTCAACATTTAGGATACCTTTTACTTTAGAAAAATCTTTGTTTCCCGCGGGAAATCGCAATAACTGGTTTTATCGAGTCCTCCTTAGGAACCCTCCGCTGGCTAAACCTAAAGACATACATCAAAACAATTTACTTAAAAATTGTAGATCTTGAAAAGGCCAACAGAAATATCTACAACAGTATATGACTATCTCTTAAGGTACACTCGCAATACCTATTCTTATCTATACCTATAACAAAACTAACTTAGTTAAATCGATGTGCGCGTTTCACGCAAAAAGTACTGAACCGATTTCAATTAAATTTTGTATAGTGATAGCTTATCACTCGAGTCAACATTTAGGATACCTTTTACTACAGGCACATTTTTCGTTCCCGCGGGAAAACGCAATGACTGGTTCTATCGAGTCGTCCTTAGAAATTTCTATGGCTAACGGTGGCTGAACCTTAAGAGATACATCAAAACAATGTACTAGAAAATTGTAGGTCTTAAAAAGTTCTACAGAAAAGTTCTCAACAGTATATGTCTATCTCCTAAAGTACACTCGCTATAACTATTTTTATTAAATGATATTACTGTTTTCTTATACGAGTACGTTATCTATCTATACTATAATAAAGCAGTAACTTAGCGAAATCTGTACATGAAATATTTTTTAAAAACAATGACTGTAACGTATTATGTATACGATATAGACCCCAAAACAATAGTTATTAATTTTTTTGTCTGTTTGTCTGTTTGTCTGTACGCGTTTCACGCAAAAAGTAATGAACCGATTTCAACGAAATTTTGTGAACTGATAACTTATTACTCGGGTCAACATTTAGGATACCTTTTACTTTAGAAAAATCTTTGTTTCCCGCGGGAAATCGCAATAACTGGTTTTATCGAGTCCTCCTTAGGAACCCTCCGCTGGCTAAACCTAAAGACATACATCAAAACAATTTACTTAAAAATTGTAGATCTTGAAAAGGCCAACAGAAATATCTACAACAGTATATGTCTATCTCTTAAGGTACACTCGCAATACCTATTCTTATCTATACCTATAACAAAACTAACTTAGTTAAATCGAATCGGGAAGTTCGCAATATTATACGTCTATTACCTAAGGTACATTCGCAATTACTATTTTTATTCACTACTCGCGACTCACAGACTGACTTATCAACGTTTAGCTCAGTTCAGCAGTAAAACGTAACTAGGGACGAACCCGAGCGAAGCGAGGGTGAGTCGTACATAATATAATATGTATTAAGTAGATGTTTAAATAAACATTTCACTTCTAAGGCTGGTATAATGATTTTAAAGTTAGAAATCTAATTAGCAACCCTCGCTTTACTTTGGTGCGTCGCTAGGTGCTTATTGTATTTATAATAATCTATACTAATATTATAAAGTGGAAAGATTTTTTTGTTTGTTTGTTTGTACCGAATAAGCTCCGAAATTACTGGACCGATTTAGATGAAATTTGGTAAGAATACAGTTTGAGACTCTGGAAAGGAGATAGGATAGTTTTTATTCCAGAAATCAACCCTTAAGGGGGTGAAAATGGGGATGCAGGTTTGTATGGGGAATCAACCTAGAGACGAACCCGAGCGAAGCGAGGGTGAGTCGCTAGTTGTATATAAAAGGCATAAGTGATTGACTGATGTATCAACGCACAGGCCAAACCCTTAAGGCTAGCAAATTGAAATTTCGCACACGTATTCCTCATATGTCGTAGGCATCCACTAAGGAAGGATTTTTCAAAATTCAACCCCCAAGGGGGTGAAATAGGGGATAAAAGTATGTATGAAACTTTTTATTCCTTGGACATATTTGCATGAAATTTCGTATTTTTCGCAGTTTGATCGCGAGCGAAGCCGCGAGTTCTGCTAGTGTTAAATAAAATGTAAAATAACTTTTAAGCTTGGTAAAAATATTATAAAAAAACTAAACCTAACAATTATCCTACTCCTGATACTCTATATCCGTCTCATTCCCTCGTAGGTTACTCTTCTGAAGTTTCACTTCTACCGTGTGTGAAATACACACACACACTTTTTTTACAATAATGTTAACAATATGACATTTTCAAGCTTAAAGTGTCACATCTAAAAATTTCAATTTTTGAAAAACGTGGACACACATACCTACTATGTCACACTTTCACGAACACACATTGGTTAATTGCCGAAATATCTTAACTAATATTTTTACTAAAGTGTATTTGCTTAGTGCATTTTAATGATAAATGTCATATAAAGAATGGAATAAATAAATATGTTGGGACATTAACACACAGCACCATCTAGTTCCATGGTAAGCTACGAGGCCTGTGTTATGGATACCAGATAGTTGATACACTACACATATATAACTTTAAATACATACATATTATAAATATAAACACCCATGACTGGAGTACAGACATTCGTGCTCATCACCCAAATGAATGCCCCCAGCGGGACTCGAACCCGCGACCGCTGGCACAGCAAGTAGGATCACTACAAACTGAACTAAACGTGTCGTTAAATATCCCGGTCATATTTTTATTGATTCCCGTAGTAAAATAATACTTTAACTTAATCAGTAACACAAAAATATATCACTACATTATTTCTATTTAAATGGGCACATCTATACAAATAAATAAAATTGGAGTGTCTGTTTGTAATATTAAAATAACCGCTTTTTACTAAATGCATATGGATGTATACACGGTACATATACCAAAACAACATTTTTTACAATTTTTGTCTGTCTGTCTGTTTGTTCCGGCTAATCTCTGAAACGGCTGGACCGATTTTACGGGACTTTCACTGGCAGATAGCGGATGTAACAAGGAGTAACTTAGACTACTTTTATTTTAGATAAAGAATAGAGTCCCACGAAAAAAAATTAAAACCAAATTTTGTTTTGGGAAGTAACCTAGGGCGAACCTGAGCGAAGTTGAGTCGCTATACTATATAAAAGTTAAGTTCAAAGTCACAAGTTTTTATATAAATCCAATGTCCAATAATAAATATAGGTATGTATGTGCATGATTAACTGTGATTATTGAAATGTTATTTTAACAAGTGATATTTATTTACTCTACGAAGGCAACATTATCTGTAAAATGGATGCAGACTTCTTGATACGTTATATTTTATGTATTTAAATAATGAAAACACAGAAATAAAGTAAAAATGTTTGCTTGAAAATGAATTAAAATCTTACAATCAATTAGAAAAAATGGTATACATTAAATATACACTTAATTAGTAATGTTACAGTTAAAACTATTTTTAGTCAAAATTACTTTTGACTAAAGAGGTTGGTCAAAAGTGATTTTGACTGCAGGCTTTGGTCAATAACAGTTTTGACTGGCATATCGGTCAAAACTCTTAAAAAGTTAAGGAGGTAAGTAGGTTGAAGGTTTCTTGGAACCCTTTCTTTCTTTCTAGGTTAGGTTAGAACAGTGACCGCAGCCGTAATTTTAAGAGTTTTGACCGATATGCCAGTAAAAACTGCTATTTACCAAAGCCAAGTCAAAACTACTTTTAACTGTTTTTGTTAGTCAAAAGTAGTTTTGACCACGAAAGAGTTCTGACTGTAACAGTAATAAAAATCTAATATTAGTAGAAAAAAACATACTATTACTATTTCCTATGAAATTAAATTATATTATTGAATGAACAATTTAAAAATAATAATACAACAATGTAACAAAAAGGCACAACTAACATACTTGTAGTAAAAATATCATTTTACAAACAGACATATTGTGAAATATTTCGAATTATGCCGTCAATAAACTTTATATGTATGAAAAATTTTGTATTAGATTAATTTCTTTTATAATCTCTAACATTATATAAAATATCCGAATAGCTCTTTGAATAAGAAGTTATTAGTAAGTAAATGAGTTTTCGATACAATGTGTATTCAGCCCTGTTTAACGTCCCACTGCTGGGCGTGGGCTTCCCTTCAATACGAGGGATCTGGGCCATAGTCCACCACGCCGGCCAAGTGCGGGGGGACTGAGCATGTCTGCAGACAACTTGCTAGGTTCCCTCAAACATGCAGGTTTCCTCACGATGTTCTCCTTCACCGTGAGACAAGTGGTCATCTGTGTGGTCATGTGTCTCAATGTGAGCACATGAGAAAATCAGAGGTGCGAGACCTGGGATTTGAACTCGCTTCACTTGGTCTCCCAAGCGAGCGCGTTACCACTGGGCTATCACTGTCAGTTCGATACAATAATTTAGTTATATTTAATAGTATTTGAATGGCAGTACGTTATATATAATTTTAAAATAATACAGGCATAAGTCGACATATTTTTGCAACCCTGCTAATACTTATTTTGTTTTTGAGTTATGCCTTTATTACATTGTTGTATTATTCAGTGTTTTATATTATATAGTGAAACGATTCAGTCAGTCCGTCTGTGCATCGCATTGAAATAGGCGAGTAGGTCCGCGTCGGCGCGCGACACCCACGCCGCGTTTAACGCTATCGTGTCGAGAGCGGCCGCGGCGCCGCGCTGAGACCCGAATAGCTCCTTGAACTGGAGTTAGTGAGTGAGTTAGTTATCTTAAATAATATTACAATAAAATTATAAGTGAAATAGTATATATAAATAAATAAATATGTTGGTACATTAACAAACAGTACCATCCAGTTCCATAGTAAGCTACGAGGCCTGTGTTATGGATACTAGATAGTTGATACATTATACATATATAACTTTAAATACATAGATATTATAAATATAAACATCCATGACTGGAATAAAAACATTCGTGCTCATCACATAAATAAATACTCTCAGCGGGACTCGAACCCGCGACCGCTGACACAGCAAGTACGGTCACTACAAACTGAGCCAAACGTATCGTCGAAACGATTTAAGTGAATATCTATTAAAAAGATAGCCGCTATAATATTTTTTTTAATTTAGCCTTTGAACATGTGACTTCAGTCTTTAATGCTATAGTCATATATGTATATTATTCAAAATATATATACACTTAATAATTATATACTGTGTCAGCGGTCGCGGGTTCGAGTCCCGCTACGGGCATTCACTAATGTGATGAGCACGAATGTTTGTACTCCAGTCGTGGGTGTTTATATTTATAATATGTATGTGTTTAAAGTTATATATGTGCAGTGTATCAACTATCTGGTATCCATAACACAGGCCTCGTAGCTCACCATGGAACTAGATGGTGCTGTGTGTTAATGTCCCAACATATTTATATTTATTATTTTTATTTATACTATACAAGTCATGTTCGCATAGCATTGTGACAGCAAGAATGCTAGCTTCATTACCCCGCTGAATATGGAATATGCGTGTGATTTAAATAAAGGTAAAATATTTTTTTATAATCTTTATTGCTTTTGAATTAAGCCTATATCAATATTTTTTAATGTAATTTCTTTTTGATTAAGAAAGTAATTATTAAAAAGTACCTAAACAGGTGGGAAATTCAAAGTAGTAGAAAGGCCCGCCATTGGTCAGACCGAGTGTGACGTCAGAGTATATCATAACAGAGCGATGAGCGATGTCGTCGCTACAAATTGAGTCATCATATCTCTGTGTATATCACACTGTGACGTCACGCCGAGAACGCGGAATGGCGAGCGTTTAAAGTATCCATAACGGTAAGATATTAAAAAAAGACTAAATTTTAGCTGTATATTTTTTTACAATTATATATAACAATATCGGCTACTGTATAAAAAAATAAGAAAAATCACACATATTCCCTATTGCAATTTTTGGCGAATAATGGATCTAAATCTGTATTACATATTACTAGACAAGGTGATAAATCTGTATAGTTAGTCAGGATATATATATAATATGAACGACTCACCCTATAATAGTCCCTGGGCTGGTGTAAGCAACGCGCAGCCGCTTGCAGCGCTTGAGGCGGTATCGCTGTTATGTTCAGTATCCTCCAGATACCCGCCGCGCCGCGCCATCTTGTGTGCGATAATCATAAAACAAAACAAATAAACACAATGAAAATAAATTAAAGAGTGCGTGTATGAATGTGTACACGCGCAACAAGTAAAACTTGTGTAGGTTATCGGTACTCTTTATGGAATTCAATTTATGTTTTACATAATTAGGATCGGTGAGATGAATGAATATGGAATAATATACGGTATTTATAAAAAAAACACAATTTTTATTTTTTTTGTCTTTCTGTCTGTTTGTTCTGGCTAATCTCCGTAACGGTTGGGCCGATTTTGACGGGACTTTCACTATCAGGTAGTTGATGCTATAAGGAGTAACTTAGGCTACTTTTATTTCAGTAAAAGAATTAGGGTTCCGCTCAATAAAATGTACCTAGGGACGAACCCGAGCGAAGCGAGGGTGAGTCGCTAGTAATACAATAAATATTATTTACTTACCTACAAACTCCTGCGCATAAGGCGGTCACCCACATCTTCCAATCTCGACCTTTCTGCGCTTCACTTGATAAAACCGTGTAGGCAAATCTGAAAAGAAAATTAAAAAAATACATGAACACAACTAATTTTATATAAACAGTACTTTTGGAATTTGGATCACTTTTGTTTAATACTAGCGACTCACCCTCGTTTCGCTCGGGTTCGTCCCTACGTTGCTTATATACAAAATTTCACCCCCATTTTCTCCCCCTTACAGGATGATTTCCGGGATAAAAACTATCTTATGTCCTTTCCAGGATCTCAAACTATCTTCTTACCAAATTTCATCTAAATCGGTTCAGTAGTTTCGGAGCTTATTCAGTACAAACAAACAAAAAAACAAATCTTTTCTCTTTATAATATTATATAGTATAGAAGTACAGATAATATATAATATGTTTAAATTGTGTTACAGTGGAACATAAATAAATAAATATGTTGGGACATTTACACACAGCACTATCTAATTCCATGGTAAGCTACGAGGCTTGTGTTATGGACACCGGATAGTTGATACACTACACATATATAACTTTAAATACATACATATTATAAATATAAACATCCATGACTGGAGTACAAACATTCGTGCTCATTACACAAACGAATGCCTCCAGCGGGACTCTAACCCACGACCGCTGGCACACCAAGTAGGGCCACTACAAACTGAGTCAAACGTGTCGTCGAATTCTGATTGAGTCAAGCTCAAATAGTGATGGACTTTTGTTTTCTTCACTTTCACAGTTCGATGAAATTGAAACGCATAGGTCTTCTTAATTTATGATGTTTACAATGAGAAACAAAAATAAATATATCCCACGGGAACCAGACATTTTTCCGGGATAAAAGTAGCCTATTTGTTATTTTGATGTATGAACTATATTATTGTAAAGTTTCATTAAAATCCAATCAGTAGTTTTTGTGTACTAAGTTGTATAAGCTATTATAGTTTTTGAACTATCCCACGGGATCTCTTTAATTTTTCGTGATGAAAAGTATCTAAGATGTTGACCGGGGGATATAAGTTACCACCATGCAAAATTTCATTTAAATCAGTTAAACAGTTTCCGAGATTAGCCCGTACAAACAGACAGACAGACAGAGAAACAAAAAAATGAAAAATCTGGATTTGTTCTATTTCTCTTCTTACATCCCCCTGACTCGGTTTTACGCATTTTTTTCTATGTACAGACATTCGACCTCTACAGTTTTAGATGTGGGATAGTTAAAAAACTATACTAACTCATGCAGCTTAGTACACAAAAACGACTGATTGGATTTTAATGAAACTTTACAATAATATAGTTCATACATCAGAATAATAAATAGGTTACTTTTTATCCCGGAAAAATGCACGGTTCCCGCGGGATAGGTTTGCTTTTGTTTCCCTAGAGGTGAACCCGAGCGAAGCGAGGGTGAGTCGCTAGTATTTAATATTAATATATATTCTTTATTGCACAAATAAGTTATAAGAAAATAAAATGCATATAAAGTGACGTGGACAAAGGTGGACTTATGAGTATCTCTATAAGAGATCTCTTCCAGCCAACCTATACATGTGGGAAATAGTGTTAAACAGCGGGACAGAAAGAGAAAGTGCAGAAAATAAAGTAAAGTGTATGTATACCTGTAGAGCAGCCAGTCGTCGGCGGGCGAGGCGAGCGCGGCGAGCACGGCGCGCTGCGCCAGCGCGGGCCGCGGCGCGCGCAGCGACGCCAGCAGCGCGCGCCAGCACGCGCGCCACGCCCGCGCGCCCACCCGCCGCACGCCCGCCGTCAGCGCGGCCTAGCATGGCGGGACATTAGCGCACGGCACCGGCTAGCTCCATGGTAAGTCATTTATTGATACATTTTAAAAATGTTTTCAGTTTTCACTGATTTATTGAAGTAAAACTTGTTTGCGCACGCTCGACTCGGACGGTAAGCTGGTGAATGCGTTACGGGAACGTGTACGTACGTCTGTTGCCATGGTGACCGTTGTTGTTGTCCGACACACGATATATAATATTATATTCTTTCCTTAAATAATATTCTATAAATATATGATTGTAATATGCGTGATATGAGTTATTTTTAGTATCTCACCTATCCTAATTATTCAAAACATAAATTAAATTTCATAAAGAGTACCGATAACCTACAGAAGTTTTACTCCTTACGCATGTACACATTCATACACGCACTCTTAATTTTTTTAGTTTTCACATTTATTATAACCCCATTGCGTTAAATATGATATTATCAACATCAAAAAACTTATCCATTATGTAATTTTTTTCTTTACCCGTGAATCGAACTCGCAACCACCAATATGAGAAACAGTTCAAAGAAAAATAAAATTACAATGGTTACCATGGCAACAAACGTTCGCCTCGTACACTTATAACATTATACATCGTGTGTCGGACAACAACACCGGTCACCATGGCAACAGACGTCCAAGTCGAGCGCGCGTAAACAAGTTATACTTCAAAAAAATATAGAATGACGAAGAGCTAAATAAAGAAAAAACATGGACGTACCTCTTGATATATTTCTGGTATAGTTTCATTTTCGTTCAACCAAGCTTCAAACAATTCTAAGGCTTGTTGCGTCACATTTTCGTTGCCCCATTCCACTCCCGCCATCAACAGCGCACCGCTTAACCAACTGTAACGAAACGATTAATCTATACATCTATATCTATATATTACAGTCAGAACTCTTTCGTGGTCAAAACTACTTTTGACTGACAAAAACAGTTAAAAGTAGTTTTGACTGCAGGCCTTGGTCGATAACAGTTTTTACTGGCATATCGGTCAAAACTCTTAAAATGATCGCAGTGGTCACTGTTCTAACCTAACCTAACCTAGGAAGAAAGAAAGGGTTCTTCCGAGTAACCTTCAACCTACTTACCTCCTTAACTTTTTAAGAGTTTTGACCGATATGCCAGTCAAAACTGCTATTGACCAAAGCCTGCAGTCAAAATCACTTTTGACCAAACTCTTTAGTCAAAAGTAGTTTTGACTAAAAAATACCAAATAATAAGTAAATAATAAGTAACATATACATATAATAAAATTGTAACTGATCGGTGTCTGTACATGGAAGATATTTGAGAAAAACTATTATTGAGGACCTTTATTGACGCAATAGAATCCAAAACAATGATTTTTAGTTTTTTTGCCTGTTTGTCTGTGCGTTTGTGCGCGCTAATCCTAAAAATGGCTTAACGATTTGGGTGCGGTTTTCTCTATTGTATTGTGGTAAGCTTCACTTAACATTTAGTATTTGTTTTATTTCAATCGGTTGCTAAGTAAAATAACTGTATCGATGTCAATGTAAAGAATCATCTAGAGGCGAACCCGAGCGAAGCGAGAGTGAGCCGCCAGTCTATACATATAATAAAATTCTAACTGAGTCGAATCTGTACATTAAATATTTTTTGGAAAATCTTTTTGAAATAGTCATTATTATCGATACAGAGGCCGAATCTATAGTTTTTAGAATGTGTGTCTGAGAACGCATCACAAGAAAACCACTGGACAGATTTTGATAAAATTTGGTATGATGATAGCTGGTTATCCGGGTCAACATATAGGATACTTTTTACTGCGGGAAAATAACACAACTCTGAAAAATCTATACTGACCGTTATTTAAAACGTATCTAGATATATAAATTTAAATACATACATATCATAAATATAAACAACCATGACTGGAGTACAAACATTCGTGCTCATCACACAAATGTATGCCCCCAGCGGGACTCGAACCCGCGACCGCTGCCACAGCAAATAGGGTCACTACAAACTGAGCCAAACATGTCGTCGAACGTATAATATACTTACAGCTGCTCCTCATCAATTCCTGGATCTGTCAACTCCTGATTAGAATATAGCGGCAGAGTCGGGGGGAGAGTGCTCAGCAACTCCTGGAGGTGAGGACCTGATGCAGCCACTTGGAGCAGTTCCCTCCACCAGGAGAGATGTCCGACCACCACCCGCCACACCGCCCAATGCCGTTCGGTAGTTAGATGGGCTAGAAACAATTAGTGTTTGCTATTCTTCTATAGTATACATCTAATCTATTAATATATTTAAACGAGCAATTCTTGTATATTTATTTATACCGGCGATCTCGGAAACGGCTCTAACAATTTCGCTGAAATTTGGTACGTGAGGGTTTTCGGGGGCGAAAAATCAATCTAAATTAGTCTTATGTCTGGAAAAACGCGTCTTTTTGTGTTTTCATGCGGTTTTCTTTCGCATTATTCCACGCAAAATATGGTCGATAATTTCTTACGCTCAGGCTTAAAAGTCGTAGTCAAGCGGCCAAGGTGCAAGATTGACAATCACAGGTAACCGGGTTTGAATCCCGGACTGTTAATAAGTCTTTACTTTTGTTTTTTTTTTGTATTTACTCAAGTTTTTAGTTTTTTTAATCTAAAAAACACGATATAACAAAAAAGAACTCTGAGCGAAGCTCGATCGCCCAGGTACTATAATAAAATAGTAACAAAGCGAGTATTACATGAATAGATGTCAAATATTCGCGTAAATCTAAGAAAGTAATATTTTAGCAGATTTAATGTGTTTTTAATCTATACTAATATTATAAAGCTGAAGAGTTTGTTTGTTTGTTTGGTTGTCTGTTTATTTGTTTGATTGAACGCGCTAATCTCAGGAACTACTAATCCGATTTGAAAAATTCTTTTTGCACAGATAGCCCGTTAACTGAGGAAGGCTATAAGCTATTTATCATCTCGGAAAAATGTACGGTTCCCGTGGGATAAATGTGTTTTTGTCTAGGGACGAACCCCTAGCGAAGCGAGGGTGAGTCGCTAGTTAGTTTATACATATGTAGTAATCTTACCAGCGGCGGCGATGGCCCGGCTGGCGGGCAGCCTCCCCGCGCGGCTGAGGACGAACGCATCGTCTAGAAGTAAAGCTCGTTCTGCTGGTTCTCCACTCTCGTATAATTCTTCTGCTCTTTTTGCTGCTGATTCTGCTGTCTGGACGAGAAAGATGTTTTTATTAAAAAAAACTAGCGACTCACCCTCACTTAGCTCGTCCCTAGGTACGTCTTAACGGTTAGTATGAAATACAAAACTTTGAATTTCTCGGCTTTTCTGTACTATAATATGCATGTATTATACATATTATATTAACTCCTCGCGGACCGCGAGCACACCGGTGTGCTAGATAACAATTGAATTCTCGGAAATTCGCACGGATTTCTTAGAATTTGTCCGGGAGGGATTAACCTTCCTCTTGAATCACTCTATCTATTAAAAAAAACGCATCAAAATCCGTTGCGTAGTTTCAAAGATCTAAGCATACATAGGGACAGACAGACAGACAGCGGGAAGTTACTTTGTTTCATACTATGTAGTGATAATGTATTTTGTATTTCTGTACATAATATAACGTTGCAATTAGGGCTTTCATCCCGGGAGTCTCGGTCTCGAAAATTTCGAGAGTCTCGACGATTTTGTCGAATTTTCGAGACTCGAGACTGCTACCGCCAGTCTCGGGAATAACGAGACTTTTGAGACTTTATTTTTTTTGAGATTTTTTTATTCCGATTGCGGCATACAGTACGTGGCAGCACTATAAAATGAAACTTAGGATAAGACAACAGAGGGAAGTACTAAACCATCGCTATATAACTATTTAATCTCTATCCCCTATCTAATACTAGAGTAGAAACAGAGAGGGCTTTTTCTAACGCGGGTTACTTTTGTAATATAATCAGATCCTCTCTATCTGAAAGTACAATAAATACTCTTTGTGTTTACGTGCCCACTGTAAAAATGAAAAAAAAAACTTCAATATTAGGTCCTTACATATGAAATTGACGTTTTGTCGAACTGGCTACTTTGATCTAAAATATCTATAACTTGCGTTTGGTTAGGAATTCCAAATTCAAATTTATTTCAATTTTAGGCTTGTGTATTTGTTTCTCGAATTTCGAGATTCATTTGTTTTCGCGCCATTTGATTTTCTTTGACATCACTCTGTTCACAATATGGAAAACTTAAAATACCACCGTGGCACCAGCGCTGCAGAAACAGCTCGAAGGATTAATGATTTGTATGGTGAAGCTACTGTACAATGAAACACGGTTTTGGTTCTAATGTTTTTGTTCGGGAATTTTTGACCTATAGAACAAACCCCGTGGATGGCCGAAGACCCTAATTGACAATGAACAATTAAAAATGATCGTGGAAACAGATCCATCGCAAACCACTTCAGAGTTAGCGGCAAGCTTCGATGTGAGTGATAAAGCTATATAAATTCATTTGAAACAAATTAGAAAATTGAAAAAGGTGGAAAAATGGGTACCGCATGAATTGATGAAGCTCCTCAACAAACACGAGTGCTGTGTTACTTTACTCAACCGTCACAATTACGAGAGGACTTTGAATGGCATCGGATCCTGTACAATAATCTGAAACGCTCATCACAATGATCGAACACAGAAGAAATCCTGCCCCAAGCTACAGTTGACACAGAAAAAGGTATTGGTAAATGTCTGGTGGACCGGTGCTGGTGTCATCCACTACAGCTTTCTAAAATCTGGCAAGATCTATACTGGCAACATATGCAAACCATTATGGAAAACTAGCCATTAAACAATCGAGACTGGTCAATTGGTCTAACCCACTGTTGCTTCAGGACAACGCTAGACCACACACTGCACAACAGACGGTCACCGTCTGTTGTACAGTGTGTGGTCTAGCGTAAATTAGAGGAGCTGCGATTGGAATGTCTCCGACTCCCACCCACGAAGAATATATATATATATATTCTTACAAGTACCCCTCTCTCCTCAACCCGGACCGAGCGGCACAAAATAAATACGAAGGCGCGATGGAGCTCAGAGGATGGTTGTCACTTGGACGGGTCGGACGTTTAGGGCGTTACGTTTGTCATTGAATTATTTACTTTGTAATTTAGTAATCGATTGTAGCTCTGTGTGTATTTTTTTAAAAATAATCTTTCTTAGTGTTTGTAATATCAGAAGTGGGATCACAAAAATACGTGATCCTACCGCTGGTTTCATCCGACCTAATTACATAGTTTTGCTTTTTAAAAAAATTCCGTTGGAATAATTTAATTTTTATTCACATTTTTGTTGTTTTGTGTTCTACCCACGTTGTTGCGTAATAATGTCTCGTCGTTCGTCTCGAGTTAGGGATCGTGAATACGTTAGAAAACGCGTCAGATCTAGGTCTAGATCTAGTGACAGGCATAGCATGTCGAGTAGAAATAATACGCCTCCGATAACACGTCGACATCGAGAACGTTCGAGTTATTCCGGTCGTTATCGCGATAGTTCTAAACGTAGACACGTGTCCCGTCACTGCCGGGATCATTCTCATGAACATGATAGTGCGTTTGATCGAATACTTTCGCGATTAGATGCTATTGAAGGTCGAATTCAATCAACATCCGAACCATCGTGTAGTCATAGTCCATCCCGTCCAATAAACGACTGACCATCACAACCGCCGTTGTTGCCTTCATCGGTTCCTACGTCTGTTATTAGTAACGAGCGGGGCTCGGGAACCATTGACGAAACAACGACGGAGGGTAGGTCGCAACACGGTGTCGCGGACGAAAGGCGAACCGTATCGAACGGGATCGCTGGGGTGTTATCCGAGTTTTTACGAGTGAACACTCATAGTTTTTATATTTCGCCATTCGATCCAAATATTCACGATTTTGACGATTGGTGCGCGGAGGTTGATCGCGCCCGTAACTTAAATAATTGGGACGATCGTGAAAGTCTAGGTCGTGTAGGTAGTTGTTTACGGGGTGAAGCGCGGTCTTGGTTAAATGATTGGGTGACGAAGGATAGAACGTGGGGTAATTTTAAAGTAGAATTTAAGTCATTGTGTCCCCGTTACATAGACTCAGCTTCCGTTTTATTCGACGTTATGTGTACCGACTCTAATAAGTATTCAACCTATGCCGAATACGCTCGTAGGTCACTTCTACGTCTTAATATTATTAAGGATTTGCCAGACAAACTACCACACAGACTTCGCCGCTGCAGCTACTCGTTGGCGTGGACGCCGCTTCTCCGGTCATCCGGTCCCTCGTACGGGACGTAGCACTGGAGACTTCTCAACCATCCAACCGGGAGGCTCAGCTCATCCTCGATAGACAGCGGGCGTCCGAACTACTTGACGCCAACCAACAGAGTCAAGACTCCTACGTGAACAAGAGTCGTTGGCAGCCAAAAACCTTTGCTGTGGGGGACCTCGTCTTTGTGATTAAGACCTCGCAAAGCACCGGGAAACTGGACTCCGGCATGCGTGGCTCTTACAGAGTGCTTAGCGTGCTCCCGCATCACCGCTACGAGTTGGAGTTACTAGCAGGCGCCTATGGTAAAAAGACGCAAGCCGCCTCTGAACACATGGTTCGGTGGCGCGGTGAGTGGACGCCAGACATGTGCTCTGCATTCTTCGATAGTGGTTAGTATACCCCATCATGGTAGCAGTATGGGCATGCAAACGTGGGGCCTCTGCCAAAACATACCTACCATACGAACTACGACATTTCTTAGTGTTGTACATTCATTGATTAGCAAGCAAACGTGGGGCCTCTGCTATATTTTTCATTAATCAGCATGCAAACGTGGGGCCTCTGCTGCGATATTTTTCATTCCTTTGCGAATCTATGACGTATGTGAGTAGCGTCTTTATACATTTAACAACGAATCTCATTTAGTTGAAACATGAAAATCGTTGCTTAAGGACGCTTGAGTGCACGCTTGCGCCGGCAGCAATGATAACGCGATTTTAAATTCACATCTAAAACTAGTACTATCCGACTTATATTACATTTGTGCCTTATGCGTTTTTAGAGAGCCTACAAGACGATGGTCAGGATGGGCGAGACAGTCAAGACGAGGTTGAAGCTGGTGAAACGGTCGAGGACGACGTTGCGTCAGGAACGGCCGTCTTACAAGTACCCCTCCCTCCTCAACCCGGACCGAGCGGCACAAAATAAATACGAAGGCGCGATGGAGCTCAGAGGATGGTTGTCACTTGGACGGGTCGGACGTTTAGGGCGTTACGTTTGTCATTGAATTATTTACTTTGTAATTTAGTAATCGATTGTAGCTCTGTGTGTATTTTTTTTAAAATAATCTTTCTTAGTGTTTGTAATAATATATATATATATATATATATATATATATATATATATTCGTTTTGCTTTTTCCATATAAAACCGCTAATTTTATATGTAAGGACCTAATAATTGTTAATTTTACTTGTATTTGAGTTTGTAATAGTATGATTAATATGATTAATAAAGTACTTTATTGAAATACCTTATATTGACTGCCTAATTGCCTAGTCTGAGTATGAAACCTATTTTTGAAGTAGTCTCGAAAGTCTCGTTTTTCCCGGGAATTTCGAGACCATATCGAGTCTCGATTTTTTTTCCTGGGACTCGCAAATATAACGAGACTGAAAGCCTTAGTTGCAATAGTTTAATAAGTAGACCTTTGTGATTGTTTCCGACATCTTCAACAATCACCGTCATATTTCAGCCAATTTGCACAAAAGAATGAATCATACACTTAAACCTTTCTCATGAATCACTCTATCTATTGGTGAAAAATGTTTGAAAATCCGTTTTTTAGTTTTTGAGTTTATCGCGTCCATACAGACATACGCGGCGGTGGACTTTGTTTTATAATACGTAGTGATGAGCATGTTTTTAACCGATTTCAAAAAGAAGGAGGTTCTCAATTCGATTGGTTTTTTTTAATGTATGTACACCGATTACGCCGAGATTTATGATCCGATTTACGTGATTCTTCTTTAGTTTGTGCGGAATAGTTGCCATTTGGTCGGTTGCCAGTCGGTGTGCTTTGATTTGTATCGGCTGGCACCGACTTCGAAAATATCTGATTAAGGGTCTATAGTAAATGAAAACTACCAATCGGTTATTTTTTACCTTTTTTAGGGCTTTTTTTGAAGTCAGTTTTTATTTTTTTCTTAAAAAGTTTTTTCAGTATCTTTCACGATATTGCAGTACCTAAATGATTTTTTGTTCATCCTCGACGGTTTCTTACAAAAAATAAAATTATTTTTGCAAATTTAAGTTTTTGGAAAACATTTTCATTTTTATATATCCATTAATTTATAGCTATTTATTACATAGTACTAATTTTACCAATTAATATATTATAAATATAACTCACCTCCCCGGCGTTTCTGTCTTGTGGCGCCACGCGGTAAAGTCCCCTCGCGCCGACGTTGTATCGCACCCACTTGTGCTTACCGAGCTCAGGTATTACCACTGGAATATAGTAGAAAATGGTAGAAAATAGTAGAAAATGGTAGAATAAATGGAAATAGTAGATTTTATGTTTATTATATGTTCTATGAAAATTTCTTTTAGTTCGAAAAAAATATATTAAATAATATAATTATTAAATAGTGTAATTTTGATAAAATCATCCAATTATGTCAAATTATAATTTTTTAAGTATATATTAATCGATTTTTTTTAAACGTAATGAGGTTTTAACCAAAAAAATATACATACTCTCAGTGTCATTCATCCAGATTAAATAAGTGATGTTTTCCAACCATCTTGACGTGTGTTTCGTGTCGTTGACAATATCGTACCTAAACAAATATAATACATTTAAATTAAAATTTAATATAAATACTTAAAATAAATAAAAAAACGTGTGTGTGTACTTATTTACGCACGTAAGAAGTTATACTTCTTCGGCGTAACAGGACAAAAATAGCAAAAGATTTCATGCCGTATGTCACAACTCTCTGTTTGTAAAAGGAATGATAAATCAATAAAATAATGAAATAAGGCATATTAGGCATATTACAATCGTATATTTATAGAATATCATGTGTCGGACAACAACAACGGTCACCATGGCAACAGACGTACGTACATATCTCCGTAACGCATTCACCAGCTAATACCGCCGAAGTCGAGCGTGCGTAAAGGAATTTTACTTCAAAAAAGCTTACCAAGTCCCATTCTGGATACTCTCCGTGGTGTTCTTCCACAGCTTGGTAATATTCTCCAGTTCTTCCTCAACGACGGGTCCCACTGAGAAGGTGACGGGGATGACCCACTTGGGCGCGGGCGGCGCCTTCGTCGTTCTGACTGTTGTCGTTGTCGTCGGCGCCGGCGTTGTTGTTGTTGAATTCACATCTTCTTCGCTTATTTCCGTGAAATTTTCTGTGGGATACTTATTTCTGTTAGAGATACTTTTGCTTCTACTATAAAATAGTATCCATTGTATATGTTTGTCTGTCTTAAGGTTGGTCAAACGACCGAATTATAAAAAAAAGGATATTTTCTTTTTTCAGTACGTAATAAACAAAAATACTATATAAAAAAAAACATACCAGGCTCAAAGAACAGCTCGTCCAGTTCAGCTCTCAGGTCGAGGGTGAGGAGATGGTTGGTGACTGGCGGCTCCGGCGCCGGGGGGGCCGCCGACATTACAAACCTGTGTTCAAATATAATAATTTGACGACACGTTTGCTCAGTTTGTAATAACCCTACTTGCTGTGCCAACGGTCGCGGGTTCGAGTCCCGCTGGGGGCATTCGTTTGTGTGATGAGCACGAATGCTTGTACTCCTGTCGTAGGTGTTTATATTTATAATATGTATGTATTTAAAGTTATATATGTGTAGTGTATCAACTATCCGGTATCCATAACACGAGCCTCGTAGCTTACCATGGAACTAGATGGTGCTGTGTGTTAATGTTCCAACATATTTATTCATATTTATAATATAACACAATTTATTATTAATGATTGAAGGCAGTGGTAGCCCAGTCGTAACGCGCTCGTTTGAGAAACCGAGGGAAGCGGGTTCAAATCTCGGGTCTCACATCTCTGATATTTTCATGTGCTCACATTCCCAACATGATGACCACTTGCCTTACGGTGAAGGAGAACATCGTGAGGAAACCTGCATCTCTGAGATAACCTAGCAAGTTTTAGCGTGGTGGAGTATGACCTGATTCCTCTTGTAGTAAAGGGAATTGTTAATGAAGTTAATAATTAATAAAGTGGTTGTAGTTAATAAAGGCTAAATACATGCATATTTATAGTTACATATCTATAGCATACGTTTTACATATTATCAAAATCAATACCAAACAGTTTTTTGGTTACGTCGTCTGTCTCATAAATAATATATTCGATATTAATTTGAACATTACCTCTCCTGTCTAACGACGACGTCGTCGCCCGCCACCCTCGCGTACAGCAGCGGGTACCCCGCGCGCTCGCACCAGCCGTCCCACGCGTGCGCGGGCGCGTCGTCCGAGCTGTCGCGTTGTAGAGCGCGCCACAGATCTCTGATGATGATAAATATCTTATAATATTAAATGAGTAATTCTTCTATACATATATATACACTAGCGACTTACCCTCGCTTCACTTCGGGTTCGTAACTAGACAAATACAAATCTATCACACGGGACCCGTACATTTTTCCGATGATATATAGCCTATAGTCTTCCTCAGTTAACGGGCTATCTAATGCAAAAAGAATTTTTCAAATCGAATTAGTAGTTCCTGAGGTTAGCGCGTCGGTTGACATTGATTAAATCAACCAGTCGACCAGTCCATTGACCAGTCAGTCGGCCATTCTGTCTAATGAGACAAAAATGTACGGTTCCCGTGAGATAAATTTGTTTAGGAATGAACCCAAGCGAAGCGAGGGTGACCCGCTAATACATTTATAGAAAATAAAGAATGATATTGTATTATGAAGATCAAGGAAAGCGACTGTGGGGATATTATAAATGCAAAAGTAATCTAATAATTATAACAAGACCCAACAAATTTTATTAATCTATACAAATGAAAAAAATTGAAGTGTCAGTTTGTAATAACAAAATAACAGCTTTATACTAAATGCATATGGAATCATATACGGTACTTATAAGAACAACACTATTTTTAAAATTTTGGTTTGTCAGTCTGTCTGTCTGTTTGTTCCGGCTAATCTCCGAAACGGCTGGATCAATTTTAACTGGACTTTCACTGGCAGATAGCTGATATTATAAGGAGTAACTTAGGCTACTTTTATTTTAGAAAAAGAATTAGGGTTTCGCTTAAAAAAATCAAAACGTACCTAGAGACGCACCCGAGCGAAGCGAGGGTAATTCGCTTGTATATTGTAAATTGTTAAAATATGTAGGCACCCACAAATATATACATACACATCCTTTTTATACTTGTCTATTTTTGATTAAGACATTTTTATTAACCTTTTTCTTATAAATCACATTTGTGACAGATTTGAATAAAAAAGAGAAAGTATTGATATTAGAAGGCGTACTATGATATGCGTGATTTTTATTTCTCTATTCCAATATAATAGAAGTAAACAATCTAATATTGTTGCAACAGCCATAAATACATTAAATTCATATTTATTATATATTTTCTTCTAATAGCCACGATCTATTAAAACTTACCTAGATAATACAAAACTCACAACCTACCTATTATTTTATCTATTAGTAGCGACTCACCCTCGCTTCGCTTCGGGTTCCTCGCTAGACACAAACAAATCTATCCCACGGGAACCGTACATTTTTCCGGGATGATATATAGCCTATTATAGCCTTCCTCAGTTAACGGGCTATCTAATGCAAACATTTTTCAAATCGGATTAGTAGTTCCTGAGATTAGCGCGTTCAACCAAACAAACAAACAAACTCTTCAGCTTTATAATATTATTATATATAGTATAGATTAACAAAACTTACCTAGCGTCAGCGCTGGCGGCGCGGTGCTCCCGCAGCAGCCGCGCCAGCGCCGCGCGCCCCGCCTCCTGCCCCGCCGCTTCTATCGCCATACTCACTATCGCTGCACCCTACAAAAGGGGTTTTGTTTTTAATATTTATGTATTCAGCCCTTTTAACGTCCCACTGCTGGACACGGACCTCCCTTCAATACTCGAGGTATCAGGCCATAGTCCACCACGCCGGCACAGTGCGGGTCGGCGGACTTCACACGTCTTTCGAAAACTTGCTAGGTTCTCTCAGACATGCAGGTTTTCTCACGATGTTTTCCTTCACCGTAAGGCGAGTAGTAATCATGTTGAAAACGAATCGCACATGAGAATATCAGAGGTGCGAGACCCGGGATTTGAACAAGCTTCACTCGGTTACTCAAGCGAGCGCATTACCATTAGGGTACCACTGCCTATTAATATTTATAAGGGTTCTAACTTCTGTATTATTAAATGAATTAAAACAGGATGTTTAGCACTTTTGAGAGTTCTCGATATTTCAGCACTGTAGTGCATAAAAATGGTAAATATTCCGTTTTTCCATGAAAATTTATACAGTCCCCTCCTGTATGTGTCATAATAGGGTAGTCATTAGTCTGCAGCATCCCAGCCAGGCGTGAAGTCGAGAAACACACAGGGAGGTGGCCCACTTCGGTGGGCGATGTGCCATGCAGGATGCTCCTGGTACTTTTCCTCTCTCTCACACTCTCTCTCTCTCTCTTTCTCTCTCTCTCTCTTGTATATATTTTTATCATACCTTATGTAAGGACAGTTCATCCGTAGCTGCCTCAATGTCCGCCCTCTCGAGTCTGGGTGAGGCTACGGCCCTCACTGAATAACTGGAATCTAATCTGAAAAGAAAAATATCAATACATATAAATAAAATTGATGTGTCTGTGATATCAAAATAACTACGTTTTCTCTAGTACAAAGAGTTATTTATATGATAGCAGTATCTAAGTAACTCTTTTTAAAACTTTTTGTCTGTCTGTCTTTCTGTTTTTTTGTTTGTCCGTGGTAATTTATAACTGATTGTAATAGGACTTTCACTGAAAGATAGAGTTGCTTGTAAGGCTACATATAGGGTATGTTTTATTACCGAAATATTTAGGGTTCCAGGGCGAAAATCGTAAAACCTTTAAAAACTACACAAAAATACACAATAACCCTTGAATTTCTAGTAACAAATAAAGTTTGGTAAAATATCTATGAATCATATTTAAAACACTAAAAATAAAGCATTTTATTAAATTTATGGCGCCTCAAAGTAACACACATTACATGAAAATGACAATTCATTGAGTCTTTCCACTTAGAGGCGGCAATTTATGTATAAACTTTTTGGGCTGCATTCCAAGGTCCCTAAGATATAACGAATCCCCTGTTGAGTTGCGTTTAGGAGGGGTTGTTAACATGGCAATGTATTCTATCTCATTCTCTCGCCGGCTCTCTTTTTAGTGCCGCATATTCGATTTATAGACTCTCAAATCACAACGATTCTAAAGAAGTTTTACTTTAAAATTATGTAAAATAAAAAAATAAGGCCATAAAAGGTTAACCTAATAACCCTGAAATCAATTAAGAACCCAACAATAGCATTATCCTAATTTCTTCTAGTATTATCTATCATTATAGATTTTATAAAGACAAAATGACAATTAGTTTAGGCCCCCCAAAAAGTGGCCCCAGGGCCTCCCGAATTCGTGGTCCACCCCTTAATACCAAGAAGTTATAGGAAGGAGAATTTTTGATGTTTATCCTCTTTGGTCCAGTGTTTAATGGGTGAAGACAAATCAATGGAGAGCAACTTGACGTAATAGCTTTCGACAATTTTTACTTACTGTGCCAACGGTCACGTGTTCGAGTCTCGCTGGCGGCATTCATTTGTGTGATGAGCACGAATGTTTGTACTCCAGCCATGGGTGTTTATATTTATAATATGTATGTATTTAAAGTTATATATGTGCAGTGTATCAACTATCTAGTATCCATAACACAAACCTCGTACCTTACCATGGAACTAGATGGTGCTGTGTGTTAATGTATCAACATAATATTTATTTATTTACCTAAGAGCAGGTAACACGTGGTCCAATAACAACGCGTCCTGCTGTCTCTCCGCGGGAGCTCCGCTAATAGCGGGGGCTTTCTCTCCTAAGACGGAGGTCAGGGCTTCGAGAAGCCACTGAGAGCTCCACCAGCGAGGGGAAACTAAGCCTCCGAACCACTGTGTGACAGGAGAGAACATTGTTATTTTTTTTATTTTCCGAAGCCAATGTGTGAGACTATTGTTTATTTTTTTTATTTAACACGCGCACACACAAGCTCGAACAAGCGCACACACGCATACGAACAATCTTTTTTTTTTTCTAGATACTAAAACACAAATTTCTACTTCAAGAGTTATATACATTTGTTACCATTTTGTTACTAGGATAAAATCAGGTTTTTTTCATATCCCATCCCATACCCACATATCCTATCCTATTAATCCCAATGTATTATCAAATAAATTATTATAACCAAACAGATAATTACAATTTACCTGTTGTGCTAAGAGCCTCGCTATGGCCTTTGTATCTGATAACATAGATGGCGCTAACGTTATCAGTCCCCATCCTTCTGAATACTGACTCCCCCCTTCCACTACCACAATATCTGTGGAATAAATTTAACATTAATATTTAAAGTTAGTTACTGAAATTATAAAAAAACCGGCCAAGTGCGAGTTGAACTTTCGTTTTAGCTATATAACGGATTTTGTTATAATAAAAAAAATTAAGCTAATATCATGCTATCTCTCTTTGAAGAGGAGGAGAACTAATGCTTAAAAGTACAAAAGAATATAGTATTATTTTTATTATTCACTAGCAACTCACCCTGGCTTCGTTCGGGTTCGTGCCCAGCTTGATTCCCCATACAAACTTTCATCCCCATTTTCACCCCCTTAAGGGGTGGTTTCCGGGATAAAAACTATCCCATGTCCTTCCTAGGGTCTCAAACTATCTCCTTACCAAATTTCATCTAAATCGGTTAAGTAGTTTCGAAACCCATTCGATATAAACAAACAAACAAAAAATCTAATTTTATTATCTTTATAATATTAGTATCGATATATTTTATTCATAAATATTGTATATCAATTTAACTAATACATAAATATATATAATTTTCTTTATTCTTTAAAGAAAATAAACGATCTGTAAGGAAAAATCTAGAATAGTAGCATAAACAGCAAATCTCGCTACTGTTTTTGACTTAGACATTTATTTTGGCGGACTCCGTCTATATAATTCTTTAGTCTCCAGATTAGACTGACTTAGTTTTGAGAAAAGTTAATTAATCCAACTTACCTGTTTTAAAAAATGTAACTTACCAAACTTAGGTAATGGGTAAGAAGTGTTTAACTCGAAGGCGAAGAGTTGGATGGTCTTTTGTACCCATTCTAGTAGCGGTCTGAAATTGAAATATGGTTTTAATTAATAAAATCGGACAAGTGCGAGTTTGACTCACACACCGAGGGTTCCGTAGTATAAAACATAAAATAAATTTAGTATGTTATTAATAGTTTAATGTGATGTATATAGGTATAGATTTGGTTCCCTTGAGACTTGCGAGTGTTAAAATATAGGCTATATTGCATTGGCTTAGAGTTTCGATTTTTTCACAACTCCAAAGAATTAGACATCTGACTATTTGATATTAATTTCAACTTGATATACACGTGTTCTTGAGAAAAAGGATCTTGACAAACAGATAGACAGACGGCAACGGATTGATCCTATAATGGTTCCTTTTTCACTTTGTCGTACGGAACCCTAAAAGTAAACTTTCATTTTCTTTTGAACATCACAGACTATTTTGAAATATAATGAAAATGATTCATCCCCCTTGAACCATGTGCGCTGTAAAATATTCGAAACATTGGGAACCAAAAATCAAACTAAATCCGCAAACTAATACGAAAAAATAATTTTATTTAAAACTAGCGACTTACCCTCGCTTTGTTCGCGTTCGTCCCTAGGTATGTTTTAATTTTTTTGAGCGAAACCCTTTTTCTAAGATATTCTTTTTGTTAGATTAAAGTTCAAGACATACAGACAAACAGATAAAAAATTAAAAAATTGTGTTTTTCTTATAGGTACCGTATGTAATTCCATATGCATTTAGTATACAGCTGTTATTTTGACATGACAAACAGACACTCCAATTTTATTTATCTGTATAGATGTAGAATATATATATTGAATGTTATATAATATTGAAGTCGGATAAAACTGGTTATTAAGTTTTGAACACGTGCGCAGTCTAAACTGTTTAAAAGAAAGCAATAAATTGTATGGCAAAAAGATCTAGTGAGGCACCCGAGCGAAGCAGGGGTAAATAACTAATTAAAAATAACACAAATAAATATAACTTACCCAGATTCATCCAATATAACTTGTTTGTCACTGTACAGGCTAATCTCCGGTGGAGGTAGCGGCGCGTCGTCCGATGGGGCTTCAGTCGCTGCGACTTCATTGCCATTACCGTTGATTTCATTTCCATTACCGTTGACTTCATTTCCATTACCGTTGGCTTCAGTTAATGAAGGCGCGGCGCGTCGTTGAAGTCGACATACAGCTAACGCCATCATATGAGTGGACATTGGGGGTGAGACTGCGAATTCATCTTGCAGCTGAAAATAATACAGTAAAAAAAATATTTAAATGATATCTTGAGTTTGCTAAATTCATTCTAATCTTTCATTTTTAGGGGATCAGGCCATAATCCATGGTTCACCATATGGGGTAAGCCATAAGTGTGGTGACGGACTTAAGAGGATTGTGAAGCTGTAAATTTTCATACAAAAAGCGGTAACGTTTTTCTCTCCATTAACATAGTTTAATTTTCATAATTTTTGGAAATGTTGTAGATATAATGAAAAACTAGGTCCGTACTTTTTCATTTTAAAGAAATATTGTGTATGATAGAAGTTATTAGCATGTAAATATATGTATTTTTGACTTAAATACTTCCTCGAGCGTTTTTTTTTAATTAAACTAAACTGAATTACTAAAAAATAAAAACGTACAGACCTAGATCAAAGTGTGCTAAATCTAATGAGACCAAAATTGCCTCATTATGTAAATGTTTGGGGGGTGAAAACGTTATCGTCCGAAACAATATTTCAAACAGGAAATGTAGGTAATTGCCTCTAAGATTTGCAACTGTTCTCTATCGCACCATACGGGTTGGCAAAGCGAGCGGTATGAAACAGATAGCATTTTTAAAAAAAAACTAATTCGCACCGCGTATTGACACTTCAGAATCGTCTTAACATGTTTTTCTATTTAGATATTTTCCTTCACTGTACTTATACTATTTGCTTATTAGTAATTTAAAGACTGAAAAACTGATTGAAGAAACTCTGAAATAAGGCTCCGGCCATTTTATAAAAACATAAGTTGTGCCTCGCGGTTTCACCCTCGTTAAATTTATTTGATTATAAATATCAGTTTTACAATAACGTATGGAAAGTCTGCCCGATTTGTTGACATTTAAGATAACTGCTTCGCTCCCTTGGGTAGTAGTATGATGATATATAGCCTATAGCCTTCCTCAATACACGGGCTATCTAATGCAAAAAGATTTTTTCAAATCGGATAAGTAGTTCCTGAGATTAGGGCGCTCAAACAAACAAACTCTCTTTATAATGTTAATCTATACTAATATTACAAAGCTGAAGAGTTTGTTTGTTTGTTTGTTTGGTTGAACGCGCTAATCTCAGGAACTACTAATTCGATTTGAAAAATTCTTTTTGCATTAGATAGCCAGTTAACTGAGGAAGGCTATAAGCTATATAACATCCCGGAAACAGTGGCGTAGCGTACGGGGGGCGGTGGGGGCCGCGGCCCCAGGCGGCATTTTTAAAGTGGCGGCAAAATTTCACAATAAATATTGTGTACCAACATGAAATAGAGAAAATTAATTATTTGTCACAAAAATCACTACCAACACATTTTATCGGGTTATTGCTAAGTAATTTTCATTGCTGAATAGGAATTCTGATCATGCCGCCCCCTATAATATAAGCAACTGGACTAAGATTACGAAAGACTTTTTACTTTTGAAATATAACGGTGCGAAAAAGTTAAAAAAAACTTGAAAAAGAAGAACTACTTAATTTTATTATTCAATGAAGTTATAACATCATTGTTATTATTTACTAAATTATAAGATCTCATAAATAAATGGCTCAAACGAAATCTTTAAAATTTTGACATCATCATCATCTTTCGTCCATTTAATTTTACTCAGAAGTTCAGTCATTTTATTCGAAGACTAATAATAAATAATTTAAAAAAATCTTTCCACCCTGGGTGAATCTTCATACGCAAAAGGCGTGAAAAGTGGGAAAACATGCAAAATTATAACACACAGTTATATTTATTTAGTTATTATAGTGTGATAAGGAGTAGGTAGTTTTTTTTTTTTTTTTTTTGGACCGGATTTCCTCTAGCATGGAGGCCAGAGACCTTTTTTACTACATGGATTTTTACAGTTTTATTTTTAACCTTAAGGTTAGGGGATTTTTTACAATTTTTATTAACTTAACATTTTATCTAGTAAAGGATCTTTACACTATTTTTGCTGTTTTATTTATTACATTTTTGCAACTTGTTTATTACTTACATTTCTATTTTATTGAGGAGGAGTCATACTATATTTTTCCATCTACTTTATATCAGAGGCTGTTTTTACAATTTTTAATAATTATCTTATTCTAATGTATTTATTCTACTTTATAACTATTTCTATAGCTTATGTATATTATCTCATACTGAGTTTCTTATAATATTTTTAATTTGTTTTTTATATGGTGTGGGATACATTGTATATTTCTATTTATATATCTATTTTCTTACTCTAATTTTTTGTACATAATGTTTATATTATTCATAATATATGTTTATGTACACTGTTTCGTGCTTACTTTACTTACTAGTTTCGTACTGCATGTTTTTTTTTTTTTTTTTTTTTTTTTTTTTTATTATTATTATTATTACTGCTTTTTCAATAGTCAAAGTCACTTCTTTTTTTTTTTTTTTTTTTTTTTTTTTTTTTTTTTTTTTTTTTTTTTTTTTTTTTTTTTTTTTTTTTTTTTTTTTTGCTGTGCAAGTACTACTTATTTTCTATCTTATGCTACTTAGATATTATTTTATTGTTCTTATTTTTTAGCTTTTCCGACTACTTCGCTGGTTTCAATGACTCTGCATTTGATCCCGGTATATTTCAGTATACCTTGCGTTTCGGTGTCTGATGCTATTTTGTTCTATTACTTTATATATAGGCTACACTAGATCGGGCAAGTGCATCCCACTTTTTTCTTACCGGACATTGGACGTCAAAGGAGTTGTGGTTTGTCACTACGTGCTTCGCCTGCGTGCAATTTCTGCAAGTGGGTTCCTCCCCTGCAAGGCGGCTTGGGCACTGCTCTCGCATATGTGGCCCCGTGCAGTGGCTACATATGTCGGTATCCTGAGTGCACCATTTTTTACCGTGTCCAAACTCCAAGCACCTTGAACACTGAACCAATGGTGATAGGTCGAAGACCGGGACCCGCTGTAAGTCCACGTAGATTCTACCTGCTGTGGTTAGAGATTTCCACAGCATAGGTGAAACCTGTAGAACCACGTGGGTTTCCAGCGGGTTTCGCGCCTTCCTTCTATGGCGAATTTGGATTCTGTATTCTTCCTCTGGTATATGATCTATCAGGTTACTGTTTTGCTTACGTATTGATTCTAGTATGTCCTCATCCGTGTTGCTATTCGTTAGGTTTCTTATTATGACCAATGGGTCTTTATTCGCTTTTAATTCAACTTTAAATTTATTGTTCTGTAGTGTTGTCTTAATTGTTTCTAGGTCAGCTTTATTTTCAGTGCCTATTAACACTTTTTGATCCTTTACTTTTCGAAATTTTGAAATTTGGTAGCCCGATTCTTTTGCTTTTATTGTTTTCTTTATTTTATTTGCAACATCGTCGCTTGTGTCAATAGGTTCATCTGTGCTTACTAATAAGCAGTGAGTTATTTTTGGTGTTTCATTGACCACTTCGGCGTATGTTTTTGGGTTTTGGTTTTCTACTTCTATTGTTTTTGTGATTATTGGTTCTAATTTAATTGTTTTTATGTCTTCTCTAAGATCTTCTATAGCTTTACTGGTGATTTTAGGTTCTTCTTTAATTGTCTTTATATCTTCTCTAATTTCTAATATCTCTTGTTGGGTTTTTGTACTATTTAAATTTTGTGTTCTTATTTCCTCAGTTAGTTTTGCTAGTTTGTCATTAATTTCTGATATATTTTGGTCTCTTTTTGTAGAATCGGGTTCTTCAGATTTATTTAAAATGTTCTCAAAAACTGTTTTTGATAATTCAAGTTTTTCCATGTTAAGTTGCACTATTATGTCGTAAAGTCCGTGTACACTTATTGTTATCTCGTCCTTTATTGATTTCTTTAAATTACCAGAGAGTTTCATGTTTAATTCAGCTTTTCTAAGAAAATCTTTTGCTTTCTTAAGTAGTTCCTCAGGTGGTGGTAGGAGGTCTACTTTCACGTTTGTTTTCTCTAGGCTTTTCCTTTCCATGCTTGTTCTTGATGTGGACGGTATTGCGTCCGTGGACGATCTTGATGTTTTGGGTGTTCTAAACATCGTGGAGGTTTTAATTCGGTCCTCGTCAAAGAATAATACTATGTGAGGTTATGGTTCCCGAGTGTAGAGAGCTCGGGTTGTCACTTTGTATATGTAATATATATCTAGTAGTTATCTATACGCGGTGTATAGGTCCGCTGTCTATACAATTTCTTATCTACTAGAGTTTTAGGACTGTTTTGTCCTTTG
This sequence comes from Fabriciana adippe, assembly GCA_905404265.1. NCBI lineage: Eukaryota > Metazoa > Arthropoda > Insecta > Lepidoptera > Nymphalidae > Fabriciana > Fabriciana adippe. The sequence goes on from FR990003.1 coordinate 6,498,212, forward strand.
TAAGTATATTTTATAAGTTTTCAATATTAATATTTACACTTTTCTTTTTGTTTTAGGTGCAGTCGGATGATCCTGCTCAAAAACTTTCGTTTGACGCCTCGTACGGGTGGATCCGGTAAGTGGTTCGGGAATAATTTAGGTTTTTTGTTGATTTTGGGGTTTTAAGGGGTTAGGGATGGGGGTAGGTAAGGGGTTTGTATGGGGGACTTGTGGGAAAGGCCGAGACCTTTCAAATGAGCCCAAACTCGGGGTATTTTGGGCTAATTTTGACTGAGTTGGGCAAGTTTTTGTTAAAAGAGGGTTTTACGGGGTTAATTTTGAAGGATTTTAAAATTTTAATTTTTTATATAGTTAATTATGGGGTTTTCTATGACATATATTTTTTTGGCCAAAATCGTAGGACACAATTTTTAAATAAGTAGGTTTTTTGGGTTTTTAGGGGTTAAGGGTTTGTTCTAAAAATTTTATGGGGGATTCCAGGGGTGCGGCTCTCCAGCGCCTTTCACCCGACACCTATTTTTTCAAAATCGGTCAAGTAGTTCCCGAGATATTTCGATTTTTAGTAGAGGGGGGGTGAAGCTCGCGCGGGGGGTTGGGGGGGGGGAGGTCTCGTGGGTAGCCTTGGGGGTGTTGGGGGTGTTTCGGGGGGTAGGGGGTGATGGGGATGGTGAGGGTCCGGGGACTCTAGCTCAAACAGGGGGCAAGTTATAAGGGGTTAAAGATAGGGGAGATAGGGGTATACTGGGTATAGTAACTATTTATTTTAAAAAAATTTTACAAGTGTTTGCCCCTATGGCTCAGTGGGAGTGTGTATAGTCGTCAGTTCGATTTTTCTATAGATACTATGACTCTACTTGGTGACTCTACTTTAGGTGTCTCTACTATAGGTGACTCTATATAGATGATATAGCTCTACTATGGATGAGGGGTGTGCTAGAGGGGGGACGGGTACGTAACTCCGCGGGGGGGTATGGGTACGGGAGAAGGAACCTACTCGTAGAGGGGTATGGGTGAGGGGGGAAGGAAATGCTACTCGGTGAGGGGAACGTCAGGGGGGGGGAAGGGGTACGCTACTCAGAGAGGGGTAGCTGTGCAGGGGGGTAGGAATTTTCTAGAAGAGGGAAATAGTATTTTTAGGGCGAGGGAGGGGTATGCGCTACTCAGTGAGGGGTACGGGGGGAAGGAGATGCTATCCGGTGAGGGGTTGGGGGGTATACAAGGCGTGACAATATACAATTTGATGTAAATTTTCTAAGTCTTGATCCTTATGGATCAGTAGAAATTATACGTAATAGTGGGTTCGATGTATATGGTTCAATTTGAACTGTATGTCAATGAATTTAGGTTCAATTTAAATGAATTTTGTCCCAGCAAAATTATACTTTTTATAAAATTTTAAATTAATTATTCCTATTTCTTAAGTCTATGAACTTAAGGTTCAAGTTATATTAAATAAATCTTAAAAATACTTATACTAATAGTGTAATACTTATAATAGTATAATACTTATACTTATACTAAATAATAGTGTAATACTTATACTTATACTAAAACTTGGCAATGTCCAATTTTTTGACTCCTCCCTTTATACATCAAAAACATAAATTGTCCAACTTGTTGGTTTGTTGAAATCTATTTTATTAATTTTATATATATAAAGATTTTTATATTAATTCTAATTTTTTAAATTTTTTTATTTATATTTATATTATGTGTAAATAAATATTTAGTTTTTAGATTTTCCAAAAATTTATAATTTTGAATAATTTTTATTTTATGAGTGGAGCCAGGTGATGTCTGTAGTATGTAATATCCACTTTTTTAGGCTCCGCCTTTTTCGTATATTAAAAGTTGGTCAATTTCTGTTGGTTGATGTATCAATCTACACTTTTTAGCTCCTCCTACTATACAAATTACTTAAAAGTTGTGCGAATTATCTGTATGTTGAAGTTACTTAGTGATTTTATATATACAATTTTAATGGAATTTTTAATTTTACAATTTTTAATGAATTTACGTTCTATGATAAGTCAATTAAAATATATACACTATATATATTACTTCCAAATTTTTAAATTTTTACAAAATTTTAAATTTTTAATTGACAGGTAAACCCGAATGATTTGCCTTGTTGTCTAAAAGTTGATATTAATTTTTTCTATTCTACGTTTTATACATAATTTTACCTTATTCTATATATTGTCAATTTTCTCAGGAGTTTCTTGCTCGATTTTGATGGGGTTTTCTTTGTTGAGAAGTTCAGGAGTTCAGCTTTCCAGTGTAATAAATTTTTAGGGGGGTCGTCACTTCAAATTTCTAGATATTTCGTCTCAAAAACAGGGGTCTTTTTTTTGAGTTTTAGATGTTGAATATCTTCCGATCCAGTTTGAGAATCTATATGTGTTGCACCTTTCCGGAATCGCCGCGATGTCCTCTTTCTTCTGATGTATGTTTCAACTCTCCGTCGCTCTCCGCGGCGAAAAGAGGAAATTTTTCTAACTTGTTTTTTTGACTTTTTAAGGTACTTCCCGGTATCGTAAAAATCCGAGAGTGGTGTCAAAAGATGGGTCTTTTCTTGCACTTTATAACGCACTAAAGAAAGTTTGGGGTCGTCGCGACAAATCGAGCGCCGCACGCGAAAAACTAAAATTTTTATCAACTTTTTCAGTTTTTTTTCGTCAAAAACAGTCCAAATTTTGAGTTTTAAAATCCGAATTTTTGCTTATATCACTTAGTGTCACTTTTCACATCGATTGGGAATGTTTTTCATCCAATTTTGTCACTTTATACCACTTTTTGCGATTTTTAAAGTATTTCGCGTTCCGTTATAGCTAGCGGAGCGCGGTTTTCGACGTTTGGACGCGTGCGCTCGCCTCCGCAGGTGGAGCGGGACTCAGGAGTAGGTAGTTATAGTTATTATTAAACAAAAAGCAAATGTTTTGCATCATTTTTGCAATTACTGATCGGTTATTTTTCCACGATTAACTTTGGTTAGTATAAAATTGAAAATATATATTTTTGAGAATATTCTGTGTTCGAGTCCCAGTTTAGACCAGAGATAATAATTCGTTTTTTTCTGTGAAGAAATTGTCAGTAACATCCCGAAGTTGGGAATTTGACAATGCTTCACCTTACCTCAAAGAACGCCTCAGAGAGAACGTTTTTTATGGAATATGCAAACACCACAAACTCTTTTTCCGTGCCATTTCCGTGCCATTTGAGATTTTTTATTTTAATTCAGGCTAAATGAGCCCATCGTTGCAACTTTTAAGAGCTTTGAGAGCAGTTGTGCTATAAGTTGGAACTGCGCTCTCAGGTCCTCTTTGTGTAGAATGCTGGCATTTTTGGTGTAGTATGCCAGAGAGAGATTTCCTCTTTTTCTCACGGTGCTCTCACGTGATGTTGGTGTGAGATCCTGACGTTATCGGTGTAGGTTGCCAGCTTCCCGATTGGTTTCTTTGGCTTCCTATGCTGGCACATTTGGTTTAGGATGCTAGCGTTCTGATTAACTCTTCGTCTTACCATCTTTAGTCATTGTAGTATATTATAGCCCTATTTAAGGGGTTCGGTTCTTCCTTCTTCCAACTTTTCTGGTTGTACGAGACCGCCATGTGATTGGCGGCGTTGCTCCATGGTTTGTTGCCCCTAATGTATTCTGATGTTGTAATGCTTTCAGCAAACCCTTGTTTCCAAGTTCGAAAGGCTTGTCTGATATTTCACATGTTGTAAGGTGCGTTTTCCCAGTTTCTCTCACAACCGCTATATATAGGCGTTTTGCAAGTGGTATCTGGTTTCTTTGGTTGGTGAGAGGTTTGGTATAATAACCTGTCCCGTGTCGGCTCCTGTCCTATTTGTCTTCCTTGTAGTTTTCACTTTTAGCTTCACCAGGCTTATCGGTGTTTGGAGCTGTTTGTGGCTTTGTTCACGTCCCGCTTCGTAAGCCTACTGTTATCGCCATGGCAGGTATCTTCTGTTGCAGACGTTCTGCGCTACTTTTCTCACGTTACTAGGATATGTGGTATTATGTTTCTGGGGATCTCTCCCGATCATATGCGCAGCAGACTGCCGATAGTATAAGCTGATGTAAATTACTTTCGTGTACGGCAGTTCGTTACGATGAATGAATTATATATTAATGGTAAATATTCGACCTAATTCTTTAATTTCTATCCACAAGTCACAACCTTTGCTAGATGCCGTTCCAAGGTCTAGTTTAATCTTTTCACCATTCCATCAGACAGCAGATAATTCAAGCATATTGTACTCTTATATTATAATCTTACAAACTTCTTGAAGCACATGTGATTTACAGTTTCTTCTTTGATCGCTGTCATTTAATTACCAAACAATTTGTGATTCTGAACCTGTAGCATTATAGATTTTAACCTATTGTGCGTAATTAAATGTTTCTTGATCTGGAATAGCAAAAGCATTGGGCCTTATTGTTAAATAATTAATCCATAATAAACTGAATTCTCACTTGATCTGGTCGAATCGCTTGCCAAGTTATTAATCGGAAATGGTCCCGATTTATTGGCCTTAAATTAATTGCCCAAAGAAGATGGCGGCGAATTTGACTTCGGCCCCCGGCGGCATAAGTGCACGCTACGCCACTGCCCGGAAAAGTGTAAGGTTCTCGTGGGATAGATTTGTTATTGTCTAGGGACGAACCCAAAGCGAAGCGAGGATGAGTCGCTAGTAATATAATAATAATATTAGTATAGATAATTCCTTAAACACTAATAATATTTGAATGTAAGTTTTATATTTATTTAATTAATTTTCAAACTCACCAATCTATGTCCTAAATAAAAGCCAGCCTCCTCAGTCGCGACTATTGGCATGTTTGTTAGAGACACGTGGAATCTGAAAAAAAAAAACGTGTGTGTGTACGTTATGTACGCACGTAAGAAGTTATACTTCTTTGGTGTAACAGAACAAAAATAGCTAAAGATTTCATCCCGTATGTCAAAACTCTCTGTTTGTAAAAGCAATGCAGCTATCATCATGTCGCTTTTCGGCTGTCGGTGTGCGCGCGCATCGTAAAAATTTTACTCTCATATTTTCCAAACGTCCCAAAAGAAGTATAAATTCAAAAATAAAAATTGCTTTAGACAGTATCTTCAATGTAACATCAGCTCCTATACACGAGGCCATTATCAGACTTATATTTATATAAACGGCTGGACCGATTTGTATGAAATTTAGTACAAGGATAGACTAATAATAATGACCTCCCGATCGACTTTGGCCACGGCGGCCAGCCTCAATGAGTCTTTTATTATATGTATAAATGTATGACAAATGTGGAACACATTTTGCAAATCGATGACACCTTAAAATAGATAATTCAGCCCTTTTTAACGTCCCACAGCTGGGGGTGGGCTTCCCTTTACTATAAGGGATATAAGGCCATAGCCCACCACGCTGGCCAAATGCGTGTCGACTCACCTATCTCTAACGATGGTCAGTTTGAAGGTGGCGCGGAGATGCGGCTCGTCGAGGCAGGGGAAGGCCGAGCGCGCGTGCGTCAACCAAAACCGAGATACTGCACAGCGACTGGATATAATTTAATATCTCTTAATACCTTTATTTATTTATTTTTTATTATTTATAAATACTTTTAAAATAAAACTATCTTTTCGGATTATTTCGCGGATTTATTTAGATTTTTGGTTCCCGACGTTTCGAATGCTTTACAGCAATCATGGTCACGGGACTGAGGTGTTAGACATCTCAAAGGCGTTATATACTTGTTACAAAATAAATCGTTACAAAATAAAAATTACAAAATCAAAATAAATCCGTGAAATAATCTGAAAAGATAGTTTTATTTAAAACTAGCAACTCACCCTCGCTTCGCTCGGGTTCGTCCCTAGTTAGGTTTTAACGTTTAGCTCAGAGATAAAATATTTTCCCGCAGTAAAAACTATCCTATATGTTGACCCGGATAAACAGCTATCATCATACCAAATTTTATCAAAATCTGTCCAGTGGTTTTCCCGTGATGCGGTAACAGACAGACAGACAGACAGACAAAAATTGTAAACACTATAGATTTGGCTTCTGTATCGATAATAAAGTCTATTTCAATAAGATTTTCCAAAAAATATTTAATGTACAGATTCGGCTCAGTTACAATTTTATTATATGTATAGATGTCAAATATTCGCGTAAATCTAAGAAAGTATTAACTTACTGTCTATTAGTTCCCGCCAAGAAAAATCCTCTTTGCTTATCGCTGCGCTCTAACTTCGTGATAAATCGAAGACTCAATGTATAGTTGAATTTACGTCGTAGTTTTTCCTAAAAAAAATAATATTTTTTATTATTTATAAAAAAATATTAAAAAAGTAATAAGCAAATAAATAGACAATTTGTTTTATGTAATACTAGCGACTTATCCTCGCTTCGCTTCGAGTTCGTCCCTAGACAAAAATAAATCTATCCCACGGGAACTGTACATTTTTCCGAGATGATATATAGGCTATAGCATTCCTCAGTTAACGGGCTATCTAATGCAAAAAGAATTTTTCAATTCGGATTAGCAGTTCCTGAGATTAGCGCGTTCAACCAAACGAACAAACAAACAAACAAACAAATAAACTCTTCAGCTATATAATATGAAAGTATAGATTACTTCAATATTTATAGTAAATACACCAAAAACATCTTAGTGAGGTCAAAACGAATCAAACGAGCCCCAACTCGAAGGTATTGAAGTACTAGTTATTGAAGACTTCCACTATCAGCTCTTGCGATTAGCAATAATAAAGATGTTCAACACTTGTAAAATTGCTAAATTTTACAACAAATTAAATTATTATTTTTCTTCATATATATACTCTTCTATCTTCCAAAACTTATAAAATAGAAAAAAAATAAAAAAGTTTTTAAGGTAAACTGAAAATATTGAAAAACTTACCTTTTTACCGAAACTTGCCCTAATTTACCCTATTAATGGAACTTACCTTAAATTCGATATACGTCTGGTCAGCCGGAGGGTAATCTAATGATTTAACGACTTTAGGCCCTAAAGAGCCCCCAGTTTTAAATAACGCTCTCTCTGTCACATTCATGTCACGGACATTTAAAACTACGAAAGTAGTATCTCTATCCACTTTGAAATCTATAGAAACTTCACCTGTAAATAAAAATAAAAACAATATTTTATTATAAAAATCTTATTTCCTTTTTTTTCTGTAAATTACTAAGATATTGCGACGGGTTTGCTGAGATAAATAAATATGTTGGGACATTAACACACAGCACCATCTAGTTCCATGGTAAGCTACGAGGCTTGTGTTATGGGCACCGGATAGTTGATACACTACACATATATAACTTTAAATACATACATATTATAAACATAAACACCCATGACTGGAGTACAAGCATTCGTGCTCATCACACAAATGAATGACACCAGTGGGACTCGAACCCGCGACCGCTGGCACAGCAAGCAGGGTTACTACAAACTGAGCCAAACGTATCGTCAAATGTTATATAGTTATTTCCCATACAAATTTTGACACTTCATTTTACTCATTCATATAGTTAGGGGTTATTTACGTCATTATGGGAATAGGCTGTCAAAATTTTAGTTCTTCAGATGATTATAATATTAAATACTAACGGCTCACCCCCGCTTTGCTTGAGTTCGCCTCTAGGAAAACAAAAACAAACCTATCCCACGGGAACCGTACATTATTCGGGGATAAAAAGTAGCATATGTGTTATTCCAGATCTATCTCTGTACCAAATTTCATCCAGATCCGTTCAACCATTCTGGCATGAAAGAGTAACAAACATACATCCATACATCTATACATCCATACTCACAAACTTTCACATTTATAATATTAGTATAGATTATATGTAAATTCTAATATATCTCAATACCATAGGTTTACTGGAAGAGATCTCTTCTAGAGAAGTCCACCTTACAAACAAACATTGTATTTTAATTACTGTATTTATTTTTAAGTTCAATAAAATATCATATATTCACTTAAATTACTTATCTATATATCTATACAGATAAATAAAATTGGAGTGTCTGTTTGTAATATTCAAATAACCGCTTTTTACTAAATGCATATGGATGTATACACGGTACACATACCAAAACAAGATTTTTTACAATTTGTCTGTCTGTCTGTTTATTCCGGCTAATCTCCGAAATGGCTGGACCAATTTTAACGGGACTTTAACTGGCATATAGCTGATATTATAAGGCGTAACTTAGGCTACTTTTATTTTATAAAAAAAATAGGCTCCCACGAAAAAAAATTAAAACCAAATTAATTAATTAATTAATTTTGATTTTGCTGTGTGGTGGCGGCTTTAGAATACAATCCACCACCCCTGTCACTCCCGTGGGTGCCGTAAGAGCCGGCTAAGGGATTCATTTAGCAGAGCACCTGCTTCACTGGTGGTAGATGCAAATCGACCGGGCTGGTACCACCGTGCAGTTGCGAAACATCCGCCACAGTGATCTGGCGTATGTCGGATCGCGTTCCGGAGTCAGCGCTGTATAGCCGGCAAGTGGGTAGGATTTTGTAGCGAATGAGGGTCCGATTAGTCTAAAAAGCATGTTCTAAATGGCATCAGTCGGCCCGTCGGCCAGGGAGACCTGTAGAAACGGTGGTGCCGCTGGCCGCCCGCGGCATAGTACAGGGGCCCGATTGGGACTAACCACCCCAGGAGGCTGCCCCACCAGGCCGCGCATAATCTTGGAGTAGCTCGTCGTGCCGGATGGTAACCGGATGTGGGACCCGGCGACTACTTCCGGGGGGGGGTACGGGAGCCCTTCCGTCCGACGGACCGGCCTGTGTCATTGCATGCACTGTAGGTATAGTGACTAGCTACCATTTTTCCCTTTTCTGCTATAACATCTTGCCGCTTTTTTTGTGCTCCGTTTTTTTTCTATCCTCTCCGTCCTATTATGACAGCGCAAATTCCACATTCAGGTTTTACAGCGGCAACTTCTAAACCCTCCCACACAAAAACGTCATTTGGGGTTGAGTTCGCCAACATCCGCGGGCTCCATTCCAACCTCAATGCCGTACATCAACACCTTGAGACCGTAAGACCTGCAATGCTTTTCCTAACGGAGACTCAGATACTTCCCCCCGCAGACATGTCATACCTACAGTATCCCGGCTACATCCTCGAGGAAAATTTTGTCGGAAAAGCTGGAGTGTGCTTGTTTGTCGGGGAGGGTCTCTGTTGTCGCCGATTGCGCTGTTTGGAAGACCCCTCCTTTTCTGTCCTATGGGTACACGTTGATCAAGGTTCCATTAATTGTGTATACGCGTGCCTTTACCGTTCCCACACTGGAGATAATGAGACAACTCGACTCTTTGATTATCTCAGTCAGGCGGCAGATGATGCGCAGGAGCAGTTCCCGAATGCGGAATTGGTGTTTCTGGGGGATTTTAATGCTCATCATGAGACTTGGTTGGGTTCCTCAAAAACAGACCACGCGGGACGAACTGCTCACGCTTTTGCTCTCACGCATGACCTGACACAGCTGGTACTCCAGCCCACCAGGATACCTGACATTGTCGGTCAAGCGCCCTCCTTACTAGACCTTCTGTTGACAAATGACCCAACTAGATACAACGTGAAGGTCGGAGCGCCTTTGGGCTCCTCTGACCACTGTCTAGTTAGTGCTACTGTGCCATATGTCACTCCCCCACGTCCTGTGGAGGTGAAGCGACGGTTATGGCACTACTTATCAGCAGATTGGGATGGCTTACGTGATTTCTTTGCGTCTGTCCCTTGGTCGTCACGCTGTTTTGGTGAGAGAAATGCGTCCGAGAGTGCACTCGCTATCGCTGACGAAATACTGTTGGGAATGGAATATTATATTCCCTTTAGTGATGTTGTCGGCGGGAGTAGAGTTCGCCCTTGGTTCAACCGCGAATGTACCGATGCAGTAGAGCAGAAACAGTCGGCTTATCGTGCTTGGACAAGGGCCCGCTCCTTTCGTGATCCCAATGTCAAATCTCTCAAAGCTGCCTATAATGCGGCTACCAAAGCATGCAAGAGGGCTTACATTAGAGCAGATACTCAGCGCGTAGCACGATTTGATCAAGAACTTCTTTCGCACCCTACGGGAAGCCGTAGCTACTGGCGACTGACCAAAGCCGTGCAACGCAACTTCTGCCAGCCTTCGCTGCCCCCGCTTCGATATCCTGATGGATCCCTGGCCCATGACGCACAGGAGAAAGCAAATTTATTGGCCTCTATCTTTGCGGCCCATTTCCATCTCGACGACTGTGGTGCCCAACCTCCCACTATACCCTATTGCGGCACAGCTATGCCTGATATACAGATTAGACAGCGTGATGTACGGGCATTACTACAGTCGATCGACATCCGGAAAGCAAGTGGTCCTGATGGTATCCCAGCGATTGTACTCAAAAATTGTGCAGCAGAATTGGCTTCAGCATTGACGCGCCTGTACCGAACCTCCTATTCTTCGGGGATTGTGCCAAAGGCTTGGAAGGTGGCGAACGTTCAGCCGATCCCTAAAAAAGGTGACCGATCTGACCCTGCCAACTATCGACCCATAGCCATCACCTCAGTACTCTGTAAGGCGTTCGAGCGGATCATAAACTCGCAACTCGTCCGCTACCTAGAGGGTCACTCCCTTATCAATGATCGTCAATATGGTTTTCGACCAAAACGTTCGACGGGTGATCTTCTAGCTTTTATGACACATCTATGGGGCGAGGCTATGGACAAGCATGGCGAATCGATGGCCGTTAGCCTTGATATCTCGAAAGCCTTCGATAGGGTTTGGCACCGTTCTCTTCTTTCCAAGCTTCCGGCCTACGGTCTACCTCCTCGCTTGTGCGACTGGGTGGCTGACTTCCTGCATGAGCGCAGTATCCGTGTTCTCTGCGATGGACAAGCTTCTAGCTTCCTACAGGTGAATGCTGGTGTGCCTCAGGGGTCTATCCTATCACCAACACTCTTTCTTCTGCATATCAATGACATGTTATCCCTGGGTAACATTCATTGCTATGCAGACGATAGCACTGTTCACGGTCGATACTTTGGCCATCTCGCCGCAAATCGAACCGAGATTGAGAATAGGAGAACCGAACTTGTCCGTGAACTCGACGATGTCTTGTACCGCGTTTCAGAATGGGGTTCAAAGAACCTGGTCGAGTTCAATGCCAAGAAGACGCAGGTATGCGCGTTCTCGGCTAAAAAATCTCCATTCCTTTGTCTTCCCTCTCTTCAGAACACACGCCTTACGATGCAGGATGGCATCAACATCCTCGGAGTTAATATCCGTAGCGATCTGAACCAAAAAAGCCATATCGAGAGTGTCATTTCGTTAGCCTCACGTAAACTCGGGGTCCTGAACAGGGTAAAGCGGTTCTTCTCGCCTGAGCAGCTATGCCTTCTGTACAAGACTCAAGTGCGCTCATGCGTTGAGTACTGCTCTCACCTCTGGGATGGCTCTGCTAAGTACTTGTTAGATGCTCTTGATAGACTTCAACGCCGTGCTGTCCGCATAATTAATAAAGCTGAGGCTACTCAAACCTTGAATCTCTGCAATTGCGTAGAGATGTTGCTTCACTAGCCGCTTTTTACCGCCTATATTACGGCGAGTGTTCTGAAGAGCTCTTCCATCTTATACCCTCCTCTCCTTTCCTCTCCAAGACCACATGTGCTGGTCGGAAATTCCATCCTCACACGGTACTACCCATACCATCTCGTACCAAAAGGTTTGGTAACTCCTACCTGTGCCGCACTATTGGGAAATGGAATTCATTACCGTCTCACGTGTTTCCCTCCTCCTACAATCCTGGGTCTTTTAAACGGAGCGTGAAAAAGCACGTATGCGGGCCGACAAGGTGAGGTTGATCGGTGTCGAGATCATGTCCCGGAACCGATGGATTTCATTCCTGGACTCCACTGTCGCTTACCATCAGGCGTCACGGAGTCATCTTGTCGAGCGACAATAAAAAAAAAAAAACCAACCAATACCAACAGAGTCTTTAAAAATATATTGAAAATTACTTAAATATTCCTAATTTTCTGTTTGCTTATTGAAGAAAAAAAGCTTAACTGATTTTAACGGAACTTTTACTACTGGATAGAGAAATTTGTGGAACTGTAAACAGACGAGAATAAAACTCACCCCTCAGTTCTCCCGTCGTCAAATTAGGGTGTAACCATAGGCTATAGTGCTTCGGTATCAAAAACGTGGGTAGTCTTGCGCCGCGCCATGGATACACCATACCGTTACTTGCTATCCTTTCCCTGTTAAAAAAAAAAAAACAAATATATACATACATACATACAAAAAATTGTAATAGTGTAATTATCAATTTATATTAGAATTATATTAGAATTATTATAATCTAACTGATATACTTTCGGCAATATTCCTTAGGACTGAGGCATTTTCTGAACTGCTGATAGAGTTGTTGATAAACAATTAAGTGTATTTCTAAATACTCATATGGAAAAAAGGGGTTTGAAATTAAATATTTTTTTATGTTCTCTGAAATGTCAAGGGTGAATTTCATTTCCCTCTTGCTTACACAGTGAATGAAAGCATTGTGAGGAAACCTGCATATCTGAGAGACCCTCTGAGATAGAGTTAACAAAAAATCTACAAAATACGTTCCGTGTGTAACCACGGTAATGGACGTCTTCGCTTTGAGAAATTTCAAGATTTTAGGAATTAAATACAAATTATCTCCCTGCTCAAATTACTTGGGGTCGGCGCAGTAAGTCCTTCTTCCATTCTCCCCTATTACTCATCATCTCATCATTCACCCCTTTCCCTTCCATGTCCTGTCTCACACAATCTATCCATCTTTTGTTCTGTCTTCCTCTACCTCTCTATCCATCTACATTCATTTCCATCATCTTCTCCTCACATACGTTTCATTCATTTAAACTTATAATCTATACTAATATTATAAAGCTGAAGAGTTTGTTTGTTTGTTTGTTTGGTTGAACGCGCTAATCTCAGGAACTACTAAGCCGATTTGAAAAATTATTTTTGCGTTGGATCGCCCGATAACTGTGGAAGGCTATAGGCTATATATCATCCCGGAAAAATGTACGGTTCCCGTGGGATAGATTTGTTTTTGTCTAGGGACGAACCCGAAGCGAAGCGAGGGTGAGTCGCTAGTTGCTAATAAGGGTGAGTGCCTGGCGATCTGTAATACAGGTTCTTTCTCACCTAGTACAGACACCAGTCTCTCACAAAGGCTTCTATTACTGTTAGTTGTTAAGTTTATTTATGATATTACAACCTTCCTCCTCCATATTATTCCTCCTCTTCACATGTCCATACAAACTCAGACAATTTCTTTTTAACTTCTCTGTCACTGGCACAACTTTCAAGCTTTCTCTTATGTTATAGATTAAATAAAAAACTTAAAAAAAAAAGCCGACTTCCAGGCACTGAAAAATAAAAAATAACTAAACAGGGGTTTTCATTTAGAATAGATACTTAATCAGATATTTTCGAAGTCGGTGTGCTTTGATTTGTATTGGCTGGCACCGACTTCGAAAATATCTGATTAGGTATCTATTCTAAATGAAAACCCCTGTTTAGTTATTTTTTACTTTTCAGTGCCTGGAAGTCGGTTTTTTTTTTAAGTTTTTATTTTTCCATTTTTAGTGTAGACGTAATAAGCAGGTAATTTGTAATTTATAAGAAGAAAGATTTTTATTAATAAAAACATATTTGATTTAGCCATTTATTTAAAAACCGCTTGACCGATTTCGATAAAATTTATATGGGACCACCGGGAAAGAATACCCTTTGAAACAAAAATAGAATTTTCCAAATCGGTTCAGCCGTCTTCGAGTAATCCGTGAACATACATAAAAAAAAGGAAGAAAAAAGATTCCGACGAATTGAGAACCTCCTCCTTTTTGGAAATCGGTTAACAAAATCGCATTGAAATCGTTTCGTCATATAAGAATAATAATTAATTTAAGCAATTTTGAAGCGTACCTTTTAAAAATATTGGTATATAGACGGACATAAACACAATCAATTACCAATGTTTGTATTCAGCCCTTTTTAACGTCCCACTGCTGGGGGTGGGCCTCCCCTCAATACGAGAGGAATCAGGCCGTAGTCCATCACGCTGGCCAAGTGCGGATTGGCAGACTTTACATGTTTTTCGAAAATTTGCTAGGATTTTCTAAAATATGCAGGTTTTCTCACGATGTTTTCCTTCACCGTAAGACAAGTGATAATCATGTTGGAAATGATTTGCACATAAAAATATCAGAGGTGCGAGACCCGGGATTGGAACCCGCTTCACTCGGTTTCCCAAGCGAGCGCGTTACCACTGGGCTACCATTTCCTTACCAATGTTTGATATCTATATATTAATACGTGAAGAGAAAACTTTGAATCCTTTTTTAAGCATATTGCATGTACGGAGGAGGATGAGCTTTGGCAAAGTTAAAGTTTATATAGAGAAGGGCTGCAGAAAGTCAAAATTTATTGACTTCCTTTTACCCGCGGATCCGCTTGCGTATTTTATTTATATATAATTACTTCACTCCTAAAAGATGTAGTATAATGTTAGATAACCTTCATCAATACTATACGAGTACTTACATAATATATAGATGAAAAGTTTATTTGTCTATACGTGCAAATCTCTGAATGTATGGACCCGTTTGGAAATTCTTTCGGATTTTATAGGTTATCCATATAACTTTGAAAAAAATAGCCTCAATATCGATCAAACTTAATTAATTATGGTTGATTTTCAACCACGCGGCGATCACTGGTACGTACTTATTAGCTGATGTCGCATTCTCTTCGGATCCTGTGGGAGTCTGGCCAGGAAGCAAGTCATTTTCTACTGCACAGGGACATTCTAAAAAGAAATACCACAGTTATTACCTATAGAATAAATAATAATAATAACAATATCATTTATTTTCAGATTTTTTCGCGGATTGATTTTGATTTTTGGTTCCCGAAGTTTCGATTGCTTTACAGCAATCATGGTCACGGGAGAGACTAAGGTGTTAGATGTCTCAAAGGTATTATATAGTTGTTACAGACAACCTACCCACAAATAACAAAACGATTTCCTAAAACTTGAAAATTGGCACCAAAGTACTTTACAATATTTGTTAATTTCAACCATCAAGAATCATATTTTGTTAGTAAAGACACAAAATAACCTAATGTTAGTAGCACTCTTAACCTACTTAATCCTAAAGTCCAGCGTCGGACTGGCCATATAGTTGAGGTGGCATTTGTCAGCCAGGCCCCAGCCTGAGCGCCCCCCCCCCCCCCCCCCCACGGCCAAGCAATGAACCCCGCAAGCCACCTGGTACCACCTGGATAGGTACGATAGGGGGCCCAGTTCTTGCGACCAACATGTAAACTAGATCAGATAGTTCGTTCGTACAATTAGAGAGAAATGAAATAGAGATAGATAGAGAAGTTAAAAATTATGATTAAATCCATTATCTAGTCTCGGGTCGAGGGTTTGTGTAGCCACCCGGGCCCTTCCAGCCCAGCCCGACCATTTCCTAAAACATATCTAAGACAGGCTCGATTTGTCAGCACATGCACTATTTGACAATGGTTTAGATACTGACAATCAAACCTGTCAACAAATGCCCTCATGATGCCATTGGAACTGGCCCAATAAAGTACTTGGACAACCAAGCTTTGCTTGAGGTTTCTTGTACGGTTTTCACATAAGTATTGTGTTAAGCTTATGGATACCAGATAGTTGATACACTACACATATATAACTTTAAATACATACATATTATCTAATCTAATATATTTAAACGAGCAATTCTTGTATATTTATTTATTTATACCAGCGATCTCGAAAACGTCTCTAACGATTACGCTGTATGTGGGGGTTTTCGGGGGCGAAAAATTTATCTAGATTAGTCATATGTCTGGGAAAACGTGTATTTTCAAGTTTTCATGGGATTTTCTTTCGCATTATTCCACGCAAAATTTATTAATAATTTCACACACTGGAGCATGAACATCACGGTCAAGCGGCCAAGGCGCAAGATTGACTTCCACAGGTGTTCGGGCTCGAATCCCGGTCGCATACAAAGATTTTACTTTTGTTTTTTTTTTTTGTATTTATTCAAGTCTTTAGTATTTTTTTGTTTTTAAGCAAAATTAAAGAGAAAATTGTACTTTTGACCAAAAACTCCGTGCGAAGCTAGGTCGCCCAGGTACTAAATATAAATACCCACGACTTAAGCACAAACAATCGTCCTCATCACTCAAACGAATGCCCCCAGCGGGACTCGAACCCGCGACCACTGGCACAGCAAGTAGGGTCACAAACTGAGCCAAACGTGTCGTCAATAACAAAAAAAAACAGTATTAACTAACCGGGTTGTGGTGTCGCATATACCACTAGTAGGGCAGTCGCAAACATTGCTGAAAATACCAATGCTGCCAAACATAATGCTCGTCTTTGAGAACACACGGCTACCGGCGCATCGCCTATTTCGCGTGCTTCTCTTGCTTTATCTGTATCTGAAATTAAAAAAAAATATAGATAGCTACATATTATACACACACACACACACACACACACACACACACACACATATATATATATATATATATATATATATATATATATATATATATATATCTAATATATAAAATTCTCGTGTCACAGTTTTCGTTGCCATACTCCTCCGAAACGGCTTGACCGATTTTGATGAAATTTTTTGTGCTTATCCGGTATCTATGAGAATCGGCCAACATCTATTTTTCATCCCCCTAAATGTTAGGGGTAGTCCACCCCTAATTTTTTTTTTATTTTTTAGACAAAATTTTTAATTTCTATTTTTTTATGATACAACCCAACCCTTATTTTTTAATAGCCATTTTAGTAATAGGAAATTATTTATATGGCAAAACAACGTTTGCCGGGTCAGCTAGTACATATATATATATATATATATATATATATATATATATATATATATGTATATATAAATAATCTATTATAATGAGAGAAATCATATACTTCATCTAAGCAGATTAATAATATTGAAGTGTCTGTTTGTAATGTCGAAATAACAGTTTTGTACTAAATGCATAGAGAATACACATAGAGTAGGCAACTGCCATTCAGTACTGTAAGTGGTGGTGAGGCGTGGAGGAAAAAAGATAGAAATAAATCTATACTAATATTATAAAGAGGCAGGATTTGATTGTTTGTGTGTTTGTTTGTTTGATAGGCTCCGAAACTATTGAACCGATTATGATGAAATTTGATAAGAAGATAGTTTGAGATCCTGGGAAGGATATAGGATAGTTTTTATCCCGGAAATCATCCCTTAAGGGAGTGAAAATGGGGATGAAAATTTGTATGGGGAATCAACCTAGGGACGAACCCGAGCGAAGCGAGGGTGAGTCGCTAGTATATTATAAAAATAAAAAACCCGACTGCATAAAAGCTAACTAAAAAGATGAAAAACAAGTTGATGAAGGAATAAAGTATTACGCAGTTTTTTTAGATTTTTTTTGTATGTATTTAAGTTTTTTGTTTTTTTTTTTAATCTAAAAAATATGATATAACAAAAAATAATTCCGAGCGAAAATCGGGCGTCCAGGTACTACTACTATTACTAATTTTATGAATTAACACGCACAATTCTTATTGCCCACTAAAAATGGTAAATTTATTACAGTAACTACATTCTAATTCTCTAAAAATTATATTAAAAAGAATTAAAAATAAAAGGAGATAGAAAGAGGTCTGTAAAAGACTTCTTTCTTTCGGCCGATCCTTTTTTATTACCTATGAGATTAGAATTATCTATACAGGTAAATAAAATTGAAGTGTCTGTATGTAATGTCAAAATAACAGCTGTTTACTGAATGCATATGAATGTATGTACGGTACTAATAAAAAGGAAACAATTTTTAAAATTTTTGTCTGTCTGTCTGTTCCGGCTAATCTCCGAAACATCCGGACCAATTTTGACGAGACTTTCTCTGGTCGATAGCTGATGTTATAAGGAGTAACTTAGGCTACTTTTATTTTAGAAAAATAATCAGGGTTCCGTGTTAAAAAATTTAAACCCATGAAATTGTGAACAAATCGTACCTAGGGACGCACTCGAGCGAAGCGAGGGTAAGTCACTTGTTTATTATATTTGTGACAATCCCAAATTATAGTAATTTATGGGTAGATGCCTTCTCCAATATTTTTTTGTTTCGTGGCTTCTGGGAGTGCCATTTGTGTCGAAAACGTTAGTCTTTCCTGCGGCTATGTTTTCAATATAGCATTAAAAACGAAAATAAGATAACCGCGAAAAAAAACAAAAATATAGTCTATTTAACGTTTAGTATAGATTTCTCAGAGATGAGATATTTTCCCGCAGTAAAAAGTATCCTATATGTTGACCCGGATAACCAACTATCATCATACCAAATTTCATCAAAATCTGTCCAATGGTTTCTTCGTGATACGTTCCCAAACAGACAGACAAAAATTCTAAAAACTATAGATTCGGCCTCTGTATCGACAATAATTACTATTTCAATAAGATTTTCCAAAAAATATTTAATGTACAGATTCGGCTTGGTTAAAATTTTAAGAATCTAAGAAAGTATAAATATTCATTTAGAAGCACAAACTTGAAAATGAGCATTTTTCATACTATCTCGTCGAAAAGGCTCTTAAAAGATTGCAGTGCGCTTACATATCACCTTGAAAGTTGAAGAGCTTCGTGAAAACCGCTTGTTGGATGTTTTTCTTTAATTCATAGGGTTGCTACTTTTGTATAATTTGAAAACAATAACTTAGGTTATAGGTTCAATTCTAGCCTGAAGTAAATTTTTCCATTTAATAAAATATAAAAATGTTCTAATGACAGTTTTCGGTCACAGCATATCTCACTTCACAGAAAAAAGGCAGTGGTAGGCGGTAGCCCAGTGGTAATGCGCTCGTTTGGGAAACCGAGTGAAGCGGGTTCAAATCCCGGGTCTCGCACCTCTGATATTTTCATCTGCGAATCATTTCTAACATGATTACTACTTGCCTTACGGTGAAGGAAAACATCGTGAGGAAACCTGCATGTCTGAGAGAACCTAGCAAGTTTTCGAAAGACGTGTAAAGTCCGCCAACCCGCACTTGGCCAGCGTGGTGGACTATGGTTTGATCCCTCTCGTATTGAAGGGAGGCTCGTGCCCAGCAGTTGGACGTTAAAAAGGGCTGAATACATACAAAACATACATACATATCTCACTTAAGCCATCTGCAGAAGAGTTTCACTCTCTATTCCTTGTTCCCTCATGTCTAATGGACCTTCAAGATAACCAATGAAAGATCAAGGACAAAACAGACACGCCTATTTTTACAGAAAACCCTTATAGTTATTGGGCTGTAGACTTGACTTGATCTGGGTCTCGAACCCAGGACCTTGGGATCTACAGCCATACATGGTAGCCATTAGACCAGTAAAGTAGTAAAAGTGGTTATATTTAAACTATCCACTACTAAAAAATGAAAAAAATAAAGATATCCGCCCAACTGCGACTCTGTGTATCTGTGTATCTGCAGAAATCGAAGCTACTACCTTTAGCAAAAGTAGATACCTATCAGTCAAAAACATACACGGAGTTAGGGCTGTTTTAAAAGAACATCTAAAAAATACTCACCAGCCAAAAATGCCACGTCATCAAGATCTTGGTCAACCATGTTACGCCAGGCGGCCGCTGCGCAAAAAAAGATAAAACTCAATAAAAGTTAACGTTAATTGGACCGACTTCAAAAAGGAGGGAGTTCTCAATTTAAGTATATAATTTTCTATTAACGTATTTAATATCTTCGTTTATTGCCAATTGATTTTAATAATTAGTTTTAGAAGAGTAGTTATTTCTAAAAAAATTCAAGAATAATTTGTCCCAACTTGTTTTAGATTCAAAATACACTTTATTCAAATAGACTTTTACAAGCACTTTCGAAACGTCACTTTTGAAAAAAAAAATGTCAGTATGTAAATTCATGAGGAATCTATCACCAGCTCGAAAAGCAGTTCTGCTGAGAAGAAAACTCAATAAAACACAACAAATAATAAGCCTTTACCGTGTTAATGAGTATAACGGTAAACTACACAATAAAAATAGAACCTCCACGAATTCAGACGTTTTACGTAACTCATAAACAAACATACAAAATTTTGACCGATGAAATAATTGTTAGGTTCAAGAAAGAGACAGCTCTTGCTGTGCTATAATTACAGAACTCAACAAAAAAAGGGTTCGGTTTAAACTTTTTTCTACTATTTTGTAAATTTTTGTATTTTTTTTGTAATTCAATATGATATCAAACGTTGATAAAAATGTATATATAAATATATTTGTTTCCATTTATTTATAAATAATCATTTAAACTATGGATTTTTGATCAACCGTTCTGCTAGATACAAAAGTAAACTTTTTCAGGCCATATGTATTTTTTTTGTCTAACTTATCGATAAATCTATCGAAATTTCATACTCTGTTATCAAAGTCAAAATTCGCGTTGACCTATGTTATTTTTATAATTATATATTCACCTTATTTCGCTCTGTCTCGCTCGCTCTCCTGTTATTAGTATTTTGAACCAATGAAATTATTTACTTCTAGAAAGAGACAGCAAGAATGAATGACCTTATTTCGCTCTGTCTCGCTCGTTTTCATTTGATTAGCATTTTATTGGTACGTTTTTCAAACTCACCCTTAGCGGATCCGTTACGATCGGCCTTATACTTGCCGATTGGCTCCATTTGAATACCATCCATTTCACGACCACGGCATGCCGATTACCTGAACAAAAGACATTGTTATCTATACATATAATAAAACTGTAGAGGTCGAATGTCTGTAAAAAGAGAAGAATGTCCGTAAAAAGAGAAATGGAACAAATCCAGTTTTTTATCAATTTTCTAAGTTATTTCTTGTAACATCAGCTATTTGTCAGCAAAAGTCCCGTCATAATAAATCAAGCCGTTTCGGAGATTAGCCGGAATTTAAAACAGACAGACAGATAAACAGACAAACAAAAATTTTAATAATTGTACTTTTCTTATAAGTACCGTATATAACTTCATATGCATACAGTAAAAACCTGTTATTTTGACATGACACATAGACACTTAAATATTTATCTGTATAGATGTAATAAACACTGCATTTCGTTACAAACGGTTGTATTTTTCTTAATACAAGTATGTCTCTACCGACTGATACAGCGTGTTTAGAAAAAAGAGCACAAAGAGGGGATTCCCCATTAGCAGTAAAAAGCACAACTGGGAAAACAAAAACGATCCCCTTCATAAGAGAAAAGGGAAAGAAAACTTCTATTCATGCGTGAATAGGGTTGAACATGCGCATGTTCTTTTTTAAGAAATTAAAATCTATTCTAATATTATAAAAAGGAAAAATTAGTTTGTTTGTATCGAATAGGCTCCGAAACTACTAAACCGATTTAGATGAAATTTGGTAAGAAGATAGTTTGAGACTCTGGAAAGGACATAGGATAGATTTTATCCCAGAAATCATCCCTTAAGGGGAGAAAATGGGGGTTAAAGTTTGTATGGGCAAACAACCCAGGAACGAACTCGAGCGAAGCGAGGGTGAGTCGCTATTGTATAAATAAAATGAAAATGTATACCTGATATTAAGATATACTGCGCTTGTTACAAGTTCGAATATGTTGATATAATAGCAATCTTAACTTTTTCTACTTTTTAAATAAACTACATACCGATAACTTTTTTTAGATTTTCTTTTAAATAATAAAAAAAATATATACACACCGCATACCCTTGAGTTACCTATATAGGTGTCCCGAAACTCAACGTCAAGCGGGTACGGGGTGATAGGCTAGTTTATTATATCAGTTCTGGCAAAAATAAGGAAAAAAATCCATGTTAATTGGTTAAGTACTAATAAGAATAATTTTGAAAATGTTAAAAATCAACACCCTAGGTCACATCTATAGGTACCGTGATCACAAATTTCCCAATTTTGCAGTGTCTTTTATTTTAATGTAACCTATACAGATAAATAAAATTGAAGTGTCTGTGTGTAATGTCATAATAACAGCTATATACTAAATGCATATGAAATTATATACGGTAGGTACTTATAAGAAAAACACAATTTGTAAAATTTTTGTGTCCGTCTGTCTGTTTGTTCCGGCTAATCTCTGAAACGGCTGGACCAATTTTAACGGGACTTTTACTGCCAGATAGCTGATATTATAAGGAGTAACGTAGGCTACTTTTATTTTAGAAAAAGAATTAGGGTTTCGCTCAAAAAAATTAAAACGTACCTAGGGACGCACACGAACAAAGCGAACGTGAGTCGCTCGTCCTAAATATTACAATTATCCTATTGAGTGCAGTCATAAATCCAATTAATATTGTCAGTTTATTAAAAAAAAAGTTTTATTGAGTCATGGCCAAAAAACGTTTTGTCAGATACCTTTGACAGTTCATCTTCCAAAAAAAAAATGTACCCTACCCTAAACAAGTTATTTAAAAAATAACTCATTTAATCAAAATATCAAGATGGTATAAGGCTTGCTAATTATTTTTCCATAAAAAGTAGTACGTGGCGACCGAGCTTCGCTTGGAGTTCTTTTTTGTTATATCGTATTTTTTAGATAAAAAAAAAACTAAAAAATTGAATAAATACAAAAAAAAAGTAAAACTTTGTATTCGATCGAGATTCGAACTCGGACACACCTATGATTGTTAATGTTGCACCTTGAAAGCTTGACCACGATGCTCATACCTAACTGTAAGAAATTATCGGGCATATTCTGCGTAAAATAATGCAAAAAAACCGTATGAAAACTCGAAAACACGCGTTTTCCCAGACATGAGACTAATCTAGATTGATTTTTCGCCCCTGAAAGCCCCCATATACCAAATTTCTGCGAAATCGTTAAAGCCGTTTCCGAGACCGCTGGTATAAATAAATAAAGATATAAATAAATAAAGATATAAGTATACAAGAATTGCTCGTTTAAATATATTAGATTATTGCTTATTTAGTTGTAAAAAGACCTAACTTTAGAAAAAACTTTTACCTGAATATGTAGTTACCTTTTGTGAGGAAAAATATTCGCTTCACCGTAGTAAGAGAGACAGGCAGATATGATACCATGAGATAGAGAGTGACGCTGTTCGTTCTATGCCTTCGAGCTAAGATGAAGGTCAAGAGTGAGACCATTTATAGTAAAAAAGTGCATTAGAGTGAGACAGACTGACATTTTATTTTTAAAGTGTTAGAGTTAGAGAGAGAAATATTCCAAAGTATGATAAGATGACCAGTAGGCCAGTGACAACGTGCACTCGCTTAAGGGTGCGTTTACATCAAACGAGCGAATGCTCATTCTATCCCCACCCTATCAAATTCTTTTAATGTAAACAGAGACAGAGCATTCTTTCGTTGTTCTCTCTGCGTTCGCAAACATTCTATAGAACATTCTAAGAATGCTCACTCGCTTGATGTAAACGGTACTAGAACGTGCGAACAATTGCTTAGAGCGTTCTTAGATGTTCGAACGCGCTCGCTCCCCGTAGCGGTCTCTTCAAAGCGTTCTTGTGTTCTAGCAATTTGAATATTTACGAGTACATACCTACTTATCGAATCATGGATTGGTCTCAAGATATGTAAATGTCTATTAATGTCTATTAATAAAATTTGTCACCCACCAACGTCTCTTTCTTCTTTTCTTTTTGACTGTTTGAGACAAAATAATAAATGCAGCACTTGCAATTATAATATCGCTGTCAGAGTCGGACATAACCAAAGAGTATATAACTACACCGTGAAAATTGAAATAATGAAACACTACCAACCACAGAATTGACATGAATGGGCAATGAGCATTCGTTCGGCTGATCTAAACGTCATTGCAAGAATTCTAGTTCTATGTTCTCATTTTGCTCGTTGATCTTTTGGTGTAAACGCTGAAATCGAGATTTCGTTTACACTAAAAGAACAAGAAAAAATGCTCTTGCTCTAGCTCTAGTTCTTTGTTCGTTTGATGTAAACGCACCCTAATATTCTCATGCGCGAATTAATTTTCAACATCATGTTGGATGATTGATACAAGAGAATATCAGAGGTACGAGACCCTAGCCTTATAGTTAAAACATCGTGAGGAAACCTGCGTGTCTGAGAGAACCTAGCAAGTTTTCGAAAGACATGTGAAATCCGCCCGCACTTGTCCAGCATGGTGGACTATGACCTGATCCCCCTCGTATTGAAGCCCACCCTGACCAGTGGGACGTTAAAAAGGGCTGAATATAATACTTTCATGGTGACATTTCACTTTCTCCACATTACTTCTGAATTAAAAGGGAAAATGCTAAGGGAAATTAGTAGTGAATTTAATGTTAAAGTGTGGAAAACGAGTGCTTTAGGTTCAAACATAGAGTGTCGGGGCGTAAGATGTAATTACGTACGCAGTCAACGTAACGACTCAGGTTAGTGATGTTTGTTGAATTTTCTAATTAACGTCTATATAGTACATTAGTCGCCTGCCCCGGACTTGCCTGGTTATTTTTATTTAATACTAGCAACTCACCCTCGCTTCGCTCGGGTTCGTCCCGAGGTACGTTTTAATTTTTTTGAGCGAAACCCTAATTCTGTTTCTAAAACAGAATTAGCCTAAGTTACTCTTTATAATATCAGCTATCTGCCAGTGAAAGTCCAGTTAAAAATGGTCCAGCCGTTTCGGAGATTAGCCGGAACAAACAGACAGACAGACAAACAAAAATTTTAAAAATTGTGTTTTTCTTATAAGTACCGTATATAATTTCATATGCATTTAGTATAAAGCTGTTATGTTGACATTACACACAGACACTTCAATTTTATTTATCTGCATAGATGAGGATAAACACCGCCAACTTCTCAACTTCAAGCTGTTACTGAGTATTTGATGTATATGCAGCCCGCGCGCACCGTGCAAGGGCAGTAATAAACGAGAGTTCAAGTAGTACGGTTGTTTCATTACGCTCCATACATATCATTGGCGAACGTCGTTGGTCTACCCACGCATATAAAATATATATTAAAATGAATTCGTACTTAGGAAATTTAACGGTTTTCGATCACAAAACTGGAGAATGGCAAATATATAAAGGTAAACTAACGCAGTTTTTAAAAATAAATAGTGTGGATGTGGAGAAAAAGAGTGGAATTTTATTGACTCATCTCACAGACGAGACATACCGCTTGGTGCTTAACCTCGCATTTCCAAAGCAGTTGGAAGCGCTAAGCTACGAGGACCTCATTGAATTACTCGATAGTCATTTCAAGCCCAAAAAATGCTCTTTCGTGGACAAGGCGAAGTTTTATGGTGCTAGTAGGGAGTCAGGCGAGACCCTAGGAGAGTGGGCGGCGCGATTAAGAGGATTGGCAAGTCATTGCGACTTTGGCACCGCTCTTGAAACGAACTTGAGGGATCGTTTCGTGCTTGGTCTTAATTCTGGGCCTGAACGCGATAAGCTGTTTGAACAAAGCCCGTCGACGCTTACAATGGCGGGGGCTATAGAAATAGCGGAGCAGGCGGCGTACGCTAAAGAGGCAAAGGCTACGTTGAGCACAAGTACTGAGGGTATTTCTATCAAGGAGGAACCATTCTACCGCGCGTCATTCCAGGGCAAGTCAAGTCAAGGACGTGGCGCCGGCGGTGCTGGTGCGTTAAGCCGTAAAGAAAATAAACGGTGCCAGGTTTGCGGAATGAAAAATCATGATAGTGAAACGTGTCGCTATAAGGGCTATAAATGTCAAAAGTGTGGTGTAAAAGGTCATTTAAAAAAAGTGTGTGGTAATCTTAAAGGCTCATCGTGCATTTATCATGTCAATTCTAATGAGGAATGCAGTGATAATCGGGTTCAAGATACGGTTTGTGAGGAGTGCCAGAACTTTAATATAAGGTATGTGGCTGATAAGCCTATTCAAATTGAATTAGTCTTAGATGATCAATTTATTAAAATGGAACTTGATTCAGGATCTGGCAGCAGTGTAATTTCAGATAATTTGTATTCTTCTAGGTTTCCACATTATCAATTACAAAAAAGTAATGTAAAAATGTGCTTGTACAACGGACATAAAATTTCTCCACTAGGATTCTTTAATATTAAAGCAAAGTTAAATAAGATTGAGAGATACATTAAAATCTTTGTAGTAAAGAATGGAGGACCACCTCTTTTGGGTAGAGATTTCATGTCCGCGTTTAATTTAATAATAACATCTAACATTAAGTCTTTGGAGTGTAGTGATAGTGATATTCTTGAATTACTAAGTCAATTTCCTAATCTGTGGCGGGATGAATTGGGTTCATTTAATAAATTTAAAGTTAGCCTACAACTCAAAGAAAATTCGATTCCGAAGTATTATAAGCCACGAACTGTACCCTTTGCCCTAAGAGATAAGGTTGAAAAAGAATTAGAACGGTTAGTAGGTTTAGGTATTTTAGTATCTATAGACCACGCGCAATATGCCACTCCGATTGTGCCTGTATTAAAAGAAAATGGGCAAGTTAGAATAGCAGGGGATTTTTCCGTTACGTTGAATAAAGATCTTGTAATTGAAAAATACCCTTTACCAAGGATAGAAGAGGTTTTCGCCAAGATTGGCGGCGGCGAGCTTTACACTAAGTTTGACTTAAAAAACGCGTACAATCAGTTTATCTTAGATGAGTCGTCTCAGGAACTTACGGCTATTAATACACATAAGGGGTTATTTAAATATACGCGTTTGGTTTACGGGCTAGCTAACGCGCCGGCAATTTTTCAAAAATCTATGGAGACACTTTTAACAGGTATAGACGGTGTCAGTGTTTGGTTGGATGATATATGTATTACAGGGCCCGATAGAATCTCGCATATTAAAAGATTAAAGGAAGTTCTACGCAGACTAAGCGATGCCGGTTTACGTCTTCAAAAAGAAAAATGCAATTTTTTTCAAGAAAGTGTCCTATACTTAGGCTATGTTATAAGTAAAGCGGGATTAATGACAAGTTCGGATAAAGTTAAGGCCATATTAAGCGCTCCTGAACCAACCAATGTAACCGAAGTAAAGCGGTTTCTGGGCGTAGTTAACTATTATAGGAATTTTATTCCCAATGCTTCGACATTACTTAATCCTCTACACGAGTTATTACGAAGCGGTGTGCCATGGGAGTGGGGAGAGAGGCAACGGCAAGCTATGGCGGCCGTACGCCGCGAGTTGGCATCAGAACGTGTATTAGCGCACTTTGAACCAACAGCCCAGCTCATACTAACAGTCGACGCAGGTCCGGCCGGGCTCGGCGCCGTACTCGCGCAGAGGGGGGAAGGCGACACACTTGAACGTCCTCTCGCGTATGCATCTCGTTCTCTCACCTCTAGTGAGCGAAATTACAGTCAGATACAGAAGGAGGCGACTGCTATTATATTTGGTGTGAAAAGGTTCCATCAGTATTTATACGGTCGTAGTGAACCATTCATCTTAAGAACCGACCATAGGCCTTTAATTTCTATTTTTGGAAATAAATCAGGTATACCGACAACAACAGCGTTGAGGCTTCAAAGGTATGCTATTACATTATCGGCTTATAATTATGTAGTAAAATATGTGTCCGGTGATAATAATATAGTAGCAGATTTTTTTTCTCGCGCGCCTTTAAAATGTACAGACAATTCAGAGGATACCGATGAAATAGATACCTACTACGCGCTCAAGTTTTTGAATGAATCATCGCCCGCTACTACGGTGAGGGAGATAACACATGCGACGAAACTCGATTCAGTAATTCAAACAGTCATTAGGTACATGCAACTAGGTTGGCCTCGCAAAATAAGTTGTAAGTTAGTTTTACCCTATTTTCATTGCAAATCTGACTTGCAGTACGAAAACGGTTGTCTTTTTAGAGGACATAAGATAGTTATTCCGTCTAGCCTACGAAATAGTATGTTACGTGAATTGCACGATACACATTTAGGTATAATAAAAACTAAAAGTAACACGCGAAGTAGGATGTGGTGGCCGGGCATCGATGACGACATCGAGCGCTGGATAGGATCGTGCACAACATGCGTCAGAGTGCGGGCCGCGCCACCGCGTGACCCCCCCGCGCCCTGGCCCGCCGCCACCGCCCCTTGGCAGCGCGTACACATAGACTATATGACTGTGGGTCAAAGGGTATATCTCGTGCTTGTAGATTCATTTAGTAAATGGGTGGAATGCCTTCTAATGCACAATGGAACGTCAAGTAAAGCGTTAATAATGAAACTAAAAGGTATATTTTCAACCTTTGGTATACCAAATGTTCTGGTGTCTGACAATGACGTTAAAATTAATTCAAATGAGTTCAAGACATTCTGCTCGTGTAATGGCATTCAATATATGACATCACCCATTTATCACCCGCCCAGCAATGGTCAAGCCGAAAATTCGGTTCGAACTTGTAAAAAAATGTTAAAATGTATTTTAAGGGATAACTTACCGCTGTATCAAATTAATGAACTATTGTTAGGTTATTTATTTAACTATAGAAATACCGTGCACTGTACCACCGGTGAAACGCCCTCTAAATTAATGTTCGGTAGAAACTTACGATCACGCCTTGATTTAATTACACCAGCAAAGGATTTACATGTTAATTCTTCTACAGCGCCCGGGAAAAGACAATTTGCGATCGGTGATGTCGTTTGGACCAGAGGGTACAGCGCACGAAAGGAAATTTGGCAGTTAGGTATTATTAATAATAGAATAGGTAATAAAATGTATAAAATTTTTATTAAAGAATTAAATCTTTATTGTATAAGACATGTCGATCAGATAATGAAATATACCGGTAATAATAGTAAACAGCCTACAATCACAAATTCTTGTGATAACGAGTCTCATCAGTTTCAGTCGCCTTCTGTTTCCTTATCCGATAGCATTGCAGAACAACATTCATGCTTACCAGCAGTGGAGAGTGAGCAACAGAATATTAGTTCACCCGTGGCGATTGAAACTAATGACGCGCCAGTAGCATCAGGGGCGGAGAATGTCACAGATGATGGGGATGGTGAGGAATGGGGTGATTGTGAGGCGAACGAGAATGAGGGAAGGCCTGTTGAGAATATTTCCGAGCCGGAGTTGATACAGTCTAAGATTCAGGTGTCCCAGAGCGACCAGTCTCCTAATACCAATACACGTAATATTGAAGTACCACCATCATCACCCACATTCTTACGCCCAAAACGTACTAGGAAGATAGTAGATTATAAAAAGTATTTTTAATGAACAATATATATATATATATATATATTATATTTCTTCGCTTCATTCTTCAGATATAATATAACCAGGTAGTCCTTTTAACCTACAAGGTAGCTTTCGCACACATTTAAGAGATTTTTTAAAAAAGTCGATACATATATCGATTTTTAAATCAATTCATTACTCATCAATGTCTACATCCCTACTACTCAGTGCCGTCATTCTTTTTTCGTGCGAGGTAGCAAGCACACGTACACTCTTCGGGTAAAAAATTACAAAGAAAAGTGAAAATGTTCAAGAAGATATTAACTAATACAAACGGGAATTCAAAAAAGTTAAGGAACAATAATTGTTTAAACGTCGTCGGATTCAAATTAAATCATCATTAGAATCCCTTTGGTATGTACATATTATCTATTTACGATTACCCACATTTTGTCGTCATATTTTATTAAACAGTGGTTGCAGAATTGCAATGGTAATAATTACCATATTATTCATAGCTTTGTAACGAATATTTTATGCTTTTAAGTAATCAGTATAATAAAGGAACTATAGGTATGGAATTCTTCACAGCCAGAGATCCACATTATCTCTTCTGTTAAGTAGCAATATTGGATCTGATAAACGTGTTAAAAGTATTTTAAAAATATTTAAATTAAAACCCAGCTTTCCACTGTTTCATAGTAGATGGGATCCACAATTTATCTGATTGGTATCCTTATAAGGAATATAAGGAGAGAAAAATTACGAATAAATTTGTAATTTTCTTAGTTTTATATACAGCCCAACGCGTACAAAGCCTTTTATTGACAAAATACGAAAATATGATATATATATTGGAATTAATATACTAATCAAAAATATTATAAAGACGTAGGTAGTCGGTCGAGATTAACCAACACTAATTTTGCAGTATTTTCGAGATAATTTATCTCGATTCTGCATATATTCTGCAATATGACTTGAAGATATGATATGTTTGTTCCACAACATGACCGTCCTCCTAATATACTTAACCTCTTAATAACTGTAAGGCGTCCATAATTAGGCGGATAAAGCAGGTATTAATAGAGTGGTGTGGACGTGACGTCATCTAGCACACTAGCACGCGACGTTCCGCGATGTCCACACTTGCTGGACGAGGCGTCTCTGTTGATACTATAAGGAAGACGACCAGTCGTTTATGTATTAAAACGTACTTTGAAATTATTCGCGAAATTCTATAATCACTCGATTACTATAGATGAAAATAGTTTTGTTTGTGTAATTTTGTTTAATGAACAATTAAACTATATGGGAAATGTTTATTTTAAGGTATAAATTCTGATATTATATATTCTTAAATATTAGATATAAATTTATAATCCTATTTTAAAGCCCGGCTAACTGAAAGTTATCACGAGGGCCACATAGAATGATATAACCTTAAAACAAAATTTCTATTAAGATAATAATAAATAATGGGTGTCTCAATAAGAAGGCACTATTTAAACTTTGCGTCATTTCGTTTCGTGCATGTGACAACTTTGAAATTTGACAGCTGTTACCTAGATTATTAAAAATAAACCAGAAATAATTCCTGAGCTCAAGGTCGATAGCCTACGCGCCATCGGTGAGATACAGCTACATCTTTGCCAAAAAGTCATCGAAAACTTCGTGTTTTTATTTTTAAATGAAATAGTGCACTCTTATTGAGCACCTTATATAAGTATATTTCAATTACCTGGACGACGGCCGTATAGAATTGAAAATTATCAAATATATAATTTATACCTTATATGGTAATATGTTCATTTTGAACATTTTCGCCTGGCGGTTAACCGTGCGTTAACACGATGGCCGTATAAAATTGAAAATTATCAAATATATAATTTATACCTTATATGGTAATATGTTCATTTTGAACATTTCGCCTGGCGGTTAACCGTGCGTTAACACGATGGCAGTATGAAATTGAAAATTATCAAATATATAATTTATACCTTATATGGTAATATGTTCATTTTGAACATTTTCGCCTGGCGGTTAACCGTGCGTTAACACGATGGCCGTATAAAATTGAAAATTATCAAATATATAATTTATACCTTATATGGTAATATGTTCATTTTGAACATTTTCGCCTGGCGGTTAACCGTGCGTTAACACGATGGCCGTATAAAATAAAAATTATCAAATATATAATTTATACCTTATATGGTAATATGTTCATTTTGAACATTTTGCCTGGCGGTTAACCGTGCGTTAACACGATGGCCGTATGAAATTGAAAATTATCAAATATATAATTTGTACCTTATATGGTAATATGTTCATTTTGAACATTTTCGCCTGGCGGTTAACCGTGCGTTAACACGATGGCCGTATAAAATTGAAAATTATAAAATATATAATTTATACCTTATATTGTAATGTTTATTTCGAACGTTTTTGCCTGGCGGTTAACCGTGAGTTAACACGACGGCTTTATTAATTTTATAACATGTTCAAAAAGTAATAACGACACATTATTATTTTGCAATAACCCACATAAGTTTTAACCTGGCGGTTAATTGTATGTTAAACACAAAGGTACCTAACCATCGTAATTTTCATTACTGAGCGACGTATTCTAGATCAAAACATTAATGAGGCTAAAATTAATGACAATTCGAAATTCCGATCAGGACACTTTTATGCCTAGCGCAGAAATTCGTTTTTCAAAAATGGTGGTCCCAATGTTGGTACAGTATTCGATACAGAAGTTCTCATAGCACTATGAAAGGAGACTGAAAATGATTCATTTGTTGAGGAAATTCACAGTACTTTGGCGCAAATTTTAGCCTATTCTTAAATATAATAAAAGAGGTTAAACATAATCTATTAAAAGATTAGGTACCTTTATTTTTACCTACTTATATATTTAAATTTACCTTCTGTTAGCACAAAAATTAAATAATGAGGCAATTTCTAATACCTCTCTAATCTCATTGACGATTGTCAAGAAGCTGATCAACAGTAGTACTTGTAAATGATAAAATTAAACGATAATTAAGTTAAAAAGTTACGATCAATATGGAATGCTGACGTTTTTCACTAATAAACTTAGCAACGTATACGTGGCCTGTCAGGAAAACTGGAACAGACCCCCGTGTTATCAGCAAAACAGCAGGAGAGGTGCAAAGACCCGAGCAGAGGCCCTCTGAACCGCCAGATGCCAGCTCGGCAAATGTTCAGCGCTGCGCGCTCAAACAAACCGCGGCCGTCTGCATCTCGCCAGTAAGTCTGTACTTCACGCTAACAGCCTCTCTCACCATTGCTTACTTAATATTACAAACGTAATATAACTTTGTAATTTAGGTAGAATTTTCCCATATTGCTAGAATTTTAATTCTAAAAAAAAAAAAAAAAAAAATTAATTTAATTTTAATTCTTTCGTTGTTTACAACAACGCTAGTAACACAAGTTGATATACCTACCTTCAAATTTGTTATCTATTTTTGAGAAAGCAAACATGAGTACAGTAAATAACACTATGTGCAGTATTCAAATTGAAGAAGAATTCAATTTGAGAAGAAGAGAATTCAATTTGATCACATATGAATTTAGTAATATACCCTACGGCCTTTCAGTAGCCCATAGAACATTTACTAAAGTGTTGAACTCATTCATCAGGCTCTGTGTTCTTTGTATTAGAAATAACTATAATGAAAGCCAAAACGTTTCTTTAAAACTGTTACATTTTTAAGATTTTGCACTTTGAAAATTTTGTCACTTTGAAAATTTTGATTGATGTTTGGCTCATTAATCAACCATTTCTTTGCGAACCGAAAAATGTCATAAAACCATGAATATTTTTTAACAAAAAATATTTTACATTTGCAAAAATATTTAATCAGGAAATTTCATCAATTGAAGTAATATGCAATTGAAATTTGATGCACGTTATGCCGCTAAAGGTGTCTGGATCTATATTAAAATATAAGTAGGTATTATATATTATATAAAGATAATCGTTTTACAAAAGGTATAAAATTCTGTTTATTGTGAAACAAAGTTAAAACTTTGTCCCTCGTTAGAAGATCTAAGCTCGTGAAGTCACAATATATTAAAAATCAAAAAAGAAATATTTGGCTTAAAAACACGAAAGAAAATTTTAAAGCTGGAAATAATCTGAAAAAAAAAAAAGTGAATTGTCTAATTTAGCTCTTAATTGAATATTAATACAATTAAGAAAATCTAAAATTAATTTGTTTACTTCTATGGTTAGGGCCAAATAACAGAGCTATATTTTAATAGAAAAAAGATCCGTACTCTCTAGTTATTGATGCTTTCACAATAAACTAGAATACTAAATACTTTTATGCTTTTCTTTTTTTTTCCAATTATTCTAAAGTATCTTCGAAATATTATATATGAAAATTCTTTTTTGTCATTTTAGGCTTGGCATCCGTTCATAACGAAGGTGAATAAGTCTGAATTAATATGGAAACCTTTTATTGTGAAAAATCTTGTTACAGAAAGGTCTTTATTCTGGTTGCCGCGGTACCCACAATATGCGTTTACATGTTTACATTGTGCGGCATATATGTATAACTAGCGACTCATCCTCGCTTCGCTTCGGGTTCGTCCCTAGACAAAAATAAATTTATCCCAAGGGAACCGTACATTTTTCCGGGATGATATAACCTATAGCCTTCCTCAATTAACGGGCTACCTAATGCAAAAAGAATTTTTCAAATCGGATTAGTAGTTCCTGAGATTAGCGCGTTCAACCAAACAAACAAACAAACTCTTCAGCTTTATAATATTAGTATTGATATATCTTTTAAACTTTTCACATTATTATATTATATAGTTAATATAATATAGTTGGTAATACATTTTAAATTTACTCCCATGATACTGGTTGATTCGATGGATATAAATACAAAACTTCTCTAAACATCTACCTGGTTATATTATATCTGAAGAATGAAGCGAAGAAATATAATATATGATCAAACGAACTTCTCAAGTGAAGTTCGATCATTATTATATGAGTCGCTTCATTCGAAGATATAAGGACCCCCCCAACCCGTTCCCGAACTTAGTTTTGTATTTATTGGTGGTATGAATCTCTAAAAGAATGACGGCACTGAGTAGTAGGGATGTAGACATTGATGAGTAATGAATTGATTTAAAAATCGATATATGTATCGACTTTTTTAAAAAATCTCTTAAATGTGTGCGAAAGCTACCTTGTAGGTTAAAAGGACTACCTGGTTATATTATATCTTCGAATGAAGCGACTCATATAATAATGATCGAACTTCACTTGAGAAGTTCGTTTGATCATATAATATATAATAAAAATAATAGTGTATTTTAGTATTATTATTTTATGTTATATAGCGTACTTAGTTTCTTTAGTCATGTTATTACATATTGTCACCAGGTTTCAAAAGTTAAGTGTGAAGGAATGATGTATATGCAGCCCGCGCGCACCGTGCAAGGGCAGTAATAAACGAGAGTTCAAGTAGTACGGTTGTTTCATTACGCTCCATACATATCAGTATTTCTTTATAGAAAAACTCAAATCTATAGTCATATTATAAAGCTGAAGAGTTTATTTATTTGTTTGTTTGGTTGTTCGCACTAATCTCAGGAACTAAGTCGATTTGAAAAATTCTTTATGCATTAAACAGCCCGTTATCTGAGGAAGGCTATAGGCTTTATATCATCCCGGAAAAATGTACGGTTCCCGTGGGATATATTTGCCTAGGGACGAACCCGAAGCCAAGCGAGGGTGAGTCGCTAGTTAAATTATAAAACTTTTCAATTTAATTACCGATTAACAAAATCCACATGTTATTTATATTATATCCTATTAATATAATAAATGCGAAAATTTGTGAGGCTGTATGGATGTCTGAATTTATAGATGTATGGATGTTTGTTACTCTTTCACGCGAAAACTACTTAATGTATTTTAATTAAACTTTACAATATAGTTCATAAAAAATAGACTAATTTTTATCCCGGAAAAATGTACAGTTTCCGTGGGATAGATTTGTTTTTGTTTTTTAGAGGCGAACTTGTTTTTTAGACGCGAACCCGAGCGAAGCGACCATGAGCCGCTAGTTTATAATATTTATTTATGAATGCAAAAAATAAAACCTCTTTTCTCATTTTTTTATACAACTATTAGAAACAACTGTATAAAGTGACAACCCTAACAATTAAGCATGTGTCCTCCCTACCTGCGTAAACATTCCTTTACACATTTGAACGAGACTTGTGAAGACCTTCAGCTTTTGTTATATTATGCTCATACAAAATATCCTTATTAGCTTTTAAACTGTTATATAAACCACTAGCGACTTACCCTTGCTTTGCTCGGGTTAATCCCTAGCTTACTTCCCTATACAAACTTTCATCCCCATTTTCACCCCTTTAAGGGATGATTTCCGGGATAAAAAAATAACCTATGTCCTTTCCATGTCTCAAACTATCTTCTTACCAAATTGCATCTAAATCGATTTAGTAGTTTTTGAGTTTATTCGTTACAAACATACAAATATACAAATCTTCCCTCTTTATAATACTCGTAGTAGTTTAGAAAGGAATTACATCACTAAATTAAGTTTCGCAAGTGCTTTTCTAAAGCTTATTATTAATTTCATTTAAAACTTTTATAATAAGATCTTGGGATAATACTTTCTTAGGCTTAACGTGAATATTTAACACTAACGTTGTTTCGCGGCTTCGCTCGCGTTTTTGTATGTATGTATGTATTCAGCCCTTATTAACGCCCCACTGCTTGGGGTGGGCCTCCCTTCAATACGAGGGGGATCAGGCCATAGTCCACCACGCTGGCCAAGTGTGGGTTCGCATCTTTTAATTTTGTAGAATTACTCCATTCTCTTATGAATGAAACTAGCAACTCACCCTCATTTTGCTCGCGTTCGTCCCTAGGTTGCTTCCCAAAACAAACTTTTTTTTTCGTGGGACCCTAATTTTTTTCTCAAATAAAAGTAGCCTAAGTTACTCCTTATTACATCAGCTATCTGCCAGTGAAAGTCCCATCAAAATCGGTCCAGCCATTTCAGAGATTAGCCGGAACAAACAGACAGACAGACAAAAATTGTAAAAAATGTTGTTTTGGCATATGTACCGTGTATACATCCATATGCATTTAGTAAAAAGCGGTTATTTTAATATTACAAACAGACACTACAATTTTATTTATCTGTATAGCTATCTCCTAAAATTAAATCTAATCACGAGGATATATAATCTTTTTAATCTCATAAACTCCCGTCCTGTGCAAAATTGAATAACGCGATTTTCGACTTCGATGGGAAATTGGCAATATGGAGATGAAATTTTCAATCTAGATGCCAAAAAGAAGAACGTCCTTTTTTGATATGTTATTTCAACATTCTATATATTTATAATATGTATGTATTTAAAGTTATATATGTGTAGTGTATCAACTATTTGGTATCCATAACACAGGCCTCGTAGCTTACCATGGAACTAGATGGTGCTGTGTGTTAATGTACCAACATATTTATTTATTATTTATTATTTATTATTCATTTGAACTAGATTAATTATTTTTATAATTAATATATTATGTACTAGAACTAGCGATTTCCCCTCGCTTTGCTCGGGTGCGTTCCTAGATACGTTTTAATTTTTTTAAGCGAAACCCTAATTCTTTTTCTAAAACAAAAGTAGCCGAAGTTACTCCTTATAACATCAGCTATCTGCCAGTGAAAATCCCATCAAAATCAATCCAGCCGTTTCGGAGATTAGCCGGAACAAACAGACAGACTGGCAAAAATTTTAAAAATTGTGATTTTCTTATAAGTACCGTATATAATTCCATATGCATTTAGTATAAAGCTGTTATTTTGACATTACACACAGACACTTCAATTTTATTTATCTGTATAGATAAAAATTTAAAACACTGCCATTATAATTTGTTACGCTTAATTCAGAGGGGTCGTATTGACGGTAATATCTCTTTGGGTTACTCTATAGTAACAAAAACCATTGCAAAAGTTACTAAATCAATATTAAAATAATCTTACATATCTATACATATAACAAAATTGTAACTGATCGCTGTCTGTACATGGAAGATATTTGAGAAAAACTATTATTGGGGATCTTTATTAACGCAATAGAAACCAAAGCAATGATTTTTAATTTTTTTGTCTGTTTGTTTGTGCGTTTGTGCGCGCTAATCTTAGAAACGGCTTAACCGATTTGGGCGCGGTTTTCACTAAAGTATTGTGGTAAGCTTCACTAAACATTTAGTATTTGTTTTATTTCACTTAAGAGCGAACCTTAGTGAAGCGAGGGTGCGCCGCTAGTATATAAATAAAATTGAAGTGTCTGTGTGTAATGTCAAAATAACAGCTTTATACTAAATGCATATGAAATTATATACGGTACTTATAAGAAAAACACAATTTAAAAAGTTTTTGTCTGTCTATTTATTCTAGCTAATCTATGAAATGGATGGACTGATTTTGAAGGAACTTTCAGTGGCATAAAGCTGATGTTATTAACTATGTAAATATAACTAAGGCTACTTTAAGGTTCCGCTCAAAAACAAAAATGTATCTACGCACGTGTAAAGGACGCACCCAAACGATACTTAAGTCGCTCGTATTTTGATCAGAATGCTTAAAATATTGATTAATATAGTCAAAAATGTAATATAATGTATTAAAAATTGAATTATCTTAATAATTAATTCGTAAATTAGCTATGAATATCAAAACGTTATCATATTCCATTGGGTGTAAGCATGGCTGAGCATTTTACGTTGTTTTATAAATCGGTAATATTATAAAGCTATAATAGAAACGCTAAAACTTAATATAAAACCTTATTAGAATGATAATTATATAAAAAAATAATAGATAACAAATAAAACATACCATTTGTTGAAGTCTCACTTGTAATATTTAGATCAAAATAAACACTTTCTTCACAAAACAATGACACGTCTGTATTCGACCACGGTCATGTGGAAAATGCCAAGAGAAATCGATTTTCCGAGCCAAAGCTAAGTTAGACAAGGACGGGTGTATATAAAATGTATCGGGATAGAGAGAGACGATAGATGCATATGTGTGTTACACTGAACCCTTGGAAACAGGGTGATTTGCACCCTTACTACATGTTTTCGAAGAGTACTTATTTTTTTTATAATTTACATTTTTAATGTCTTGAATATTTTTAGTAAATAAAGCGAAATACTAATATTATAAAGCTGAAGAGTTTGTTTATTTGTTTGTTTGTTTGTTTGGTTGAACGCGCTAATCTTAGGAACTACGAAGCCAATTTGAAAAATTATTTTTGCATTAGATAGCCCGTTAACTAAGGAAGGCTATAGGCTATATATCATCCCGGAAAATTGTACGATTCCCGTGGGATAGATTTGTTTTTACCTAGGGATGTACCCGAAGCGAAGCGAGGGTGAGTCGCTAGTTGGTAAATAAAGCGAATTTTCAAAATAAACAACATTTTTGGAATCTAGTATAAATACATATATATACCTATATATATATATTATGTACCTATTAGGATGTTTTACTATTATAAATACCAAAAGTTTGTCTGTTTGTATGATTGTTATTCCTTCACGCAGAAACTTCTGGAGGGGTTTGGATGAA
The DNA here is from genome assembly GCA_905404265.1 of Fabriciana adippe. NCBI lineage: Eukaryota > Metazoa > Arthropoda > Insecta > Lepidoptera > Nymphalidae > Fabriciana > Fabriciana adippe. The sequence goes on from FR990003.1 coordinate 6,537,158, forward strand.
ATTTAATATACAGTTATACTATAACCTTTTTTTCTCATATAGGGAAATGCATTTATGCATGTATGTATAAGTATGATTATGGACTCCTGTCTAGAAAAGTTCTACCCACTAAAACCCAATAAAACCTCCCCCGTCTTAATGGGGCGTCGCAGTCGCTTACGTACTCGACTACGACCCCCCTACGCGATGGCAGGTCTATCGAAGGAGACCACATATCCAAGAGGTTGTTCTCTCGGTCTACTCTGCTGTCAGAGAAATACCAGGAGCAAATTATATAATTATGTAATTATTACAATAATCATTAATTTTATTTTCCATCAATATGACATTATTTTTTATTTAACGTATTTTTTTTTAAATTGTAATTAATTTGCTCGCATTATTCTACGTATCATTTAATTGTGGAAACTTTATTGGTCAATGATTTATATTTTATGTTTTTTTTAATTATATAACAAACAGTACAAAGTGCTGTTTGTTTCCTGAATAAAATGAAATAAACCTGCATGGTACATCGCCTACCGAAATATCACCTCCCAGGATAGTAAGCCATTACTACCCGGCTAGGTTGCCAGACGCTAATAACCTCCCCACCACAACAAAACGAACACACATTGGGGAGGAGGTAGATTATAATCTGGAGTAACACATAGACTGCAAAATGTACTTAGGGACATTCCCGGGCGAAGCAAGGAGAATCCCCTAGTAAATAAAAAGTGCCAAATTAATTAATTATGCCTAACCCATTAAAAAGCAAATGAGAACTTATACATAGTATGTATTCAGCCCTTTTTAACGTCCCACTGCTGGGCGTGGGTCTCCCTGCAATACGAGGGGGATTAGGCCATAGTCCACCACGCTGGCCAAGTGCGGGTTGGCGGACGAGAACTTATAGTAGCTAATAAAAATGTTTTCTCAGTAGTTTCCTAGTACCAGATAACTAGAGCAGTGGGGTTTTTAGGGATGCTGCTTCTTAGCGATATTTCGCGACGTGAAATGAAAATATTGATCAATATTTTGTCAAACTTTTTGCAATCTATACAGATAAATAAAATTGGAGTGTCTGTTTGTAATATTAAAATAACCGCTTTTTACTAAATGCATATGGATGTATACACGGTACATATATCTAAACAACATTTTTAACAATTTTTGTCTGGATCTCTGTCTGTTTGTTCCGGCTAATCTCCGAAACGGCTGAACCAATTTTAACGGGACTTTCATTGGCAGATAGCTGATATTATAAGGAATAACTTAGAGTATTAATATAAAAATAAAATAGGATCCCACGAAAAAAAAATTAAAACCAAATTAATTAACTTTGTTTTGGGAAGCAACCTAGCGACGAACCCGAGCGAAGCGACGGTGAGTCACTAGTCCATACTAATATTATAAATGCGAAAGTAGTTCTGTTTGTTTGTTTGTTACTTTTTCACGACTAAACGGCTGAACCGATTTATATGTTGTATGGAGATAGTTTGAGACCCTGGGAAGGATGTAGGGTAGTTTTTACCCCGGAAATCATCCCTTAAGGGAGTGAAATGATGGGGGTGGATAGTTAATCAATCATTTCTCAAGTAAGGTACATAAATCTCATCATAGTTCATACCAATGTATATACCTATAGTCTATGTATTCCATAATAACCGTCAAAACGTACTTAGGGACGAAGCCGAATGAAGCGAAGGTGTGTCGCTAGTTAAAAATACAACACTGACTGACTAAACTGACGCTTTTTATTTTACCCTAATTTTTTTTCTAAAATAAAAGTAGCCAAAGTTACTCCTTATGAATCAGCTATCTGCCAGTGAAAGTCCCGTCAAAATCAGTCCAGCCGTTTTAGAGACTAGCCAGAACAAACAGACAGACAGACAGATAAAAATTTAACTAATTGAGTTTTTCTTATAAGTATCTACCGTATATAATCCCATATGCATTTAGTACAAAGCTGTTATTTTGACATTACACACAGACACTTCGATTTTATTTATCTATATAGATTGACGATTCAAAAGTGCTTATAATAAGAATATTTGAATAAAGTTTAATTACATTTCATTTCAACTTCTAAGTATATACTTAACAATTTTGACCCAGAATTTATTTGTTACATGAGTGAAATTCTGTGTCTTGAATTTTTTGGAATTCTGGTGTATAGCTTCGCGTCTAATTTATTAGTAGTTTAACAAATCGGTCAAGTGCGAGTCTATTTCGCATCACGAAGGGTTCCGTACATGTACTTTTCATTAATATGATTTTTACTCTATGTATATAGTATATTAACTTAGATGATCGATTACGAACGTTAAAAAAATGTTTCTTGTACTTTTATTTTTATTTATCTATACAGATAAATACAATTGAAATTTCTGTGTGTAATGTCAAAATAACAGCTTTATACTAAATGCATATGGAATTATATACGGTACTTTAAAAAAAACACAATTTTTAAAAGTTTTGTCTGTTTGTCTGTTTGTTCCGGCTAATCTCCGAAACGGCTGGACCGATTTTGACGGGACTTTCACTGGCAGATAACTGATATTATAAGGACTAACTTAGGCTACTTTTATTTTAGAAAAAGAATTAGGGTTTCGCTCAAAAAAAGTAAAATGCACCTAGGGACGCACCCGAGCGAAGCGAGGGTGAGTCGCTAGTATACACTAATATTCTAAAGGGGTAAAGTATGTCAGTTTGTATGTAGGGCGTAATCTCTGAAACTACACAGCCGATTTTTAAAATACTTTCACCAGTAGGAAGCTACATTACCACCGATTGATATAGGCTGTTTTTATTATTCCGATAAAAATATGTTTACTGACAGAAATCATAATTTTACAAAATGGCCATTAAGTTACATTTAGGATACTTAGGGTCGCACCAAAGCAAAGTTGCTAGTTTTTATTAAAGTTGTTATAGCGGCAATAGAAATACATAGGTACTCTGTGAAAATTTCATCTCCCAACCTATTACGGTTCATGAGATACAGCCCTCTGATAGACGGAGGGACAGCGGAGGCTCAGTAACAGGGTTCCGTAGGCACCCTAAAAAACAGTTTATCTATACTAATATCTCAAACTAAGGAATAATATAGACCGAGTGTCATAGAACTAAACATGAAGCCAGACAATAATGATTTAAAATATATAAGAATACAAATATTGATAGAATACTCATTGCTGTGATAAGTAAATAAATGATGATAAATAATACTTAATAGCTTGTATTCAGCCCTTTTTAACATCCCATTGCTGGGGGTGGGCCTCCCGTCAATACGAGGGTAATCAGCCCATAGTCCACCACGCTGGCCAGGTGCGGATTGGCGGACTTCACATGTTTTTCGAAAACTTGCTAGGTTCTCTCAGACATTCAGGTTTCCTCACGATGTTTTCCTTCACCGTAACGCAAGTGGTAATCATGTTAGAAATGATTCGCGCATGAAAATATCAGAGGTGCGAGATCCGGGATTTGAATCTGCTTCATTCGGTTTCCCAAGCGAGCGCGTTACCACTGGGCTACCACTGCCTTCTTACCACTGGGCTTACGGGTTTTATTATAATAATTGAAAAAACTGGATGTAACTTTTACACGCGGTAAATAAAACTTCTTTGGCAAATATCACAATTAAATTAAGATAAATCAATAATTAAATAAGGCATATTACAATCATATATTTATAGAATATCATATACGGAAAGAATATAATATTATATATTTGTCAGACGACAACAACGGTCACCATGGCAACACGGCAAAGTATTCTATCTCGTCCTCTCGCCGGTGTAATCCTATATATTTATGTGTTTGTCTCTTTCTAGTGTCGCATTTCCGTTTCATCAAGTTTAAAATCACAACAATTCCAAAGAAGTTTCAACTAACAAAAAAGAGGTAATATTACGCTGTCTTTCAAGGGAAAGAGAACTGAGAAATATTATAAATTACCGACTAATTAAAACATATATATTTTCCTTATTCGTCGAAGAAAGTGAGCAATTTGTATGACAAAGTCGAGAACAGTACCTACGTAGCATAACCAGCAAAACGCGCTATTATTTTTGTCTATATATTTTTTAGTCTTTTTTAGACTAATACATAAAGTTGAATAGTTCATCTGTTTGTTGAAATATAATTATATACTATCATATACAATTACTGAAAGTTGTTATTTTGACATTACACACAGACACTTCAATTTTATTTATCTGTATAGATTATTTGTACAGAGTATTATTTTAAAAGTGAATAATTTCTGCCTACAACAGGTACAATTTCCGTGTTCAGATCTCGAGGGATTATTGAAAGGGTTCAAAAGGGTTTTTCTGTCCTACTTTCCCCTTCATATAGGATATTACGTTTAATTAATAGACCTAGTGCAGTCAAAACTCGTGTAGGTATGAATGTTAAAAGTTACGTATACGACTTTCGACCGATTCTAATTATATGCAAAATCTATACAGATAAATAAAATCGAAGTGTCTGTGTGTAATGTCAAAATAACAGCTTTATACTAAATGCATATGGAATTATATACGGTACATATAGAAAAACACAATTTTTAAAAAAATTGTCTGTCTGTCTGTTTGTTTGTTCTGATGAGCTGATATTATAAGGAGTAACTTAGGCTACTTTTATTTTAAAAAAAGAATTAGAATTTCGCTCAAAAAAAATTTAACGTACCTAGGGACGCGGGTGAGTCGCTTGTCTACACTGATATTCTAAAAGGGCAAAGTATGTAAGTTTGTATGTAGGGCATAATCTCTGAAACTACAGAGCCGATTTTGAAAATATTTTCACAAGTAGGAAGCTATATTATCGCCGACTGATATAGGCTATTTTTTATTCCAAAAATGTGTTTACTGACAGAAATCATAATTTTAAAAAATGGCCGTTGAGTTACTTTTAGGGTACCTAGATTCGCACCTAAGCGAAGCGAGGGTGAATCGCTGGTATTTAAAAAAATAAAATAATTTTATTAAGCATTTAAACATGTTTTACTTAACTTTACTTAATTGTTTTACTAAACAAATAATTTTGATGGAATAAAATGCTAGGCGATAAAAATTTATGGAGAAAAAACCGACGGCAAAGAATTATTATATAGCTCAAGTTCTAAGCAGTCCTTACATCGATCAAAAAAGTACTAGATACACAATCATCGACAAAAAATGTCCTCACCGAATGAGCGCTCATTTGAACATTTGAGCGCGCTTTCAATTTAATAGCTTTCGAACGCTCCGACGGTAAACATGCCTCAATGCTCGTTTAAAAATGGCGAATTTCGCTTTGTATATATAGCTTTGTGAAAACATCTTGAAGCTTTGAATTACATTTTTGTATATATATTTCAACTAGAATAACCTAAACACAATTGGTGACAGTTTTAAGAGAACTTTTGCATGGGATTGTGTATCTAGTACTTTATTAGTGATCGATAAGTCTTTAGGGAGCTCTAATATTTGGTACTACCAATCAGTCCGATATAAAAATATATTTATTTAGGAAGGTCAAGTATTCCAATTTCCAGTTGGCTATCTTACTCTACGCAGGCGGAGTCACGTTATATAAACATACATCGATTTATTATTAAATCTTAAGTAAATTCTACAAAAGAAAAAATGGATCCCAGGAGTATTTTACTTTTATAAAATAATCTTAGAGAAGATACTTTCTTATTTTATAAAAATATGTACGACGTTTTACTGCTGAACTGAGCTGAACGTTGATAAGTCAGTCAGTGAGTCGCGAGTAGTAAAAATAGTACCTAATTGCGAATGTACCTTAGGTGATAGACATATAATATTACGAACTTGCCAGTATAACTTTTTAAGACCTACAATTTTCTAGTACATTGTTTTGATGTATCTCTTAAGGTTCAGCCAGCGTAGCCACATAAATTTCTAAGGACGACTCCATGGGCGTACCCAGGTAGGGGCAGGGGGGGGCAGCTGCCCCCCCCCCCCTGGATTTAGTGTAATATTCACCGGTGAACCGAAACAAAAATATTTTATTATTATTTTATTTATTTATTTAGTACCTCATCTAGATCATGTTAATCACATACCAAATGACATAATATTTATGCTCTGACAATATTTGTCGTTAGAGAATGCACTATCACTACATAGTATAAAACAAAGTCGCTTCCCGCTGTCTGTCTGTCACTTTGTATGCTTAGATCTTTAAAACTACGCAAGGATTTTGATGCGGTTTTTTTTTAATAGATAGAGTAATTCAAGAGAAAGGTTTATATGTATAATACATCCATAATATAGTAGAGAAAGACTGATAATTTTAGAGGTTTCTAATGTGATATCGTAAATAAACACATTTTTTTGCGCTTACATTGCAAACGTTGGCTGAACCCTACGAGATAGATCAAAATAATGTACTACAGTATTGTACACATTAAAAAGGTCTACAAAAAAGTTCGCGATGGCATATGTCTATCTTTTAATAGTCCAAGCGAAATGCAGTTATTTTTAAGAAAAAATAAAATATTGAAAACCTGAAGTTTTATGATTTCAAAATGTTGGCAGGTATATAAGGAATAGAAATTCATAAAATGCCCCCGATGCCCAGCCACCCCTGAGAAATGGGGGGACGCAAAGCGTTGAAAAATAGTTTTTTTCAATTTCCGGCTTACTGTGATGTTCTATCGAAAAATGTTTTGTACAAAAGTTGTAGGTCTAGTAAAAATCTACAACTTTTATTCATAACACTTTTTACAAAAACCTGAAAGTTTTCGAGACTTTTGCAAAAAACTCAGTTTTTAATTTTTTCTTGGTTTTTTATTTTTAATTTCTAGAATAATCTTTTAATTCTCATGAAACTAAGGTAATATAATTTACAATATATATATAGAATAAATGAAAAAAAAATTGAAATTGAAATGTTCAGCGATTTCCGAGAAAAGTATGTTTTATGGTCTCGACAGGCCGAAAATCATCCCCAACTTCAAGTGGACGTTTACATTTAAAAATTTTTTGAACAATTTTCAGATAGGGCTCATTCTTTTTGTCTTGAACTCTACTTTATGAAAAAATAAAAACATTGTATGGTCGCCCTGTAAGAACACTCTTAAAAATTGAAAACATTGGAGAAATCGATAATTTTTACTTTGTAAACTACATTTTTTTTAATTATCATTGGAAAAGTGAACTTTATTACCCAATTTTTTATAAACTGATTATACCAGTGTATTTGTCGGGAAAAAACGAAAGAAATGGTATTCTTAAGTTTTTAATTTGACGCTTATTATTTATACAATATCGCCGTAAACATTCCAACTTTGCAATTTGACGAGTCGTGAAGAAATAATAAAAATTGGAATTCACGTAAAGTACACCGTTTTCTTTTGTATTTTTTTCCAGTAGAATATATTTATGTTATTATTTTTTTTTGAATTTATCGATGTTTTATTAATTTTTGATCGATTTTGGAGTTAAATTTATTGTTAAAGTATAATTTAAAAAAATTAAGTTGATATTAACAAAATTTTGTCATCGTTTTGTTAAAAAAATCATAAAAAATGTAAAAAATGAAAAAAATAATTAAAAACAAAAAAAGTACATTAAAGGGTAATTTTAAAAAGATTTAAATATTTTAAATTACTCCTTAATGTACTGTGCATCCATCAAACGCTTAGATATTGATGATAAAAAAGAAAAGGATGAATTTTTATTAAAGGTCGAATATCTCAGGAAAAAATCGACGTAAAGAGTTTAGTAAAAACTTTTTTTTTTATGATGTTTTAACAAAACTATGACAAAATTTTGTAAATATCAACTTAATTTTTTTAAATTACACTTTTATCTAATGAATAAACAAGATTAGATTACAAATGAATTTCATTTCTTTCTGTAATTACCTTAAAATCTAATTTTTTAGAAATAATCAATAAATTTAACTCCAAAAGCGATCAAAAATTAATAAAACATCGATAAATTCAAAAAAGTAATAACATAAATAGATTCTACTGGAAAAAATACAAAAGAATTAGGTGTACTTTACGTGAATTCCAAATTTTATTATTTCTTCACGACTCGTCAAATTGCAAAGTTGGAATGTTTACGACGATATTGTATAAATAGTAAGCGTCAAATTAAAAACTTAAGAATACCATTTCTTTCGTTTTTTCCCGACAAATACACTGGTTTAATCAGTTTATAAAAAGTTGGTTAATAAAGTACACTTTTCCAATGATAATAAAAAAAATGTAGTTTACAAAGTAAAAATTATCGATTTCTCCAATGTTTTCAATTTTTAAGAGTGTTCTTACAGAGCGACCATACAATGTTTTTATTTTTTCATAAAGTAGAGTTCAAGACGAAAAGAATGAGCCCTATCTGAAAATTGTTCAAAAAATTTTTTAAATGTAAACGTCCACTTGAAGTTGGGGATGATTTTCGACCTGTCGAGACCATAAAACATACTTTTCTCAGAAATAGCTGAACATTTTAATTTCAATTTTTTTTTATTCATTCTATATATATTGTAAATTATATTACCTTAGTTTCATGAGAATTAAAAGATTATTCTAGAAATTAAAAATAAAAAAACCAAGAAAAAATTAAAAACTGAGTTTTTTGCAAAAGTCTCGAAAACTTTCAGGTTTTTGTAAAAAGTGTTACGAATAAAAGTTGTAGATTTTTACTAGACCTACAACTTTTGTACAAAACATTTTTCGATAGAACATCACAGTAAGCCGGAAATTGAAAAAAACTATTTTTCAACGCTTTGCGTCCCCCCATTTCTCGGGGGTGGCTGGGCATCGGGGGCATTTTATGAATTTCTATTCCTTATATACCTGCCAACATTTTGAAATCATAAAACTTCAGGTTTTCAATATTTTGTTCCCAAACTGCATTTTGCTTGGACTATAAGGATAACATACTATTTCCATTTTAATACTTTAAAAAATTGGCAATTATAATGCGGTAATGTATTGGACGTCGCTCGATATTTCGACCCCTAAGATCCCGATACTCTTATAGATGTTAAGAGGAGTGTTCTGGAACTTTGGCGCTATAGAGAATGGGTTTTTTTTAGTGGAGAACGCACAAACTTGTGTCTTTTTAGGGGTTAAACTGGACGAGATTTCGTGGGCCCCAATCGGAGAGCTGCTCTAGGGAAGTCGCATTTTCGGTCACAAGTTGGACTCTGTTCTCCTCAACCTTAGCTCGAGAGATGCTTGCTCGGCCAGTACAACAGGCATCGACTGTACTGTCATCTGCATAGCAATGAGTGTTGCCAGTTAGCAACATATCGTTGATATGCAGAATAAACAGTGTAGGCGATAGTAGGTACTGAACCTCCCAAAGTTACACCAGGGGTACGCCAGCGTTAATCTGCACAGTGTCGGAGCATATACCGTCAATTACGACTTTTATGCTACGTCCAGAAAGAAAACTAGCAACCCAAGAAAGCATTTGTTTGACATATTGTTATTGTTTTGAAAGAGCCAAACGTAGATTACGAAAAGTATTAATTCAATGTCCATAATATCTACATATCAACTATATCATACACTACTTTAAAAAATCTGGTTGATCTATGGTGCATTCTGTTGAACAATAACAAGAAGCGTCCGTTAAATAGGGACATACGAAATTTTTTTTGTGAGTATTTTCTATGATTAATTGTAATTTGTAATATTTTTTGTAAACGAAATCAATGTTGTTCGTACCTAAACCTAGGTGTAGCCTTTCTTTCTTTCTTTCTTACACCTGGCTGCGAAGAGGTTGCGGCCAAGTGCCTAATCTTTCGTGTAGTGTTTTTGTGTAGTATGTAGAGTAAAACAAGCGCGGGGGCCGGTTTAATAAATTTCTGATTTGCCCCCCCCTAGGCCAAAAGCTGGGTACGCCCATGGACGACTCGATAGAACCAGTCATTGCGTTTTCCCGCGGTAACGATAAATGTACCTGTATTAAAAGGTATCCTAAATGTTAACCCGAGTGATAAGCTATCACTATACAAAATTTAGTTAAAATCGGTTCAGCACTTTTTGCGTGAAACGCGCACATCGATTTGACTAAGTTAGTTTTATTATAGGTATAGATAAGAATAGGCATTGCGAGTGTACCTTAAGAGATAGACATATACTGTTGCAGATTTTTCTGTTCACCTTTTCAAGACCTACAATTTTTTAGTACATTGTTTTGATGTAGGTATGTCTTAAGGTTTAGCCAGCGGAAGGTTTTTAAGGAGGACTCGATAAAACCAGTTATTGCGATTTCCCGTGGGAAAGAAAGATTTTTCTGAAATAAAGGGTATCCTAAATGTTGACCCGGGTAATAAGTTATCACTTCACCAAATTTCGTTGTAATCGGTTCATTACTTTTTGCGTGAAACGCGTACAGACAAACAGACAGACAAATAAAAAAAATAATAACTATTGTTTTAAGGTCTATATTGTATACATAATACGTTACAGTCATTGTTTTTAAAAAATATTTCATGTACAGAGTTCGCTAAGTTACTGCTTTATTATAGCCATCAGGTAATGAATTTGTATTGTACTACCTAATCATACCTTGACATTTTATGTTCTATTTACTAAAATACTTACTTACTTTTAAAAAATACGGTTCCCGTGGGATAGATTTGTTTTTCCCTAGGGACGAACCAGAAGCAAATCGAGGGTGAGTCGCTAGTACACTATACGATGTACATACAATCTAAAAACGTTACCTTACCTTTATTCTTTGTCTTGTTTTAATGTTTGTTTGTCCTTATTAGATTTACCTGTGTAGATAAATAAGAATACTACATGTAACTTGATCATTATATATTAAGTAATTCTAAGAAAAAAATAAATACATACCTATATGTTTTTTTATAAAATAAGTAAATCTCGCGACAAGCTTTTATATTATATAAATTGTGTAATGTAATAAATTAATACTCGTAGCTTTGATTTAATTTAAAGTTTATTATCTTCTTTTAAGAGCATTTAAATAAAAGCGTGTTTTTATTTTTATTTTTTTTTACTATTAATTTTTTAGATACCTACTTTTAAAATTAAGAAGGCAAAATTCTTAATTTTAAATTAATACTTTAAAAATAAAATATTATTTCCTCTGCAAACAAGTTAACTTTATTTGATAAAAGCAAAGCAAAAATGAACATATTTTTTGGATTTAATGAATACAAATCAATGCGATTATTAGGACAAAACCTGGAATAATAAAAAAAATAATTTTAATAATAATATAAATATATATAGTATGCAATATTAATTTAAAAGGCTATTTATGTTTTTATTAATCTTTTTTTTTTATTAAATCGTGTCCAAGCAACAGTTTCCAAACAAAACCGCAACTATCAAAATTGCAACTGACATTTTATTGTTCAGGGCCGAACGAGCTCAAGTAATATTTTGTGCTCAAGTCATTACAGCTATCTTCCCATCCCTTGTGGCCAAGGCTAAGGCAGTTAGCGGAATTAAGCCCTGCAAACAAGCCATTATCCTTTTTATTAGGCAGCTACCTTAAATATACAAATCTACCACATCCCATGTCTTGTTTCCCATCTAGTCCCATCTTTAATATTCCTTACCATGCTCTAGTTACGTCCCCTTCTATTGTCACAGATTTGGGTCTGACTAAGGGAGCACCTGACACCAGCACAAAATTTCAAGCTCTGGTTCGTCAAAATTGGTTGGATCACCTCCTCATCTTTACTGATGCTTCAAAGCTGTCCCTGGATGGTTGTGTTGGTGCGGCTTGCTGGATTCCTAAATTCAAAATTATCTTACAATTTAAATGTCCTCCTGAGTCATCGGTGTTTACAGGCGAGGCTGTTGCTTTGTTAGAAGCAATCCTGTTTACCCTCTCCCATAATTTCAAACAGACTGTTATTTTTACCGACTCTCTTAGCTGCTTAATGGCTATTAAGGAAAACCCCTTTCGTAGTAGATTGAGATGCTCCATAACTTTTAGGATTCGTGAAGCTTTGTTTTCATGCAGTCAAAAGGGTTTAGCGATTTCACTGGTTTGGATTCCGGGTCACTCCGGTATTCCTGGAAATGAAACGGCTGATTCTTGCGCCAAAGCTGCCACTCATTGTGGATCGTTGGAGCATTTTAGAAATTCAGCCCAGGACCTTTTAGCTATTGCTAAGGTTCACTTAGATAAAGCTTGGAAGAACAACTGGAACTCATCAAAATCTTTTAAAGGTAAACATTACGCTGCAATTCAGCCAGAGATTCCAAGACACCCCTGGTTTTCTCATTGCAAACAGACGGAACGTTGGGTTATATCTACCATATGTCGTCTTCGTCTTGGACACGCAAGTACTCCTGTCCACTTGGCAAAGATCAGAGTCAGGGACCACTCCCTGTGTGAATGTGGCCTTGACGAAGGGTCCTCTTCCCATATCCTTTTCAGTTGCCCCAAACTTTTGTATCCTATTTACGACTTCCTTCCTTCTAAAGTCCCCCGTCCTATTAATGTTAATTGTTTGTTGATGTTTGTGTTTAGTCCATTATGTAGATTTCTGTGTACATATATTAAAAGTAATAAAATTAAAGTGTAAATATATGTATATATATAAAATATATAACTATTAGTCTTAACAATTATTAATTTTAATTTTCTCTCATAGTTTTTGTATATATTGTGTTGTCTGTTGTAGGTCCTGATTTTACAACGAATTGCTCCGTTTCTACATGTAATCAGATTTAGTGTTTGTATTTCTCTATTTTATACCGGTCATTCTATATGTAACGTGTCTTCTCCATTCTACGCGACATTGGCGAAGTAAATGGTGCCCAAATGGCACTTCTAAAAGCCATTGAATATAAGAATTGAATTGAATATTTTGTGCTTGAAGTACATACATATCTTTTGTCTCATCATAAATTGAAGGTCCGGACTGTATGTAGTGGTCATAAGGGTTATAATTGAATGTGCCTATACCTGTAATTTCTCACTCCACTACTACAATCACAAGTCACGCTCCTATCTAAAGTTTTTATTACTATACTAGTATAGTTATGTACATAGCGGCATAAACGTAGCGAACTAACTAAAAAATTTCACCCCAAATTTGGGGAAAACCATGCGACGAAAAAAAGCTAAATTCATTCAACATAATGTACATTTTAGAAGTTTATTAGTTTTGTGGTGCTGAATTTTGAAAAGTTTTAACAATTTAAAGTCAAGTCAAATTAATAAGTTATAGTTTGTCAATTTGAGACATTTCAGTTAGATTTTAAAAATGTCGTCGGAAGGTAAAAAAGAACAAATGTTGGCAGCACATTTTATTCATTCATGATTTGGAATTCGTTACCAGCGTTGCCAATTTGTGGGGAATTCCCCAAACTGCGGGGAATCTGAAGTCGATTGGGGATTTGTTGGGGATTAGCATTACGTGGGGAAAATGCGGGGATTTTGAACATCGATAGTCCGACCGGGTCCGAACACTTAAGCATTAAATTACCTACTAATAAAAATCGTACATAGTTTTCACGTCTGAACCAATTTAGCTTTTAATTTAAGCTATACTAAGTGTTAAACTACGCAAATTTTCTTAGTCCGAATTTCTTCACTAGTAACAATTAATAACTTAAATGACTCCTAGCAAGTCCTGCTAATTTAAACTTCTATGTATTACAATAATAATAATTTTGAAGTTATATTATTTATAATTTTTTTCTGAAAAATTACACTTTAAGGTAATCACAGAAAAAATGGAACTCAATCACAGTCTAATCTTGTTTATTCATTATTCAAAAATATAATTTAAAAAAACAAGTTGATATTTACAAAATATAGTGAAAGTTTTGTTAAAAATCATAAAAAAAATGTCAAAAATGGTTTTTTTTTTTTAAGCTATGCTAAATCTTTGTTGAAAATTTATTCAAATTTTTAACACTACCTTTAATCTTCTGTGCATCCATAAAATGGCATAATATATTTAAAAAAAATTAAATCTATCAAAAATTAATAAAATATCGATAAATTCGAAAAAGTAAAAACTTAAATAGATTCTACGGGAAAATATCCAAAAAATAGGGTTAAAATATACCATCCTCTACCTCCCGAGACCATGAAACATAAATTTCTCGGAAACGGCTAATTATTTCAATTTAAAAAAAAATGCTTATTATATGTATTTCGAAAATTATATTCCCCTAGTTTCACTAAAACTAAAAGATGATTGCAGAAATAAAAAATAAAAAACGAAGAAATAATTAAAAACCGAGATTTCTGCCAATATCTCGAAAACTTTGAAGTTATTGTGAAAAGTGTTATCTATAAAAGTTGTAGATTTTTACTAGACCTATAACTTTCGTAGAATTTTTTTTCGATAGGACGTCACAGTAAGCCGGAAATTAAAAAAAAACTATTTTTTAATGCTTTGCATCTCCCCATTTCTCTGGGGTAGCTGGACATCGGGGGCATTTTACGAATTTTAATTCCTTATAAAGCTACTAACGTTTTAAAAACTTTTCAGGTTTTAATTTGTTTGTTTCCAATACAGATTTCGATTGGACTATATTAATTTTATTTAGTTATTATATTTCTAACATAAAGAAAGATCCGAAAAGATAGTTTCATTTAAAATTATTTAAAAAGATAAAAGAAAAAAGAAATATTTTTTAAATATTTGAAATTTGTTTATTTTTTTTAATTTTTTGAGGGGAATTTGTGGGGAATATAGTATATTTTTGTCCCCAAATTGGGGAATTTGAGTTAGATTTTCGGGGAATTTGATAAATTGGTATTGGCAACGCTGTTCGTTACCTACCTATTTTTTTTACATTTCAAAACTCAAGAAAAAGCGCCGATGTCGACAATAATATTTTCATCCAGAATACTTTTATAATTAGTTAATTACCTTTTATATAGAGATATAATGTGATTTGCACTTGGTTTGAAGTTTTTTAGTGTTGTACTTCTTCATATTGTGTCGGTTGTATTTAATTTTTATTGAGTATGAGTGCAAATTTTTGTATCCGCCATGATGAAATGTTGTGTTCCTGCATGTGGAAACTAGAAACATACATAATAATTAACATGCAAAGTCAACTCGTTGGAAGGCTTGGTTAAATATTATTCCAGGAAGGACTTTTGAAAGAGGAATTCATAAAATCTATATATTTTTGGGGTAGGGGGGGTCGGTAGGGGGTGTAAATCACCCCCCAAAAAATACAAGTTAATAGGTTGCAAATGTTTTTTTTTATGAATTTTTAAAAATCTTATTTTGAGGTTATGTTTTGTTAAGTGTGTACTTCGATTTTGCGTGAAATTTGATCTTTCTAGTGTTCTAGTTTTATAACATTTAGAGTTTATGACAGTGTTTGAGTGTATGATTAGTGTTATGAAAACTGTTCTAACCTAACCTAACCAAAATCTGATGATAATTACCTAAGTTGTAACCTAACCTAACCACAAACTTCTTACCTAACTAGTCAAAATTAATGACTTATTAAACCAAATAAAACATTAAGAATCTTCAAATAAAAATTAAAAAGTGCGTCAACTTATTATTTACAAAATTAAAACGCATAATTAAGTTCCTAAAATGGCAACATTTCTGTCTTAAAAATCAAAACGCATAATTAAAATTCCCTAAAATAGCAACACTACTGTCAAAATTACGTCAAAAGCAATAAAATAATGCAGATTGAGGTTATATTTATCAAACTTTGATATTTTTTATTTCCGAAAGTATTTACCCTATTAAGTTGAATTTTTGTGGGTTTACTTAAAATAATAAGTACTTTGCACAAAAAGAAAATCAAGAGTCTACTACGAATTCCTCATTATAAAGTTGAGCCTTATTCCATTTTTAGTAAGTATTCCCAAAAACAATTAAAGTATGTTAAGATTTGTAATGTTCATTTTTCACTCCACGTAATTGAAACACGTAGATTGACTACGGATGCAATTCCTTCGTTGAATTTGCCAAATCCAGAAACTGACTAAACTGTTTTACTTTCGACCAACAAAATATCTCGAAACTCCTTTCATTCATGGTCAACCTCGCAAGGTACCTAATAGCAGTTGAGTTTTCTTCAACAGACAGAATGGCACCCGGTTTTACATTTACATATGGAGTGCCACCGTTGACAAGCAAATCAACTCTTTCAGTTAGTAATGAACCAGTTTTTAAGTTATTAGACTCTTTTCATAAAGAGGTAATCTATAATTCCAGCCCTTCGAATAATATACCTTTAAATATATCTTGTAAACAGTCTTCAGTTTCTACTTCTATCTATTAATTTAGATGAAATTACATTAAATTGACATTTTAAATTTTCAGGTGAAATAAGCTGACAAGTCTTCAACAGTCTTCAGCTGACAATGTGTCACTGCTGATGAAAACATATAAGGACATTTAATCGCTTCATGATTATTGTAATATCAAACATGTAAACATCGATAATAGGTTTTTCAATTCTTTTATAAATTATTTATTTCATAGCTTGAATAGTTTTGGTCATGTTAGAAGCAATTTAAGTAAGCCTTGTCCTTAAGTTCTAACCATTTAGAGTTTTGGAATGAAGCTTTAAAAAAGTTAGATTAGTTTTATGTTGTATGTATTTTTATTACAATTGCAAAGTTTATCACAGTAATTTTTATGTAATGGTAAAGGTGTATGATATCAACTAAAACTATAAACCATTAATACTTTTTTGGAAATCTTCTATTTATATCAATAATGTTTTTCTTTAAATTACAACTTAATGTAATGTTTATTTTATTTATAAGCTCAGTTATGTATTTGAAGGAAGCTACAAGTCAGATACAATGAAATTCGATGTACAGGTTCATAAAAGGCCTTTTTTTGTAATTTCATTCAAGATATTACCAATTAAACAGAAATCAAATCAAATTAAAGATGTAAAATTCTACTAGACTCTTGAGCAAGTGTCTAATTGATTCATGGCAATTCAACAAACAAGAAGTTTAACATAACAGTCAAGTAAATTAATATATCATCGCAAAATTAATAATGTATAGATTACAATAATTTAATTTTATTAATAATTTCAATTTTTAAATATTTGTATGAGGAGGTGTTTAGATTGCATTGAGCACATTATCAGCTCTCATCTTGGCGGTAGTTCGGGATTTGCTGGTTCTCGGTTTATTATGCAAATAAAATAGAAAATGTTGATGTTTGCTAAATATTAGTACTTAAATACAAAGCTAACAGTTCAACTCGTGGACACAAACGTTTGTACGTAAATTATTGCTGTGACGATCACAATATTTGATAAAATGTTAACTCACCGCTGACGATCAGCTGTTGTATGTGAAGTGACATTTTAGTGATTTTGATATTACGCTCAGAGTGAGTATAAATTAACTGTCTTTTCAAACTATTTTTCAAACTATTTTGTGCAAAGCAAGAAAAATAAAAACCAGTCCAAAATAATATTTTAACATAAGCAACCTGGACAGAGCCATCTAGTTTGTTTTTATCTGAACTAACGCGGTGATATCTAATAGAATAACAAGTATGGCTAGTAAGTGCGGCAGCTGTGGTAAGTTCACCTCAGCGACAGATGGCACTAAGTGTAGAAAATGTTTAATTGTTTTCCATCGTGGATGCTTAGTAAACACAAGTCCTAATGCATCTGCACCTAAATGGATGTGCAAGGGCTGTAAATCCAGTGCAAACACGGACGCTTCTGTGGATGCCGATAGCTTGGGAAGCGTCGAGGCCATGATGAAGGCTATTGAGTTGCTCCGTACTGAGTTGTTGGCATGTACAAAAGAAATGTCATCGTTTAGGCAGGAACTCGGCGTAATAAGAACGACATTGGCAGATTTTAGTAATCGTATGGATTCCTTCGATGAGCGGCTTTCTAAGCTAGAAAAGAGGGAGAACCCAGTCGAGTCTATCGATGAAACGTTATCGCAGCTAAGGTCAGACCTCAACGACAGGGATCAAGAGCTCCTTCTGAACGACGTCGAGATCACTGGTATATCGGAACGCGATGGAGAAAACTTGTCGCATGTGGTTGCGCTTATATCCAATTAGTTGGGCGTAAATATAGACGAACGAGAAGTTGTGAGTGTGCAGCGTGCAGGACCCGTGCGCGCGCGCGCGCAGACCACGTCGGAGCGACCGCCGGCTCGTGCTATCTGTGTTCGGCTGGCGAGGCGTAGTCTCCGTGACGAGTTGCTCCGTGCAGCGCGGGTACGACGCGGCGCGGACACTGCTGGTTTCGACATCGACGCTCAACCGCGTCGATTTTATGTGAATGAGCGACTTACACGCGTAAATCGTCAGCTCTTTTACGCCGTTCGTGCTAAGGCCAAGGAGGTGGGTTGGCGGTATGTATGGACTCGTGACGGTCGTATATTCGCACGTCGAGACGCCAGCGCACATAACCACAAATATAGAATTAGGTCAATGAGCGATATAGATAAGGTTTTTTGTATATAAACTGTTTGTTTTGTGTCTTATCAATTGGCATATTAATTATTTGTTTTTGTTATTGTAGTCTAAGTACTTTTTTTCTATCAGCAAAATTCATAGTTATTAAGGATATGTGCGCATTATATATCATTTGCACTACTGGCAATAGTAGATGTAGTGACAGTGTGATTCTCGAAACGGGCCTACGATCTAAGGTAGATATTTTAGCTCAACATTATTTTATTATCATTGCAATTTATCAACCATACACTAAATCACATTTTATTATAATATATATTCTATTTCTTTATATCAATTCATATATCTCATTCATCTATATCATCTTATATCTATTTCACATATATAACTTTTATGTAGCTAATTATCATTTAACATTTATAAATTATATATTATAATGGCACCGAGAAAGATTAAGATTGGTTTAATTAATCCTCGATCATTGAGAACAGGCCATGAGGAGTTTGTTGTCGCGCTGATGAAACATGACATAGATATTCTCGCAGTGAATGAGACGTGGCTTAGGCAGGGAGAAGAGGAAACCGCACCGATTTTATCTGGGTATCACTTTCGCCATGTACCTCGTCCTCCAGGTCTGCGAGGCCGTGGTGGAGGAGTGGGATTTTATACAAAGCGTGGCATATCAACACGAGTACTGAAGCACCCCATTACAGACTCGGTGGAGCAAATGTGGTTAGGCATAACTATCCACTCTAAAAAGATAGCGATCGGTACTGCATACCGGCCGCCCTGGCTCAGCGTTCAGATTTTCATAGATGCGTTGAGTGATACAATTAGCTCGCTCTCATGGTACGATCATGTCATTTTATTGGGTGATTTCAATATAAATTATTTCAACTCTCTAGATAATAGTTTCTTATTGCTTAAAGATTTTTTGTCTAGCTTTGGTCTTTGTCAGCATGTTGCTGAACCAACACATTTTACTTCTTCCAGTGAGACTTTGCTCGATATCATTTGCACCGACGTAAATGTGGTTCCAGTCTGGGTTGATCATATACCAACACTAAGTGATCATGCGCTGGTTGCATGTGAGCTAAACTTCCCAAAAATTAAAAGTCCACCTAAAGCTGTATATTTTAGACCTATTAAAGACAGATCTAGACCAGTTTAATTCTATAATGGCATCCATTGATTGGAACGCCTTGAGCATGGGGAATGTAAACGAAATTACAAATAACCTTACATATAATTTATTAGAAGTTTTTGATTATGTCGCCCCAAAAAAATTAGTCTTTGTAAAACACAAAAGTTACCCTTGGATCACATATAACATTCGTCTAATGATGAAACGTCGTGATGAAGCCCATCGAAAAGCTCGTTCAACCAAGCGCCCCGCCAAGGTGGCATACTACAACGAACTAAAGTCGATTGTCGAACGGGCCATCCAAATCGAAAGAGACACTTATTTTAAAACTTATGTCAGCTCAAATCAACGGTACCCCAGAACTATGTGGAGACACCTTAAAGAAAATGTTAATTTCAAACGAACCAATGATACGCTTCCCACTAGTTTGTGCGATCCTGATGGGATAAATAGACATTTTCTTAATGTACCAGGGGATAATTTGGTAGCCGAATCACTTTTAGACTTTTATAATACAAACAAATTTGGTTCTTCTATATTTAAATTACAAACAGTGACTGAAAGACGTAACTCAAGCTATACGAGAACTAAGATCCAATGCAACTGGTATTGATGACATTTCGCTAGATATGTTGACTTTATCGTTTCACCATATATCGGGTACATTAACAACACTCTTAAACAAGAGTATATCATCCTCCACCTTTCCGAGTATGTGGCGCGATGCTGTGGTCCGTCCTATTCCAAAAATACCTAGCCCCTTAGAATTTAAAGATTTAAGGCCCATAAGTATCTTACCATGTGCTTCTAAGATACTAGAAAAGGTCATCTGTAGACAATTGGTGGACTATCTAGAGCGTAATGATATATTGCCCACATTGCAATCGGGATTCAGGAGGCACCACAGTACCGCCACGGCTCTTGTGAGTGTGCTGGATGATGTACTTCATGCCCAAGATGATGGAAAGGTAACCATAATGGTATTACTCGATTTTTCTCGAGCCTTTGATGCCATTAACATCGGCTTACTCCTAGCAAAACTACGATTTTATGGATTCGAGGAGGCCGTTGTCTCATGGTTTGCAAGCTATTTACAAGATAGACATCAAATCGTAGAGATCAAAAATGAGAGGGAAAATCTGATTCGGTCGCGACGCAGCCCCGTTGATAGAGGAGTTCCTCAGGGTTCCATATTAGGACCCATATTGTTCAGCATATATTCGGGAGACGTTATTAAATCTATACGAAACTGTAGGTATCACATATATGCTGATGATATACAAATTTATCTATCTTTCAAGCCAAATGAACTGGAAAAATCTTTATACTTAATTAACAATGATTTAGAACGCATTTTTAATTGGTCGGAATCCAATGCACTAGTTTTGAACCCAAATAAAACAAAATATATAATTCTTGGTAGCCGTCACCAAGTGCAGTTAGTGAAGAACAAAGGCCTTTCTCTTGAAAAAAACGGTAGCAGAATTGAGGGTGTATGTGAAATACGGAACCTTGGACTAATATTAGACGAGAATATGCGATTCGAATCTCACGTGTCTAATATAGTACGAACTTGTTTTTATAGACTCAAAGTTTTATATCGCATCAGGGATTGTCTCAATGAAAAGCTGCGCATAGTACTATGTGAAACACTAATACTCTCTAAGTTTAACTACGTAGATGTCGTTATAGGGCCACGACTACTAGAGAGAACAAAAAAGTCCATACAAAGAGTTCAAAACGCCTGCGCACGATACTGCTTCTATGTACCGCGGCGAGATCATGTCACTTCTTACCTAAATCGGGTGTCCATTTTAAAAATGGAGAACCGAAGGCGATTACACTTAGCCACAATGTTATTCGGAGTCATTAAGCATGGCGTACCTACGTATCTAGTTGAGAAACTTGTGTGGACACGAGATGTCAACACTGCGCATAGCACAAGGTCATCTCAATACGCACTGATCTTGCCCATGCACCGCACAGCCGCATTTCGCGGTAGCTTTAAATATGCTGCTACGAAATGTTGGAATAACTTGCCACCACCTCTACGTAATTTAACAACCAAATCAAGTTTTAAAAAACAGTATAAAAGAATTTTACTTATAGGGCAACAAGATATTTAACAATAATAGTCTGATCATTTTAATCGTGATAAAGTAAACATATTCATTGTCAGTTTAGGGCATTTGCGACTGGGTCACCTGTGTTCTGTACTACTGTGTGCCATTTTATTATTATCTTATTATTGTATGTATTCTTTAGTGTATTTATATATCAATACAATAATTAATATCTGTATATATATTATATAAGCTGCCTCATCAATGTTTATCTGTGTATAATATTGTTTAAATTATTTATAAACTTTAATAACACGCCATATTAAACTTATATCTATTAATATTCTCGATACTGTTACCGCCAAAATGGAAAAAGCAACGGTGGTCCTGAAAACCAGTGTTAGGGCTTTTAGTCCTAACTATAGCTGAGGTCCCACCTTTTTGCGAAACACTGTCGCCTACACTACTATCTTAACGTTTTTTCTCACATACTTAAACTTTAAATGTAATACTTACCGTATATATCATATGTATAAATGTGTGTATATATATGTGTTAGGATCAGTGTGTTTATCAAATATTATTATTATTATTATATAGACTGAAAGCTTTTTATTGGTTGTCTTTAGAATGGAATTAATATATTAATATACATATGTTATATAAGTACATATAACTAATAGAATTAAGAATGCCCATTTAAAAAAAAGAGATGATCGAGGAGGACATCAAAAATTTGCTTGTTACCTTGAATAGTTTAATAATTCTAATTTTTATTAAATTTTTCCAATTAGGTACAATTTAGTAGTTTACAGATTAAGAAACGAGGCTAAATTGGTAATTCTTGGCTTTTGCCGTCAAAAAGAGTAGATTTTATGGGGCACCTTCCCCTATCTACGCATGTATAATAGAATGCCAGTCGGTATTGAGCTTGCCATTTAAATAATTTAAGTCTGAAATTAAAAATATATTATTAAATAAAGCTTGTTACACTGTTATGGAATACTTTGAGGATGTCAATATGTGCGACTAGTGTCTGGTTGGGTCTCGTACATAATTATTGTATACAATATGTAAACAAATATTTTAAAATACCAACAATTTTTCAGCAGAACTACCTTCAGAGCCGGTGGTATATTCATATAATAAAATTACATTTTAAATAAATTATTTTACACTTTATTTTTTGGTTTAATTTAAAATCCTAAAGCTATATCACTAAGAACAAAAAATCGGTAATATTTAGAAACCGGTAAAAAAACCGATAAAGTACGTCACTAATTCCTTGCGATTAGTTTACGGTTTGTACAATCGGTAATGAAGCGCATCCCTAAAATTACTACGCTGCGATCACGTGGTCTGCGGCTCACGTCACTACGATTACATCTATAGAATTTTGAGAGAAAGAGAACAAGCAGGGATGAATGAAATTACTATAAGAGAAAGCGAGGAAGGAGATCAATTATGAATGACATTTAAGGTATAGGTAGATATCGATTTTCTCGATATATAATACGTTTATATAGTCAAATTACTAGGCACAATCGTATGTATGAAGTGAGCTGTCTATCTTGTTGTTCCTTGTCTCTGTTATTGTTTGACATTTCTCCTAACAAGCGCGTTCGGCGGTTGTTAATTTCGTGTTTTCTGTGTTTATTCAACGTGATATTAGTTTTTAATTATAAAAATGGCTGTAAGTATTCTAAAATAACATATTTAATAAATATCTTGCGTTATTTATAATAAAGCGTAAATGATACGCAACTTTGTAGAGACTAACCTCAAAATTTGTGTATATTGTTTCAAATTCGTTTGTTTTTTTCACTTTTAGTATAATATCATTTGATTTTAATATGTTGGCAATGTAATTTTAGTCGTTAGCAGCAGCTCAAGTTCAAGAAGTACGGTCCATAACGCGTATAGAACGTATTGGCGCACATTCTCATATACGCGGGTTAGGTTTAGATGATGCATTGGAACCTAGAGCTATATCTCAAGGCATGGTGGGGCAGAAAATGGCGAGAAAAGCCGCTGGCGTCATATTACAGATGATTCGAGAAGGTAATGATCAAACTGTTGTCATAGTAACATTAAGTTTGTTTATTTGGGAAAGTCCCTTTTATAATTATATTTATGTTACAAATGTCATAAAGAAATAATAAATAGTAAAAAAACATTTTTAAACACAAGCTTTTATAGATTTGTTTACTTCTTTATATAGCATTAAAATCAAAACTTTTTAAAAATGATCGTTTTTACTATTCATTTATTTACCTAATTTTTTACTTTATGACATAAGTCAACTTTATCATAATTGAATATATGTATACTAAAATTCATGTCTGTGCCTTTGATTGTTGAGAGGACCTCTCATGCACTGTGTGCAATGGCTGGGCCATAGTGGACTTTAGAATAGGCTATTATAATCAAATATTTATACAAAAAACACAATTGTATCTAAGTTGTTGATCACTGAGGAGATTACTCATTTGGAACCAACCCTGAATGCAGCAGCTAACTCATGGTAGACTAGGAAGGGGCTATAATTGAATTGAATGAATATATAAATTTTCATATCTATACCGTTGGCCTTCAGGAATTGCTTCATCTGGAGCCAATAGTGGTTGGAGAATCAGAGCATAATTATTATAAAAATTTACTGTCATAGAAATTATGCTAACATGTAAGATTTCAACTCTGTAGGATAGAAAAAAATAGTTCTAATTTAAAAACTTCTTTTTTTATGCATTTATAATCCACAATCAGTCAGTAATTTAGGCGGATATGTTAGAAAAAAAGGGTCTTCGTAAACACAATATAAATATAACTAGCTCTGTAAACACTTGTCATAAGTTGACAAGTAAATGTCAATTTGCACTATAAAAGGTCGATTATCTGTTGTTATGTCCCTTTTTACTCTTACTTTCGCTTCTTGTACTACGCTGTGTCTCTGATTGCAAATCCAATTAAATCAAAGTGAATCGTATAAAATTAGTTTCCTTTTATGCACTTATCCCTTCAGGTTATGGGCCCAGGCACGGTCCTGGTTGTTATTTTTATATATTTCGCGTTTTTAAGCATAAATATAAAAGTTAACCTCACGTCGACATTCCACCACGTTGCGCGACAACATGGCTACAGGTATAAATACATCTTCTCTTGTCATGGACAAACTAAAAGGCATAGAAAATTATAACTCATGGAAGTTTATGATGAAAATGGTGCTGATCCATGAGGATCTTTGGGATTTTGTTGAGAAGGAGTCGACGAAAGCTGAACACGTCAAAAAGGTACAAAAGGCACTCGCCCGTATTGCATTATCTGTACAACCTGCTGCATTTGCACACGTCAGGTCTGCAAAAACTGCGCACGAGGCCTGGACGAATCTTCAGAAGGCATATGAGGATAGAGGTTTGTGTCGGAGACTTACACTACTGCGAGCTTTGTTTAATACAAAATTAGAAAATCAAAGCATGGAGAGCTATATCAACAAAATAGTCGAAATATCACAACAACTCAGTGATATTGGGTCACCACTCGATGATGATTTCATCGCAGTCATCATGCTAAGCGGACTAACTGAGGATTACGATCCCCTGATTATGGCGATTGAAAATTCCAACATTAAGTTGTCCAGCGAGGTAGTACAAGGCAAGTTGTTACAAGAGAACCTGCGTCGTGATGACAAGAGTGAGAGTGGATCGGCTCTGGCAGCTGCACGGAAACAACCCAAATGTTTTCGATGTAATAAGACTGGTCACTTCATAAAGGACTGTCCAAAGAAGCCTGGTAAGAAAACAAATACCAAGGTAAGGTACATGACAAAGATGGACGAGTCCAAGACCCTGCTTACAGCCTTATCAGCGAATATTGAAGCAGATTCATGGTATATTGACAGCGGTGCTACGAGTCATATGTATTGTGATAGGTCTGTGATGTGTGATTTTGTGAGTACTAAAAGTCTAGAAGTGAAAGTGGCTAACGGGGACAAATTGTACACTGAAGGTATAGGAACTGTAAGAATAAAATTAACAAATGGTATAATAAAGACTATTAGTAATGTTTATTATGTACCTAGGTTAAGTGGAAATTTGTTATCTGTAAGTTCTATGGTTAAAAAAGGTTTCAAAGTTGTATTCAGCTCCAGTGGGTGTCATGTTTATGACAATAAGGTACAAGTGGTTAGTGCTACTCTTGATAATGGCATGTATAAATTAAATATTGTAGAAACACTACCGGCCACTTCTAGCACTGTTACAGTTATTCCTCAGGAAACTAGGGAGAGTCTGGTGGTGAATACAGCCCTCGAGTGTGGTAACAGGGAGTCCGAGACAGAGCCAATTCCGGCTGAATTATCGGAAAAGGTATGGCATCGACGGCTCGGCCACCTCAACCGCAGAAGTATGAAACTCCTCCGTCAAGGTATGGTTTCTGGTATTACTTATAATGATTCTAGGTTTGAATGGTGAACTGTTGAAATATCGAGCTCGTTTGGTTGCTAAAGGACATACTCAAAAATATGGGATAGACTATGAGGAGACATTTTCCCCAGTTGTTAGATATTCTACAATACGAATATTATTAGCTTTGGCAGCTGAATACAACATGGACATTGAGCATCTCGATGTAAAAACAGCATTCCTAAATGGTGATTTGAAAGAAACTGTTTTCATGGAACAACCAGAGGGTTTTCAGATAAAAGGTCAAGAAAATAAGGTCTACAAGTTAAATAAAGCTATCTATGGCTTGAAACAGGCTTCAAAAGCTTGGTATGAAAAAATTGATTATATTTTATGTAACAGATTAAATTTTATTAGGTCATCATCAGAACCCTGCGTTTACATAAAGTCTAATGATAATTCAATTATAGTAATTGCTCTTTATGTGGACGATATAATTTTATTTTCAAGGTGCAATTTGCAAGAAAAATTGGATGTAAAGCATAAATTAATGAAAGAATTTCAAATTACAGACCTAGGGCCAGTTAATCAAATTCTTGGTATGAAGCTGTGTAAGAAAAATGATAAAATTACTCTCGATCAGAGTAGTTACATTAAAAGGGTTCTGCAGAAATATAAAATGGATGATTGTAAGTCGTCACCCACACCCATGGAAACAGGTCTAAGACTACCAAAGGGTAATCAAAAGGATAATAATCTAGACTATAGAGGTCTGATTGGTTGTCTTATGTACATTGCTGTCTGCAGTAGACCGGACATCGCTCATGCAGTCAGTTATTTAAGCCAATTCAATGAGTCTTTTTCAGAAATTCATTGGAAGGCAGCGAAAAGGGTTTTACGCTACTTGAAAGGTACGATAAATTATTGTTTAGTTTTCCAAAAGAGTGGCTTGGACGTCACGGCATATGCAGATGCTGACTGGGCAAACGATGACGGTGATCGCAGGTCATACACTGGGTATGTATTTACTATTGGGAAATCCGTAGTTTCATGGGAAAGTCGTAAACAAAAAACAGTAGCATTATCTAGTACTGAAGCTGAATACATTTCCTTGACAGATACCTGTAAGGAAGGTATGTTTATTCGTAAATTTTTAAAGGATATTATAAACAAGAATATTGTCATAACTATTCATAATGATAATCAGTCTGCATTAAAGTTGTGTAAAAACTCCCTTTATCATTCAAGAACTAAGCATATTGATGTTAGACATCACTTTATTAGACAATGTGTAAATGATAAAATTGTTATGTTAAAATACTTATGTACAAATGATATGCTTGCTGACATTTTAACAAAACCTTTGTGTAAAGTAAAACATAATAATTTTTTAACTTGGTTATTGTTAGCACAATAAGCATACTGTATGAAATTTATATATAATTTTTTTTTAGAGTTCAATTTTTTTTTTGTGTTGAAACCTATGTAAGTAAGTAATTGAACTGTGTGTAAAAGGTTTATGCAATTGGAAAAACATTTGTGTAGTTAAAAAAAAAATGTTATATTTTATTGGTTTAAGGGCCAGTGTTAGAAAAAAAGGGTCTTCGTAAACACAATATAAATATAACTAGCTCTGTAAACACTTGTCATAAGTTGACAAGTAAATGTCAATTTGCACTATAAAAGGTCGATTATCTGTTGTTATGTCCCTTTTTACTCTTACTTTCGCTTCTTGTACTACGCTGTGTCTCTGATTGCAAATCCAATTAAATCAAAGTGAATCGTATAAAATTAGTTTCCTTTTATGCCCTTATCCCTTCAGGATATGTTCTGTGTTTAGGAATTAGGTGCAGAGAGTGTGCACTCCATTGAGAACACTACTCATATTAATTCGATATAAGCTACATTCTTTGTGGCAGTTTTATTATATCATGTCGTTTAAGGCAGTTAGGATAGTTTTTCTTCTGGATATGGACTGCCAATTCATTTGGATGCTGGACCATGCAATGTTAGTAGAGTTTGGAACGTGATCTTATTTCTAATTTAAAAACTTGCTTTAATTTCTATATATTTGTGCAATCCGCAGGCAAAATAGCAGGCAGAGCAGTATTGCTAGCAGGTCAACCAGGTACAGGAAAAACAGCAATAGCCATGGGTCTTGCACAAGCGTTAGGCCCAGATACACCTTTCACTAGCATGGCGGGTGAGTCAGACTTTTTGGGAATAATTTGTGTGATCAGTTGTAATTTACTTTTCAAAATTTGTTTTCTAAGTCTTCAACGGTAGTCGCATATAATTTTTAAAGAGATATTCAATCTCTAGGTATGGAATAATTATTTAAGTAATTTTGAACTTATAACTATATATATATAATAAAATTCTTACTGAGTCGAATCTGTACATTAAATATTTTTTGGAAAATCTTATTGAAATAGTCATCATTCTTGATACAGAGACTGAATCTATAGTTTTTAGGATTTTTGTCTGTCTGTCTGGACAGATTTTGATGAAATTTGGTTATGACAACTGGTTATCCGGATCAACATATAGGATACTTTATACTGCGGAGAAATATCTCAACTCTGAGAAATCTATACTAAATGTTAAAATGTAACTAAAGATGAACCGGAGCAGAACGAGGGTGACTTACTAGTATACTTATTATATATTTGGTTTTAGGATCTGAAATTTACTCACTTGAAATGAGCAAAACTGAAGCATTAACACAAGCTATAAGAAAGTCGATAGGCATTCGCATTAAGTAAGTAATAATATAATTTATTAATATCTGTTGATTGCACTCTTGTCATTGTAATGTATAATGTTTAGTCTAATAAACACGTTCGAAGGAGACACACGTTATTTCTATTGCACCCCCAACAACCAAGCGATAGTCAACCTTAACTTCATATACATAGTGGTCAAATTGCGAGCCGGATCAAGGGTCATTAGCGAATACAAAAGAAGTCCAAGAACATTGCAAAAAATGTACATTCAATAGATAAGGAATACAAATCGACGCATTTAAAAGAATATTGAAATATAAACGTTATATATTGCATAATACGACATTTCGAAGAGTATTTTGGGAAGAAAACTATTATAAAAGATGACTACACCGGATCAAATGATTAGATTATTGGAAGATACTGCAAGTATATTACAAAAAACGCAAATAAATATTAAAAAATGTCCAAAACAAAGATTAACTTCAACTTATTTAGAAGAAAGATTAAAATGTATAGAAGATCATTGGAGTACGTTTATGGAAACTCATCAGAATTTAACGAAAATATTACCACGAGAAAAAAGAGGTGAATTACAATATTTCGCGAATGAAGATTATTTTGTGTATGAAGATTTGTACATATGCATGCGGACGGATATCAATGAAATGTTAAAACAAATTTCTTCTAGTGGAAGTCATTCGGAACAATCAACGAGTTCATGTATTCAAGATGTGAAGATCGGTCAAGTAAAGTTACCTCGTATTCATCTACCTACTTTTACTGGGAGATATGAAGAGTGGCCAACATTTCAAGATTTATTTATTTCGTTAGTTCATGATAATATGCAATTAAGTAATGTTCAAAAGTTGCACTATTTAAAATCGAGTGTTGCGGGTGAAGCTGAAACATTATTAAGACAAATACAAATAACGGAAAATAATTACTTGCAAGCATGGAATATTCTTAAAAACAGGTATGGAAATAAGCGTATTATAGTTACATCAGTTTTAAAAAGATTATTTACGCAAAAGAAAATGAATTATCAATCGTCCAGTCATATAAAATCATTATTAGATGTAACCACAGAATGCATAAATAATTTACAAAACTTAAATATAGCAACTGACTCTTGGGATCCTATAATAATATTTCTGATAGTGCAGAAATTGGACCCAGAATCACACAAGGACTGGGAAAATTTTGCATATAAAGAAAATTCGGAAGAGTTACCTTTATGGAGCGAATTAAAACGTTTTCTTGAAACAAAATTCCGTACTCTTGAACTTATCACACCTGTACCTGTAACATCGGGAACAAGACCAGAAAAAACTCGGTCGTTTCATGCAAGTGTAGAAAGGACGTGTTTAATGTGCAAAGACAAACATACATTGTGTCATTGCAAGCAGTTTACAAGTTTACAACCTTCAGAACGTAATGAGTATATACAGAAGAATAACCTTTGTTACAATTGTCTCCATCCTGGACATTCAGTAAAGAAATGTCGTTTACAAATGTCATGCCACATATGCCACAAGCGCCATCATTCTCTTTTACATCAACAATCAAAGTCAAATACCTTGGACCAATCAGAGAAACAAGCACAACCAACGGTATCAGTCTATGCAAATGTAAAAGAGGCAGAAGGAGAAGAAATCAATGCAATGATGACGTCACATTACAATGGAAGACAAAATTCAGCAATGTTAGCTACAGCAGAGGTTAAAGCAAAAAGTGAAGAAGGCAATATAATCATGTTAAGAGCTTTAATAGACCAAGGTTCAGAAGCATCATTTATAAGTGAGAAGGCTGCACAACTTCTGAAACTTTCAAGACAACCTGCAAGAGGTAACGTTGTAGGCATGGGTTCTACTAGAACAATTGTAAATCAAAGGGTTCAATTACAAGTTTCACCAAGATGGGAATCACAATTTTCTATCCATATTCAAGCCTATGTGATTAGCAAACAATTGACAAGTAAAATACCACACACTACAGTGAAGGGAATCAATTGGCAACATATCAAGGATCTCAATTTAGCAGATCCCAACTATTTTAAGCCTAGTTCGATTGACTTATTGCTTGGAGTCAAGGAATATTCAAAAATACTAAATGAAGGCTTAATAAAAGGCGTACCAGGCACTCCATGCGCACAAAATACAGAATTAGGATGGATTTTATTTGGAGAAATCAGTACAAACCATAAAGAAGAGTCATTTCTTGTGATGCACAATCAAATAGATGTGGATGAAATATTAAAATCATTTTGTGAAATTGATACAGAATCGAAACGAATACTTACATTTAATGAGCAAAAATGCGAAGATATTTACAAAAATACACATAGAAGACAAGAAGATGGAAGATACGTAGTTAAATTGCCCTTTAATACTGAAAATCCGCAATCAATACATGGTCACAGTAGAGATATATCATTAAACAGACTATTACAATTAGAGAGAAGATTTAAAAAACAACCTAAATTAAAAGAAGAGTACAATAAAGTTATAGATGACTATATACAATTGAAACACATAGAAGAAGTACCTAAAGAAGAAATAAACAATAAATCAGTATACTTACCTCACCACGCAGTCGTACGTGAAGACAAGGAAACCACAAAGACACGGGTTGTGTTCGACGCTTCCTGTAAAGGGACTAATGGAATTTCACTAAACGAAGAACTCTTACCTGGGCCGGTACTGCAAGATGACCTGCGAAGTATAATTATGAGATGGAGAATGCATGCTATTGGATTTGTATCAGATATTCAAAAAATGTATAGGATGATATTACTTACCAAAGAAGATGTTGATTTCCAGAGAGTCCTGTGGAGAAAAAATGAAAATGAAGAAATCAAAGACTACCGTTTACTTACCGTTACCTTTGGCACAAGCTCGGCACCTTATTTGGCAATAAAAACGCTCATGCAACTGGCTGAAGATTAAGGAGAGAAGTTTCCAATAGCAGCGGAGATGATACGTAATAATTTTTATGTTGATGATCTGATGGCTGGAGCTGATACAGTAGAAAAGGCTATAGAAGCTAAAACTCAATTAATTAATATAATGCGAAAGGGAGGCTTTATCTATCTTTACCAATATTGTAGCCGCTAGAACAAAGGTTGCGCCGCTGAAAACAATTTCACTTCCAAGACTAGAACTCTGTGGAACACTGCTACTCTCAAAGTTATTGAGGAGTGTAAGTCAAGCTATGAAAATACCTTTATCGCAAACCTATGCCTGGACAGATTCATCGATCGTAATTTCATGGCTAGCTGGCGATCCTAATAGATGGAAATCTTTTGTAGTCAATCGAGTCGTTGAAATAAATAACAATCTAAATCACAAAAAATGGCATCATGTGAAATCCGAGGATAATCCTGCTGATATAGCTTCTCGAGGAATGTTACTTGCTGATTTAAAACAATCTCTAATGTGGTAGCACGGTCCTAAATGGATATCTGAAAAAGAAATAATATATACACAATTAGAAAATATAGTCACAGATTTAGAAAAGAAAAGGGAAATCAATATACAAAATAACTTACACATAGAAACCCATGATGAGGTAGATATATACACGCAGTTTGAAGACTTTGATACACTGGAACAACTTTTAAAAACAATTATAATATGTAAAAGATTTTTAAATTATAAAAAGAGTATAAAAACAAATTTAAATTTTACTACAGAAGAATATGAAAATTCATTAATAACATGCATACTTATAATACAAAAGAAGCAATTTACACAAGAAATTCAAGATATAAAGAGTAAAAATCGAGTTAAAAGTACAAGCATATTAAAAACCCTCAACCCTTATCTAGATAGCAAAAATGTACTCAGAGTGGGCGGAAGAATAAAACATGCTAATATTAATGAAGACACCAAGCATCCCATAATATTGAATAAAGAAAATCCACTTACTACTTTAATCCTAAAAGACGCTCATATTAAAACTTTACATGGCGGTGTACAGCTGATGCTAAATTACATAAGATCTAAATATTGGATATTGAAGGTTAAGGGATTAGTAAAGTCATACATACACAAATGCTTGCTTTGTGCGAAAGAAAGAGCAACATCAAAGGTACAAAAAATGGGTAACTTACCAGCGGTCCGAGTGACTCCAGCTCGTCCATTCTTACACAGTGGAGTTGATTTTTGTGGACCCTATTTCGTATTGAAATCTAAAGGAAGAGGAAGCAAAACTTGTAAAGGTTACATCTGTATTTTTATATGTATGTCTACTAAGGCAATACATTTAGAGTTTGTGAGCGACCTTACCTCTGAAGCTTTTATTGGAGCATTTAAAAAATTTGTAGCGCGTAGAGGTCGCTGTACCCATTTATGGAGTGACCAAGGTCGTAACTTTGTTGCAGCAAATAAAGAACTTACAGAAGCCTGGAAAGAAGCACAGTTAGAGTTTAACGACATACTAGCAGCTAGACTCTCCAATGAAGGAACCCAGTGGCACTTCATTCCAGCTTACAGTCCAAACTTTGGTGGCCTCTGGGAAGCAGGAGTGAAATCAATTAAATATCACCTGAAACGAATTTTGACAACTCACTTAACGTTTGAAGAGATGACTACTGTATTATGTCAGATTGAAGCTTGTTTGAATTCACGACCCCTGTGTCCTATGGATGACTCAGACTGTGATAATTTAAATCCTCTCACACCTGGTCATTTTTTAATCGGTGAGGCTCCTATCAACATCCCATCACCTGACTTACGAAAGACAAACATAAATTACCTTACACGTTGGCAATTCACACAAAAACTAATGCAAGATTTTTGGCATCGTTGGCAACAGGAATACCTCTCAAGACTACAACAAAGACCGAAATGGCTACACAAGTTTAACGAACTAGATATAGGCCAAATAGTTTTAATAAAAATGCAAAATTTGCCTCCTGGAAAATGGGCTTTAGGCCGTATAGTAAAAAACATCCAGGATCTGATGGACTGACCAGAGTTTACAGTGTAAAAAGTGGAAATAACGTTACAAAACGTAGTATTACCAAATTATGTTTGTTACCAATAGATACTTCATGATACATCTGTTTTAATAATCAATATGTGTTCTCAATCAAACTATTACATACATTAATTATAATTTGCAAATGCTTATGCAAGTACAATTTTGTAAAACTTACTCGTACTAATTCTTTGTGAAATTGTTGATTTTTAACTTAAATGCCTTACATAATTTTTATTTGTATAGAAAAAGGTCAACCCCTTTTTAGTGGGCGGTATGTTGATTGCACTCTTGTCATTGTAATGTATAATGTTTAGTCTAATAAACACGTTCGAAGGAGACACACGTTATTTCTATTGCACCCCCAACAACCAAGCGATAGTCAACCTTAACTTCATATACAATATCTTTTCCATACATAATAATAAAACTGTAGAGGTCGAATGTCTGTACATAGAAAAAAAATGCTAAAAACTAAGTCAGGGGGATGTAAGAAGAGAAATACAACAAATCCAGATTTTTTTCAAATTTATTGTTTCTCTGTTTGTCTGTTTGTACGGGCTCATCAGCGAAATTGTTGGACCGATTTAAATGAAATGTTGTATGGTTGTACCTTATATCCCTAGTCAACATCTTAGATACTTTTCATCCCGGAAAATTAAGGAGTTCCCGTGGGATAGTTAAAAAACTATAGTAAGTTATACAGCTTAGTACACAAAAACTACTGATTGGATTTTGATAAAACTTTATAATAATATAGTACATACATCAGTATGACAAATAAGCTACTTTTTATCCCGGAAAAATGTTCGGTTCCCGTGGGATAGATTTGTTTTTATTTGTGTAGAGGTGAACCCGAGCGAAGCAAGGGTGAGCCGCTAGTTATATAATATAATAAGCTTAACCTATATCAACTTATTATCTTTTCAATGCTAAATTAAATACTTCTTTTTAATATGTTTTCTTCTTTACAGAGAAGAGTCGGAGATAATAGAAGGAGAAGTAGTAGAAGTGGTAATAGAGAGAGCAGTCGGTAGTGGTGGTGCGAGGACTGGACGGCTAACCTTGAAGACCACGGATATGGAAACCAATTATGATATGGGGACTAAGATGATTGATTCACTTTTAAAAGAAAAAGTAAGCATTTTATTTTGTCCATATATAACACTAGTGACTCACCCTCGCTTCGCTCGGGTTCGTTCCTAGGTAAGTTTTAATTTTTTTGAGCGAAACACTAATTCTTTTTCTAAAATAAAAGTAGCTTAAGCTACTCCTTATAACATCAGCTATCTGCCAGTGAAAGTCCCGTTATAATTGGTCCAGCCGTTTCGGAGATTAGCTGGAACAAACAGACAGACAAAAATTTTATAAATTGTGTTTTAGAAGTGCGGTATATAATTTCATATGCATTTAGTATAAAGCTGTTATTTTGACATTACAAACAGACACTTCAATTTTATTTATCTGTTTAGATTTCCTATAAAAAAATAATAATAAAGTACTCAAGTTATAAAGGTTTTTTTTTTATTATCTAATAAATAAAATTAATATCTAATTAAACGAATTATTAGATTAAATATCAAACGTGTAATCTTTGGTAATACTTGTTATATTTTGGTAATCATTTGTTCATTAATAAACGTTGTATTACCTACATAGATAACATATAGTTCTATTTGTTTTAGGTACAAGCAGGTGATGTTATTACTATAGACAAAGCGACAGGGAAAATCAATAAGTTGGGACGTAGCTTTGCCAGAGCCCGAGATTATGATGCCACAGGTTATTGTTTTTTTTTATCTGTAGTAGTTTTTTTCAGATTACCTCTTAAGTAGATTATTTTTGGTAATATTAGATATTGTGTTGCGATTTTCTTGATTAAAATCTTACTCGTAAATTATATATTCAAAAACTAGAACATTAACACACCGCACCATCTAGTTCCATGGTAAGCTACGAGGCCTGTGTTATGGATACCAGATAGTTGATACACTACACATATATAACTTTAAATATATACATATTATAAATATAAACACCCATGACTGTAGAACAAATATTCGTGCTGATGCCCCCACCGGGACTCGAACCCGCGACCGCTGGCACAGCAAGTAGGGCCACTATAAACTGAACCATGTCAAATAAAATTATTTTTTCTATCAATTATCAGGACAGCAAGCCCGTTTCGTTCAATGCCCAGAAGGTGAATTACAGAAGCGTAAAGAAGTTGTCCATACAGTAACTCTACACGAGGTGGATGTTATTAATTCAAGGACACATGGTTTCCTCGCTTTGTTTTCTGGTAAGTTATATTATATACTAGTACTTCACCCTTGCTTCACTCGGGTTTATCTCTAGGTACGTTTTAACGGTTAGTATTAGATAGATTATATAATAGGTGGTTCATGGTCACGGGAGAGACAAGTTTAAGATTGCTGCAGGGGTTGAGATTCGAAACGTCGGGAACCAAAAATCAAAATAAAACCGCGAAATAATCCGAAAAGATAGTTTTATTTAAAATAGATAATATGTGATGGCGCAAAAAAAAAAGTCATTTTTTTCGTGTCTCGTATGAAAATATGTTAGTTTATCATGTTTTAAGAGCCTCCTTATGATATCAGCGCAAAAAGAGTTTTTTCGAGGTCGCTCGCAATTTTGAAAATTTTCCGAAATGGTCAAAAATATATATATTTTTTTATTTTTTTTATCATTTTCTAGATTGAAAAAGAAATTCGATTCTGAAATTTCGAATCGATATTTTAATTTCTAAATATCGCTCATAATTATTTTTAACTTGTGATTTGGAGGCCTTTTTAAGACCTAAAAGTTTTTAGTAAATCGTTTTAATGTTTTTTGTAGAGTATGTATTAGTTATTAAAAAAAAAATGGGTGCGTGTAACCTTTATGCGAGGTTGAAATAAAACTTCTTTGGCAAATATCGCAATTAAATTAAGCAAATCAATAATTAAATAAGGCATATTGGGCATATTATAATCATATATTTATAGAATATCATATACGGAAAGAATATAATATTATATATTTGTCAGACAATAATAACGGTTACGATGGCAACATGGCAATGTATTCTATCTCATTCTCTCGTCGGCTTAATCCTGTATGTTATTGTGTTTGTCTCTTTTTAACGTCGCATTTTCGTTTCATCGAGTTTCAAATCACAACGATTCTAAAGAAGTTGCACTTCAAAAGTTTTTTAAGTAAACACAGTCATATTTCAGCCATTTTGTACAAAATATTTGCTAGTTATATACACGAACCTTCTCCGTTTATCGCTCATTCTATTAAGTAATATTGTATCAAAATCTATTGCGTAGTTTAAAAGAAGTACGCGGAAAGACAGACAGTTACATATGTGTATAAAAATTAATGATTTTTGTGTACAGATAATATTGGATAGAAAATTTATAACGATATATTAGATATTAAATAAAACTATCTTTTCGGATAATTTCGTGGTTTTTTTTTTTAATTTATTATCTATTGCTGTTTGGAATTGCAAAAAAAAAAAATCTTTTCCAGGTGATACAGGTGAAATCAAATCTGAGATTCGCGAACAGATAAACAGTAAAGTGGCCGAGTGGAGGGAGGAGGGGAAGGCTGAGATGATACCAGGTGTTTTGTTCGTTGATGAGGTAAATTAATATTTTGTTTTTCACTGGTCTTTTTTTTGTTTTTATGTTTGTTTGTGTTTGCGGTTATTGTGTTCAGCCCCTTTTAAAGTCCCACTGCTGGGCACGGGCCTCCCTTCAATACGAGGTTTTTTTTTATAAAATAGCTAAAATAGTTATATAATTGTAAAATCTCTAAAAAATCTGGCTCCAAAAAACTAAAATTTAGTATAAAAAAAAATTAAAAATATCACACCGATAAGGATACTTTAAACGCCCGCCATTCCGCGCGCTTGTTGTGACGTCACAGTATGATATACACAGAGAAATGACGACTAAATTTGTTTTAACGTCATATTCGGTCTGACCAATGGCGTGCGTTTCAACTACTTTGAATTTTCCATCTACTATTTTCTTAATCAAAAAGAAATTACATTAAAAATATTAATTACAATAAAGATTATAAAATAATATATATTTCACCTTTATTTAAATCACGCATATTCCCTATTTCAGTCATTTTACTCTTTTTTTTTTTAATTTTCAGGCACACATGCTGGACATAGAATGCTTTTCGTTCCTAAACCGCGCGTTAGAGTCGGAAACCGCGCCGATAGTGATAATGGCGACCAATCGTGGGATTACCCGTATCCGTGGGACCAATTATAAAAGTCCCCACGGGATTCCCCTGGATTTGCTGGACAGAATGATAATTGTCCCCACAACGCCCTACAGCCACCAGGAACTGCGGGAGATATTGAATATCAGGTTGGTAATTATTTGTTATATGTTGGTAATATTTGGTAATCTATGTTGTTTTTTGTTTGTTGTACTGTTTGGTTATTTGGGGAGTTATGGTTATGGGTTTTTTGAAAACAATAAACACACTTTTAACAAAATTAATTGAGTTGAAATTTTGTATACACGTTAGTTAGTTTAGATGACAATGCATGATTAGATAAGTGATGTCATTCTAAATCCAACATGGCGGAATCTCAAAGATGGCGGACTATGTTTTCTTTATGCACCCCCATGATGTGGATATCCGTTTTGTTTAACCAGATTCGAAGAGGAGGATTGTCAGATGTCGTCGGAGGCGCTGACGGTGCTGACGCGTGTGGCGACGGAGACGTCGCTGCGGTATGCCATACAGCTAATTACTACCGCCTCGCTCGTCGCCAAGAGGAGGAAGGCCACTGAGGTAAGCATGGGACTGTGGGCATGGGCGTGGGACTGTATGTGTGTGTGTGTTTTATTGATAATACTTTACCCTGATATAGGCAGAGGTAGCAAAGTGATAACGCACTCAGTTGGATAATATTGAAGGGGGGCCCACCCCCCGCCAGTGGGACGTTAAGAAAAAGGCCTTCAGATTTATAGCAGTTACATGTTATCCACTAGAAATTAAAGAAAATATGCGTCCCTAGATGCCTAATAATATCTTATAAGTTAATCCTATTCTATCTGTAAACAAAATTACATCAAAATCCGTGCAGCCGTTTCGGCGTGGAAGAATGACAAACATACATACACACTTTGGCATTTGTAATAAAATAGTCTGACGTTTCTCCACGCCTAGCAGTGGGATGTTAAAAAACAGTGTGTGTGTGCAATTCACACACGGTAGAAGTGAAACGTCAGAAAAGTAACCTACGAGAGAATGAGACGGATATAGAATATCAGGAGTAGGATCATTGTAAATAAGGCATGTTGGGCATATTACAAACATATATTATATAGAATATCATATAAGGAGAGAATATAATATTATATATCATGTGTCGGACAATAACAACGGTTACCATGGCAAGATGGCAATGTATTCTGTCTCACTCTCTCGCCGCCTTAATCTTATATATTTATGTTTGTTTCTTTCTAGTGTCGCATTTCCGATTCATCAAGTTTAAAATCACAACGATTCTAAATAAGTTTTACTTCAAAAAAAGTCTGATGTTTCTCCACGCCCAGCTGTGGGATGTTAAAAAAACTGCTTTTTTTTTTTCTTCACAGGTCAGTATGGAGGATGTAAAGAAGGTATACTCCCTGTTCCTCGATGAGCATCGGTCGGAGCAGTTCCTGAAGGAATATCAAGATGAGTTCATGTTCAGTGATGGGTCTGGAGGTGAGTGTTGCCATGTTGGTAGGTTTTTTACCAAATGGTAGGTTATTTTTTTTTTATTTTGTTTTTTGTTTAATTTTTTATATTTTATCTATTTAATAAAGATTTAGTTAGTTTTTGTTTGCCATTATTTTTTTGTTATTAAACGGCTTTATGTGATAATGTTTTTAATTACGGATTTTTTTATTAATTAATCTATCGAGTAACATTTATGCACTTCCTAAATAATATTATATAATTTTATCGTAACTTAATATATAAAAAATATTGTATTTTAGATAACAAGTTGTATTTTGACAGAATTAAAATAAAAGGATAGATTTTATTGAATACTAGCGGCTCACTCTCGCTTCGCTTGGGTTCGCCTCTAGACAAACAAAAACAAATCTATCCCACCAGCAAAATTTCATTCAAATCGGTCCAACAGTTTCGGAGATGAGCCCGTACAAACAGAGAAACAAAAAAAAATTAAAAATATCTAGATTTGTTCTATTTCTCTTCTTACATCCCCCTGATTTGGTTTTTAGCATTTTTTTTTCTATGTACAGACATTCGACCTCTACAGTTTTATTATATGTGTAGATTTTGAGTTTCATTATTCAATGATATTTTAGAAGTCGATTTCGATTTACTTATTTTAATTTTAAAGTCACAGTAGTAGCTGCCAGTACTGTTTGTGTCTACAGGCAGCTACTACTGGGCAACAACTATATAATG
The DNA here is from genome assembly GCA_905404265.1 of Fabriciana adippe. Classification (NCBI taxonomy): domain Eukaryota; kingdom Metazoa; phylum Arthropoda; class Insecta; order Lepidoptera; family Nymphalidae; genus Fabriciana; species Fabriciana adippe. The sequence goes on from FR990003.1 coordinate 6,577,293, forward strand.
ACCTTTGAGTCGTCACGGGTCTAGGGAGAGACCTCAGTCTCTCCCGTGACCATGATTGCTGTAAAGCATTCGAAACGTCGGGAACCAAAAATTAAAATAAATCCGCGAAATAATCCGAAAAGATAGTTCTATTTAAAATGTCAATATCCACGTGAATCTAAGAAGGTATAATGCGTGCCACGAAAGATGAGACTTGACGAGCGTCAGTAGTGGGGAGCCTGCGCAGGTACAGTCGTGTACGAAATAGTTATCTATAATTTATTTCTATATCTATTTTAGGGATTTTTCGACGTCATTCGGAATAAGGTGTACAGCAATGTTATATTAAAATAATTAACAATATTTATTACGAAATGATACGCATGGTACGCAACGGTACGTATTTGTACCTGTTTCAACACTTGTACACTTCCTTTGCTTCTTTTAACATATAAATGTACACATCGTAAACTATCTTCCTACTTTGTCTTCTTAATGTTTTATCTCGAGGAATAATCAAAATTTTACAAAATTGCACTCGTATACAACACAACTTTAAACAAAATAGAAAATAAACACAAGTTGCACTCGTCTGTATTGCGGAGTCAAGCGGGGGTTGCACGGGGTGAGGAGAACGGTAGGCAACTAATACGCATGCGCAGTGCCGTACCCCGCCCCTCCCGCGCAGGTTTCGACGCCCCGACGACGCCCGATCCCTTCCCGCCTCAGCCCTCGTACCGCTAAAGTGACCTATAAATCGTCTTCTGCGCAAGTGAAACCACGTGGTACGTCAAGCCTCATCTTTCATGGCACGAACTATATTAGCCATTATTAGTTTCAAATTCATATCTTATTAAAATTTCACAATTAATGTATTGTTTTTTTTTCTATTCCTTCAACAGACGCGCCGCAAATGATGGAAGTAACGCAATAATTCAAGATATAGTTTTTTAAGACATTTCCAAAAATATTGTTTTATTTTGTGATCTTTATATGAAGCCAGTATCGATCAAAAAAGTACTAGATACACAATCAGCTACAAAAAATGTACTCACCGAATGAGCGCTCATTTGAACATTTGAGCAGATTTTTAATTATTATTTTTTTGTAAAAAAAAAAAACAACTTTAATCATTGTGTTTAAGGTTCAATTTACATTGTTGTATATTAATTTCAACTCGAATAATTACCTAAACACAATTGGTGACAGTTTTAAGAGAACTTTTGTATGAGATTGTGTATCTGCTTGATCGATGGAAGCCAGTGATGATTTGTATTTTTTTTTGTTCTGTATTTCTAAAGATTTTCCTTGAAAGATAACGTTCAGTATAGATTTCTCAGAGATGAGATATTTTCCCGCAGTAAAAATATCCTACATGTTGACCCGGATAACCAGCTATCGACATACCAAATTTCATCAAAATATTCCAGTGGTTTTCCCGTGATGCGTCCTCAGACAGACAGACAAAAATTCTAAAAACTATAAATTCGGCCTCTGTATCCATAATAATGACTATTTCAATAAGATCTCCCAAAAATATTTAATGTACAGATTCGACTCAGTTAGAATTTTATTATATGTATAGATTTATCACTGGCTTCAAAGAAATACATTCTGTTTTCCAGGAGGTTCCGTTATGCTATAAGTAAGCTAATTTTTTTAATAATAAATTTAATTAAGAATGTGTTTGAGTTTTATTTGGATTTTAAACTATTTTTAAGTATGAAAAAAACGTGTGTGTGTACGTTATGTACGCACGTAAGAAGTTATACTTCTTTGGCGTAACAGAACAAAAATGGCTAAAGATTTCATCCCGTATGTCACAACTCTCTGTTTGTAAAAGGAATGCAGCTAACTTCATCATGTCGCTTTTTGGCTGTCGGTGTGCGCGCGCATCGTAAAAATTTTACTCTCATATTTTTTTCTAAACGTCCCAAAAGAAGTATAACTTCAAAAATTAAGGCTAACTTCAAAATCAACATCATAAAAACTGTCATATAAATGTCAGTATGTCAGTTGGAAGTCCCATAGACGTAGAGTATGAACTGAGAAATACTCATGAAATTGACCTCTGTAGAAAGAGAGAAAGCGATCGTGCGGCCTCTACCCGTCTTATTCCAATTTGTATTTATAAATGGAATGTAAAAAAATATATAATATTATAATGGACTATAAAACGGTTATAAATGTCTATATTCAACGGTATTTCAATGATTACAAAAGACTTCTAGTTGCACGTTCATTTTATGTCGTTTTTCCAAAAATTTTTGCTGACGGCTGGCAATTTTTCAGCGTTTGGTTACATGTATGGTATGTTATGTGCATTTTTTGTACAATTTAATCTTCTAATATCTGTAACAGTACATTCACTTTTTGCCTATTCACTTCCGAACCCTACTAAATTTACGTGAGCTGTTTTGCTTACAATTTGGACCCCTTCCTTCCCCTTGGTAAGATTTTGTGGCAAACTCCCTCCTCCCCCATTCACTCGCGTGACATTTACATTACAGATAATAACCGTGAGATTTTCAATGGACAAAATTGGGACACTTACAAAGGAAATGAAAGAAAATCTTAATATTTTTCTTATTATAATTTTCTTTTGAAGTTGGCGTGAGATTTTCAATTATGCCCCCCTCAGTTGAAATGAGATTTTATGAGATTTTTACTAACACCTCTCCCCCATTTTGAGCTCATGTAATTAATGGATGTCCCCTAAGGACTGTGAATAAAATAAAACAAATTACCACGATAAATTAACCATTTACTTAAACCAAAGCGTTATCTACACTACATGTTATACACATTTAATTCTTGTCACGGTAGTGTTTGATGTTGACCAGGACCCAGGCAGGGATGGACAGCCATACAACAACCATGGATCCCGCTAGGAAGATTGTCTCCTGAAAATAAAAGGATATTTCATTAATTAAAATTGACACACACTACTTTTTACCTGAAAAATGTACATAAATACTGCTTCTCGTTTGTCTGTTTATGTACTCGTATATATATTTAAACTTACGTATAAACGTTACGTTTAACGTTTAGATTTCTCAGAGATGTGATATTTTCTGGCAGTAAAAAGTATCCTATATGTTGAATTGGATAACCAGCTATCATCATACCTAATTTCATCAAAATCTGTCCAGTGGTCTTTCGTGATGTGGTAACATACAGACAGGAACTGTACATTTTTATAGAATAAAAAGTAATATATGTACTATTCCAGGCTATAATCTATCTCTGTGCCAAATCTCATCCAGATCCGTTCAGCCGCTCTGGCGTGATTGAATAACAAACATCCATCCATCCTCACAAACTTTCACATTTATAATATTATTGTATTAACTAGCGACTCACCCTCGCTTCGCTCGGGTTCGTCCCTAGTTACGTTTCACTGCTGAACTGAGCTAAACGTTGATAAGTCAGCCTGTGAGTCGCGAGTAGTGAATAAAAATAGTAATTGCGAATGTACCTTAGGTGATAGACATATAATATTGCGAACTTCCCCGTGTAACTTTTTAAGACTGTAGTGATCTGTGATCATGGCAACTCTGTCATCTGTCACTTATGTAAAAAAGGCTGAACTGAAAATACAATGGTCGACACGCAGCTTGAGTAATTATTATTTATCTCGCCCATCCCGATTTGCCTATCCTGATAAAAACCCAAATACAAAAGATGGTGTCAGAAGAAAAACAACAGAAACAAAATGTCAGAACAAAATAAGGTGACAAACATTTTCTTACAAAATAATATAAAACCATTGTGTGTCCAAGGAAATGGCGACGTTACTACCACATGGAATAAGTGGAAACAAAAGTTCCTTATATATTTCGAAGCTAATAATTTAGAAACGGCACCACAGTCGAAGCAAATCGCTATTTTATTAAATTGCATTGGGGATGACGGGCTTGAGATATACAATTCGTTTCAAATAACAGACAAAAGAAATGAGACTCTGACATCGATTATACAAAAATTTGATGATAAATTTACGCCTCACAAAAATATTACAGTTGAGAGATACAAATTTTTCACGAAACTTCAGGAAAATGAGACATTGGATGAATATGTCACTATTTTAAATAACCTTTCAAGCTCATGCGAATTTCAGCAGTTAAAGGAATCACTATTAAAAGATATGTTCATAATAGGAATCAAAAATACACAAATAAAAGAAAGATTACTTCAGGAAAATTTTAGTAACATTACAGATGCCATACAATTTGCCAAAAACATGGAATTGTCACAATCAAGGTCAAAATTATTAATTTGTAATCAAAAGGAAGAACAAAATGTTAATACTATATCGCACCAAAGTCGCTCTTGTACAAGGAATGCACAGAGACAAATATCAGGATCAAGGTCGAGGAAAAGAAGCTCATCGAGAAATAACTCTAATAACAATTCCTTTTCAGCTTCCCTGTCCAGGTCTAAATCAATTTGTGGTCGTTGTGGACAACAACATCGCTATAAATGTCCAGCAATTGGAAAAACTTGTGCTGTATGCAAAAAGCCAAATCATTTCGCAAAATTTTGCTTCCATAATAAAAAGTCTGGTGATAGAAGCGTAAGGTCCTTGTCTAATCAAAATAACAATTCAAATCAATGTTCATTATCATCATCTAGTAGGTTACAAGAATCTTATGAATTTGTTATTAGTTCTATTGTCAAACCATCGGAAAGCAACTCGAAAAATTGGAAAATATCTTTAAATATTTACGGTAACATTTTAGATTGTCAAATAGATACAGGTGCTGATATTAATGTCATGTCTATAGGTACATTACGAAAAATTGAAAAAACATCCAATATTTCTTTTAACATTTGTCAAACAAATTATAAAATATATTCATTTTCAGGACAACTAATTAAAAATATTGGGACTGCAAGACTGAAATGCACAATTGACAACAAAATCACAACATATATTTCTTTTGTTATTGTAAACTGTGACTGTTCAATAATTTTGGGTTAGAAAACTTGCGAGGAGTGTGGAATCGTAAAAAGACTGTTTGAACTTACAAAAAACTTATCTTGTAAAGAAGTACAAAGGTCAGTAACAACATTATTAAATAAGTACTCTGATATATATTTGAAGGTTTAGGCTGTTTACCAAATAAAGTTCATTTAGACGTAGACACAAGTGTTACACCAAAAATTTGCCGAGTACGTAGAATTCCATACATGTTACAATCAAAATTAAAAGAAGAACTAGACAGAATGGAAAAGTTACAAGTAATTGAAAAAATAACCAAACCAACTAATTGGGTTAATTCTATTGTTTTGACTTTTGGTAGAAAAATCAAATGGTAGTTTGCGTATTTGTTTAGATCCTAGAAGTTTGAACAAAGCAATAAAGAGACCGCATTTTCCTTATCCTACATTCGATGATTTACGTGCACAAATAGCAGGTTCTTGTATATTTTCAAAATTAGATGCAAATTCAGGTTACTGGATGTTACAACTTGATAAAGAAAGTAGTGAATTATGTACTTTTAATACACAATTTGGTCGTTATAAATTCCTTAGATTACCTTATGGAATAAATTCAAGTGGAGAAATCTTTCATCAGGTTATGACAAATTTATTTCATGATTTACCCGGAGTTATAGTTTTTGTCGATGACATTTTAGTCCATGGTTCCAATGAGTCAGAACATAATGAAAGGTTAGAAAAAGTATTAAAACGAGCACGAGAAGTAAACTTAAAATTTAATAAATCAAAATGTCAGTTTGGTCTTAGCGAAGTGTCATATGTCGGTCATATTTTCAACAAAGATGGTATTTCTCCCGATAAGTCAAAAATTGAGGCTATAAAAGATATGCCCAGACCAGAAAATGTCAAAGATTTACAAAGATTTTTGGGTATGATTAACTATCTTGGTTCATACATTCCTAACATTGCTCAGGAAACAAGTATTCTTAGAGACTTACTTAAAAAACAAAATGTGTGGATATGGTCAGAAAATCATGAACAACAATTTAACAAATTAAAATCACTTATTTGCCAATCTCCTGTTTTAGTACATTATGATGTAAAAAAACCTATCAGAATGTCGGTCGATGCGTCAAAAGATGCAGTAGGAGCAGTCATATTTCATGATAAAAACCCAATAGCATACTCTTCGAAGTCACTAACACCTACTCAAATTAATTATGCTCAAATAGAGAAAGAGTTATATGCAATTGTATTCGGATGTAAAAAGTATCATCAATATATTTATGGCAAGACTGTTTATGTAGAAACTGATCATCAACCACTTGTCACTTTATTTAAAAAACCACTTTCAGATGTTCCAACTAGACTTCAGCGAATGATGATTGCAATACAATGTTATGATCTTATTGTTTCTTATAAAAAGGGTACAGAAATGTATGTTTCTGATACATTATCCCGAGCTCCAATTTCCAATACAAATATAGAAAAATTTGACATGAACGAATTAGAATCCAATATTAATTGTCACATAAATTTACTTATTTCAAATTTAGCTATTACAAATGAAAAACTTGATAAAATTTTACTTCACACAAATTCAGATAAAGCTCTTCAAAAACTTAAAGAATATTTTTTTGATGGTTGGCCTAATTCAAAACAAAATTGTGATCCTATTACTTTACCATATTGGCATATTCGTGATGAAATTAACGTTGTAAATAATATTATTTTCAAAAATAAAAGTGTTATTATCCCAAAATCTTTAAGGTCAGAAATATTAAATATTTTACATGAAGGTCACATGGGTATTGAAAGAACAAAAAGTAACGCTCGTGGATTAGTTTATTGGCCTAATATTAATCATGACATTGAACAAAAAATTAAACAGTGTGAATCATGCATGATGTATTCTTCAAATAAGCAAAAAGAAACATTACTGTCACATGAAACTCCTATACTTCCATGGCAAAAGGTTGCAACAGACTTATTCGAATATAATAATAAAAAATATTTACTAGTAGTTGATTATTATTCAAATTTTATTGAAATTGCACATCTTAACAAAGACCATAGAAGTAATACAGTTATTACACATTTAAAATCAATTTTTGCTAGACACGGGATACCGATACAGTTAGTCAGTGACGGAGGTCCACCGTACAACTCAACTGAATTCAAAAACTTTTTAAACAGTTGGGATATTGAACACATAGTATCTAGTCCACATTATCCACAGTCAAACGGATTAGCCGAAGTATCTGTAAAAACAATTAAAAACATATTTAGGAAATGTGAACAATCAAACACTGATATTTACATTGGATTACTTCAACATAGAACAACTCAAAAAGGAAATTTAAGTTCCCCAGCAGAATTACTTATGTCAAGAAAGTTAAGAACTAAACTTCCTACACATATAAATAATTTAAAACCCAAAACTGTCAAATTTTCAAATCATTTTAACACTAAAAAAGAAAATATTAATAAAAGAAAATCATATATGAGAAATCTGCTAAAACTTCATATGAATTTAAAAAAGATGATATTATCTTTTTCAAGAAAAATCCTAAAGATGTCAGTTGGGAAAAAGGTACAGTTGTGTCAAAAACTAATTTCCCTAGGTCATATCTAGTCAAAGATGAAAATGGTTCTATTTATAGGAGAAATTCTCATCACATAAAAATGTTTAAGTCAAGTTTGTCAAAAAATAATTTGTCATATTCAAGTCAAAATAAGTCAAAGTCACAGTCAACAAAAAATGATTTGTCGATTCCAGTCTCTGAAACAGGATTCAGCCTGAATAACAGTTACAAAAGTCATAGTCATTCTTGCGCAAGTCAGTCTTGTTCTCCAACAAAGTCTATAGAATCTGAGTCATGTGAGAATAATTTGATATATTATTGTAATATTAATTTCAGTAATAATGTTAATAGTGTACAAGAAAGTCAAAGCGAAACGTCAGATCTTTCAAATGAGAACATAAATGTCAGTAATAATACTTTGTTGAGTCCAGTAGAAAAGTTAAGTAGTTTAAGTAGTAGTAGCCAAGAAAATAATGATAATTTTCAGTCACCCTTAAGTGAAGGTATGTCAAGTCCAATTGAAATTCAATCACCAATTTTTGTTCAAGTAGAAGAATCTGATAATGAAAATTTATTTGTGTCAGAAAATGAAAGTAATTTAAGTAATGTAGAACAAGTGCCAGAAATGTGTGATATATCGATTGCCAGTAACACGTCGCAAATAAAATTTAGTTCACGAGGAAGGAGATTGAAGCCTCCTGATCGATTAAATTTGTAAAACGAATAGTTCACATAAATATTGTAATGTTAAAGCTTTTAGTCGAGTTAGAATTTAATTTTTATACATAATTGTAATGGTCAATAGATAGCTCCATGCACCTCAAGTCTGATAGTCAAAATTAGTATTTCAAAATTTTTTCAAAATTCCTAAAAGGGGGCATGTAGTGATCTGTGATCATGGCAACTCTGTCATCTGTCACTTATGTAAAAAAGGCTGAACTGAAAATACAATGGTCGACACGCAGCTTGAGTAATTATTATTTATCTCGCCCATCCCGATTTGCCTATCCTGATAAAAACCCAAATACAAAAGAAAGACCTACAATTTTCTAGTACATTGTTTTGATTTAACTCTTAAGGTTCAGCCAGCGTTAGCCATATAAACTTCTAAGGACGACTCGATAGAACCAGTCATTGCGTTTTCCCGCGGGATCGAAAAATGTGCCTGTAGTAAAAGGTATCCTAAATGTTGACTCGAGTGATAAGCTATCACTATACAAAATTTAATTGAAATCGGTTCAGTACTTTTTGCGTGAAACGCGCACATCGATTTAACTATGTTAGTTTTGCTATAGGTATAGATAAGAATAGGTATTGCGAGTGTACCTTGAGAGATAGACATATACTGTTGTAGATATTTCTGTTGACCTTTTCAAGATCTACAATTTTTTAGTACATTGTTTTGATGTATGTCTTTAGGTTTAGCCAGCGGAGGGTTCCTAAGGAGGACTCGATAAAACCAGTTATTGCGATTTCCCGCGGGAAACAAAGATTTTCCAAAAGTAAAAGTTATCCTAAATGTTGACCCGAGTAATAAGTTATCAGTTCACAAAATTTCGTTGAAATCGGTTCATTACTTTTTGCGTGAAACGCGTACAGACAAACAGACAAAAAAATTAATAACTATTGTTTTGGGGTCTATATCGTATACATAATACGTTACAGTCATTGTTTTTAAAAAATATTTCATGTACAGATTTCGCTAAGTTACTGCTTTATTATAGTATAGATAAGTTTTGATTAAACTTAACTCTAACAACATAAAAGTATTATAGCATTCAAGCTGTTAATAATCAATGTATAATTGCACAAACAAACAAAAATTAAGAATAATTCTTTTTAGTTTTCACTAGTAAATTTTTAAGACTGACACACGTTTTTACCTATGATTTCACAATGAGGGTTGCAAAGACTACTATGAAATATATTTGTATTACACATTTACCTATATATCTTAAAACTAGCAGAACTCGCGGCTTCGCTCACGATCAAACTACGAAAATTACGAAATTTCATGCAAATATATCCAAGGAATAAAAAGTTTCATACAAATTTTTATCCCCTATTTCACCCCCTTGAGGGTTGAATTTTAAAAAATCCTTCCTTAGTGGATGCTTTCATCATATGAGGAATACGTGTGCGAAATTTCAATTTGCTAGCCTTAAGGGTTTGGCCTGTGCGTTGATACATCAGTCAATCACTTTTGCCTTTTATATAATAAGATTAGTCTAAAAGAGAGTACTAATAGAGTACTACTAAGACTGAAGCAGACAGTTGCAGCAGATAAAGAAAAAATGTCCCTAAAAATTTCATTTAACATTTATTAATTAATGAATTAACATGCCCCATATATTGTTTTTCTTATGATGAAAAATCCTCTTATAAACTATCTGTATATTTTAATTCAAAAGTAACTGGACCTTGAGGTAGTTCAGATGACAGATTGCGAGTTTGAAAAAAGGTCTTAAGACTCCTTTTGAGTACCGAATCATAATGGACTTGACTAATTTAATTAGTTTTAATTTTACACATAGAAAAGACAAACAATTTATGCCTTAATAAGAAAATATTTCAAACATCTCCTATACACTTTTCCAGAAAAAATATATATTTTAACACATATATCCTATAAAAGCAAAATAAATACTTGTAACATAATAATAAAAGACTTATGAATTATATGTTCATATACTTATGTATATAAAATACATATATTACGTTTATTATATCATTTTTATTAGTAACTAGGTTGCTTCCCAAAATAAAATTAACTTGGTTTTAAATTTTTTTATAGGACCCTCTTTGTTTTCTGTAATAAAAGTAGCATAAGTTACTCCTTATTACATCAGCTATCTACCAGTGAAAGTCCCGTCAAAATCGGTTCAGCCATTTCAGAGATTAGTCGGAACAAACAGACAGACAAAAATTGTAAAAAATGTTGTTTTGGTATATGTACCGTGTATACATCCATATGCATGTAGTAAAAAGCAGTTATTTTAATATTACAAACAGACACTCCAATTTTATTTATTTATTTATTTTTTATTTATAAATACTTTATTGCACACACAAGAATGATACATAAAATGAAAGAAAAAAAAAGAAAGATATCAAAAGGCATGCAAAGGCGGTCTTATTGCTATGAGCAATTTCTTACAGACAACCTCTGGTGAAAGGATTAATGAAATCGTAAGTAGGACGGTACAATTAATATTATATATATACAATATACATGCTCAAATATGTATATACATACATAAATAGATATATAGAACATAAATACATATATACGTATACATACAAAAATACATATATAATAAGTACATACATATAAATATATATAAATATATATATACACGATATCTACAAATAAAGATAGTAATTAGTTAGACGACGTTTAAAAGTATCAAGCGATTTTGAATGTCGAATATTGTGAGGGAGCATGTTCCATAGCTTTACAGCTTTAACAGTAAAAGAGTTACTATAGTAATTTGAGGTGCAAGGTGGTAGTTTCAGACGGTTGTCACTCTGAGACCTAAGTTGAATACCAGACTCAGATCCTAGGAAATTGAAACGTTCTTTTAAGTAAAAGGGAGTAGTTGGGTTATAGAGGATGGAGAAAAGGAGGGAGAGAACGTGCAAATTGCGCCGATGTCTGATTGTAAGTTGTATGCGGTATTCGGAGATGTGGTCGAATTTACGCAAACCATATATAAATCTGATGCACATATTCTGCAGACGTTCAAGTTTGTTGAGCTGCTCCTCTGAAACATCAAGGTAACAGCAGTCAGCATAGTCTAAAATTGGTAGCAGTAGTGAGTGAGCCAATGCAGTTTTGGTTTTAATGGGCAACAGATTTTTTAATCGTCTTAAGCAACTCATAGTGGCAAACATTTTTCTACTTACCTCTGAAATTTGCACAGTCCAGGAAAGGGAGTTGTCGAAATACAGTCCAAGATTTCTGACAGAGTTACTATATGCTAGGTCAGAATTTCCAAACCTAACAGGGGGCAAAGAATTAAAGTCGATCTTGTTGGTCAGTTGTTGGCTCCCTATAATAATGACTTGTGACTTAGCAGGATTAACGCAGAGTCCATACGACGTACTCCAGGAATGAATTTTGTGTAGATCACTGTTAAGCCGTTCAATAGTATTATTGAGGTCACTGAAGGGACCCGCAGCATAAATCTGTAGGTCATCAGCGTAGAGGTGATAGGGACATAAAAGAAGTGTGGAAATTGTGTTAATAAATATTGAGAACAAAAGAGGAGAAAGGACGCTACCTTGTGGAACTCCGGCACACAGAGGAACATAGGAGGAGGATTTGTTGTCAACATGGACACACTGCTGACGACCGTAAAGGTAACTGCTAAACCACCCGACGGCGTCGCTTGACACATTAATTGATTCAAGAACAGCTAACAAGAGTTTAAAGTCAACTGTGTTGAATGCATTGCTGAAGTCAAGCAAAGCTACAATGCTGATTAGTTTATTATTCATATTAAAGCGAATGTCATCGGATACTTTAAGTAAGGCTGTTACAGTGCTATGACCTTTGCGAAAACCAGATTGGTAAGGGGAAAGTATATTGTGCGTATCTAAATATTCACTGAGTTGCTTATATACAATTCGTTCTAAAACTTTCGATAGGAACGGGAGAATGGAAATAGGACGGTAGTGAGAGAAGCAAGATGGATTTTCCTTTTTAGGAATAGGAATAATACGAGCAGTTTGCCACTTAGAGGGAAATTGATTGGAGGAGAGAGAGAAGTTAAAGATATGGGAAAGTACAGGAGTAACGGTATCAAGAACTAAAAGGATTATTTTACGGTTTATTCCATCACTACCAGTAGCATCAGACTTAATTGCTAGGATGTGTTTCTTAACGTCGAGTGTGCTTACAGGAGTAAAATCAAAGCTGGGACGAGTAGGAGGAGGTGCGGAAAGGAGTTGGTTCAGTGTGTTAAGTTTAACATTAGTATCCATAGGTGTAACGGGGGCAAAAAATCGGTTAAGAGCATCGAGATCAAGTGTACTGCAAGAGGCGCTCCTAGATCTGCGACGAATTCCAAAAGATTCTAATAACTTCCAGGTTTTGGCGGGATTACCATTATCAATTGTAGCATAAATGTAATTTCGTTGAGCGTCTCTGCATACTTTACTGCATCGATTGCAGAGTCGTTTATACTTAAACAGGTTCTCTTCTGAAGGTTTTAATTTATATTTTGATTTAGCTGCATTACGTTTAGCCATTAATATTTTTAAGTCTTGCGTAAGCCAAGGTGCGGGAAGGTGTTTTAATTTAATGGGACGGAAAGGAGCATGCTTGTCAAAAAGGTTAATTAAGATAGAGTTAAATATTTCGAGCTTTTCATTAATATTGCTAACGTCAAAAATAGATTGCCAATCAATATCGTTAAGATCAGTCATAAAAGCATTGTTGTCAAAATTTTTAAAGCTACGCCGTAACACGACCGTTGGTTTTAATTTAGGAGGACGGATTTTATAGGATAGATATACTAGGTCATGATATGAAAATGAGTCAGCTGGAAATTGCCCATGGGATAAAACAAAATCAGGAGAGGAAACAAACATAAGGTCAAGAAGGGATAGGGTACAGTTGGGAAAAAAGTGTGTAGGAGTTTATTTATCTGAATAGATTACTTCCCACTTTATTAAAAATTATATTTACTACTTTTAACTTTAATTAAAGAATAAGCAGTAACAAAGCAGGTGCCAAAAATTATGTTACCACAGAATTATAGATTATCAACAATAGCGAAAGGATAACCTATATTTTCATACAAATTACGTAATATCATAATCAATTTTTTCATCTTTCAATATGTAATCCAGCAAATATTTATAATTCATAGCTAAAGAAAGTAAATATAACAATTACATTATAATAAATATTATTTTTATGTAAGTTTTGTAAGAATATTGAATCAATACTCACGCCTCTAGTTATCTTATTTCTAGCAGGAACGGCGATGCCACTCATGTTTCTGGCTTGTACTGCATTTTTAGCGAATTGCTGGGTGGGTCTAATAAGGTTTCTGATAGCGAACATTTTGTATTTTTTATTAATTTCACGAGAGAATTTGGACAGTCAATACTACGTTTCCAAATAGAATATTGACTTATGGAGTTAGGGATACCATATAAAATGTCAAAAGGTAGCAAAAACAATGTTGCCACAAGTAAATACATAAAAAAAGGATTTTCTAACGAGAAATATTTTAATAAAATATGATATTAATTACAAAAACGATCGATGGAACGATATTGAAGGTGAATTGAAAATCTCATATATAATGCTAAATAAAGGAGACCAGTTTTTAATTCAAAACTTCACAGATCTCGTGTCTGCCACGATCTTCGAGTAAATTAAAAATGAATCTGCTAAATGAACTGAATTAAATTTTCAACATATTAATTATTAGCAGAACCCTCGGTTTCGCCCGCGTTTAGACTACAAAAAAAATAAGTCTTTGGCTTTATGTTATAACTAACATTTGAAGGCTGTAATATTTTCAAATGTGTGAGTATAATTTTACTAACATATTTACATACAAAATAATTTTAATAATTATTATGCAATAGGTGCTTTAGTATTTCTTAAAGGTATTATGGAAAACCAATTTAATTTTAGCGATCGTCATTCACTCAGCTCCACTATCAGTGGATCCAATTGGGGAAGGGAGGGGGGCAATGGGGGCAATTGCCCCGTGATACATGACTGAAGTACCTTTATTTTTTAAATCTAACTTCTCTGTCTATTTACAAGAATTGACATTTACATATGCACAGAATTATATCTTTTTTATTATTCTTTGGGTGCACCAATATAACTTTTTCCAAAAACTCGACGTAGTAGTTATTATTATCTTATCTTGATAAAACTTGATATACGCAGTCGGTTTTTTAATTTTTGTAAATATATTTTGATTTGCATCTTTGATTTAATTTTATTTAACTATTTCTTATCCTAAATTACTTTTAAACCGACTACAAAAAGAAGGACGTTCTCAATTCGGCTGTATTTATTTTTTGTTTGTTACCTCAGAACTCCGTCATTTATTAACCGATTTGGACAACTTTTGTTTTGTTTGAAAGTGTATATTTCCAATTTGGTCTCATTTATTTTTGAAAAAAAAAACACTACCCTTAAAACTACCTAATGAAAATTTGCAGTAAGTGCTTCTATTTCCGTTGATAGTGCAGTGGTTCGGTAAAGTTTCAACCGCACGTTCATAGATGGAGCTGCTTACATTTTGAGTCGTTTACTAGTTATAATTTACTCACATTTGTTTTATTTTGGCTATTGGCTACACTTTGGAGGTTTTAGTTTACACTTTTATAAAATAAAGTTTGATTTATTTCGAGTGAACGCCATCAATAATTAAAATAAAAATAGCAATTAGAAATCGCCCATTCATATTTACATCCTCACAAACTTTCGCGCTTATAATATTAGTATTATTATTATTTCGCGATTGCAATATCTATACTAATATTATAAAGAGGTAAAGTTTGTGAGTTTGTGAGATTGTAGGGGGTAATCTCTGGATCTAATGAACCGACTAAAATGAAATTTGGTAAGATGATAGTTTGAGACCCTGGGAAGGACATAGGATACTTTTTATCCCGGAAATCATCCCTTAAGGGGGTGAAAATGGGGATGTAAGTTTGTATTGGGAAGCAAGTTACTTTATAATATTAGTAGGACACAAGGGATACATAATAACAAATAATTTTATAATTTTTCTTTATTTATTTCAAAAACAATAAATTACATTTTAATAAACCATAAACTAAACGTTCCAAAGATTAAAAATGGTGAAGTCTTGAACAAAGTGGCGGCACTACGATATATTGGCGCGCATTCTTTTTCTAACCACTCATAGTCTTCTGTTAAATTCCTTTGTTTCAAAATAGGACCCAGGGTTGATAGAACTCTTTCGTGATAAGAGTTAATGTAAGTAATCTGGAAATAAAATATTAAATGGAAAAAATATAAAAGAAAAAAATCAGCTAATACTATGTCATCTCTTTTTCAAGGGGAAGAGAGCTAATGTTAAAAAAATACAAAAGAATGTGTAAATGTGTTGAAGTAAAACTTGTTTACGCACACTCGACTTGGACGGTAAGCTGGTGAATGCGTTACGGGAACGTGTACGTACGTCTGTTGCCATGGTAACGTTGTTGTTGTCCGACACACGATATATAATATTATATTCTTTCCTTAAATGATATTCTATAAATATATGATTGTAATATGCCTAATATGCGTTATTTTTAGTATCTCACTTATCCTAATTATTTAAAACATAAATTGAATTTCATAAAAAGTACCGATAACCTACAGAAGTTTTACTTCTTGCGCGTGTACACATTCATACACGCACTTTTATTTATTTTTTGACAATAACGACAGATAAACAATAAATTCTATTGAATACTAAATAATAATAGGGGAGACTGGGTACGGTTGTAACGGGGTACGGTTGTAACAACTCGAATATCACCGAAGCTATGTACGGTAGATGCAAGGTACAAAGAGAGGGGCACTCGGGCAACAAGTCCCGACACGACTCCAGTGTTGCGTCATGAGTCATCTTTCGCGCGTTGAGTGCGTTTACTAGGAGGCCTATTGTCTTTTGTCAACCAAAAGTAAGTATTTTTGGCGAATTTATATATAATATAGCTTGAATATTAATATTATTATTGTATTTCAAAATGTATTTACGTAATCGTCGTATTTTAGAGATTATAATACGCTGATTCGTTTTTGTACAGTTATGTTATCTCGTTACTATGACAGCTTTATTACCAAAAAGGGCAGGTGGGGACGGTTGTAACGATTTTAATGGGGACGGATGTAACAGTAATTTTATAATATTTTTTATTGCAGATGCCTAGGAAACGTGTAAGAAAGACTTCGAGAGGTGAAAGTGATATCATATCGTATAAAAACGCTTACGATGAAGTCAAAAGAGGGAGTTCATTAAGACGAGCTGCTGTGAAGTACGGTATTAATTATATCTCTCTCTTAAGATATAAGCGAAAGAGGGATATAGCGAATGAAAATGACCATGAACTTGAACAAAATGTTAGCATGGGATATGTAGCTCACCAGGGCCGGATTTAGGGGTGTGGAGGCCCCGGGGCAAAAATGGAGTGGAGGCCCCTAATTATTTTCCGAATAAAATGAACAATTTTTTTAATCAAGTGATTTAAGTATTTATTGCGAAATAAATTAAATTATTTCAATAAACATATGTAGATATAGTCAAATACAAGAATTATTCGAAATTAAATTACAGCGTTAATGATTGAACATTGCGAGCTTTTTTTTGACGAAAAATAGTTAATGATTTCGCTAAACGTTAATGCTTTTTTATTATGGATAGAAGTCCTAAATTACCCATATATAGTCTATTTTTTCTTACGTGTCTTAAATAGTAAACAAATATGGCGTACAGGTGACCAGAGATAATTCATAGAGATGTGCATGACGAATGAATGACTGAACTTAATGGTTTTTAATTTTTATGCAGTGAACGTAAAGTATTGGGTAGAAATAATACGACAAGTTATTTTAATAATTTTATTAGTCTGATTCCGATGATAAATTACTCGACTCTTCTGATATATGTATTATAAAATTAGGGGTCGGTGTATCTGTTGCAGCATCTATTAAGCCGTCAAGCTGCAACATTTTGTCTTCTTCTTTTTTCACATGTTCAATACAATTTATCCAAGACGCCGTACCAATTTTTCTTAATTCTTCTCTGACTAGCTCCTTGACTTCAGCCATTTTAAAACTTTTATTATTTTTTCCTACATGTGATTTTTATTGTGCCCATATTAATTCTATTGGATTTAATTCACAATGATACGGCGGAAGGCGCAGAACAATTATATTTTTATGAGCGGCCATTTCATCAATAACTTTTTTATTATAATTGTCTTTATTAAATTTTAATAAAAGTTGTCAAAATGTCACTTGTCTATTTTAAAATCAATGATGTGAAAGTTTTTTTAAGATTTTTTTGGCCTTAATATAAACTCATTTTTAAAACTTTAACCTAAAAAAGCAAAAAGCGGTCGGAAGTCCCTCACTCCGTTTTAATAAACTGTGCAATAAGATACGAAATAATAATAATTACAATAACAAATAAATAATAAGTATAAATTCATTAAAAGCAATTAAAAATCTTCTATATTCTACAGAAGACATTACTATTTTTAAGCCTAATAACAATTTGAACAAAATATCGTACTTTGTAATTTAAAGATATTGTTATTTTTAATAAGTTCAGTTTTCACTCTCGATAATTCATTCTAAATGTACATCTCTATAATTCAAAGACAAAGTAGCGTATCGACACGTCAAAATGTTGTGTTCATATTTTTTCTGTGGAAGTTGGTTCTGTCAATATTTCAATTTTAGCAAAAATAATGTGTTTAAATCAATAATTAACAGCTTTTATTAGTGTAATTCGTAGCGTGTGTGTTTCTGAAATAGTTATAAACGATAAAACCAAATCTAAAATGTATGATTGTCCGAAAACAAGTGATTTTCGTTCATGGTAGTGTTTGTTTACCAATTAGGACACGTAAGAAAAAATGAACTATACATAAAATGATC
The DNA here is from genome assembly GCA_905404265.1 of Fabriciana adippe. Classification (NCBI taxonomy): domain Eukaryota; kingdom Metazoa; phylum Arthropoda; class Insecta; order Lepidoptera; family Nymphalidae; genus Fabriciana; species Fabriciana adippe. The sequence continues at coordinate 6,595,458 of FR990003.1, forward strand.
CTATAAACTATAGACTTAATGTAAGCATAAATAATCTATGATAAAATTAATTTTTAAATAAAAGAATATACATTATTTTAATAAAATAAAATATACTAAGATAGGTAGTTGATCAATAAATAATTTAAAACTATATTTTAGTTCCATCAATTGATTAGATGAAGCCGGAGAGCTATTTTTTTATATTGGAATAGACACAAATAATTTTGAGATGCGGATAAGTATTGTTTTACTAAAACTACGGAGATTTTTGATGGACAATACACACAACCACTCCAGAATTTTTTTTTTACAAAAATAAAAAACCGACTGCATAAAAAGCGACCTAAAAAGAAGAGAACAAGTTGACGAAGGAACATAATGTTATTATTATTTTGTAGTTAGACATACACACACGCAGCTATTCTAAAACATGTACGTACATAATGTTCTCCTGACCGATTCCGGCCACGGCGGCCAATCTCATTGAGACTAGCCAACTGCGCAGGAGATATTATAGTGCACGAGTGTACGCGCAGACACAAGTGCACTCCCTATTCCCGTCACTCTCATACTCCGGTGGGACGACTACTCGACACGACCGGTGAGAGTTAAGGCGCAGGACCGAGGGCTTTACGTGCTCTCCGAAGCACGGGGGTGAAACACCGCCAACTTCCCAACTCCGGGCTGTTACTGAGGCTTACTATACAGAAAGACTCAATAACTAAACTTGGCCCGACCCGGGACTCGAACCCAGGACCTCAGGATGTGCAGCCGTACATGCTAGCCACTACACCACCGAGGCAGTTAATGTACGTACATAGTATATGTATGTCTCCGACTGGATAATGCTATGCTCCTTCGTCAATTTGTTCTCTTCTATTTAAGAGAGTTAGACATTTTTAGTTTTATTTAACAATTTTTTATCCTAAATTTCTTTTGAACATATAAGTTGTAAATATTTCTGTAAATACCTCTTAATAAGTTGTATTTCGATACCCCACTCGATTTATTCGGACGATTTTTTTTTCAATATACACAAATTGGCACGTAGGATCCGCCATTTTGACTTTTAATAATATCTATATAGCCTATGACACTCGTATTATCAATACTTATCGAATTACGTATGAATCATCAAAATTGGTTAAGCCATTTAGTGATTACGAACGAACATAGAATCAGATATACATACAGGTTAAACACATAACCCTGTTACGCCACAGTCGGGTAAAAAGCAAACATCTATATTATATAACATCAACAACAGCATATAAATAAACCTTATTCACTTGTTTTAACAGGATATACCATATGGAAACTTTTAAATTTAAATTTGGTGGACTGCATTTAAGGGTTTCAAAATGAAACTCTCGTTGGTTGATTGTTCCTTAGCTTTCCTTGCAGTTGCCTCTTCTATGGCTATCCGACAAATGGTACATAATGAACAAAACCTCGTTTTTTTATTTCTAATTAACAATCTTATTAGATAAGCTACTGTGCCTTTAATCTTTTAAATATGCTCCTGTGAGTCTAAATTCTTATTGTATTTTACACTAAGCTATGAATTTGTATAAGTCCAAATCAATTTTAGTTATGTTTTGAGTGTGGTTGACTGTGGGTGAATTCAATAAAAAATGCAGTTATTTCATCTATACCTACAGATAAATAAAATTTATATGTCTGTTTGTAATGTCTAAATAACAGTTTTTTACTAAATTCATATGAAATGCATATATGGTTTAAATTTTTAAAATTTTTGTCTGTTTGTTCCGGCTAATCTCTGAAACGGCTGGACGGATTTTGACGGAACGTTCACTGGAAGATAGCTGATGTTATAAGGAGTAACTTAGACTACATTTATTTTAGAAAAAAATCAGGGTTCCGCGCAAAAATTGAAACCCATGAAATTGTGAATAAAATCCGCATACCTAGGGACGCACTCGAGCGAAGCGAGGGTAAGTCACTAGTTGACAATATGTGTTAAAATTTTTATAATAAAAGATTAAATCCCCATGAGCTCTTTGTTTACCTTTAGTTAACTACCTAAACCTATGGAGTAGATATAGTTATGTGCATGCACTCAAAAATACAAAAAACAAAAATAGAAAAGGATCGAAGAAAATTTCTTTCAAATTAGAATTAACAAACGTGAATTTACCTATAAAACATTGGCATTTGATGATAATATTGCAGACTTAAAAATTATAAAATAAATAAACTCACGCGAAAAAAAACCTCATGATAATTATAACTGCTCTGTAACTTCTTTTTACCCGACTGCGATGAGCTGCGGTGAACGAATATGGATAAATTGTTTTTAATATTTGAGAACAATTATATAATATGTATAATCAATCATATTTGTTAAAATTAAAAACGAAAAAGTTGTCGATCAGTCAGAGTTTGTTTTTTTTTATTAAATCTCATGTGTGGGGGCCCCTCTCTTGTGGAGGCCCCGGGGCTGCAGCCCCGCTTGCCCTCCCCTAAATCCGGCCCTGTAGCTCACAACAAAGTTTTTAACGATGACCAAGAGCGGCAATTAGCGAAGTACTTGATGCGTTGCGCGGACATATATTTTGGTCTCTCCACAAGAGAGGTAAGAAAGTTTGCCTATGAACTTGCCGTAAAATACAATTTACGCGCCCCTTCAACTTGGCTGGAAAATGAAATAGCTGGAGAGGAGTGGTTTCGTTCATTTATAAAGAGAAATCCCGAACTATCTGTGCGCGCTGCGCAAGCAAGCCACAAGCCTATCTCGAGCCACAAGCCTACCTCGAGAGAAGAGTTTCAATCGAACTAATGTCAATGCGTTTTATGATAATCTTCAGATTGTCATGGATCGTGACCACTTTGAACCTCAGGACATACATATATAATGTTGACGAAACTGGCATTACCACAGTACAGAAGCCTGACAGCCTGACGACTCTATCAGGCTTACTTCAGGGCGCACTTACTTCTGCTGAACGAGGTACCTACCTCAAAATCATTGAGCAGTTCCACATCGAGACAGGCAGTTTGATGCGGCACAAGCGATATCGTATGGAACGCCACCGCGCCTCTCCCACTGAAGTCACCCACCATACCTTTTGCCTAAAAATAATTTAAAGAAAAATCATTAAACATGTAGCATTGGCAGTGGGTTTATTCCCGGAGCTGGGATTTAAATGTGTGAATTATTTTCAACTGAAGCACTTGGTTATAATATCGTAAGGAAACCCACATATCTGAGATCTGGCGTAGTGACATGACTTTACTGGTTTTCGAAACCTGGGCCGTATTTTAAAATGGGGGATTGGGGGTCGAGGTAGTTTCAATAAGGAAGTGAAGGTAGGGGGGTGGGGGGGACCTTCACCTTTGACATATATATATTTTTTAAATTGCGTTTTTTTTTCAGAAAATACACATACTAGACTTAAAAAACAAAACCTTATCTAAATACAAAATTTGACCCAAATCGTATTATTTCTGTAACAACTACTAACAACAATCCTAACAATATAAAATAGTATAAAAAATGCAAATAAAAAAAACTTACTGAGATATGATTTGTTTGATTATTCATGTCAATAACCTCGACGATGTCTTCATGTCGAATCCCGTATTCACCGACTTCGTAAAAGCCGGGTTCTGTAAAAGAATAATTTTCAGGTCTCCTGTGGCAGTGGTAGCCCAGTGGTAAAGCGCTCGCTTGAGAAACCGAGTGAAGCGGGTTCAAATCCCGGGTCTCGCACCTCTGATATTTTCACGTGCGAATCATTTCTAAAATGATTACCACTTGCCTTACGGTGAAGGAAAACATCGTGAGGAAACCTGCATGTCTGAGATAACCTAGCAAGTTTTCGAAAAACATGTGAAGTCCGCCAATCCGCTCTTGGCCAGCGTGGTGGACTATGGCCTGATTCCCCTTGTATTGAAGAAAGGCCCACCCCCAGCAGTGGGACGTTAAAAAGGGCTGAATACAGGCCTCCTGACCGATGTCCGTCACGGCGGTCAATCTCATTGAGACAAGCCAACTGTGAAGATTTTGTAAAGGTGTCTAATTCTATTCAATTCTCTTGTTAATGTCTTCAAATCGTGTCAGTTGAGTACAGATTACTTCTCCAATGTCGCGTGGAATGGAGAAGACAAAGGAGATTGGTAGGTAAAATAAGGTCATTAAAGATGTGTATATGTCACCGTAAAATTGTAAACACCGCTAGATTACAATCTCGCGAGATTGTAAACAGATAAACAGACAGAGAAACAAAAAAATTGACAAAAATTTGGATTTGTTCTATGTCTCTTCTTACATCCCCCTGACTCGGTTTTTAGCATTTTTTTCTATGTACAGACATTCAACCTCTACAGTTTTATTATATGTATAGATATATAATAAGTATTGATATGATGATATTTGAAAAGCCATTAGTAGTAGGTAATAAAAATGAATACTGGTATAATAAAAACAAGCGGACCCGACGTTGTCCTGCCCGAATATGGTCTTTACAAAAATTCTAAAACCCGACTGCAGCGCCACTAACAGGGTCTAGTCATGGGTCTAAACCATCCAGAAACCCACTCAAGCGCACACAAAAAGTCATTAAAATCGGTCCAGCTGCTTAGAAGTCCAGTGGCAAACACACGTACAGAAGAATTATATATAGTATAAAGATTAATAATTGTAACAATATTTTTACCATTACTAAATATCATTCCGGGGACAATCCCGGGATCGTTCGCCATCAATCCCGTCCCAATCCCGGAGGGACCTTCGTGTACATTCAAGAAGTGCCCCACTCCATGCCCAGTCCCGTGGGCATAGTTCAGACCGACATCCCACAACCATTTACGAGCTAGAATATCTAGAATATTGCCCTATAAAACAACAATTAGAATATATTTTAATATTATATAGCTTTAAATAAAACATTTTTTTTTTCAATTGCTTTCACATTTTCCCCCCTTTTTTGGTCATGAAAATAATACAGTAATAATTTAGAAAAAAAAAGGAAATAGTATTCGTTTAAAATTCGTTTTGATTATAAAAAATAAAAAAAAATAATTAATTTAGAGACCCTTATTAAAATTCACACAGCAAAACACTTATTTGTATTTATATTTTTACTAAGTATATTAATCTAAGATTTTTAGTATATTAATTTAAGAAAGTATTAATCGATTTGATCCGAACAAAATAATCGATACCTCCAAGAAAAAATATTGTAACTCGGATAACTTTGAATAAGCGATATTAAAAAAATATCTTATTACGCAAAAGTAGTGTCGTAACTAACCTTTTTGGGCCACAAAGCAAAAAAAAAAAAGGAAGTTTGGGGGGCACTTAATCGATTATGAGCTCTGCCATATTTGAACACGAAAGAGACAGTTTTTGAACTTCTATTTTCAAACCTCTCTCACGGATGAACGATAAGAGTAAAATTTAGTAAAAAAGCTGAGCTTAGAAGACCATTTATTATTTAGGTACGATCATATTCCATACCGTCGTAGTCCTCGTAAAAATAATATGTAGAAATTTAGGACACTTTCTTCTTGCGTTTTTTTTAACTTGTATGAAAGTCGTCTTCAAAAAAAATGTTTTATAATAAAATAATCGTTTAAGGCCTACTGGGGCCCCCTTGAATCAGGGGCCTGAGCAAAAGTATAATATAATAAATCTTACAGTAGATCCTCTAGGAAAGACTGCAGTCCCCATCAAAATCTGTCCTTTCAAAACTCGAGTAAAAGCAAGTCGTTGTGCCGCAGTGGGAGAGCCACTCATGTGTCTAGTCCTGGTTATGTCTGTTGTGCCATCCCTTAAAAAAATAAATATCCTTATAACTCGGGTAAATAAAAATACAGTTTTTATATTTTTTTTTGTTTATATCGTTATATCAACATGACAAATATAAAAAAAAACTTGGAAACGTTTTATGAGAATAAAGATTATATTTACCACTAGCAACTCACCCTCGCTTCGCTTGGGTTCGTCCCTAGATGATTCTATAAATTGACATATATTTTTTTATTAATGAACCGATTGAAATAAAACAAATACTAAATGTTAAGTGAAGCTTACCACAATACATTTTTAGTGTTCTTTCGGGGTCACCAATTTAGTGTAAGGTCGTTGGGATTTCTTAATGAAACAACTTGCTCCGACTGGAATGACTGAATGTATTTATTGCCGGGGGTCATCTCACAAACTCCACAAGGAGTGTGGGGAAACGGCATCAGGGCATTGCCCTCTGGCCGTGGGTTCTCACGCCGCCCACAACTATGGGCGCGTCGCTGGGCGGGCCCTTCTAGGGCCCATGTTGGCTTCGTGGGGGGGGGGAGAGAGCTGCCCGGGCGATCAGCCCGGCCGGGTGAGACCCTGTTCAGGGAGGCCCAGCCAGGCGATCAGCGACCGATCGGCAGCTACTCCGGCGTCGATGGGGCGAGAAGGTCGCGCGGTAGCGCGAAGCGGTCCGGTGGTCGGGCGTGCCAGGGGGCGATGTCCCTGATGTGGTCGTGCGTGGAGGCGTCCGCCTTCTCCAGCATCCCCCTACTGGAGCGTCGGATGAAGTCGTCGATGCTCTCGACACGGAGGTCACGCTGTATGGTAGCGTTCCTCACGTATCGAGGCGCACCGACGATTTTTCTCAGGCATGTCGATTGAACTACACGGAGGCGCTTCTTTTGGTGTTCCGATGCTAGGGCAAACCAAGCCGGGGCTGCGTACGTAAGCCGGGACCTTACATAAGTCTTGTAGATCCCGACTTTCGCACGCAGGGGCAGCGTTGAGTGTAAGAGCGGGCGGAGCTGAGCCATCGCCACCTTGGCGCTCTTGATGGCCGCTGATATGTGGGTCTTCATGCTCATGCGGCGGTCTATGTGGACGCCCAAGTACTTGGCACTGGGCGTCCATGGGATCTCGCAGCCTTCCATCCTCAGAGGCGGTGGCGGGCGCAGGTCGTAGCCGATGGAGACTGCCTGTGTCTTCGCGACGTTGACCGACAGTCTCCATTTATCTAGCCAGGGTGGTAGGGCGTCCAGGGCCCTCTGCATCTTCGCGGCGGCGTGGGTGGTATTGAGGGACGTAGTGATGAGCGCCACGTCGTCAGCGAAGAGTGCAAGAAGGGCGCCTGCGGCAACAGGAATGTCGTCCGTGTAGAGGGCGTAAAGGGACGGTGACAGCACGCTGCCCTGGGGTACGCCGGCGGTGATAGCTCTCACGGTGGATGTGGCGTCGTCCACCCGGACGCGGAAGGTGCGCCCCTGGAGGTACGACGCCACCAGCAGCACGGTGCGCCTGGGGATGGTGGAGTCCATCAGCTTGGCTAGAAGGCCTTCGTGCCATACACGGTCGAAGGCCTTCTCGACGTCTAGGAACGTGGCTGCAATCTTCTCCTTCCTATTGAGGGCTGCGGCGATGTGGTGAAAGACCCTGGCCACCTGAAGGGTCGTTGAGTGGCCGTGGCGGAATCCAAACTGCTCGGGGCGCGGTTGGCAGTGCGCCTGAAGCTGTGGCAGCAGAAGTCGCTCGAACAGCTTGGATACCGCCGAGAGTAGGGTTATAGGCCTATAGTTATTGGGCTGGAGTGGACTCTTCCCTGGCTTGGGCAGCATCACGACGGTGCCCCTTTTCCAAGGGGCGGGAAAGTAGCCGGTGCGGAGGACGGTGTTGAAGAGCCTGACGAGTGTGGCGATGGTTTGGCGCGGCAGATGGAGCAGCGCTCCGTTCGTCACATTGTATTAGTATATTATTAGTAGTAGTATTTATTTTGCCAAAACACCCTATTATATACATTAGCTAAGACACACAATAGAACCTAACCGACACAGATTGTATTCGCTCGGACCAATAGCGATGCGCCGTAGGGCGAGCCGCGTGCGGGGCGCGGGGCGCTGCTTCCCACGGCACTATTCGACGCGAAGGCATAAATAGGTGTGCGAGCGCAGCGCGCTCTTATTCTCCGTGCGCCGCCGTCGAGTGAAGACCATCGATCCGTCGTATGTCGTCACCGTCGCGCGTTCCTCCGCCTGCTTTGCCTGCTTGCCTATGCTTAAAGACGACTGCTTCACTGTTTCTTTGCGGAACGTCAAAAACTTGGTAGGGTAACTGTGTGACAGGTACTGTGTCACTACATCACTCCCCCCTAAGCGAAGCGTACTGTTATATTCCATTTTCCCACGTAAAGTATAGTTAGTCAGCACTTTAATGGTCGCATGAGAACCTTTTTGTTATTTCAAAGTTTTCCATATAAAAACAATCAGCAGTATTAATTATTCTCATGGGAAAGCTTTAGTTATGAAATTGCTGATATTACAAATGCCCTCTTGAACAATTTTAATAAAATAAAAGTCAGTTAGACTCGGGACGCGGTCGCGGCTATACAAGCATATTTGGGAAGATCTTAATTAAGTAATAAGTAGTGTAATTTTTTTTGAATAAAGTAGTGTGGTGAAAATAGTAGTTTATTTTTTTAAAAAGACACAAGGGGTGCGCCGCCTAACAATTGGTGTCAGAAGTGGGATACCAGAGACGAAGTCTAACGACGTTGAGTCAATAAGACGCTGGTATCCCGAATCCAGGTGCCACCCGTGTCTCTGATCGACATTAAGTCTTGGCCCAAGGCTAAGCCTGCGTCAGCCAACACTACCAGGACGACGGTCAGTCTCAGCTTCATAGTCTGAGCCCGCTCCAGCCAACACTACCAGGACGACGGTCAGTCTCAGCTTCATAGTCTGAGCCCGCTCCAGCCAACACTACCAGGACGACGGTCAGTCTCAGCTTCATAGTCTGAGCCCGCTCCAGCCAGCGACTTCGGGTCTAACTCACCGAATTACTAAAAAATTCCCATAACCGGGAATCCATCATCGCCAGGACTCCGACTCCCACGGCAGCGATGCGCCTGCAGTTCGTGTTAATGTGAGTTTCTGTGCTTTTTATCTATCGGTTCCAAAGTGATTCGTGTTACAAAATTTGTGATTATTTTAAGATATATTTATAATATATATAATTCTAATTTTAAAGAAGTTTAACTAAATTCAGTAATTCATTTTAATTTTAAATTGTGTAGTCCAGCATAACATAATTAAAAATGTCGGTTAAATCAAAATCAACAAAAAAAGGCGATGCGTCTGAGGAAATAACCCTATCTTTTCTTACTAAATTTATTAAAACCTACAGTGGTGATAGAGAGTCTCTCCCTGCATTTTTAACCAATTGCGAAAACGCTATAAGCCTAGCAAACTCAGAACAACAGCCAATTCTATGTAAATTTATAATTTCTCAATTAGAAGGTAAAGCACAAGTTGCCTGTAGTCTTAAAACGTTTTCCAGTTGGGAAGAACTTAAATTATTTTTAAGATCAACTTTTGGAGAAAAGAAACATGCCACTCATTTATTATCAGATTTACAACATTCTAAACAATTACCAGGTGAAGACGTCACCAAATATTCTCTTAGGGTAGAATCTATTTTAACTAGAATACAATCCGACATTCACTACAGCTGTAAAGATGATAGAGAACTCCCAGGCAGAATAGCTGCTATGGAAGACTTAGCGTTAAATTCATTTTTATTAGGGTTAAATCCGTCAATCTCTACTATTGTGCGATGTAAAAATCCAACCACTCTCAGTGACGCTATACAGTACGCCACTGATGAGGAAAAGTTATTTAATGTACAAAGAAATAATTCGCGGTCACAAAAGCAATGTAATATTTGTAATAAGTTTGGTCATAGCTCTAACGAATGTTTTAAAAATAAAAAGCATAGTTCTAATTCTAATTCTCATCCTCGCACATTTCATATAAATCCACAATCGAATATTAATCGAAATTCTAATTTTATAAATAAATCCTGTAACTACTGTAAATTGCACGGGCATACAATAAATGAATGCCGCAAACGAAAATTTAATATGCAGCGTCGTCGACAGGCCGAATATACACAACACGACAGTACGTCGCGTAACTCTAATGCACAAGTAAATGCAATATATGACCGTGAGAATTTTAAAGAATCCGAATGTTTAGGAAATGATATTAATAATTTAAACTAAGTAGGATTTCGGTTCCGTGTCTGCCGAAATCGCGATTTTTAAATGACACGAATAAAATTCATATTAATACTACTAAATCTTATTATACACCTCAGAGCCGTAAGTTAGGCCTGAGTCATACCAAATCGTTTACAACTCAGAATCCGGAACGAGATCTGAGTCTTATTAAATATAATTCATCTCAGAGTCCAAAAAAGGATCTGAGACTTACTAAATCTTATTATTCAACTCAGAATCCGAAACGAGATCTGAGTCTTATTAAATATAATTCATCCCAAAGTCCAAAAAAGGATTTGAGACTTATTAAATCTTATAATTCATCTCAGAGTCCAAAGAGAGATCTGAGACTTACTAAATCTTATTATACACCTCAGAGTCCTAAGATAGGCCTGAGTCTTACTAAATCTTTTACACATCAGGATCCCCAGATGGATCTGAGTCCTAATGAATTAAATATTATACCTTATACTAATTCTAATATTCATTATCCTAAATCGCGTCTAAATGTAACTTATAATAATTCTAATATAGATAAATCGTATAAATTTAAATATAAAAATATCGACTCTAAATCTAGGTTAAGTATTAACTCATTTAAGCCTAATCTAAATACTAACTCTAATCGTAGGACTATATATGAAATAAATAATTATAGTAATAAGGTAGCCTTACCTCATACATATTTGTTCTCGAAATACGCTCTAGAGAAACTTTGCTTTCTTATTGATACAGGATCATCTATAAGTATAGTAAAAAGGTCTTCCTTAATACAAATTCCAGACCTTAACAATGAAGTTGTCAAACTTAAGGGTATTAATAGCTCAGAAAATCCTGTCGAAACACTAGGTACTTTTCAGATGGAATTTAATTTATCTGAACAAATATTTAAATATAAATTTCATGTAACTAATGATGATATCAACTTAACTAATTATGATGGTATCATAGGAAGTGACTTCTGTAATTATTTTAAGTCTAATATTGATTATTCTTCTAAATCTATTTCTATAAATAATCATCATATTCCTATTATTTACACACAGCCAACTTATATTATTCCGGCTCGATCCGAGGCTGTAATCGAGTGCAGTATATCAAATTACTCGCCTGAACTTTATCAAAATAACGAAGCTCTCGTACTCGATCATACTTTAAAAGAAGGTGTTTATGTAGCTAATTGTTTAGTATTTATTAAGCCTAATAGGAAAACAAATATTTCTGTCTTAAATACTACTGAATCAGATATTGAGATAAAAAACTATTGTGTAACCTTTACACCACTTGAACGTGAGTGTCCCGAACTTAAATCATGTTTCAATATAAGCCCTTATTCTATGTCTAACTCTAATCGAATAAATAAAGTATTAAACCTTATTCGCTGTTCTCATCTAAACAATGAAGAGCGAAAATCACTCATGGAATGTTGTTCTAAATATACAGATATTTTTTATCTTGAAGGCGAACCTCTAACATTCACTAACTCTATTGAACATACTATTAATACGGGTAATGCCCCTCCTATTAATGTAAAATCTTATCGTTTTCCTGAATGCCATAAGGAGGAGGTCGATTCTCAAATTCGTAAAATGTTAGATCAAAACATTATCCGCCCTTCTACTTCACCTTGGAGTGCACCAGTTTGGGTAGTCCCGAAAAAAATGGACGCCTCTGGTAAACGTAAGTGGAGAATAGTTATCGATTATCGCCGTCTCAATGATGTCACAGTTTCAGAAACCTACCCATTACCTCTTATCACTGATATACTAGATCAGTTAGGTCATTCTAAGTATTTTACAACCCTAGATTTAACCAGTGGTTTTCACCAAATTAAAACTCATTCCAAGGACGCACCGAAAACGGGTTTTACTATTTCTACTAATTCGAGTATGTCTGGACACTATGAATTTACCAGAATGCCATTTGGGCTAAAAAATGCTCCTGCCACGTTTCAGAGACTCATGAACACAGTTTTATCGGGCTTACAAGGTCTACATTGTTATATATATTTAGATGATTGCATAATATATAGCCAAAATTTACATGATCACATGATTAAATTACAACTCGTGTTTGATAAATTTCGCGAACATAACTTGAAACTTCAACCCGACAAGTGTGAATTTTTGAGGCATGAAGTTACTTACCTTGGTCATATAATTACCGATAAGGGTGTCTCTCCGAACCCCGACAAGGTCAAAGCAGTTTCTCAATTTCCAATTCCTAAAAATACTAAAGACATAAAATCATTTCTAGGATTAACAGGTTATTATCGCCGGTTTATAGAAAACTTTGCTAAATTCACAAAACCACTTACCTCTTTATTAAAGAAGGATGCTATATTCCACTGGGACGCGGAACAGCAACAAGCTTTTGAATATCTGAAAGAAAAATTAATTACCGCCCCTCTTCTTCAGTATCCTGATTTTTCACAAACTTTTAACGTCACTACAGACGCTAGTAACTACGCCGTAGGCGCAGTACTATCTCAAGGTCCCGTAGGCAGAGATAAACCAATCGCATATGCGTCGCGCACATTAAATCGTCCTGAAGGAAATTATTCTACGACTGAAAAAGAATGTCTAGCTATTTTATTTGCTGTGAAAACTTTTAGACCATATTTATATGGCAATAAATTCAAAATAATCACAGACCACAGACCTCTTGTGTGGTTATTTAACGTAAAGGATCCAGGTAGTAGACTTATACGTTGGCGTCTCAAACTCGAAGAGTACGACTACGAAATCGTTTATAAACAAGGTCGCTTAAATTCTAATGCCGATGCACTGTCCCGTTGCCCCGTTACTGCCATTAATATAAATAATTTAAACAATATAAGTTACGAAAAATTCTTTAAAGATCAATTTACAAATAAACTTCCAATTTCAAATACTGTTATCGAAGAGTGTACTCAAAGCTTACATTTATCCAAATTAAACACCATTGCGTGTCCGGTCTCTTTAGATTTTGATTACTCAATTCCATATTGTGAAGAAATTTTATCTCAGCTCGAAAATGCTGAAGATCTACTAAAATCTGAACGCGAACCTTTCACTATCAAATGTGTTAATGACAAAAATAAAACATATTATTTCTTATTTACTAAGGTACATCACTATGAACAAACTTTGTTTAAAGATATATATAATTTATTAATAAAACTTAGAGATTTATTAATTAATTCTGAAAATCCTATTACTAACTTAGCGTTACCAGACTTTTCTGACCCATTTTCTAAAATAGCCTACACTAAGGTCTATAATATGGTAGCCTTTATTTTTCATAATACAAATATCAAAATATATATATACAGAAACAAGCTAATTTACCCAACTCCTACTGAAATTCAAAAAATCTTAAAAGAAAATCATGACTCGGCTATTGCAGGACATCCCGGGTCACAAAGAATGTATAAACGCTTAAAAGCTAGCTATTATTGGAAAGGCATGCGTTCTGATATAGAACAATACGTAAAGAAATGTAAACTGTGCCAAATAAATAAACCTTTACGATTATCTAATAAAGCTCCAATGGAGATAACTTCTACCTCTACTAGACCATTTGAACGATTAGCTCTCGATATTGTAGGTCCCTTACCTGAAGCAGGTTTTCAAAAATTTAAATTCGTCCTAACTTTACAGGACGACCTTACTAAATTCACATGCGCATACCCTATGGTCACGGCCACTAGTGAAGAGATAGCCCGAAATTTAGTTCATTTTATGTCATTATTTGGTTTTCCTAAAACTATTCTAACAGACTTAGGAACTTGTTTTACGTCAGATTTATTTAAGCAATTAACTGAGATCTTAAAGGTTAAAGCTCTTTTCACTACTCCTTATCATCCGCAAACAAACGGAGCATTAGAACGCTCACACGCTACTCTAAAGGAATACTTAAGATCCTTCGTTGACGAAAATCAAAATGATTGGCATTGTTATCTATTCACCGCTATATTAGCTTATAATACTACTCCTCATACTACTACTAACTTTACTCCACATGAGTTATTATACGGCTACAAACCTAGCATACCAAATTCACTGTATGAATCTCCTAGTAATACTACTTATAATGAATACATTCGCGCATTACAATATAGGAGGCGTTTCAGCCGCGAAAAGGCAATAGAAAACATTATTAAGAGCAAGGAAAAATCTAAAACATATTATGATACCAATTCCCGTGAAGTCACGTATAAAACAGGCGACATGGTATACTTAAGACATCATCATAGATTACGAAAAGCACTATCGCCTATATGGAAAGGCCCCTATAAAATAATTAAAGTTCATAATAAACACAACGTGACCTTGCAAGTAGGCCGTAAACATATTAAGTATCACACTAATGAAATAAAGCCAGCTACATCCTAACCTAGTTTCATATTTCTTTCCAGAATCTTATGCTGTCGAAGCATCTTAGGCCATGGTCTCGTCGAGTCCAGTATTATTCCCATTTATCATAGTCCAGGAATTTACTTTGAACCTACCTCTAATATTAAGTTTTATAATGATAACTGGAAGGTTATAACACACATCGATTTAATATCACTAGAGCCCTATCATAATAAGATAGAGAAATTTTTACAAGATATTATTAATCTGTGTGATAAAATCCAATCTCAAGACTTAAATTCATGCAAGGACCTCTCGAGTCCCATTGAAACACTTATTCACTCTAATTATATTAAATTACAATCTTTATCGCATATTATATCTAAAAAATCATTTAAAACTAAACGTTCTTTAGAATTTGGAGGCGAAATTTTAAAGTTCTTTTTCGGCACATTAGATGCTGATGACGCGCGGAAATACGACGCCGCTATTGAGTCGTGTAAAAAGAGTGAATCGGAATTATTTCACTTAATGAGAGACAATATACATGTGATAAAATCGACTATTAATAATTTTAATAATACTATATATAAGTTGAATGAAAATGAAATTAAGTTGAACAGTCAGATTAATAATATGAACAAAATATTATCTCAAATTACTAACACTGATAATTTACTTCTTTATACTTCTAGGTTAAATAATTTACTTTTTATTATAGAAAGCTCGTTATTAACTATTTCTAATATATTAGACACCACACTAAACTCTATTTTATTTTCTAAGGTTAATATTCTACATCCTAGCGTAATAAGTCCTTTAGAACTTTATAATGAATTGTCTAAGCATAACAATCAAATAAATAAAAGACAAGATTTCCCAATAACATTAAATATTCAAAATATTCATACATTAATCGATATTTCTAAGCTTAATACTTATTATTATAATAATAAAATTATCTTTGTTTTACAAATTCCATTAATCACTCCTGATAATTTTATTCTTTATAAAAATTTACCTTTACCTACACCTCATGATGACGCATCTAGCACATTCGCCTTAATTAAACCTACAAATTCTTATATCGCTTTAAGTAATGATAGATTACATTATGCCATGCTGGATAATTCTGATAGCTGTAAGATAATTAATTATAATTATTATATTTGTGAATTAATTTCTATATATTCTACAGTAAACAATCCTAATTGTGAATCGAAATTATTAACGGAGGTCACATTGTCATTGCCTCCTGAATGTAATTCAAAAATTTTATATGGTCAAATTGATATTTGGCAGAAGTTGAAAAATAATAAATGGATTTATGTCAAATCAAAATTAAGTAAATTAACAATTAAATGTGATGATAATATTAATGACTACCCTATTGTTGGTACGGGAATTGTCAAGTTATCTACAAATTGTATCGGATACTCAAAAACCATTCAACTAGTACCAACAAAATCTTATTCCTTTATGATTAAGTCACCGTTAGATATAAATTTCGATATTACTGTTGATGACTGTTGTAAAAAGGACATATTTAATAAAAGTTTGCCATATCTATCGCCAATACCCTTGAATAAAATTAATTTAGAATCCTTAAGATACGCTACTCATGAAATGGACAGTTTAGAGCAGCAATTAAATAATCTAGAAAAAGAATCACATTTTATTAGATATGGACCTTATTATTCTACATTTACATATATTCTAATTGTTTGCATATTTCTTTATATATTTTATAAAATTTATAATTATTGTAAAAATAAAAACTTATCTAGTTCTGGATGTTGTGTTCAGATATATAATCATTGTTATAATAGTAGAAAATCTAAATCCAAAGTGTCGAATTCTGTGGAAATGACACAAGTATCATCGTCATCTGAAGATGATAAATATTCAATTCAATCATTGCCAAATCATAATGTAATGCGTAAAGCTCAACTTCCATCCAATAGAAATTTTAATTTTTAATAAATATTATGGATTGTTATTTTGTATTTTTTAATTTTTCTATATAAGTTCATTATTTGAAAATAATTATTATAAGTTTGTAAAAGTTTTTCCCAAATCTACTTCGCTTATCTTAAATAGATAATGCTTCGTCAAAAAAGGGGGAGCTGTTATATTCCATTTTCCCACGTAAAGTATAGTTAGTCAGCACTTTAATGGTCGCATGAGAACCTTTTTGTTATTTCAAAGTTTTCCATATAAAAACAATCAGCAGTATTAATTATTCTCATGGGAAAGCTTTAGTTATGAAATTGCTGATATTACAAATGCCCTCTTGAACAATTTTAATAAAATAAAAGTCAGTTAGACTCGGGACGCGGTCGCGGCTATACAAGCATATTTGGGAAGATCTTAATTAAGTAATAAGTAGTGTAATTTTTTTTGAATAAAGTAGTGTGGTGAAAATAGTAGTTTATTTTTTTAAAAAGACACAAGGGGTGCGCCGCCTAACAGTACGTTGGTTTTCACTGCGCGGCCGGATCGAGTGACGTAGGTGTTATGCGTTGCACTAGGGGTCGACGACTGTGGCTCGACGCTCGGTATTGTCCTTTCAGTGCGCGGTACCTGTTGTGTCGCGCATGTTGTAGTAGTAAACCCTTCGTTGAGTAAGTGTGCTGGCTTGAGTCTGTCTATTGAGACAACTGTAGTTCGAAGTGGCATCTGTATAGTGAAATGCTTGTTGTCACGTTGAATTACCTTGAACGGGCCATCGTAAGGTGGGGTCAAAGGACTTCGCACGGTATCATTGCGTACGAACACATGGGTACACGTCGCTAGGTCTTTGTGTACAAACGTGCTTCTGTTATTGGAGTGAGACTTGCTGCTCGGGGACAACATCGACATGGTTTCTGTCAGTTTCCGTACGAATTCTGCGTCTTTATTTTTCGGCTGTGAGGGCACGAAGAAATCTGACAGTATTCTAAGTGTCGATCCGTAGGTCATGAGGGCCGGGCTCAATTGGGTGTCTCCCCGTAGGGCGGCACGAAGGCCAAGTAACACAGTCGGTAGTTCTTCGCTCCAGTGTGCATCGGCTCTTCGCGCCATAAGCGCGGACTTCAATGTTCGATGCCAGCGTTCAATTTGACCATTTGCTTGAGGGTGGTAGGCAGTTGTACGAATTCTTTTTATGCCGAATTTTTTCATAAGTAGGTTGAATAGCGACGATTCGAACTGTCGTCCTTGATCCGTTGAAATTCGTACAGGGCAGCCGAATCGCGATATCCATCCCTCGTAGATTGCATGTGCGACAGTGTCGGCAGTGATGTCACGCACGGGAATTGCTTCCGGCCATCTAGTGCAGCGGTCGATTATTGTTACTAGGTATCTGTAGTCGTTAGAGGGCGGCAGTGGTCCAACGATGTCAACATGTATGTGTTCGAAACGCGATGATTTTTGAAACTCGCCGAGTGGGCTGATAACGTGTCGTTGAACTTTCCCACGCTGGCAACCGATGCATGATTTCGCCCACAAACCAACTTCTTTATTCATATTCGGCCAGAAAAACTTTGAAGACATTACTTTTCTTGTTGTTCGCACACCAGGGTGACTTAGTTCGTGTTGCGCTTTGAATGCTATTATACGATAAGTCGCTGGTAGGTATGGACGCACGTTACCGGTTGATGTTTCACATATGATCGGTCGTTGACCTCCGGGCAATGTGATAGGCGCGAACTTGAGACTTGAATTTGACATGCAGATCTTCAGTTCTTCATCGTTTTCTTGGTATGGGCTTCGTAGAACCTCATGCATGAAACGTTGAAAAGTTTGACCGGAGTTTCTTAAGCCAAACGTCATGCAATTGAATTCGAAGAGGCCGAAAGGTGTTATTATTGCTGTTTTTTGAGCATCTTCTTTTGCAATAGGTATCCAAAAATATGCCATTTTCAAATCGAGTTTCGAGAATATTTTCTTGCCGTGAAGTTGGTATGTGAAATCTTGAATTCGTGGAATGGGGTATCGGTCGGGAACGGTGACGGCGTTGAGTCTTCTGTAATCGCCACATACTGGAAGTGATCCGTCTTTCTTTTTCACAACATGAAGAGGACTCGCCCACGGACTGTTTGATGGTTTGCATATTCCCATCTCGATCATGCGCTCGAACTCGAGTTTTGCTGCTTTATATTTGTCGGGCGGTAGAGGGCGCGGTCGTGAGTAGATCGGCGGCCCAGTTGTCTCGATATGATGTGTGACGTCATGCTTGGCTGGAGTTTTGAGTGTCATTGGTCGAAGTACATCTGGATATTTCTTCAGCAGGTCGTGATGAGTGTGGTCGTGGTTGATAATGTAGATTGATTCTTCTTTACTTTTTATTCTGACGGCGTTCACACTAAGCTCAGTTACACGGTCGATAAGTTTTCTTTGGTGCAAGTCGACTAATAGTTTATGATGAACTAGGAAGTCGGCACCCAGTATTGAAGTCTTCACATTGGCGACGACGAAAGTCCACTTAAAACTTCTTCGTAATCCTAGGTTGAGCTCGAGTGTGCGCTCTCCGTAGGTATGAATCTCTGTTCCATTGGCCGCGTAAAGTTTGTAGCCTGCATTGTCCATTGGTTTTGAGTATTTCTGGTTCCGAGCGGCTAATACCGATATGTCGGCTCCCGTGTCAACTAGAAATTTTTCTCGGTTGTTGATGTCGATCACACATAGGCGGTGGCTTGTTTGGTTTGCATCGACTCCCGCCACATTCGATGCACGTTCTAGTTTTCCTGCTTTTCTTTGGAACACGGCGATTCACATTTTCGTGCCTCGTTGCCAAATCGGTAGTGAAAACGGCACAGCCAGTCGGGATCGCCGGGCCTGCGGGCATTATTAGTGCGCTGTCTTGAATGTGAGCGTGAGCGGCTACGATTTGCTGAGTTTTGGCGGGAACGGTGATACGATGAATATCGATGTTTGCGGAGTTCGGCGACTTCGAGTGACAACTTCTCTATTTGTTTCGTAAGCATATTGATTTGTAGGTTTGTTATCGTGTTCAACTGCACCTCATTGACTGCTGCACTTGTTAACGGTGGATTTGCTGTGGAGACTGCGGCGACTGTAGTGGGTTCAAAATGTTCCATCATTTTGTCGGCCATCGCGGCTAACATTTCGAGTGACGACTCGGTGTTGACAGAGAGCACGGCGCGCACTTGTGGGGGTAGCTGGTTGAGCCACATAACCTTCAGCGCTTCATCCGATAGTAGCTTACCACTGAGGTCTCGCATCTTACGCAGCAGCTGGCTTGGCTTGTTGTCGCCGAGCTCGAGACCGCTGAGTAGCTTCTGTAACTGCCGATGATCTGACTCTTGGTATGTTGAGATGAGTCTATCCTTGAGCGTGCTGTACTTGCCGGTGGCCGGTGGATATAAGACGATGTCTCCGATTTGTTCTAGGTCGCTGTTTCCGAGTAATGGGACGACGAGGTTGAATTTCTGCTCATCACCTATCTTGCTGGCAGCAACGGCGGCTTCAAATTGCGCGAACCATAGGCGAGGATTTTGACGCCAAAATGGTGGTAGACGTGCAAGTAGTGAAATTGTTGCCACGTCGCTTCTCACTGTTGTGACGCCCTCAGCATCGCAAAAATCATCAGAAGTCTTCGGCATGGTGGTAATGGTGGACCGATTTAGTGGTGCTTCTTCTAAGATTTATGAGGTCTTGTCGCAGTTTGATGTTCAAGGACCTCAGGCTTCGTCTTCCGAATCGTGTTCTTCCGGGGTCACCAATTTAGTGTTCTTTCGGGGTCACCAATTTAGTGTAAGGTCGTTGGGATTTCTTAATGAAACAACTTGCTCCGACTGGAATGACTGAATGTATTTATCCAACCGGGTCATCTCACATTCCCCTGTAGGGGGAGTGGGGAAACGGCTTCAGGGACATCCCTCTGGCCGTGGGTTCTCACGCCGCCCACAACTATGGGCGCGTCGCTGGGCGGGCCCTTCTAGGGCCCATGTTGGCTTCGGAGGGGGAGAGAGCTGCCCGGGCGATCAGCCCGGCCGGGTGAGACCCTGTTCAGGGAGGCCCAGCCAGGCGATCAGCGACCGATCGGCAGCTACTCCGGCGTCGATGGGGCGAGAAGGTCGCGCGGGAGCGCGAAGCGGTCCGGTGGTCGGGCATGCCAGGGGGCGATGTCCCTGATGTGGTCGTGCGTGGAGGCGTCCGCCTTCTCCAGCATCCCCCTACTGGAGCGTCGGATGAAGTCGTCGATGCTCTCGACACGGAGGTCACGCTGTATGGTAGCGTTCCTCACGTATCGAGGCGCACCGACGACTTTTCTCAGGCATGTCGATTGAACTACACGAAGGCGCTTCTTTTGGTGTTCCGATGCTAGGGCAAACCAAGCCGGGGCTGCGTACGTAAGCCGGGACCTTACATAGGTCTTGTGGATCCCGACTTTCGCACGCAGGGGCAGCGTTGAGTGTAAGAGCGGGCGGAGCTGAGCCATCGCCACCTTGGCGCTCTTGATGGCCGCTGATATGTGGGTCTTCATGCTCATGCGGCGGTCTATGTGGACGCCCAAGTACTTGGCACTGGGCGTCCATGGGATCTCGCAGCCTTCCATCCTCAGAGGCGGTGGCGGGCGCAGGTCGTAGCCGATGGAGACTGCCTGTGTCTTCGCGACGTTGACCGACAGTCTCCATTTATCTAGCCAGGGTGGTAGGGCGTCCAGGGCCCTCTGCATCTTCGCGGCGGCGTGGGTGGTATTGAGGGACGTAGTGATGAGCGCCACGTCGTCAGCGAAGAGTGCAAGAAGGGCGCCTGTGGCAACAGGGATGTCGTCCGTGTAGAGGGCGTAAAGGGACGGTGACAGCACGCTGCCCTGGGGTACGCCGGCGGTGATAGCTCTCACGGTGGACGTGGCGTCGTCCACCCGGACGCGGAAGGTGCGCCCCTGGAGGTACGACGCCACCAGCAGCACGGTGCGCCTGGGGATGGTGGAGTCCATCAGCTTGGCTAGAAGGCCTTCGTGCCATACTCGGTCGAAGGCCTTCTCGACGTCTAGGAACGTGGCTGCAATCTTCTCCTTCCTATTGAGGGCTGCGGCGATGTGGTGAAAGACCCTGGCCACCTGAAGGGTCGTTGAGTGGCCGTGGCGGAATCCAAACTGCTCGGGGCGCGGTTGGCAGTGCGCCTGAAGCTGTGGCAGCAGGAGTCGCTCGAACAGCTTGGATACCGCCGAGAGTAGGGTTATAGGCCTGTAGTTATTGGGCTGGAGTGGACTCTTCCCTGGCTTGGGCAGCATCACGACGGTGCCCCTTTTCCAAGGGGCGGGAAAGTAGCCGGTGCGGAGGACGGTGTTGAAGAGCCTGACGAGAGTGGCGATGGTTTGGCGCGGCAGATGGAGCAGCGCTCCGTTCGTCACACCGTCAGGCCCCGGGGCTTTTCTGGGCTTCAGCTGCTTGATTGCCTTTCTTAGTTGTGAGGGAGAGATGAAAGACGGAGACTCCTCGGTGGGGATTGGTGAGCTTAGGAAGTCCCTCACTCTGGCTTCAATCTCACTGTATTGCGCAGTGCTCATCCCCTGGTTCGGAGAGAACTGTCTTGCCAGATGGTCAGCGAAGATCTCAGCTCTCTCCGAGGCTGCATATCTCCGGGTGCCGTCGTCGTATTGAAGTGGTCCGGTTGGTGGCTTCTTGTTGTTTAACTGGCGGCATAGTCTGTGTAGGGACGTTAGGTCGTCCGCGGCGTCGTCCAGCCTGCGGTCCCATTCATCCGAGGCGGTGTTGTCCAGTACCCGTTTGATGTCTTCGATTAGACTGTTCAAACGGGTCCTTATTCTGGGATCCCTTGTGGTTTGCCACTGCCTGCGCGTTTGCCTCTTCTCGTCCAGTAGGCGGCGCAGGAGTGGTGACGGTGGTGGTAGGCGTCTAGTTGGGTGTGGCGGGATGGTGGCTTCGTTAGTGGCCGCTGTAATGACCTCCGCTATTCGAGTAGCCATCCTGTCTATGTCCTCAGGCCCCTCAAGGGGCTCAGACCTTGAGGGGGAGTTCCGAGTCATGTACTCAGAGAAGGCTTCCCAGTCGATCTTGCCCCGGGCAGGTGGTAGATTCGCTCTGAGTGGGGTTGAGGCGATTGTGGCCAGCACTGGTAGATGGTCGGATTGGTGGTCGTCTGGGATCACTTCCAGGGAGAGTCGAGGTATCCCGCGGTGCACCACAATGTCTAGTACATCTGGCAAGTATTGAGACGACCACGGATAGTGTGTGGGGACGTCTGGGCCTGTGATCTCGTAATGGTGTCTTTCGGCGTCCTTGAAGAGGCGTCTGCCTGATGCACATGTGACTGCGGAATTCCATGCTGGATTCTTGGCGTTCCAGTCGCCCGCCAACAGCGTAGGGACCGAGGTGTTGAGCAATGTTCTGACCTCGTTGAGCTTGACAATAGGTCGAGTGGGCCTGTAGATGGCATATATGTGCGTAAGCATCCCTTCGACGCACAGCTCTACTCCCAGGGCTTGCAAGGATGGTGAGCTGTGGACCGGCAGCTTGGAGTGAATGAGGCCCCTCCTCACAAGGACTAGTAGACCTCTAGCACGCACTATGCTGTCGGTGTAGTCCAAACGATGTTGGTGAAAGCCAGGGAAATTGATGGTATCGGCTGGGCTTAGGTGAGTTTCATTGATCAGCGCGATGTCAATGTTTTGCTCTCTCAGCGTCCATTTGAGTAGTGTGGACTTCGTCTTCAGTCCACAGGCGTTCCAAAATAGTATCCTGGTTTCTCTAGGCATTCTTGAGCAGCAACATCATACCGTTTAGGACAACGGTGGTAGGGTCCTTCCCGGTCTGCAACGCGACGAGTACGTCTTTAAGTACTTCTATCGCTGTCGTCAGTGTAGGGTTAGACGAGGAGGCTTGGGGCGGCTGGGCTGGCTGGGTGCTTGGTTCGAGCGTAGTGGTTGGTATCGGGGCAGTTTGTGCCGTGGTTGACTGCTGGGCCGTCTGGTTTGGTTGTGGTTGGGAGGAGGTCTTCTTCCCTCTCTTCCTCCGTTTTGGCTTGGCGGATGATGTTGTTGTAGTCGGCGCCCCTCTGGGAGTGGGGTCGTTAGCCGGGGCCATCAGTGAGGCGCCTTGGTGTTCTAAGACTGGTACTGGGGGTGCGGCGGCTGGAGTCGTGGTGGTGGTGGTGCGTCTGTTCGCCTGGGTGGCTGCCACCGTACCAGCCTTCTGGTTCCTTAGCTCCTTTTTGTATTGGGGGCAGGAGATGGCATTGGCCGGATGTGGCCCTCCGCAGTTTATGCAGGTGGCAGGCTCCTCTCGCGGTCTAGGGCAGTCTCTTGCGGCGTGGTCGCCTCCGCATTTCACGCACGCCCTCTGTCGATGGCATTGATGGCTTGAATGGCGGAAGGCTTGACATCTGTGGCATTGTGAGGGCCCTTTTTTCCCTCTCCAGGCCTCGATCACTACGCCTGGCATGAAGAGTAGTTCGGTGATCTCATAAATCCTTGGTGTCAGGTCCGGGGTGTTGGTCAGGATGGCCAAGAATATACATCCTGGCCTGCCCTTCCTTGCTCGTATAGCCCTGACGTATTCGGGTTTGAATCCCAACTCCGTCAAGGCGTCCTGGATTTCTTGGGGGTCGGTCGTCACTGGTAGCCCCCTAATGGCTACCTTGAGGCTTCGTTCGGCTGGCAGTGAGTATGAGAACCAGGAGATATTCTCGCTGCGTTCCAATTCTCCCAGGTAGCGTTGGATGACGCGGTACTCCTGGTCCGAGGCTGGTAGGAAGCGTACTCCTCTTCCATACGGGCGTGCGTTGGGGGCGTGGCCTAATTTGTTCTTCAACTCCCTGAAGTGGAGCGCCCAGTTCGGTAAAGTCTCCACTATCAGGGGTGGATAACGAGGTTCAGGGGGTAAGGCTGGCGGTGCGGCTGTCGAGGCCGCGGTTGAGGTGGTTGGTGCGTCGACTCGGGCTGTGGCTTGAGTACGGAGTGCGGCGGCAAATGTGGCTGGTGTAGGTTTTGCGCCAGTGACGGACGTGGTTGGCGCGGTGGTAGTGCTGGTGCATGTGGATGTGGAGGCAGCTGTGTCGCTAAGGACTGGGTCTGGTCGTCTGCGGAATCGGGGGTCCCGCGGTGAGGGTCCCTGGGCTTCGATGGTGTCCGGGCAGTGGCGTTTGCTGAGCACGTCAGGTTCCTCTTCAGGTGTGCGCTGACGTCTCACTGGAGTGGGTGGTGTGTCCGTGCTCATCGGTGCTTCAGCGCTTTCGAACGTCCGCAGCTTGTCGTTAAGGAACACGGAAATATGTTCCATTAACGACGCCGATAGGCATCCTTTGCGTTGTAGCGCAGCCGCAACCAGAAGGTCGCGGTTGAGTGCGGACTGGGGCGAGAGCTGCGTGTCGGTGAACGAAGGGGCGGAGGGGGAGCGTTGCTGTGAAGTCGTCCTTTCCTTAGGGCGCGAGGCCCTCGTCAGGGTGACGTCGGCTTGCGTTCCTGGGTTCGGGTGAGGCGCCGGCGAGTCCGGTCCGTGTTCCGTCGCAACCTGCGCGAGAATATCGCGCGGCACGGCGGAGCGAGGGGCGCGGGCGTCGCGCGGCCCGATCTGGACGGGGGTGGCGGCGGGGGCGGCGGGGGCGGCGGCGGCGGCGGCGGGAGCAGGTGCGGTCGTCGGGCGACGCGGGGGCAGTGTCCCGCGATGACTCGAGCGGCTACGCGACCTCTCTCTCGGGGGCTTCGGGTCCTGCCTGCTACTCATAGCGGCGAGTGTGGATACGTCTTCTGGGCGACTGCCTTCGCGACCCACACGACCATCTATGGTCGGGCTTCTTCGGGGGGGTGAGGGGGGTCCCCTCGACGCATAAATGCGTGGCCGGATTCCACCGAATTTATTAAGGTAAATTCGGTAGGAATTCCGTTGGGGTGTCGAGAAAATTTAAAAAATCATTGTTTTGGGTTCAATTGAGTTAATAAAGACCCCCAATAAAAATTTCTCTCAAATATCTCATCTTGCATGTACAGACAGCGATCAGTTATAGTTTTATTATATGTATATAGATAATTTTCAGAGTGTTTGATGAAAAAAAATGTTATCACTGCAATTTTTTACTTAATTAATGCAACTTTAAAATCTATTACATAGTCATAGATACTAAAATTGCATTTGAAAAGCAAAAGGATTACAATCTTAAGATTGTTGAGTTCACAAAAACTATGATATGAACACGACGGTGTTCGAACCGCTCAAACTTATTCTATTTTATAACATTTTATAATTTACATTAAGTAATTTCCATGGGATATACTTACATATATTGCCCCCCAGAATCAACTAAGAACATCTCGTCCTTTTTAATTACCCTCTGAGGCCCTTCTCTCGAGGGCTTATAATGTATGATAGCCCCATTCTCCCCTGCACCCGCAATCGTCGGGAACGATGGGCCCTTGTAATCTTGTTCTTGGCTAAAATATGAAACTCTAAATAATTATAAATAAAACTATCTTTTCGGATATTTTCGCGGATTTATTTTGATTTTTGGTTCCCGACGTTTCGAATGCTTTACAGCAATCATGGTCTCATCGAACTCTAAATAAAACTATTGATAGCGGTTTTTTTAAATGCTTACTAACACGTCAAAGCGCTATATTATAAGTGCCTTCTGAGTTCATCCAATTTGTCAACAACGTTTATTTCAGTAATATTCTGTCCATCTGCCACCTGCTCGTGAAGCCAGCGCAAGAATCGAACCACCGCTAGACCGTCCTTAATGTGGGATGATCTGAAACCCTAAAAATGTGCCTTTTAAAATAAATTTTCTTCCAAATTTACTTATTTTTGACCAATACTCAACTAGTATGTATGTTTTTTGTCTTTGCCTCTTTAGTTGTAGATTAATTTTTACATATTTTTTTTATTAAAAAAATAATTACTTATAAACGACTGTTAAGTAGTACAACCACTTAAAATCATAGAACGACACGTTTGGCTCAGTTTGTAGTGACCTTACTTGCTGTGTCAACGGTCGCGGGTTCGAGTCCCGCTGGGGGCATTCATTTGTGTGATGAGCACGAATGTTTGTACTCCAGTCATGGGTGTTTATAATTATAATATGTATGTATTTAAAATTATATATGTGTAGTGTATCAACTATCTGGTATCCATAACACAGGCCTTGTAGCTTACCATGGAACTAGATGGTGCTGTGTGTTAATGTCGCAACATATTTATTAATTATTTTTATTGATTATTTAAAAGTAATTATTTTTCCCCACTTCTTCTTTCTTTTTCTTTTTTTATAAGTTCTACTAATACTTATTAAAAAAGATGTACTACATTATTTAGATTACGAAATTATTAATTATATCCTATGGTAGCAAATCATTGCTTTGCATACATTTTATGCATTATTATTATCTATTTCTATACAGATAAATAAAATTGAAGTGTCTCTTTGTAATGTCAAAATAACAGCTTTATACTAAATGCATATAATTATATATGGTACTTGTAAAAAAAACACAATTTTTAAAAATTTTTGTTTATCTGTCTGTTTGTTCCGGCTAATCTCCGAAACGGCTGGGCCGATTTTGATGGGATTTTCACTGGCAGGTAGTTGATGTTATAAGAAGTAACTTAGGCTACTTTTATTTCAGTAAAAGAATTAGGGTTCCGCTCAAAAAAATGAAAATGTACCTATAAGACAATAATATGTAATCTATAAGACAATAAGAAGTAAAAAGCAAGAAAATTTAAAAACAAAATTATAATCGCGCTATATATGATTGTTTCATAAACAAAATTATATGTATTTAAAGACTTTTCTTACCTGTAGTTCAACGCTGTTTTTAACACACTTCATGAGGGCGACCGGAGAGACAGTGGAAAGAGTCCTTACATCTTTATTCTGAAATAAAAAAAAATAGTTTGAAAGGAACAAAAATAAAATGTCGGATTCAAAGTTACCCCAAATTATAGGGAATTTAATATATTTTGTATTTTTTGTAGGAATACTTAAATTTTATATTATTTAGGTACATCATAATTATTTTGTTAGATAAAATTATAAAAATATTTCGTAGGTTTTTCCATCCAGTTAATTCAGAAAAGGCAAACATTTAGAATCCTAATTTTTTTTTTATGGGACAAAGGGGGCAAACGGGCAAGAGGCTCACCTGATGGGAAGTGATCACCTCCGCCCATGGACATCTGCTACACTGCAGGGCTTGCAGATGCGTTGCCGGCCTTTCAAGAAAGAAAGGGAGGGAGAGGAAGGGAGGAGGGAAGGAGGAGGGATGGGGAGTGGTAATATAAAAAAACAAACTCACCGTTTCCGCCGCCATATGTATTGCTTCGCTTCCGTCACTAGAGAGCCATATGACGCCGTTATTTTTTAATTCTTGCTAAAACAGGTTACATTATTTTCAATGAGCGAAAATTTTAGGACGTAATAAATCAAACTATCTACTATTAATGTTGATTTTTTTTTTTGGAAAAAATCTGAATACTTTTATTTAAAACTAGCGACTCACCCCCCTTCGCTCGGGCTCGTCGCTAGGTATTTTTTACATAGATATTTAAAATAATTATTTGCCAGCGTTAGCCATATATTTTTTTTCATTTTTCTGATGTTTTAATACTTATTATCTTATTCCGGACTAAGAGAAATTCAAAAAATCAAATATCATAAAAATTGGTCCAGCCGTTCTTGAGTTATAAATGGTGTAACACGACTTTGTTTTATATATATATAGACTAGCATTGCCCGCGGCTCCACCCGCGTTCAGATGACCAAAAATCAAATTCTTAGGTTATACATATTATAGTATACTCTTACATCGCAGTTTTTGTATTTTTTCTCAGAAATGAGATATTTTCCCGCGGTAAAAAGTATCCTATATGTTGACCCGGATAACCAGCTATCACCATACTAAATTTCATCAAAATCCTTCCAGTGAATTTTCTGTGATGCGGTAACAGACAGACAGACAGACAGATAAAAATTCTAAAAACTATAGATTCAGCCTCTGTATCGATAATAATGTTTATTTCAATAAGATTTTCCAAAAAATATTTTATATGTACCTATAGATAACAATAACATTCCCAAAGATGGTTGATGTCAGGCAAGCGGCCGGTCGTAGAACTTTTGCAAAATCCTATTAGCAGTACGGAAGATGCACTGCGCCGTCCCCTAGTGATTGGGAAATGAGCAGGGAGATGATGATGATGATATAAATAATAATGTATACTCACGCTGTATGCCCTCAAATATTGGAATACCTCAGTGTACGGTAGGCATTGAACCCGCGTCCCTTCTGATAGTAAGTGATTTTCTATGTTAGCCGGTAACTGGCCATCACCCCAAAACAATATTACATTATTGTCTTCCTAAAATAATTGTAATTGCTTTTATCATTTCTGAATGTAAATGCGTTTTCACTCGCAGTAATAGTTCATAGTTTTTATTATTTCTTAAAAAACGTGTGTGTGTACGTTATGTACGCACGTAAGAAGTTATCCTTCTTTAGCGTAACAGAACAAAAATAGATAAAGATTTCATCCCGTATGTCACAACTCTCTGTTTGTAAAAGGAATGCAGCTAACTTCATCATGTCGCTTTTCGGCTGTCGGTGTGCGCGCGAATCGTAAAAATTTTACTCTCATCATTTTTCTAAACGTGCCAAAAGAAGTATAACTTCAAAAAATAAAAATTGTTCACATAATAACCTAATTAAATTTGACGTTTGTAATTATTTATGTATATACTGTTCTTGGGATAAAGCAAAATTTTTATTTTTTTATCATTAAACATGCATTACCGAATACCAACACATTGGCTCAGTTTGTAGTGACCCTACATGCTGTGCCAGCGGTCACGGGTTCGAGTCCTGCTGAGAGCATTCATTTGTGTGATGAGCACGAATGTTTGTACTCCAGTCATGGGTGTTTAAATTTATAATATGTATGCATTTAAAGTTATATATGTGTAGTGTATCAACTATCTGATATCCATAACACAAGCCTCGTAGCTTACCATGGAACTAAATGGTGCTGTGTGTTAATGTACCAACATATCTATATTTATTTATTCACTATATTTCGTATATTATCAAATAGCAACATTTACAAATAAAATTTTCGCATTTGAATATCAGCTATTCTTTAGGTTCTGTCGTCTGTGTTTAGTCTGTGACACCTTGACATTTTTTAAAACTACCCGCGAATGTTAGCTGAGTGAGATCTAGTGATAAGAGCACTGAACTGAACTGAAGCCATTAAGGAGAAAATTTTCGTGTCTTCTCCATTCCACGTGACATTGGCGAAGTAATCTGTGCTCAACTGGTACGCTTTGAAGATATTGACAAGTGAATTGAACGAGAACTTTTAAATAAAACTGTCTTTTCGGATTATTTCGCGGATTTATTTTGATTTT
The DNA here is from genome assembly GCA_905404265.1 of Fabriciana adippe. NCBI lineage: Eukaryota > Metazoa > Arthropoda > Insecta > Lepidoptera > Nymphalidae > Fabriciana > Fabriciana adippe. The sequence continues at coordinate 6,625,174 of FR990003.1, forward strand.
TGGTTCCCGAAATTTCGATTGCTTTACAGCGATCATGGTCACGGGAGAGACTAAGGTGTTAGATGTCTCAAAGGTATTATATAGTTGTTACAGACAGCCTACCCACAAATAACAAAATGAATTCAAAAAACTTGAAAATTGGCACCAAAGAACAATATTTGTTTGTGTACCTTTGAGATGTCTGACACCTTAGTCTCTCCCGTGACCATGATTGCTGTAAAGCATTCGAAACGTCGGGAACCAAAAATCAAAAAAAATCTGCGAAAAAATCCGAAAAAATAGTTTTATTTAAAATGTCAAATATTCGCGTAAATCTAAGAAAGTGTTATGTTGAACAAGAAAATTGAATTGAATTAAGAGCATTTACTCACCAAATCCGCTCTAATAACTAGATATGAAAAGAAAACTGGATTGTATGGTATATCAGAGCCTCTGATGTTAAGAGTATCTGAAATGAAAAAAAAAATATAATAAAATTATTCTCAGGGATATCAGTTCGATTTCTGGTTAAGTAAAATTATTGTCTTCAAGAAAGTGGAAGAATTATTTCTTACTAGCGGCTCACTCTCGCTTCGCTCGGGATCGCCTCTAGGTAAATAAAAACAAACCTTTCCCACGGGAATCGTACATTTTTTTGGGATAAAAAGTAGCCTATGTGTTATTCCAGACTATAATCTATCTCTGTGCCAATTTTCATCCAAATCCGTTCAGCCGTTCCGGCGTGAACGAGTAACAAACATCCATACTCACAAACCTTCACATTTATAATATTAGTATAGATATCACCCCGCGATATATTCGTCAACTAGCGACTTACTTAAATCAGTCCAGCCGTTTCGGAGATTAGTCGGAACAAACACACGGACAGGCAGGCAATTTAAAAAAAAAGTGTTTTTCTGATAATTACCGTATATAATTTCATACGCATTTAGTATAAAGCTGTTATTTTGAAATTACAAACAGACACTTCAATTTTATTTACCTGTATAGATAATCTAGAACTATACATATTAAATGCTAGGTTTTGGCATATTTTTATTAGTCTTTAGTAACAAGCCTATGTGTTACTGGCAGTGGTAACGCGCTCTCTTGGAAACCGAAGTGAAGCAGGTTCAAATCCCAGGTCTCGCACCTCTGATATTTTCATGTGCGAATCATTTCCAACATGATGACCACTTGCCTTACGGTGAAGGAAAACATCGTGAGGAAACCTGCATGTCTGAGAGAACCTAGCAAGTTTTCAAAAGGCATGGTCAGTCCGCCTGCACTTGGCCAGCGTGGTGGACTATGGCCTGATCCCTCACGTATTAAAGGAAGGCCCGTGCCCAGCAGTGGGACGTTAAAAAAGGGTTGAATACTATGTGTTACCAGCCTAAATTGCATTAAAATCGGTCTAGTTGTTTAAGCCTGAATGAGTAACAAACGTACAAACTTATATTTATATTATTAGTCCAATGAAGTTAATTCTTACATGCTATATCGTCCAACGCTGTTAGTACTAATGCAGATGCTCCACGACTTCGAATTTGGGACAGAAGATCTGATATTTTACTGCTTGAGTTTCTGCCTGAAATTAATTAAAAAAATGTATATAGCCCAATCGTAACTCGCTCTCTTGGACATCCGAGTTAAGCGGGTTCAGATTCTGGTCTCGCACCTCTGATACTTTCGTGCAGGGCTGGATTTAGGGGTGTGGAGGCCCCAGGGCAACAAAGAAGTGGAGGCCCCTAATTATTTTCCGAATAAAATGAACATTTTAGTCAAGTGATTTAAGTATTTATTGCGAAACAAATTAAATTATTTCAATAAACATATGTAGTTATAGTCAAATACAAGAATTATTCAAAATTAAATTACAGCGTTAATGAATGCAACCTTGCGAGCTTTTTAAACCGAAAAATAGTTGATGATTTCGCTGAACGTTAATGCTTTTTTATTATGGATAGAAGTCTTAAATGACCCGTATAAATAAAATGACCATATAAATTATAGACTTAATGTAAGTATAAATAATCTATTATAAAGTTACTTTTTAAGTAAAAGAATATACTTACATTATTTTAATAAAATAAAATATTATACTGAGATAGGTAGTTGATCAATAAATAATTTATAACTATGTTTTAATTCCATCAGTTGATTAGATGAAGCCGGAGAGCTATTTCTTTATATTGGTATAGACACAAATAATTTTCAGATGTGGATAAGTACTGTTTTACTAAAACTACAGAGATTTTTGATGGACATTACACACAACCACTCCAGATTGGTTTTTTTTCAAACATAAAAAAACGACTGTATAAAGAGCGACCTAAAAAGAAGAGAACAAGTTGACGAAGGGACATAATTTTATTATTATTTTGTAGTCGGAGACATACACACACGCAGCTATTCTAAAACACGTAGGTACATAGTATATGTTTGCCTCCGACTACATAATACACTGTTTCTTCGTAAATTTGTTCTCTTCTTTTTAGGAGAATTACACCTTTTTAGTTTAATTTAACAATTTCTTATCCTAAATTGCTTTTGAACATATAAGTTGTAAATATTTCTGTAATGGGCTCTTAATAACTTGTATTTCGATAGCCCACTCGATTTTATCGGACAATTTTTTTTTCAATATACATAAATTGACACCTAGGATCCACCATTTTGACTCATAATAATATCTATATAGCCTATGAACTCGCATTATCAAGACGAATCGAATTACGTATGAATCATCAAAATCGGTTAAGCCATTTAGTGATTACGAACGAACATAGAATCAGACAGACATACAGGTTAAACACATAACCCTGTTTCGCCACAGTCGAGTAAAAAGTCAATATCTTTATTATATAATATCAGCAATAACATATAAGGGTCATACACAAAACGAAACGAAAAAAATAAAAAAATAAAACTACGTCGTATTTATTCAAAATCAGTCTCATTTATTTAGTGCAGATCAAAGCAACATAAATCTAAACAGAAACCAGATCGTTATGTAGATTTAGCAAAAATATCCAATATTTAAGATTTTTGTTGACCACAGAAAAGACACAGATCTACAGGAAAGAACATTTAGAATCGATATTACTCCGATAAAATGTCAAACTGATTCGAATCCCCCGATAAAAAACCTCATACTTTAAACTTAAGCTAATAAATTTTTAACATAGTATTGTAAACAAAAACAAAAGTAATCAGACAGGAATATCAACAGAAAATTAAAATTTTAAAAACATAATAATGACGGGAACATCGGTACAAAATAATTAAAAATGTTTTAATCACTCTCATCACTTGAAGGAAACAAGGATCGTACTCTTAATTTCTTAGGTGATGTAATCGAGTCATCGGAATAGTTATTCTCAAGAAGAATTCTTTTCTTAGGTGGTGTAATCGAGTCATCGGAATAATTATTCTCAAGGATAATCTTTTTTTTTGGAGTAAGTGGTCGAGGCGGTATATTCTCTAAGGAATTAGGTGATGGTGTAAATAAATTATGAGAATGTGACGTGCTCGGTCCAGAGAGGGTGGATGCAGAAGCTGTTCCGGGGGAAACTGGGCTTGGTATAATAAGTTCTGATGATGTGCTTGAATGAGCTTCTGATAAAACTTCTAAAGTATCTGAAACACATGCAATCTGTATTTGTCCGATCTCAAAATGTGGACAATTAGTGTTAGCTGCACAAGAAGTACAACTTAATCTTCTAGCATGAAGTACGTTAGGCTCGGTTGCGCTCCAGGTGAGTTGATGGATTTGGAAGGTGCCTTTGACTGGACGACATTTATTTGCATTTGCTATTGTTTAGTATTTTTTATATATGGTATTATTGTCTTAAGTCATGTCTGAAATGACAGATGACAGTTGTCAATTGGATTCGGGATTGTTCGGTCGGTGTAACGAGTGCTCCTCTCTTTTGAATTGTTTCGGTTACAAAGTAAAATAAGTATTTTCGGTCGGATTGGTTATGGGCTTATATATTTATACATCACATACACACAAACACCCCTAGTGATCGGTGCCTACGCAGGATTAAGGATTCCGGGCCCGGCAACGCTTCCACGGCTAAGTCCACGTACAAGGTACACTTTATATTATAATTTATTAGCGTTAGTTTTATATATATTTTACTCCGCGTAACGCGGATCATACATTTTGGTAGCAGAGCGTGGTTGTATTTTCGGTCTTTTACGTGTATAATACACGATATCTTTAATTTGCGAGAAATCGGTAATTTATATCTACCCCTTATTGTGTTAACATTTTGTCACGCGTTGCGGAGACAGCTGATAAGGCGTTGAACTGTGTTCGTTACCTTTATACGTACATTGTCAATATAATAATTATATAATAAACTTATGATGGTTATCGGATTATATCTTGGTGATTTTTGGATTTATGTATGTTACTAATCGTGGGTTCATTATTTCATTCAATGAAATTAGCATTAAAATTGCATTAATTGAAATATACATATTATAAACTTGGAATAAGAAGTAAAAGGTTGTTCGTGAAATATAGAGGATAATTATTATCGAGTTGTTTCATACGGTTTAAGATGTCATTGTTGAAAGTTTTTATGATATAAAGTTAAGAAGTATTATATACTTTATATTATACTGTGTTTAAAGATTAGCATCAACGGTTTATAGAAATTATAATTGTAATAAAATATTATATATAGTTTAATGTTCGGAATATTTTAATATTTTATTTGAAATATATATATATATATTTTTTTTATTTTTGGTTTGGCTTGATTAATAATAGTTATTTATCATGTCTGTGCGGTTTCATTGGTCCCAATTTAGAGTAAAGTTGCAATGGTTGTTAGATAGTGCTGATCTTATAGATAGGCCAGAACTTTCTATGCGTTTATCGGTACGGCTTTTAACGGTGAACTCGGAATTTACGGCTTTTGAGACGTCTTACCAACGTATTCTTGAACTCGCGGATGAGACTATTACGGCGGACAGAGAAATAGTGGTTGCGGCCCGGGCGGACTATACTCGTGCTTTGGAAGCTTTTGATAAATTAATGACGATTAAATTGCAACAATCTCCTCCTACGTCGGCTTCTACTTCGGAAAATATTAAATCGGATCGGATGGAACTGGATGCTCTGTTATCACATTTACCAGGACTTCGGCTCCCATCCTTTGATGGTGATATGGATCAATGGGTTGGATTTAATAATCTTTTTGATAGCCTTGTAGATAAGCGGTCGGATTTATCTCCTGCGCAGAAATTAGCATATTTAATGTCATGTCTTTCCGGTGAACCTCGCGGTTTGGTTCAACATATTAGAATTTCGGATGAAGGTTACAGTATTGCTCGGAATCTTTTGATGAAGCGTTATCAAAATACTAGACGGCTGGCAGATGTTCAGGTTGACCAGATTTTAAAATTACCTGTAATTTCTATTCGCCTTAATGGACTTCGGACTCAATTTTTAAATCCATTAATTATGGCGGTAAATCAATTAGAGCGGCTTGGTTTTCCTGTCGAGGAATGGTCATTTTTACTTTTACATATATGTTTGTCAAAATTGCCTACTACACTAAAATCTCGGTTTGAACAGAAATTCGGATGTGAAACAGATATTATACCAAAATATTCGGAATTGGTTGAGTTTTTGGAAACGGAATGTCGGCTTTTAGAATGTGCAAGTTCGGAATCTACGCATGGTTTGTATAATGAATACAATGCGAGGCAAACAAAGCCTTCACGTAAGGCTGGTCATTATGCTGCGGTTGAAGTTTCTCCTCCATGCGCTTGCTGTGGTGAAACAAAACATTATGTTCTGAATCATTGCTCTCAATTTAAAGCAATGACACCTTTCGCGAGAAAAGATTTAGTTAACCTTAAACGTCTTTGTTTCTTTTGCTTAGGTCCTCATTCTTATCGAGTGTGCAGCCGAATTCCTCATTGTCATTGTGGTAGTAATAAGCATCATCCAATGCTTTGTTTCAATCGGTCGGGAACCCAACAAAGGCGGAATATTAATCGGAACTCTACGGAACGGTCACCTCCTCGCATGGGCGGGGGTGGTCGCAATTATAATAGAACAGTTAGAAAATCTCATCGGAACTCACCTACTCGTACGTCACCTTCTTCGCCGCACCAACGAGGAGAAGTGGAGCGAGGTGGTAACTCTAACGGTCGAAACCATGGTCAACATTATGATGAACGGAACGCTACACGTGAGGCTGTTTATACTGACTCACGTGGTTACTCACCAGGTCGGCGCTAGGATACGGTCCCCACTTACCCTTTTGAGACGTGCCCTAAAGCTACTGTTTTATTACCTACAGCATTGGTTAAGGTTTATTTTAATTGGGATTCGGAAAGGGGCATTACAGTTAGGGCTTTATTGGACGCAGGTTCTCAAGGGTCATTGATCACCTCTAAGTTATTGGGTAGGTTGGGGTTATGTTTAGAAAAATGTACGGAACGGGTTAAAGGAGTAGGAGGTATTGAAAATATTAATATTATCGGAAGGTCCTCGGTTACATTTTCTCCATTAAATAATTCATTTCCTAGAGTAACTACAACGGTAGTATGTATGGATACAATTGTCGGTGATCAACCGTTAATTTGTTTGAATAAATCGGTAACGGATTTAACTATGGGTTTAAGTCTCGCAGACCCAGATTTTTATATTCCACAGCCAGTGGATCTTTTACTTGGTTCGGATGTTTTCGGTTCACTAGTCGGAGGTGACAAAATTATATTAAATTCTTCTGGTCTTACGGCGTATAGTACGGTTTTCGGATACATCATTTTAGGTCCAGTGGAATATATTGAATCGAGTTTAATTGATAGTTCGGAATATTTCGGTGTTTCTATTGCGGATACCTTACAAAGGTTTTGGGAGGTGGAAGAACCACCAATGGCATCGCGTTTGGGTTTACCTGATGAGGAGTGTGAACTCTTTTATATTAATAATACTTTTCGGTTAGAAAACGGTCGGTTTGTTACTAAGTTGCCTTTCTTGTCTAATAGACCTTTATTAGGTGATTCGAGAGTGTCGGCGGAAAAAAGATTTTTTGCCTTAGAAAAACGGTTTACTAAAAATCCCGTATTGCGAGAAAAATATATTGATTTCATGCGTGAATATTTAAAGCTCGGACACATGTCGGTATCAAACTTTGATTTTAATCGTAATCCAAAAATCATCAAGGTTTACTTATGCGTCTTTGTATGTCTGACCACTAAATCTGTTCATTTAGAATTGGTTTCGGAATTATCAACGGAGGCTTTTATTGCCACTCTTACTCGGTTTGTTTCTAGGCGTGGCCTACCTTCGGTTATTCGGTCGGATTGTGGTACTAATTTTAAGGGAAGTGATAGATATTTAAAGGAAGTAATTAGTTTAGTTTCGGTTAAAGCAGTTTGGGACTGCTTGGGCGGGGGAATGTTTAGTATTTTTTATATATGGTATTATTGTCTTAAGTCATGTCTGAAATGACAGATGACAGTTGTCAATTGGATTCGGGATTGTTCGGTCGGTGTAACGAGTGCTCCTCTCTTTTGAATTGTTTCGGTTACAAAGTAAAATAAGTATTTTCGGTCGGATTGGTTATGGGCTTATATATTTATACATCACATACACACAAACACCCCTAGTGATCGGTGCCTACGCAGGATTAAGGATTCCGGGCCCGGCAACGCTTCCACGGCTAAGTCCACGTACAAGGTACACTTTATATTATAATTTATTAGCGTTAGTTTTATATATATTTTACTCCGTGTAACGCGGATCAAACAGCTATATTTTGTATTTCGGAAATATGATCGTCATCGATACAAACAATTTCAATGCCCTTACAATTATCTTTCAAACAACTAACGAAAGTGTCAATGTTCCATATATCTCTTCCATATGCAACAAAATTGTCACACGTCCGTTTAACACAGCCACCAACACCGTCAGGCGCACCTTTACCGTGACCGGCCTCAGTGTAATGCCACACGATAGTATCTGCATTAGAAATTTTACTTATATAATTTACTATCATGTGAAACATAGTCTTGTTGCGATACTGTGTGGTCGGTCCATCGCTAAGAATATGTAAAATCTTCAAATCTGGGGAAAGCAATTTAATTTTATCTATGACGGGCTTTAGATGTGCACATATTAATACGGGATCGTGTCTTAAGTTTTCAGAGACAGAACAGATAGAGGTAGTTTTTACAATATTTTGTGGTGGCTGATTATTGGCAGAGTAGTACACGCAGGTATGTAGAGAAAGCTGTAATTTTGACCCACCAAAATGGGCTGATTGAATTTCTGAACTGTACTTACAAACATAATTTTCAGAAAAGTCAATGTGCAAAAGACCTTCTAATGGTGTAAGATTATGTTTAATTAATCTTATAGCCTTATACTGATTAATAATGTTTGCAACATGCTGCATAAACGTGGGTAAATTTGCTTTTAAAATGTTTACCAGCAGCTGTTGAGACGTCTTCACGCTCTCTTTAACAGTCTTTTTGCAAACTTTTTCAGTGCCTTTAATAATCTGATTAAAAGTCTTAGTAACCCACCTTTGATAAATAATTGTATCATTTCCATTAATAATGTTAAAATTTGGAGACTTTTCAAAACACAGTGAACATTTCCGCTCCAAACAACGTAAATTTAGATTATTATTAAAGCAAAGAGATTTGACAAGATCGGTGGCGGATGAATAAGCTATTACCTTAGCCTGGTATAAAGCAGTTACAATATAATCATTGTTAGTATGTACAGAACACAAGCAAGTATTTCTTGTAGCCGCTTTTGGGAATGTTACCCAGAAAGGACGATATCGGCGAAACGTTTCATAAGAGATATCTAAACCACTCGTACTGTTAAACTTCTTGTGCAGATTAAGAAGCGTATCATTTAAAAGTCGTATTTGTTTTTTTATTTTTCTGCGCGTGATTGTCTCTTTTTTTCCGGCTGTTAGTCTGCTATTCTCATCATCAATTAAAAAGTCACATATCTTTTGTTTCAAACTGATTTTTATGATATTGTCTTGTTTATTTATTTTATTCTTCCTTGTTAATCGCATCCTATATTTAGCCAGCCTTCGTTCCAATATATTTAATTTGTTTATTAAATGCTGGTTTTGAGCTTTCAATAGACGTGTATTTCTTAACCTTATTGCTTTACCCATAGAAAGACGTGAAAACGAGGAGCGTGAGGAGCAGGGGGACGGAGGTGGTGTATTTTCATTTAAAGATTCCTCAGTACGCTTTCGTAATTTTTCTTTTTCGCGTCTAAGTTTAGATTTTTCACGCCACATTTTTCGCATTTGCCTCTGTTGTCTAGGTGTAAAGTCTTTAATTGTCCTCAATAAACCATCTTGTTTCTTCCGGTGATATCTTTCCCTGTCTTTTCGTCGTCTTTCTTCTAAAGCAACTACATCTAATTTAGCTCTAGCTCTTCGCATGCTCAATTTCTTCTGTTCACGTCTACGTTTTTTTTTTCTTCTTTACTCAGTTCGGCCCTAGACCTACTTGAGCGAGGCATTCTACCTAAACAAAGCAAACAATATCATACGAAAAATCTGCATACTTACACTGCAAAACGGGACATAAACGCAAAAGAGCTATTTTTTTGCGTAAATGTGCCTCAATATCGTCAAACTATATATACCTACCATTATACATTTAAAAAAGCAAGTTTTAGCCACTTTGACTAATCTTTTCTGTGGACATGCGACTTTCCTGTGGACATTGTTATTCACAGAAAAGATGTCCACAGAAAAGATATTTTAGCCCTAGATCAAAAATTCTCTTTCGTTTTTAAGGTTAGAAAAATGGTGAACAAGATTTGGAAAATACTTCTTAAAAGGCATTTCGGCTATATATTTATAAATAAAATTATTACTTACATGCCAAACTACACCAGGAACAGAAAAGTAGCACTGATCTTTTACAAAATGTGTAATCAGAAGATTAAAACAATTGAAACAATAAAAATGGACGTCAGTCTCTCGTAGTAGCACAAGCGAATGACAGAGTGTTTAATGTTACCAGTGTAAAAAGTATTTCATATAAAGTAGGTTTAGTAGAAAATTTTAATATGTTGATTTTTTGGTCCACAGAACAGACGTATATACGTGTAACCACTTGTTTATTTGAAATTGTTGTAAAAATCCAAAGCAAGTATTGGCAACTATAAAATAATATTGGTATTTATTATAATATACGTCCATGAGAGTTGTCTATTTAATAATATGTGCATAAAAAAATAAGCTGTATATACTTAAACACACATACTACGAATCTGAACAGTCCACAGAAGGGGACAAGGATGAATTTTTTTATATTTTTTTTTATTATTTATAAATATTTTATAGGTTTAAATATTCGTTTAATACTAATGCGTACAATAGGTGTAATGAATATAAAAAATCAGCATGTTTTGACTGATAAAAACCAAGTTATTTTATCCGAACATCGATATGTGTATGACCCATAAATGAACCTTATTCACTTGTTTTAACATATGGAAACTTTTAAATTTAAATATAGTGGACTGCATTTAAGGGTTTCAAAATGAATTTCTCGTTGGTTGATTCTTCATTAGCTTTTCTTGCTAGTTGCCTCTTCTATGGCTATCTGACGAATGGTACAAAATGAACAAAACCTCGTTTTTTTTATTTCTAATTAACAAATTTATTAGATAAGCTACTGTGAGTTTAATCTTTTAGATATGCTCCTGTAAATCTAAATTCTTATTGTATTTTACACTAAAGCTAGATTCTGCCGTCGCGTAGACTCGTCGTCCGTAACATACATCATCAATTTAAATATTATATTGTATATGAATTTGTATAAGTCTAAATCAATTTTAGTTATGTTTTAATCGTGTTTGATTGTGGGTGAATTCAATAAAAAATGCAGTTATATTTTTATCTATACCTACAAATAAATAAAATTTATATGTCTGTTTGTAATGTCAAAATAACAGTTTTTTTACTAAATGCATATGAAATGCATATACGGTTTAAATTTTTAAAATTTTTGTCTGTTTGTCCGGCTAATCTCCGAAACGGCTAGGACTGATTTTGACGAAACTTTCACTAGAAGATAGCTGATGTCATAAGGAGTAGCTAAGGCTACACTTATTTTAGAAAAAACTCAGGGTTCTGCGCAAAAAATTAAAAACCCATGAAATTGTGAATAAAATCCGCGTACCTAGGGACGCACCCGAGCAAAGCGAGAGTAAGTCGCTACTTAACAATATGTGTTAAATTTTTTATAATAAAAGGTAAAATCCCCATGAGCTCTTTGTTTACCTTTAGTTAACTACCTTAACCTATGGAGTAGATATAGTAATGTACATGCACTCAAAAATACAAAACACAAAAATAGAAAAGTATCGAAGAAAATTTCTTTCAAATTTGAATTAACAAACTTGAATTTACCTATAAAACATTTGCATTTGATGATAATATTGCAGACCTAAAAATTATAAAATAAATAAACTCACGCGAAACAAAAAAGCATGATAATTAATTAATTAATCATAACCGCTCTGTAACTTCTTTTTACCCGATTGCGATGAACTGCGATGGACGAATATGGATAAATTGTTTTTAATATTTAAGAACAATTATATATAATCAGTCATATTTGTTAAAAATAAAAACGAAAAAGTTGTTGACCAGTCAGAATTTGTTTTTTTTTTCAAATATCTTTTGTGGGGGCCCCTCTCTTGTGGAGGCCCCGGGGCTGCAGCCCCGCTTGCCCTCCCTTAAATCCGGCCCTGCTTTCGTGTGCGAATTTCCAACACGATTACCACTTGTCTTACGGTGAAGGAAAACACCGTGAGGAAACCTGCATGTCTGAGAGAACCTAGCAAGTTGTCTGCGGATATGCTCAGTCCGCCCGGACTTGGCCCGCGTGGTGGACTATGGCCTGATCTCCCACGTGTCAAGGGACGTCCACCAACAGCAGTGGAACGTTAAAAAGTCTGAATAAAAGTTAGATACACTAATAATAATACTAATTTAATCAGTATTTACTTTGTTTTTGTTATTTTTAACCGACTTTAAAGAAAATGGTATTTAGTTGTATTATGACTCTCAGATTTCGTGGTAGATCTAGTGACTAGCATGTACGGCTGCAAATCGAGAGATCCTGGGTTTGAATCCCTCTCAGGGTTGGGCCATAATAATTACTAACGGTAACTAGAGGCTCATCCTCACTTCACTCGGGTTCGTCTCTAGAAAAACAAAAACAAATCTATCCCACGGGAACCGTACCTTTTTCTGGGCTAAAAAGTAGCCTATTTGTTATTCTGATGTATGAACTATATTATTGTAAAGCTTCATTAAAATCCATTCAGTAGTTATTGCGTGAAAGAGTAACAAACATCCATACATCTATACATCCAGACATCGTCATAAACTTTCGCATTTATAATATTAGTAGGATTAATCCAATTATCCTTGGATGATAAAATAGTTAGAGTTGTGACTATTAAGCAAAGATGTGGTAAAGAAGAACTACGGTGCTGTCGTTAAATATAAATAATAAAATAATAAATATGTTGGTACATTAACACACAGCACCATCTAGTTCCATGGTAAGCTACGAGGCTTGTGTTATGGATACCAGATAGTTGATACACTACACATATATAACTTTAAATACATACATATTATAAATATAAACACCCATGACTGGAGTACAAACATTCGTGCTCATCACTCAAATGAACCAGCGGGACTCGAACTCGCGACCGCTGGCACAGCAAGTAGGGTCACTACAAACTGAGCCAAACGTGTCGTTATTAGTTCTGAAAATACCCGCTAGGAAAATCTTATGGTTGACAATAAATACCTGTATAATTATAAGGTAGTGCCAATAAGGGTTTGTTAGGTCTCGCTGGAGCTGGGTCTCCTAGGTTCTTTCTAGCCTCATCTACTATATTTTCATAATCAGCCACTAATGTCACGTTCACTTCGTTTAAGGCAGTCTGAAAAAATATATAAATTACTAAAGACCTACCCTTGCTTCTCGTATGTTTTAAATATTTTTAATAATTCTTTTTGAATTAAAACTTATACTTCTTTGCTCACGCTTGATTTGGAGGGTAAGCTGGTGAATGCGTTACGAAAAGTGTGACACGGGCGAGGCGAACGTTTGTTGCCATGGTAACCGTTGTTATCGCCTGACAAATGATATATAATATTGTTATGCGAGAATGAATAAGAAGAGGGCGTGGCCAACGATCACGCCACCGATGAGCCGAGAACTCGAGCTGTGGAGGGGAACACCATCGAGGGGACACTTTGGCTCGGACGGTCGGCTTTCGCGGATGTGTTTAGAAGTTTCTATTAGTGTTACTAATTTGTTAATTTAATAATTTTTGTAAAAGATTTGTAATATAATTTTTGTTAGCTATATCTTTTATTTTAAATTTCACTTCTGGTCAATGAGATCAGAAGTGGGATAGTGCCTCATAGCCTACCCGCTTTTGGTACATCTGGCAAATTTATTAAACTTTAGACAATAAGTGTTTTCATTTGAATTTAACGTTTGCAAGTAGCTTTCTTTTTGTTTAACTCTGTGTGGTGTAAAAGTCAAATAATGTCTGATCAACAATCTCGTTCTCGTAAACGCAAGCGTGATTCGAGCAAGGATGTGCTAGATGCTATCCTTGCCAGGTTGAATACGCTTGAAGAACGTTTTGCTACGCCGCCGCCGCCGCCGTCCATGCTACCTTTACAGGTTGCTTCAACATCCCTGGAGCATACGCCGCAACCGGTACTACCTGCGTTGACGGGTGGTACAAACACTGACGACGTACGCGATGACGACTCGACGGCGGGTCGCGCATCTACCTTATTATCGCGAGAAAGCATCTCTACGGGTAGCGACACAACTGGCAGAATCGTGGAGGCTATCACTTCACTAGTAAAAGTAAGGTCTAATAATTATTTTATTTCTAACTTTGACCCTCAAGTTCACAATATCGACGGTTGGTGCGAGGAAGTAGATAGGGCTAAGGAAACTAACGGATGGGACGATAATGAGTGTCTTTCGCGAATAGGGAATTGTTTGAAGGGAGAAGCGCGTCTTTGGCTTAACGAGTGGTCTAGCGCCGATCGTTCATGGACAAATTTCAAACGAGAATTTAAAATGTTGTGTCCGCGAACCGTCGATATCGCGAACATTCTTTATGAAGTGATGTCCAAGGATTCCAAAGGTTATGTTACTTATGCCGAATATGCTAGACGTTCATTATTAAGATTGGGCCTAGTTAAGGGATTGTCTGACGAACTAATCGTTGCTATAATAATAAGGGGTATAACAGACCCTCATATTAAAGCCGCAGCCACTAATGCCAAATTACAATCTAATGATTTAGTACAATTTTTATCGATGTATATGAAACCAAAAAGTGATTTTCGGTCTACCCGTGAAAATTATCATGGATCACGTTCTGGTTCTAGTTTATCCACGGTTCGGTATAATGAAACTAAAAAAGGGGCTAGCGATATTAAATGTCATTTTTGTGGAAAGTTTGGGCATAAACGTATAAACTGCATCAGCGCTAAAAGAACGCGGTTAGGTAACATCTCCGGGTTGGGATCGTCTGAAACGGAGACACTGTCATCTTCGGTGAAAACATGTTCATTCTGTAAAAAGAATGGTCATGTAGTCAATGACTGTTTTGCTAAACAACGCTCCGAGTCAACTAACCTTAACCCGCGCAATGTAAATTTTTGTAGTAAACCCGATGGTAATCTCTCAAAATCAACGACTGATGTTACAAGCGCTGTAATCGAAGGTGTACCGGTAGATCTATTAGTGGACAGTGGTTCATGTATATCACTTATATCGAGTTCACTGTTGAAACATTTTAAGGCTAGTCAGAAACCGACTTATCGCATATTACGAGGTATAGGAAGTCAGCTTGTGGAATGTACTTCATTTGTGACATTAATTGTTGAACTACCCCACATATCTATCGAAGCTGATTTATACGTAGTACCACATAGCTGCATTAGTACACCGGTTATTATCGGCACTGATATTTTGAATCGTGAAGGTATCACATATATCCGACAAAATGGTGTTCAACTTTTGACGCGTTCAGATACACCTATATCTGTGAACAATATTCTTGATCTTAGTAACGTAAATACACCTCTTGAAGGTGAAGAGAAGGAACAACTTTTGTCTGTTATAAGTGATTTTTCAAATTCCTTTATCAATGGTACGGCCTCGTCAACAGTTACGACGGGTAGCATGAAAATAGAAGTCTCCAATAATGAACCGGTATGCTATAGGCCGTATAAATTATCGTATGATGAGAGGCTCCGCGTTCGAAATATAGTTAAAGATTTAATGGCTAAGGGCATTATACGTGAATCTGAATCCCCATACGCGAGCCCTGTGATCTTGGTCAAAAAGAAAGACGGCACAGACCGAATGTGCGTAGATTATAGGGCCTTAAACGCACGGACTGTCAAAGATAAATTCCCTTTGCCACTTATAGACGATCATATCGATAGGTTAGGATCAAGCGAATTGTTTACTAGTTTAGATATGGCAACTGGTTTCCACCAGGTACCTATGGAGGCGGACTCTATTGCCAAAACTGCTTTTGTAACCCCGGAAGGTCACTTTGAATATGTTAAGATGCCATATGGTCTTTCCAACGCACCAGTGGTTTATCAAAAGATAATTTCAAAGACTCTCAAGTCATTTATCGATTCAGGGAAGGTCTTAGTCTATATAGATGACGTTCTTTTACTATCCAATACGGTAATCGAAGGATTAGCCTTGCTGCGACAAGTACTAGAAACGCTTACTTTGTCAGGGTTCTCTATAAACCTAAAGAAATGTACTTTTCTTAGTAGCGAAATAGAGTATCTTGGCAGGGTTATTAAAAATGGTCAGGTTAGGCCGAGTATGCGCAAAGTTCAAGCTCTGGTTGATTCTCCAAAGCCTCGTAGTGTCAAACAAATTCGACAGTTTCTTGGCCTTGCGGGTTATTTTAGAAGATATATTCCCAACTACGCTCAACGTACAGCTTGTATCGCGCGTCTGACTAAAAAGAATATGCCTTTTGAGTGGACTGTTGAACAAGACAAAGCTCGTGAGTACATTATTGAGTGTCTTACAAATGAACCCGTTCTTGCCATTTATGACCCCCATTTACCTACTGAGGTGCACACTGACGCAAGCGCCGTCGGTTACGGCGCAGTTTTGATACAGATTCATAAGGGTGGACTTAGGCGCGCTGTAGCGTATTACAGCAAATCAACCCAAGGCGCTGAATCTAAATACCACTCCTATGAGTTGGAAACCTTGGCTGTAGTCAAAGCCCTCCAGAACTTTAGGAAGTACCTGTTAGGGATATCTTTTAAAATTGTTACCGACTGTAACGCTTTAAAACTAACTGAGCGAAAAAAAAGACTTGCTTCCCCGTGTAGCTAGGTGGTGGATGTCTATGCAAGACTTTCAGTATACTTTTGAATATAGAAAAGGGTCTCTAATGTCTCATGCGGATTACCTAAGTAGGAACCCTATTGATGTATGCCATATACAAAACCCAAAAAATTGGGCTAAGTTAGCTCAATCAGCCGATGAGGAGACACTTAATCTCATTGATAAACTCAATAATGGTCAACTAGACTCTTCACGGTACATCTTACGAAATGGACTCTTATTTGTCAAATATTCTCCCGTCGGCGAAGAATCCCGATTTTTATGTTTTATTCCCAAGGGGTACAGACTGAGTTTACTGCACGTGTTTCACGATGACCAAGACCACATTGGATACGATAAAACCGTAGAACTTATTTTACGTCACTTTTGGTTCCCTGGACTACGCTCATTTGTTAGGAAATATCTCAAACACTGTATTGTGTGTCTTTCTTATAAACGAGTGCCACGTGCCCCACATCAACCTATCGAATCCTGGTCTAAGCCAGACGCTCCGTTCTCGGTAGTGCACATGGACGTACTTGGTCCATTACCTGAATCTCAGGGCTATAAATACGTATTGATTGTTATCGATGCGTTTTCAAAGTACTGTCTTTTGTATTCTCTCTATCGTCAAGACGCCGATGAGTTAAAACGAGCATTCACCGATGCAGTTTCGTTGTTTGGGTCTCCGAGGCTTCTAGTCACGGATCGAGGAAGAATGTTCGAGAGCGCCGCTTTTAAAGATATGGTTAGATCGTTTGGTAGTGATATTCACTATATTACGCCAGGTATGCATCACAAAAATGGGCAGGCTGAACGTTATTGCCGAACTCTCCTAAACCTTCTTCGTATTGAAGTTAACTATAGAGGTCAAACTTGGTCTGACGTATTGTGAAAGACCCAACTTATCCTAAATAGTACAAAACATAGTACAATCAATATGTCTCCTCTCCAATTGCTCGTCGGAAGTGACATTTCCACTCCTATCATACGTGCCCTTGTCCGAGATGTTGCCGTAGATATGGCTACTTCAAATCGTGAAGCTACTATGGCGCTGCGGAGACAACGTGTGTCATCGCTATTGTCAACAAACCAGCAAAAACAAGACAATTATGTGAACAGGGGGCGCAGATCACCGTGCGAGTTTAATATTAATGATAAGGTATTTGTAATTAAGACTTCACAGGCAGTTGGAAAATTAGACTCCTGCATGCGTGGGCCTTACAAGGTATTGAAACGACTTCCACATCACCGGTATGAATTGGAGTTGTTGGCTGGCTCGTACGGAAAGCGTACAGAGGCTGCAGCTGAAAACATGGTAGCGTGGGCAGGAGAGTGGACTCCCGAGACCTGCGCCGCATTCTTTGAATGTAAGTTGTCGATCAAATTATACTTTACTACTGACATATAAAAGTACTGCTTATGCTAAGGTTTGGTGTATTTATACAATGTTCATGTTGGTATCGAGTGTGATTCTCTACCATGGCAGATGGAATGTTCCTCTGGACCCTCTTCCATAATCACGATGACATGGAGATGTGTTCTCTGTCACGGCAGATGGATTACTCACTAGAGTTTTTCCATGTTCACGTTGGTATTGAGTGTGATTCTCTACCATGGCAGGGCAGTTAGCTCATAAGGGGCGCTGTCACGGTATACTAGTCACTACCGCGATACAGACAATTACTGATCAGTTGCTATATCGCACATATGTATGAGAATTGAGGGCCCTCCCGAGATTGATGTGTATGAACGAAGTAAATAGCTTGAACGTTTTGTGTGAGAGGTATGTGTAATGTCATGAAGTATAAGGACTTGTTTTGAAAGGAGTATGTTTATTATGAGTCACAAAGATGTATTCTAATGTGTCCAATTAATTTGTGCTTTTCAGCGGAGTCTGACGACTCTGTGCAAGATACATTGGTGGGAGCCGAGACGGGGTCAAGTTTTGAACACAGCAGAGTGGCGGACGAGGACGACCGCCCGTCAGGAGAGGCCGTGTTATGCGAGAATGAATAAGAAGAGGGCGTGGCCAACAATCACGCCACCGATGAGCCGAGAACTCGAGCTGTGGAGGGGAACACCATCGAGGGGACACTTTGGCTCGGACGGTCGGCTTTCGCGGATGTGTTTAGAAGTTACTATTAGTGTTACTAATTTGTTAATTTAATAATTTTTGTAAAAGATTTGTAATATAATTTTTGTTAGCTATATCTTTTATTTTAAATTTCACTTCTGGTCAATAAGAATATTATATTCTTTCCTTAAATGATATTCTACAAATATATGATTGTAATATGCCTAATATGCGTTATTTTTAGTATCTCACTTATCCTAATTATTTAAAACATAAATTGAATTTCATAAAGATTACCGATAACCTACAGAAGGTTTACTTCTTGCGTGTATACACATTCATACATGCACTCTTTAAATTTTTATTCTTAAATAAAAGTAACCTAAGTTACTCCTTATAACATCAGCTATCTGCCAGTGAAAGTCCCGTCAAAATTAGTACAGCCGTTTTGGAGATAATAGCCGGATTGACACCGACTTCGAAAATATCTGATTAGGTATCTATAGTAAATGAAAACTACCAATCAGTTATTTTTTACTTTTTATTATCTGGAAGTCGGTTTTTTTTGAAGTCGGTTAATTTTTTTTAAATACTTTTTTATTAATTTCATCTATACAAATATTATAGAGAAAGGATTTGTTTGTTTGTTTGCACTGAATAGGCTCTAAAACTGATAAACCGATTGAGATGAAATTTGGTAAGAAGATAATTTGAGACCCCGGGAAGGATATAGAATAGTTTTTATCCCGGAAATCATCCCTTAAGGGAGTGAAAATGAGGATGAAAGTTTATATGGGGAATCGCTAGTTGTTAATTAAAACAATAAGAAAAAGCATACATTTTCAATCCCAGAATCATATTTCGTAGCGATATTACAATTTGTTTATACTAACCTCTAAAGCAGACCAGGCAGAACGAGTGTAGGTAGTGGGATCGATGCCCACCACAGTATTGGGGGCCATATTTGATACTAGCCAATTTTGTATTGAAGGATCGATACCTAGAAAGAAAATGAATTTCAAACAAATTAGTCAACATTATTTTTTTTATGAGGAAATACATAAAAATGACAATTATATATACCTACATTATTATAGAAATCGGTCAAGTGCGAGTCCAATTCGCACACGTAAGGCTCCGTACCATCGTACATGTACTTTTTATTAATATGACTTTAATTACTCTATGCATGTAATATATGAACTTCGATGATCGATTACGAACGTTATTTTTTTTTTCTGTATTTTTATTATTTGTTATTATAGCGGCAATAGAAAAACATATTCTGTGAAAATTTCAACTCTACCTATTACGGTCATGAGATACAGCCCTCTGACAGACGGACGGACAGCGGAGGCTTAGTAATAGGGATACGTTGCCACCCTTCGGGTACGGAACCCTAAAAGTGTACACTTAATTATTACTGTACAAGTCATGTCCGCGTGGATTAGTGGCAAGAATGCTAGCCGCATTCCCCCGCTGAATGGCAATGCCGATTCTTTGAGCGAAAAATGCACCAGCTCTCCTGTCACCAGTAGTGGTGCTAAGACGAGGTGTTATGTCTTTTAAGAAGTGCTTAGCACTTTGACTCCATGGACCAAGGGTTTCTACAGCAAATGATATAGAAGGTTACGTTACTACGCAATATGAGTAGTTCAGCCTTTTCCGCCGCGTTCTATAGTTATCTGTTTTATTATAGGTACACGGTGCGCCATTACGAGTCACACTTAATTGATTTTAATATTATTTTAGATACATCTAGTATTTGGCTCAAAAGATTTAATTATTATTACAGTTCTTAAAATAGAATATTTAAAGATATTATAATCCCGTACGTATATCTTGAATCCCGGATAGTTCCCTTTTTCCGGGATTCCCGAGATTCATGGGATATTAAATCAACAGTGGACTTACCAAGTTTCATCAAAGTCCAAACTTCAGTATCCACTTCTATTTCAAACTGTGTGAAGTATCTCGCGTCTGTCCAGACCAGGGCGTGGTTTTCGGTGACTAAGGCGGTTCCAGATGACCCCGATAGACCAGATAGCCATTCTCTTCGAGCGTCGCTTGGAGCTATGTATTGAGACTGTTGGAAAACGGTACATTAACTTAGATATACTTTATTTACCAATCTAATTACCGCTATATATAACACTAGCGACTCAGCTTCGCTTCGCTCGGGTTCGTCCTTAGCTTGATTCCCTATACAAACTTTCATCCCCATTTTCACTCTCTTAAGGGATGATTTTTGGAATAAAAAGTATCCTATGTCCTTCCCAGGGTCTTAAACTATCTTCTTGCCAAATTTCATCTAAATCGGTTCAGTAGATCCAGAGATTACCCCATACAACCTCACAAACTCACAAACTTTACTTCTTTATAATATTAGTATAGACTAGCGACTCATCCTCGCATCGCTCGGGTTCGTCCCAAGGTACTTACGTTTTAACGATTAGTATGGATCAGGTATGATGAGTTTTATATCTCCTTACTTGAGAAATAATTGATTCTCTATACAAACTTTCATCCCCCTTTTGACACCCTCAAGGGATAATTTCCGGGATAAAATCTCATATCCTATATGTCCTATGTCCTTCCCAAGGTTTCAAACTATCTTCATACCAAATTCGGTTATGAAAAATTAAATCGGTTCAGTAGATTTTTAGTTTATGCATAACAAACAAACATACAAAAATACATATTATAAGAAAAACAGTGAGAGGAGACGTCATCATGGAAGGGATGACAAGTAGTGGTGGTGTTGGCGAGTTTATATAAGCTTGTGCGGCCTTCATAACTAGTGTAAGGGGAACCCCTGTCCGTTTGAAAAGTCAACCTGCCTATTTTTGTAATATAGATTGGTATTTCTTTAAATCTATACTAATATTATAAAGCTGAAGAGTTTGTTTGTTTGTTTGGTTGAACGCGCTAATCTCAGGAACTATTAATCCGATTTACAAAATTTTTTTGCATTGGATAGCCCGTTAACTGAGAAAGGCTTTAGGCTATATATCATCCCAGAAAATTGTACGGTTCCCGTGGGATAGATTGGTTTTTGTCTGGGGACGAACCCGAAGCGAAGCGAGGGTGAGTCGCTAGTTATTAATACGTTAGAACTCTTTTATTTTTTGTAACCGATTCTGTTTAAATTTCTAATAAAGTGTAAATATGTGTAAGCGGTCGTTATTGTTGTTTTTTTTTTTTTTAATTTAAATTTCAGCTTTTTTTTTTTTTTTTTTTTTTCTCTTTATTTAAAGAGCTTAGTCAAAAGTTGACTATGTCGCTCTGTAAGTTAAACAAAACAATAGATTATTTTCTTAAATCTATACATATCTTTGCTAATTTATATAGTAATTTAGCATTAGCACTAGTAGGGAATGATAAAAAGGATATACAATCAGTAATGTTTAAGTTAAAGTTTAAGCTAATTTGTAGATACTGTCTAAAATATTCATTTCGGACACATTCCATCAAGACGTGATATACATCCTCAATTGTACCACATTCTGTACAATTGGGAGTATTAACTTTTTTCATAATAAATTTAAACTTATTTAATGGAATATGTCCGGAGCGAATTCTTAATGCTACAATTAAGTCACTTCGACTAAGAGTACATTCATCAAACCATAACTTTTTCCAAGGCTGTGGTTGCATTGTTCTATACCAAATCCCTTTTTCGTTGGACCGCTTGTCAAAATATTCATTCCAAAGATCCGTACACTTTTCTTTCGTATACCAAAGTAGATCTGTATAAAAAGGAACTCCTTCTATGTTGACACCCTCAAACGATGCTAGTTTAGCTAACCTATCAACTTTTTCATTCCCTATTATACCCACATGAGATGGTATCCATTGCAGAACTATTATTTTTGAATTTAATTGAAGCTTATAAATTTGGTCTACAATAGTATATGCTATCGGTGCACATCGATAAGCAGAATTGCATCGTAGTAGATACTGAAGTGAGCTCTTGGAATCAGTAAATATGACAAAATGTTTAGTATTAACTGTTTGTATATATGACAATGCCTCTGTGATTGCTAATAGTTCTAAAAACATGATACACATATGATAATCTACTTTAAATAACATATACTCTTCAGATTGTGGATCATAAAAAGCTGCTCCTGATCCTTCTTTATCTTTTGATCCGTCCGTAAATATTTGATAGTAATTATTATATGTTTCAGTAATAAAATTATTAGTTATTGACTTTAGTTGAGTTATATCATATGTATTTTTACTATTTTTCAAAGAATGAATTTCAGATTTAATAAATTTGCGAATGTCTATATTGCTAATCCAAGTTTCTAAAGAAAACATTTCCAATTTGTTACTAGATTGTATGTGTTTTATCTTTAAACTATCATGGACTATTACTAATAAAGGTTTTTTTTTATTTATCCAGTAATTCTTAGTCACACAAAGGTGTGATAATTCATCTAGCAATTTAACAATTTTACAATTATTTAATGATTTTGATTTTAACCAAAACTTCTGAGCCAAGAAATGTCTACGAATAAATAATGGTGGTAAGTGTAACTCACTTTCCATAACATGTATGGGAGTTGATTTAATAAAACCACCTATTATTCTCATAGCTTGATTTTGTACCTTATCTAATTTTACTAAATGACTATTTGCAGCATTATTGTACAGAAAACTAACGTAGTCCATTCGACTTCGGATCAAAGAGCTGTAAAGAATCCTTAAATGTTTTGGGTGGACCCCCCAATTATTTCCAGCTAATACTTTAAAAATATTAAGAAATTTTGAGATCTTTTGAATTATCTCCTCTATATGTTTACCCCACCGCAACGAACGATCCAACCACAGTCCTAAATATTTAACTTTATTGACACACTGTACAGGAGTATTATTAATTTTAACAATGACGTTTTCATTTCTTCTACCTTTTGAAAATAAGCAAACTTTACTCTTAGTCGGAGAAATATCTAATCCTATTTCATTCATTAACTTACTAAATAATGTTAAAGATTCTTGTATTTTTTGTTGAGCGGTTACAGTATCTTTGTTTGAAGTATATAAAACGAAATCATCGGCAAACTGGGAAAAGCTTACATTATTAATTTGTTTACAAATCGATATGGTAGCAACGTTAAATAATAACGGAGAAAGAGGATCTCCTTGTGCTAGGCCTAAGGATGTACTCCTACGATATTTTAACTCGTTGACACTAATTGTAAGATAACGTTCACTTAAAAAGCTCCACAAATAATTACAAATCTTGGTTCCCACTCCAAACTTATTTAATGTATTTAAAAGAGAAGAAATATTGACATTATTGTAGGCGTTATCTATATCCACAAAACAGGCAAGAGTAGATTTATCATTAGAAAAATTAATCTGAATTTCGGTTGTTAAATTTGCTAAATTGTCCTGACATGATTTGAATTTCCTAAACCCTACAGTGCAGTCAGAAAATAGTTCATTTTTTTCGAAGTACCACTCTAATCTTTTATTCAAAATAGAATGAAAAATTTTGCACATACAAGACATTAACGAAATTGGTCGAATGGATGTAATCAATTGTGGATCTCGACCTGGTTTTGGTATAGGGAGGATCAATATTTCCCTCCATTGCTCTGGTATAGAACTAAAAGTCAAAATTCTGCTATACAAATCAGCTAACACCTTTATAGCCTCATCTGGTAGATTTTTAAGCATGGAGTAGGATATCCCATCAGATCCAGGAGCCGTATCCGATGATTTTATTGCTGATAATATTTCTTGTTTAGTAAAAGGACTTTCTAAAACAGTATTATTTGTATTAAAGGTAGGTGTTGATTCTGTAACATAATCTGGCGATAAAGTTTTTAAAAATAATTTAGCAACATTTTCATTAATACCTGTTCTAGCCACTTTATAACCTTTAAACCAACGCATACGATCCCACATGTCATAAACACTTGATATTTCGTTAAAAGATGAACAATATTTTTGCCATGACAAACAGTCAGCTTGCCGAATTAATTTTTGACATTCACCTATCTTATTTTGCAATAAAGTTAAATTAGATGGTGTAGGATTTTTTCTAAAACTAGCTAGAGCTAATCTACGTTCTGCGACAGCTTTAGATATATTACTGTTCCAGTAAGTTTTAGATTTAAAATTCGGATTTTGACTTATTTTAATTAAGGGTATATATTTGTCCGCCGCTTTATTTATTAACAAAACAATTAAATTATAGGCTTCTTGTGTATCATTCGGTAATATAAGGTTGGCAAAAACATTACTTAAATATTCCTTATACATATGCCAGTTTGCTTTTTTAAAATTTCTTTTTACAATAGGTTTAAAGGTTGAAGTAAGAAATGTAGACAATTTAATAAAAAGATGATCGCTACCTAATGTCTCATTAGTTACATTCCAGTAAATTTTAGCAGCTATATCTGATGACGCTATTGATAAATCGGGGGAAGATGACTGTAATCTATTATTAACTAATTTTATCCGAGTTGATTGCGGCCCATTTAAAGTAACAAAATTACTATTTAATAAAGCATTGAATATTTGAGTACCCTTTTGGTCAATTTTGTTGGACCAGTTTGAATGGTGTGCATTAAAATCTCCTAAAATTAATGTGTTTTCATTAGCAATAGAAAATAGAAAATCCCAATCTGAGTCTGTAGTTCTTAGAGAGGGTGGACAATAAACTACAATTATATTTTTAATATCCAAGCAATTTAGAATTTTCACATGTAATAATTCCATTCCTAAATTATTATTAGCATATATCGGAATCGCTTCAGCTTTTACTGAAAAATGAGTTAAGATGGCCACACCACCATAACCGTCTTGTCTATCTTTCCTAAAAATATTATAACCGCTAATTTTTATATTTATTCCAGATTCTAACCACGTTTCACATATAGCAGCAATATGTATTTTTTCTTGCCATAATAATTGTTTAAGGGTACCTAATTTACCTTTAACACTTTGCGCATTCCACTGTATTAGGTTTAATTTATCAATTTTACTTTGATCACCCATTCCCAATATTAAGTAATTGTTTTAATATTGTAAACGCCGATATTTTGCTTTCAATTATATATACAACCCATTCTAATACAACTAAAACTATCTGTTCTGCCTTCTTCTTCGTGGATAGATTTTTCATAAAGCAAATATTAGATATTCTCCTAATTAACTCAATAAATGAAATCTTCGGCTTTTCTTTATTCTCTGTTGTATCTTCATTGATGGAGGATTCTCTGTCAGATTCATTGTTTGAATACATTCCCCAATCTAAAGACTCTCCAGTCTGATTATTTGTTGACTTATATTTCTTCTTCTTAGTTTTCTTTTCTGTAACTTTTTGTGTGATTTTTTGATTTGACGTTTCTGTATTGCCATATGAATTATTTGAGGATTTCAACGCTTCCACGTAGCTTCTTTGAGATGTTGAAGGAATTGTTATAGAAACATCTTCAGTGTGTAATTCTTCCTTTCGAGCTGATGCAACTATTCCCGAAGGGCTTGGCGGAACGTATATAGTCAACGCCTTTTTATAAGAACAGTTAAATTCAGCCATGAGTTCACGTAATCTTTTTTCTTTAATAAATATAGGGCAAGATTTACTAAGTGATATGTGCTGACCTAAACAATTCACACATTTAAAGGTAGTAGCTTCACAATTAACATGGTTTGATCCACATTTGGGGCATATTATTTTTTGACTTGGGCACATCTTTTTAATATGTCCATACCTCCAACATTTGGAGCACTGGGTTACGGGAAATATGTATGGTTCTATCTTAACTTTAACATCGTATACATGTATGTATGGTGGTAACGATGGGCCCTTAAATCCTAGTCTAACTGCTTCACTATTTGACCATCCCGAACCCTCCTCATTTCTCCGCATGAGCCTTTTAACTGATATTATTTCACTTTGCGACACTATATTTTCTTTAATTTCTTCGACTGATAACTCGATCTCAACATTTTTGATAACACCATATGATATCCCGACTTCAAACGTTTTATGCATTTTCCATTCCATTTCAATAAAAGATGTACACATTAATAATTTTTCCGCACTTTCTTCATCACTAAATTGTATTAAGACCTTATATGGATTTAAATATTTCACTTTTGTAATATTACGTATATCTGCTTTTTTTAATAATTTGGCCATATGAAATTGTTTTGGTATTTTATTTTTGGAATAAATACATACTTCGATTAATGTTACCTCTAAGCTTTGATTTTCACTTCGTATATCTTTTCTTATAATTTTTTTCCCATTTCTCGTAACCACAGTCCACTCCTCAGTATTCTCCTCTCCGTCTCTCACACGTTTGTTTGGTCTCATTATATTGTAGTTGCTATCAATGTATTCCGAATTCATTAATTGATCTTGCATATAACTTTCACTTTGTTCCGTTTGTAAGCATGATTCCATTGTATACGATTCATTTGTATTTTCTTCATTTAAACTGTTACTATTATAGTTCATAACAAATCGTTATGTAACCGTGCAGGTGTTTACCCGCCGTAGCAGGTAGCACCGCGAGCGCGTCCTTCCAAGAATTTTATTATCTTAATACGTAAACAACAGCAAAATACGCGTCCGTACTAGTACACTTATCGAACGTAAACTGTAAATTTCAGCTTTGATTTCCTAAAAAAAATTTCCCTTTATAATAGTAGATATAGATTACTTACATTATGAGCATCAGCAGTAGGCACAACGAATGCATTAATTGACTTTTCCTTCATGATCTCCCTTACAGCATCCAGTTTCATCTGGCTGGACCCACTTCTGGTGAATTCCATTGATTTAACTAAAAAGTATTGGTACATTTAGTTTGCAATACACTTGGCTATAAAGCCTAAAGGCAACTCTCCTCTTATTTTAGATTGATTCCCATAGAACTTTATTTAATATATTTAAACGAGCAATTCTTGTATATTTATTTATGTAAGTATGTTTTAATTGTCTCTAAGTATGTTTTAATGTTTTTGTTTCGAAAATAAAAGTAGCCTAAGTTACTTCTTATAACATCAACTATCTGCCAGTTAATGTCCCGTCAAAATCAGTCCAGCCGTTTCGGAGATTAGCCGGAACAAACAGACAGATAGATAAAAATGTTAAAAATTGTGTTTTTCTTAAGTACCGTATATAATTTCATATGCATGTAGTATAAAGCGGTTATTTTGACATTACACACAGACGCTTCAATTTTATTTATCTATATAGATAGTGCTCATATTAAATGATAAATACCATATACAGGCTTATTCGGTTCTGCATAGTCCTCATAGTTGACAGGAACATCGCCACAAACTATGCTAATACTGAAAAATATATTATAATGTAAATTAAATAAATAAATAAGTTGGTAGATTAACACACAGCACCATCTAGTTCCATGGTAAGCTACGAGGCCTGTGTTATGGATACCAGATAGTTGATACACTACACTTATATAACTTTAAATACATACATATTATAAATATAAACACCCATGACTGGAGTACAAACATGCGTGCTCATCACACAAATGAATGTCCCCAGCGGGACTCGAACCCGCGACCGCTGGCACAGCAAGTAGGGTCACTACAAACTGAGCCAAACGTGTCGTCATCCAGTGGAGTTAGGCAAAGTCAACATAATATTTTCTTATTAGAATCTGATTTATGCGAATATTTAACTTTTTAAATAAAACTATCTTTTCGGATTTTTTCGCTGATTTATTTAGATTTTTGGTTCCCGACGTTTCGTATTCTTCACAGAAAAACTACTGCATTAAATAAAATTATTAATTAATTTAAAAATAACTCGCCACAATAACTCGCCCGAAGTCACTCAGATCGCGAACTGTGAGGTTGTCTAATCCTACATCTATCTTAGAGCTTTAATCTCGAACGATGGCGGCTGCATAGAAGAAGTGAAACGACGTATGGCAGCAACCAGAACTGCGATGGACAGGCTGAAGAAAGTATGGAAAAACCGAAACGTAACGAAGACCACTAAGATCCGGCTCGTTCGCACACTTGTTTTTCCCATATTTTTATACGCTGCAGAGACGTGGACTTTGCGACAAGTCGAGAAGAAAAAAGTTGATGCTCTGGAGATGTGGTGCTGGAGGCGAATACTTAGGATATCGTGGACCGAATATCGCACCAATGTCTCTATACTCCAAGAACTCGGCATTAAAAAACGCCTTTCGGCGGTAGTAGAGGGTCGCATCCTAAAGTTCTTTGAACACGTCTTCCGGCGTGAAAGCGACTCCATTGAGCGCCTCGTCGTACAAGGCAAGGTGGAGGGCACTAGAGGACGAGGACGATCACGCATGCGATGGACCGACCAAATTAAGTTAGCTGTGAGTGGTCCCTTACATGAGTGCATCAGGTTGTCGGCCGACAGGGAGAAGTGGCGATCAATCGTTAGGAGCATCACATCTGCTCCTACAGAAACTGCTACGTGATGACCACGACCGCTCTGTCAAGAGTGTCACGAAGAAGAAGAAGAATATAAATAATAATAATAATAATAACAGCTAAAATTAGATAAATAATATTTCCATATCCCATTATAATACAATACTTATTAAAATTAAAAAATGATTAAAATCAACAAATATCGTAAGGTGCGTGTGCTATTTTTATATTTTTAAAATCATTTTATAATTTTGTAGGTAGGTGCTGTAACAACTATATAAAATGACCTTTCAAACGTCTAAAACCTTAGTCTCTCCCGTGACCGTGATTGCTGTAAAGCATTCGAAACGTCGGGAACCAAAAATCTAAATAAATCCGCGAAAAAATCCGAAATTATAGTTTTATTTGAAAAGAGGCAAAGTCAAATTACTCTATATATATAGGGATAGTGTATTGGTAACGCGCTTGCTCGAGAAACCAAGTGAAGCGGGTTCGAATCCCGGGTCTCGCACCTCAGATATTTTCATGTGCGAATCATTTCCAACATGATTATCACTTGTGTTACGGTGAAGGAGAACATCGTGAGGAAACCTGCATGTCTGAGAGAACCTAGCAAGTTGCCTGCAGACATGCTCAGTTCGCCCGCACTCGGCCGGCGTGGTGTACTATGGCCTGATCCCCCATCATATTAATTGGAAACCCACGTCCAGCAGTAGGACGTTAAAAAGGGCTACAGGTACATGCTATAAGTTTATTCAATTTTTTTTTATAAATATAATACATTTCTCAATTTAAAACAATAATGAAATTATTAATTTTTAATTATTACTAAATTATTTCAAAATCCTGAAAAAAAATCTTTTTAAAATTTATGCAAGACATAAAAATCATAAAATTGTTGAAAAGAATGTTTCAAAGTCGTCAATCAATCGGCCTATCGCCGTCCACTGCTGAAGGCATCCCCCAATGAGCGTCAACCATCCCGGTCCTGGGCAGCCTGTATCCGTCCCCTGCCAGCCACCTTCCTCAGGTCTTCTGTCCATCGTGCTGCAGGGTGTTCTACACGACGCTTGCCTAAACACGGTCTCCACTCTAACACGTGTCTTCTCCATCGACCAAGTTGGTTAAAAAAGTATAAAAAAATAATATCATCAATCAGCCTATCGCCGTCCACTGCTGAACAAAGGCCTCCCCCAATGAGCGCCAACCATTCCGGTCCTGGGCAGCCTGTATCCATCCCAGCCATCTTCCTTAGGTCATCTGTCCATGGTGCTGCAGGGTGTTCTACACTACGCTTGTCTAAACACGGTCTCTACTCTCTACTCTAACACGTTTCGGCTCCATCGACCAAGTTGGTCAAAAAAGTATGAAAAAATAATATAATAATTAATTACTTACAATAAATAAATCAATAGGAATACCCGTTTGACGGTCATTTTGGATTTGTACTAATAAAGATTTAGTATTTTATCGAAAACGTTATCAAATGTATTGTATTTGATAACAATGGAATGATAAGTGAAAACTAGTGATTCATCCTTACTTTGCTTATATTTCATAAAATTATTTAAATAACTTAGTGTACGTACATATAAATATGTTGGTACATTAACACACAGCACCATCTAGTTCCATGGTAAGCTACGAGGCCGGTGTTATGGATACCGGATAGTTGATACACTACACATATATAACTTTAAATACATACGTATAAATATAAAC
Organism: Fabriciana adippe; assembly: GCA_905404265.1. Lineage (NCBI taxonomy): Eukaryota > Metazoa > Arthropoda > Insecta > Lepidoptera > Nymphalidae > Fabriciana > Fabriciana adippe. The sequence continues at coordinate 6,655,823 of FR990003.1, forward strand.
ACTCGCGACTGGAGTACAAACAATCGTGCTCATCACACAAATGAAGCCAGCGGGACTCGAACCCGCGACCGCTGGCACACCAAGTAGGGTCACTACAAACTGAGCCAAACATGTCGTCAAATATATACCTAGATGTAATAACTTTTATTACTTTCATTTACGTTTGCTTTTATCTATTATGGATTATAAAGATAAATAAAATAATATTACTGCCCAAAAAAATAAAAAAAGATTACCTATTTTGCGCTTATTATTGACTCATCCGTCTAGAGGACAGTATGTACGACTGCAGATCCGGAGGTCATGGGTTCGAGTCCCGGGTCGGGCCTAATATAGGGGTTTTCTGTCAAGAAAATACCTGATACAAGATGGCGGTGTCAGTGTCGCTTCAGTCACCTGATTTTTCATCGCGAATGTCGAAGAATCGTCTTGGACTTTAAGAGTGGAATAGAAAAGTGTTTGCGCACAGAATGCACTGCTCTAGAATATATAGGTTGTCCCAAAAATCACGCAAGATTTGATTTTTTTTTAATTGAAACATGAAATAGATAGACTAGTGTTAATTATAGGTTATAGACAAACAAAAACAAATCTATCCCACGGGAAAATTTAAATAAAATTTCATTAAAATCCAATCAGCAGTTTTTGTGTACTAAACTGTATAAGTTACTATAGTTTTTTAACTATCCCACTGGAACTCTTTAATTTTCCGGGATGAAAAGTATCTAAAATGTTGACCAAGAATTTAAGGTACCAACATGCAAAATTTCATTTAAATCGGTCCAACAGTTTCGGAGATTAGCCAGTACAAACAGACAAACAGACAGAGAAACAAAAAAATTGAAAAAAAAAACTGTATTTGTTCTATTTCTCGTCTTACACCCCCCTGACTCGGTTTTTAGCATTTTTTTTTCATGTACAGACATTCGACCTCTACAGTTTTATTATATGTATAGACTAGGGTTAACACTAGATATATAATAAAATTTTAAACCCGCCATCTATGAATACGCAGTTCAAACTGATCAAACAATTTTCATGTTTTTTTAATAGTCAATAAAAATGCAAAATTTTTAACCACTTTTTCTATGTTCCAGATGACACCCTATTTTACTATAAAAGAGAGGAGGATCGGGAGAAGGGAGGGTGAGGGGGAGGGAAAAGGGGGGGGGGGGTTAAGCGGAAGTATTTTTTAAATAAAACCAATATGCTGATAATATAATTTATTACATCATATTAATACATGTTTTTATAAAATAATGTTTTAAAATAAGATGCACCAATAATTTTCATTAACAGTGCGACATCAGGACCTGAAAAAAGAAAAATTAAACATAATCTATACTAATATTACAAAGGGAAAAAGAATGATTTTTTGTATGTTTGTTTGTAATGGATAAACTAAAAATCCGCTAAACCGATTTAGATGAAATTTGGTATGGAGATAGTTTGAGATCCTGGGAAGGATATAGAATAGTTTTTATCCCGGAAGTCATCCCTTAAAGAGATGAAAATAGGGATGAAAGTTTGTATGGGGAATCAATAATTTCTCAAATAAAGGATATAAAACTCATACTGTCAGCATATAAATAATTGTATTGTTATTTTGAAATCACAGACAGACACATCAATTTCATTTATATGTATAGAAAAAAATAAAAGAATCTTTCCTTAGATATTATTTAATCTATGCAAATAAATAAAATTGAAGTGTCTCTGTGTAATGTCAAAATAACAGATTTTTACTAAATGCATATGAAATTATATACGGTACTTATAAGAAAAACGCAATTTAAAAAAAATCTGTCTGTCTGTTTGTTCCGGCTAATCTCCAAAACGGCTGGACTAATTTTGACGGGACTTTCACTGGCAGGATAGCTGATTTTATAAGGAGTAACTTAGGCTACTTTTATTTTGAAAAAAGAATTAGGGTTTCGCTCAAAAAAATAAAACGTAGCTAGAGACGCACCCGAGCGAAGCGAGGATAAATCGCTAGTCTACCATATATAACCCCCTTCTTTTTAGTCGGGTAAAACCAAGTACTTACCTAAATATAACATCGCATTCCTTTTTCAACCAATCATAATCTTCATTCAAATTGCGTTCCTTCAAAATTGGTCCCAAAGTGTCGAAAACACGCTTGTGATATGAATTTATGTAGTCCAACTGTGAAAAAAGGGGGTATTGTTAGTTTTTTTGTTCCACATAAAAAAGTAATTAAAAAAAATTAAACCGACTTCAAAAGAAACCTAAAAAGTAAATAAATAGTAATTACAAAAACTATTTCAGTTTTAGTTACACGTTTTAGTCCATATCATAAAAACTACTGAACCGATTTTGATGAAATCTTTACTACTCTTTAAGTTGAAATAAATGTACGCCAATAAAAAAAGAATGATCACGATCCGATTATTAGTTTCAGAGAAATACGTTGACAAACATACATACATACAAACATACATACACCTATAAAATTTTGTATATTTGTTTGGAAGCCCTAATAGATTATCATATTATGTGAATATTTTGCAGTTCCAATAATATTACATATAATATACACTTTCTATTCTATACTAACCGTTAAAACGTACATAATCTATATATATAATAAAATTCTGAGTCAAATCTGTACATTAAATATTTTTTGGAAAATCTTATTGAAATAGTCATTATTATCTATACAGAGGTCGAATCTACAGTTTTTAGAATTTTCTTCTGTCTGTCTGGGAACGAACGCATCACGATAAAACTGGACTGAACAGATTTTGATGAAATTTGGTATGATGATAGCTGGTTATCCCGGTCAACATAGTTGATACTTTTTACTGCGTGAAAATATCTCATCTCTGAGAAATCTATACTAAACGTTAAAACGTAAGTAAGGATGAACCCGAGCGGAGCGAGGGTGAGTCGCTAGTATTAATATGAAACACTTACTTCGAAATCATTCAACAGCTCCAATTCCATACATTTCCTTTGATTTGGAACCAGAGTGAGTGTGTGGAAGCCCAACACGCCGCGCCCGTCGAAGTCACCGAGCAGGTCTTTTGCCTAAAAAAATAATTTCTTTGAAACTCACGCCCAGCAGTGGGACGCTAAAAAACGTCGAATACAAGATTATACAATCCGTATTAATATTATAAATATGAAAATTTGTGAGTATGGATGTTTGTTAGCCTTTCACGCCAGAACGGCTGAACGGATCTGAATGAAATTTGGCACAGAGATAGATTATAGTCTGAAATAACACATAGGCTACTTTTATCCCGGAAAAATGTATGGTTCCCGTGGGATAGGTTTGTTTTTATTTTGCTAGAGGCAATCCCGAGCGAAGCTAGGGTGAGCCGCTAGTATACAATATATAATAGTATAGTAGTAACTAGTAAATGGCCACTAAGTAATAAACTGACTCGGTGGTGTAGTTGCTAGCATGTACCGGCAGCAGACCGGTCCTAGGTTCGAGTCTCGGATGCTGAACTATAATATCTCCTGCAGTTAGCTAGCGTGGTGGTTCAGCGCCTGATCCCACATTATAAAGGGAGGCCCACCCCCAGCAGTGAGACATTGAAAAGGGCTAAACACACATCCCATATAAAAATATTAAACGGTCTTAATTTAGGCTATTTTTGTTTGTTTAAATAGACGTTAGATGGCCTTGATCCGTAAACTGGCGATCTATTAGATTTTATAAAAATGTGTAAAATGTAGCAGAATACAATTTTTTTTATTAATTAATTTTTTTTAATAGAAAATCCCAAAAGACAATAAGAACATTCTATACAGATAAATAAAATTTAAGTGTCTGTGTGTAATGTCAAAAGAACAGTTTTTTACTAAATGCAAATGAAAGTGTATACGGTACTTATAAGAAAACAATAATTTTTAAAATGTTAGTCTGTTACGGCTAAGCTGCGAAAGGCTGTACTAATTCTGACGGGACTTTCACTGGCAGATAGCTGACGTTATAAGGAGTAACTTAGGCAGCTCATAGTATCAGCTATCTGCCAGTGAAAGTCCCGTTGAAATTGGTCCAACCGTTTCGGAGATTAGCCGGAACAAACAAACAGACAGACAGACAAAAATACAAAAAAAAATGTGTTTTTCATATAAGTATCGTACATAATTCCATATGCCTTTAGTATAAAGCTGTTATTTTGACATTACACACAGACACTTCAATTTTATTTATCTGTATAGATAATTATCAAGTACCCACATATCCACATCAAACTACGATAGATGGCGGTCGAGTCGTATATGATCGCTATTTAAAGAAGATTGCTACTTCTTAAAGAACTAAAAGAAGAAAGAGAAGAGACGAGAAGACAGAAAGAGAATACTCACTCTGGGATGATCAGAATCTTTCTTGACATTCACGATCTCCACCAGATCCTCGTGTCTTATGCCATATTCACCAACTTTGTAGAAACCTGGCTCTGAAGGAATTAAAATATATTATATAATATGTTTACCCGACTGCATCAAAAGGTGGGTTGTGTTTTTTAAGTGTACATATGTATGTATTAATAAATAAATATGTTGGTACATTAACTCACAGCGTCATCTAGTTCCACGGTAAGCTTCGAGGCCTGTGTTATGGATACCGGATAGTTGATACACTACACATATATAACTTTAACTACATACGTATTATAAATATAAACACCCATGACTAGAGTACAAACATTCGTGCTCATCACACAAATGAATGCCCCCAGCGGGACTCGAACACACGTTGGCACAGTAAGTCGGGTCACTACAAACTGAGCCAAACGTGTCGTCAAAATGTATGTATGTATGTATTTTTCTTTGGCACACTTTCAATACTGAGATAGAGCTCCATGTGCTGTAATAAAAATATGTATGCATGTTGCAAGTGAAGACACTAATCTATACATATAATAAAATAGTAACTCAGCGAAATCTGTACATAAAATATTTTTTTAAAACAATAACAGTATTGTGCACAGCAGCGGTCGGCAACCTTTCAGCAGACAGGGGCCACAAGGTAGCAATATCCAGTAAAGGCGGGCCGCATTTGGGATATTAAAAACGAAAAAACATTTTATTTGTGTTTTATTTAAAAAAATGAACAAAAAAAAACATAAACCTATACTACAAAATATATAACTACAAAGTTCAGTAACTACAAAGTAGTTCAAAGGCTATTTGTTGTAAGTATCTCAGTTTTCATATTTGTGGTTACAATTCGAAAAATGGCTCCTAAATGCACATCTGTGAGACGAGAAGCATATTTAATTTTTTCGGTAATTACTAATTAAGTACTGAAAAAGTTTGCTCGCATAAATAAGTAAAATTCTCATAAAGAGTATCTACTTATAGAAGTTTTATTTATAAAACAGTCACGGGCCGCATGGAGGCAGCCGCATGCGGCCCGCGAGCCGTGGGTTGCCGACCGCTAGTGTACAGCAATAATAGGGTGGAGTGTAAAAAAATATTTGTTTTTTGTTCTTAACTTGAGGTTAGAATTTGTTTTTTTTTTGTGTTACAGAGAAAGTTGGGTAGAAAATGATTATTGTCAATTCTTGAATATCTTCAAAGACGATCAATCGAAAAAAAAAAACATTCCAACCAAAAATTTAAATTAAAAAAAATCAGTGGGCCACCGCAAAATGTTAAGTAATTTTTTTTTCAAAAATTTTGTTTTCTTTTTTTTTAACTACAAAATCTACCCCCAAAGCTAAGAAAAAAAATCATTTTTTTTCCGCTCCACCCTAAGCACTAACCATTGCTCAAGACCTGCCCCTCGCGCAGGCCGGGGTCGTGCGGGTAGGGCCGCCACGACACGCCCGCGGGCCCCTCGTGCACGTTGAGGCAGTGGCCCACGCCGTGGCCCGTGCCGTGCGCGTACTCCAGCCCCGCGTCCCATAGGGCCTTGCGCGCTAGGGTGTCCAGTACGTTACCCTACAGTAGGGTAATTTTTTATATTACACTAGCGACTCACCCTCGCTTCGCTTCGGGTTCGTCCCTAGACAAAAACAAATCTATCCCACGGGAACCTGGATTTTTCCGGGATGATATATAGCCTATAGCCTTCCTCAGTTATCGGGCTATCTAATGCAAAAAGAATTTTTGAAATCGGATCAGTAGTTTCTGAGATTAGCGCGTTCAACCAAACAAACAAACAAACAGACTCTTCAGCTTTATAATATAAGTATAGATTTTTATTTAATTGGACGTTGTTATGCGAAATAGATAGAACCACAAAAACTTTTGAGAAAATAGGAGTTTTACTAAAATCGGTATATCAAAATAACATGAACGTAGTTTTTTTTGAAATTCCTCTCATATATTGGATATTTTATCTACTTTCTATATATAAGTTGATATGTAGGTGCCATTTCTGACAGTAACTAAAAAAAAAACGGTTTTCGTGGGCTGGATCCGTTTTGCATAACTACGTCCAATTTATTATTGTTTTGGTGGTAGTTTTTGATAAACCAATAGACGTATTTCCAATATAACAATATTAAATTAAAAATTTTGAATTTAAGAATTTAGTTTACAGCTTAAAAAACGAGGACTATTAAAAAAAACTGAAAAAAAAAATACGTTTAAATGTGCTGCGCACTAGTCTTCGTTGCGTCTTTAAATGCTGAACAATAACCTATGAATGACTCTTAGTTACAATCTATCTGTATATTAAATTTCACCAAAACCTGTCCAATCACACAAACAAACACACGGGCACACATACTAACATTACATTTAACAATAGTCCAATAAAAAAACCCTTCATCTATACTAATATTATAAAGAGGTATAGTTTGTGAGTTTATGAGGTTGTAGGGGGTAATCTCTGGATCTACTGAACCGATTTAGATGAAATTTGGTAAGATGATATTTGAGATCCTGGAAAGGACATAGGATATTTTTTTATCCCGGAAATCATCCCTTAAGGGGTTGAAAATGGGGATGAAGGTTTGTATTGGGTAGCAAACTAGGAACGAATCCAAGCGAAGCGAGGGTGAGTCGCTAGTTTTAAATAAAACTCGCTTTTCGGATTTTTTCGAGGATTTATTTAGATTTTTGGTTCCCGCCGTTTCAAATGCTTTACAACGCACATGGTCACGGGAGAGACTAAGGGTTTAGACGTCCCAAAGGTCATTATATAGTTGTTACAGACAGCATCTACCCACAAATCCAAACACAAATAATACAACGATTTAAAAATAAAAAAAAAAAACAATATCAAATATTAATATAAAATATAATCAAAGAAAGTATTAAAAAAACCCCTCACCTTAACCCCCTTAGGGTACAAGGCCGACCCCACAGCTATCTGCCCCTTCAGCACTCGGGTGAAGGCCTCCCTCTGAGCAGACGAGGGGTCGCCCATGTGTCTAGTTCTAGTTATGTCTGTCGTTCCGTCCCTGGTAAAGAAAAAAACATATAAGCATATATACTTTGTTGAAGTCGCTTAAAATGGGGGAGTCTTTTTATTGGCTGTCAGGTTTACAGTGTCTTTTGTGTATATATTATTCTAATCGACTTTAAAAACCTTCATTTTCTTTGAATGGAAAAATTGAAGTTTTGGAAGAAAATAATTGGGTTTCTCTGCATTTGGATAAAACAACAAAATCCCGGGAACCTTCAAAACCTACCAATTCCCGTGGAATATTATTGTACTGTGCAACTGGTAAATGTCCGCAGGACATATAGGGCTGTATTCCATCCTGGTATGGACTGTTGCAGATGATAAAAACATATATAAAAGAAACCAACACCTAGGGATAGGTTGGACTGTAGTAAATGATGAACCTACTTCAAAAAAGAACCAAAAACCCGGGATCCTCTCGCTCCCGTTCCAACTCGCCTAATCCCATGGGATACTCACTTGTGCATGTATCTCCAGTCGGAGCCTAACCAATGATGAAGTTATAATGGAAAAAAACTTGAATTCCAAATCCCACGGGATACCCACAACATACTCACTTGTACTGTCCACCAGAGTCCAACAGGAACATGTCCGTTGGACGTATCTCCCGCTGGGGCCCATCCCGGGATGGGCTGTAGTGGATTATAGCGCCATTCTCCCCCGCCCCCGGGATTGTTTCAAACGACGGCCCCATGAATAGATCTTCCTCTCTTTTAAATAAATAAATAAAATTATTAATTTTAACTATTTGTAATATTATTTTAAGTGTTTAAATATAAATAAAACTATGTTTCGATTTTTTTTTGCGGTTTTATTGATTCCTTGAACTAATTAAACCAAACTCGGTCGGGAACCAAAAATCAAAATAAATCCGCGAAAAAAAAATTGTTTTTAAAATGTCAAATATTCGCGTAAATCTAAGAGAGTATTAAAATTTATTGATTATATCGAATATAATAATTTTTTTTTATTCATAAAATCTTTATGTGGATTTATATGTTTGTAATTTTAAAATTAATATTTTATATTAGATATACGCGTGAAATGATAGACAGATAGATAGATAAAGAGTAAATTTTAAAGTCCATGTACCTTTCATAAAAAAATACATAGTCACTATCCCATGGGATAACAAAAAAAAACAAAAACCATTGATAGACAAAAAGACGCAACCTTGAAATTTTACTCTCAAGATGTTTCCCTTCAAAAGAACAACCACTATCCCCCGGGATAACAAAAATAAAACCAAAAACCCACTAACTTGCGAAATTCTAACAACTTGTCAGCCGCCTGCACCTCAGTGACCAACGCGCCTTCATCTATCTGGGAATGAAGCCATCTGAAGAATCGAATCACCGCTATACCGTCTCTGATGTGACACTGTCTGAAACCCTGGTTAGAAAAGATGGTGGAAATTATGAAAAAAATATATAAAAAAATATGTGTATACTTATGTAACGTACGTAAGAAATTACATTTCTTTATTTTTTTAGAGGATTTAAATAAAAACTTGTTCTTTTTAAATATTTTTACTTTTTTTTGGTATTCTTCACAGCAAAACCCTTTCATTTGATAACCACACCATGGGGGTGCATAAAAAAACATTAGGTACGCCATCTTTGGAAGTCCGCCATATAGATTTTTTATAATATCCAAATAGCGCGTTATTAAAACAAATCTAATCTAATTATGTATAAATCATTAAAATAGGTTAAGCCGTTTAGGAAGGTGTATATATATATATATATATATATATATATATATATATATATATATATGTGTGTATACGTATATATAATAAGAATAACTCCCTAATACATTGTTTTTATATAACTCTGTCGGTATACGCGCGCCAGTAGAGCTCCCAGTCGGCGTGATTGTTTCCGACATCTTCAACAATCATCGTCATATTTCAGCTGATTTACACAAAACCAATTAAAACTATACTTCTAAACCTTTCTCAGGAATCACTCTATCTATTGGCGAAAACCGTATGAAAATCCGTTTAGTAGTTTTTGAGTTTATCGCGTACATACAGACAGACGCGAGAACTTTGTTTTATAATATGTAGTCACCTATGTGAAGTTAGAAACTGACTAAACAATAATTAATTTTTATCAATTCTATTCGATTGTACTAGGTTTGTACCGGATTGTACCGCTTTTTAAATCGTTTGTACCTCAGAGGGATGTGAAATAGGGGGGTTCGAATATATGTATCGTTCGCAGCCAAGTTAAAAAATACAACATTTTTGTTGATGCCACCTGGAAGCATATCGTTTGTACCGGATTGTACCGCTATTTAAATCGTTTGTACCTCAAAGGGGTGAGAAATAGGGGGGTTCGAATATATGTATCGTTCGCAGCCAAGTTAAAAATACAACATTTTTGTTGATGCCAACTGGAAGCATATCGTTCGTACCGGATTGTACCGCTATTTAAATCGTTTGTACCTCAAAGGGGTGAGAAATAGGGGGTTTCGAATATACATATCGTTAGCAGCCAACCAAAAAATACAACATTTTTGTTGATGCCAACTGGAAGCATATCGTTTGTACCGGATTGTACCTCCTTTAAAGTCGTTTGTACCTCAAAAGGGTAAGAAATATAGGGGTGCGAATTTATGTATCGTTCACAGCCAACCTAAAAATACAACATTTTTGTTGATGCCCACTGGAAGCATATATTTTGCAAAGGATTATATGATTATTAGAACTAATATATATATATAAACAAGTTTATGACTATATGTACGTAATTTTTTTTCTCTACAAACCAAATTCTCAGCGGTACAAATGGGTACAAACGATGAGAAGCCGAGAACTTATCGTAAAATTCAATTTACGCGTGTGTAATGATGATACAAACTAACTTCTCCACGGTACAAACGGGTACAAACGACGAGAAGGCGAGAACTTATCGTAAAGTTCAATTAGCATGTGTATAATGATGATACAAGCTAACTTCTCCACGGTACAAACGGGTACAAACGACGATAAGGCGAGAACTTATCGTAAAGTTCAATTAGCATGTGTATAATGATGATACAAGCTAACTTCTCCACGGTACAAACGGGTACAAACGACGAGAAGGCGAGAATTTATCGTAAAGTTCAATTAACATGTGTATAATGATGATACAAGCTAACTTCTCCACGGTACAAACGGGTACAAACGACGAGAAGGCGAGAACTTATCGTAAAGTTCAATTAGCATGTGTATAATGATGATACAAGCTAACTTCTCCACGGTACAAACGGGTACAAACGACGAGAAGGCGAGAACTTATCGTAAAGTTCAATTAGCATGTGTATAATGATGATACAAGCTAACTTCTCCACGGTACAAACGGGTACAAACGACGAGAAGGCGAGAACTTATCGTAAAGTTCAATTAGCATGTGTATAATGATGATACAAGCTAACTTCTCCACGGTACAAACGGGTACAAACGACGAGAAGGCGAGAATTTATCGTAAAGTTCAATTAGCATGTGTATAATGATGATACAAGCTAACTTCTCCACGGTACAAACGGGTACAAACGACGAGAAGGCGAGAACTTATCGTAAAGTTCAATTAGCATGTGTATAATGATGATACAAGCTAACTTCTCCACGGTACAAACGGGTACAAACGACGAGAAGGCGAGAACTTATCGTAAAATTCAATTAGCATGTGTATAATGATGATACAAGCTAACTTCTCCACGGTACAAACGGGTACAAACGACGAGAAGGCGAGAACTTATCGTAAAGTTCAATTAGCATGTGTATAATGATGATACAAGCTAACTTCTCCAAGGTACAAACGGGTACAAACGACGAGAAGGCGAGAAATTATCGTAAAGTTCAATTAGCATGTGTATAATGATGATACAAACTAAATTCTCCACGGTACTTGTTTCATCATTATACACATGCTAATTGAACTTTACGATAAGTTCTCGCCTTCTCGTCGTTTGTACCCGTTTGTACCGTGGAGAAGTTAGCTTGTATCATCATTATACACATGCTAATTGAACTTTACGATAAGTTATCGCTGTCTCGTCGTTTGTACCCGTTTGTACCGTGGAGAAGTTAGCTTGTATCATCATTATACACATGCTAATTGAACTTTACGATAAGTTCTCGCCTTCTCGTCGTTTGTACCCGTTTGTACCGTGGAGAAGTTAGCTTGTATCATCATTATACACATGCTAATTGAACTTTACGATAAGTTCTCGCCTTCTCGTCGTTTGTACCCGTTTGTACCGTGGAGAAGTTAGCTTGTATCATCATTATACACATGCTAATTGAACTTTACGATAAGTTCTCGCCTTCTCGTCGTTTGTACCCGTTTGTACCGTGGAGAAGTTAGCTTGTATCATCATTATACACATGCTTATTGAACTTTACGATAAGTTCTCGCCTTCTCGTCGTTTGTACCCGTTTGTACCATGGAGAAGTTAGCTTGTATCATCATTATACACATGCTAATTGAACTTTACGATAAGTTCTCGCTGTCTCGTCGTTTGTACCCGTTTGTACCGTGGAGAAGTTAGCTTGTATCATCATTATACACATGCTAATTGAACTTTACGATAAGTTCTCGCCTTCTCGTCGTTTGTACCCGTTTGTACCGTGGAGAAGTTAGCTTGTATCATCATTATACACATGCTAATTGAACTTTACGATAAATTCTCGCCTTCTCGTCGTTTGTACCCGTTTGTACCGTGGAGAAGTTAGCTTGTATCATCATTATACACATGCTAATTGAACTTTACGATAAGTTCTCGCCTTCTCGTCGTTTGTACCCGTTTGTACCGTGGAGAAGTTAGCTTGTATCATCATTATACACATGCTAATTGAACTTTACGATAAGTTATCGCTGTCTCGTCGTTTGTACCCGTTTGTACCGTGGAGAAGTTAGCTTGTATCATCATTATACACATGCTAATTGAACTTTACGATAAGTTCTCGCCTTCTCGTCGTTTGTACCCGTTTGTACCGTGGAGAAGTTAGCTTGTATCATCATTATACACATGCTAATTGAACTTTACGATAAGTTCTCGCCTTCTCGTCGTTTGTACCCGTTTGTACCGTGGAGAAGTTAGCTTGTATCATCATTATACACATGCTAATTGAACTTTACGATAAGTTCTCGCCTTCTCGTCGTTTGTACCCGTTTGTACCGTGGAGAAGTTAGCTTGTATCATCATTATACACATGCTAATTGAACTTTACGATAAATTCTCGCCTTCTCGTCGTTTGTACCCGTTTGTACCGTGGAGAAGTTAGCTTGTATCATCATTATACACATGCTAATTGAACTTTACGATAAGTTCTCGCCTTCTCGTCGTTTGTACCCGTTTGTACCGTGGAGAAGTTAGCTTGTATCATCATTATACACATGCTAATTGAACTTTACGATAAGTTCTCGCCTTCTCGTCGTTTGTACCCGTTTGTACCGTGGAGAAGTTAGCTTGTATCATCATTATACACATGCTAATTGAACTTTACGATAAGTTCTCGCCTTATCGTCGTTTGTACCCGTTTGTACCGTGGAGAAGTTAGCTTGTATCATCATTATACACATGCTTATTGAACTTTACGATAAGTTCTCGCCTTCTCGTCGTTTGTACCCGTTTGTACCATGGAGAAGTTAGCTTGTATCATCATTATACACATGCTAATTGAACTTTACGATAAGTTCTCGCTGTCTCGTCGTTTGTACCCGTTTGTACCGTGGAGAAGTTAGCTTGTATCATCATTATACACATGCTAATTGAACTTTACGATAAGTTCTCGCCTTCTCGTCGTTTGTACCCGTTTGTACCGTGGAGAAGTTAGCTTGTATCATCATTATACACATGCTAATTGAACTTTACGATAAGTTCTTGCTGTCTCGTCGTTTGTACCCGTTTGTACCGTGGAGAAGTTAGTTTGTATCATCATTACACACGCGTAAATTGAATTTTACGATAAGTTCTCGGCTTCTCATCGTTTGTACCCATTTGTACCGTTGAGAATTTGGTTTGTAGAGAAAAAAAATTACGTACATATAGTCATAAACTTGTTTATATATATATTCTAATAATCATATAATCCTTTGCAAAATATATGCTTCCAGTGGGCATCAACAAAAATGTTGTATTTTTAGGTTGGCTGTGAACGATACATAAATTCGCACCCCTATATTTCTTACCCTTTTGAGGTACAAACGATTTTAAAGGAGGTACAATCCGGTACAAACGATATGCTTCCAGTTGGCATCAACAAAAATGTTGTATTTTTTGGTTGGCTGCTAACGATATGTATATTCGAAACCCCCTATTTCTCACCCCTTTGAGGTACAAACGATTTAAATAGCGGTACAATCCGGTACGAACGATATGCTTCCAGTTGGCATCAACAAAAATGTTGTATTTTTAACTTGGCTGCGAACGATACATATATTCGAACCCCCCTATTTCTCACCCCTTTGAGGTACAAACGATTTAAATAGCGGTACAATCCGGTACAAACGATATGCTTCCAGGTGGCATCAACAAAAATGTTGTATTTTTAGCTTGGCTGCGAACGATACATATATTCGAACCCCCCTATTTCTCATCCCTCTGAGGTACAAACGATTTAAAAAGCGGTACAATCCGGTACAAACCTAGTACAATCGAATAGAATTGATAAAAATTAATTATTGTTTAGTCAGTTTCTAACTTCACATAGGTTATGTAGTCATACCTCTAATTCCACATTGTTCTTGACCAACTTCTCCAAAGCCACCGGAGACACTTCTGATATCAAGTTTAGTGGTTTTTTCAAATCGCCCTCCTGTAAAATTATATATATATATATATATATATATATATATATATATATATATCAGTGGCGAAGGGTGAAATTTTAGCAGAGGTAAGCCGTTCCAAAAAAAAGACAAAAAACATTGATACACAATTTTTATATATCAATCAATGCAAAAAAAAAAGAAATGTAATTGTGAAGATATTTTTTTTATAAGGCTATTGTGTTTTTTATTGTTGTTACATGTAAAATATTCTAGCAAAATATATTTAACATTTAATATAATAATAAAACCTCATAAAATATTAATAACGCCATCTATGAAAAATCTTTACACATGACTTAGTACGGAAATTTGATTTTATTTTATTTTTCTTTATTAAAAGTACATATTTTACAACCTATATTTTTTGGGATTTAAATATTATTTTATCTTTTTTTTGTTAATTTTACATAAATATGTTTAATCAATATATTTAATATAAATACCGCCATCTACTTAAATCTCATTGAACTACTTCGTCGTGCTTAGTAATGAAATTGATTTATTATTTTATTGTATTTTATATTTTATCAAGCCAAATTGGACGAAAATTATAAAATAATTCACAAAAAAGGAACGATAAGAAGCACAGGATTTAATTATAATATCATATAGCAATACATCCGTTTTTAAAATGTCTGACTATCCTATTCAGTATTTAGCTTAATTAGTCAAATTATATTGTTAAATAATGTAACATATTTAAAATAACTTTAACATATTAAAATTCACTCTAAACTTAAATAGAATCAGAATATAATAAACATGGAAAACTAAATATTTTCTAATTTAGCACATTCACACATAATTTAATTAAAACGTTTTATGAAAATATTTAGGTAACTCATTTCATGTAATAATTAAATCATATTTCAAACAAATGAGTATCTTGATGACATGCTTTTTAATTATTAAACAACTAAATTTAGAAAACTAAAGTCAATAGTATGCAAATTAATGCCATAATGGCTAATAGAACTCACCGAAATTAACAAATATGTGAGACACTCACAGTCCACAAAAAACACAGCACAAAATGTCTATATTACACTAAAACCAAATTAAAACTGTATAAAACAAAAAATCTCTTAAGCAATGCACTCGTAAACAATAACAACCCGCCGTATTAATTTACATTAAATAATAAATCATTCAAATAATAACATTGCTCGTCTGACGCTTCGCTTGTCAAATTAGGGACGTTTTGTAACTTTTGAGTTTTGACCAATCACAGGCAGGATAAGACGTAAAGAAGCAGCTTTTCGAGCAACAAAAATTTGATAAGTGCGCATGCGTAAAATACTAAAAATGAATGAAGTCACGTGACAATGTTCAATCCAAAACATTGAATGAAATACAATTTTGTATGAACGCGGTAAGCTAAAATACAACGTCTTATCGTCGCATTTCTTTGAAGAAACGCGTAAGCAGTTGGAGCGCAAAAATGTATTTGCGTTGCTTATGTGTTGCTTGTGATTTTTTGCGTTATATTATTTTCAGAAATTGACTTAGTAAAAATAAATAGATTTTTTATTTACTAATTATGTTAATTCAAAAAATAAATATTTATAATGAACGACGGATTATTGAATTTTTAAAAGGTAAGACGGTGGGAATCGTCTTGTATGGACCCTTCGCCACTGATATATATATATATATATATATTGTTTGTTTTTTTGAAACAATAATAATATATGTGAATGAAACTGTTTTTTCGGTTTTTTTTTTCGCGGATTTATTTAGATTTTTGGTTCCCGACGTTTCGAATGCTTTACAGCAATCATGGTCACCGGAGAGACTGAGGTTTTAGACGTCTCAAAGGTCAATATATACTTGTTACAGACAGTGCTTACACAAAACAATCAAAACGTCGGGAACCAAAAATCAAAGTAAATCCGCGAAAAAACTATCGATCTAAAAAAGTACTAGATACACAATCCCATGAAAAAGTTCTCTTAAAACTGTCACCAATTGTGTTTAGGTAATTGTTCTAGTTGAAATAAATATACGACAATGTAAATTGAACCTTAAACGCAATGCTTAAAGTTGTTTTCACAAAAAAAATATTAAGCGCGCTCAAATGTTCAAATGAGCGCTCATTCGGTGAGGACATTTTTTCGCTGATTATGTATAAAAACCCAAAAAGACAGTTTCATTCAAAATGTCAAATATTTGAGTAAATCTAAGAAATGATTAATATAAATATTTGATTTAAGTTGTATTTTAACCGATGTCAAAAAAGAGAGGGTTTTATGATTTTTAATTTCATTCATTAGCGTACTTAAGAAATAACATACACACACACACACACACACACACACACACACACACACACTCAACATAAATCATAAAGTAATGAATGGCCGTATCCCTAATATGTTGTTATTTTTTTTCTTTTCCTTTTGTCTGTATTATATTTTCTTTTTGTTATTATTATTTTTTGTAATTTTTTTTTTCTTATATATAATATGTAAACTTAGACTATCCATCTATATATACTGCATAAATAATGAAAATCCGAAATTGGCTTATATAAGAATTTTTTTCTTTTAAATTATAATAATAACAGCTAAAATTATATAAACAATATTCCATATTCAAGTATAAAAGTAACTAAAATTATAAAAATGTTTTAAAATTAAAATTAACAAATATTATAAGGTACTTTGGTGCCAACTTTCAAATTTTTTGAATTCATTTTGTTATTTGTGGGTAGGCTGTCTGTAACAACTATGTAATACCTTTGAGACGTCTAACACCTTAGTCTCTCCCGTGACCATGATTGCTGTAAAGCAATCGAAACGTCGGAAACCAAAAATCAAAATAAATCCGCGAAAAAATCCGAAAAGATAGTTTTATTTAAATGTCAAATATTCGCGTAAATCTAAGAAAGTATTATGACTTTTTTCTTTTATGTACTTTCTATTTATGTATGTAGCTGTGGATTTTAGTTATTTTGAATAAATAAATAATATTATATTATTCACCCCAGAGACAGCTCTATGTACAGCTTCACTCGCATCACTGGACAGCCATATTGAATGCTCGCCGTCGCCATTTTCTGATAATTCTTTCTGAAAATATACATTGTAAATAATAATATATAAATACAATAATCTATACAGATAAATAAAATTGGAGTGTCTGTGTGTAATGTCAAAATAACAGCTTTATACTAAATGCATATGAAGTTATATACGGTACTTATAAGAAAAACACAATTTTTGTCTGTCTGTCTGTCTGTTTGTTCTGGCTAATATTCGAAACGGAAATGGAACTAGATGGTGCTGTGTGTTAATGTCCCAACATATTTATAATTATTATTATACTTACGGCTAACTTCCTCAATACTGAACACGTCTCATTATACTTCATCCCCTCCATTTCAACCCCTTCTTTTGACAATTTCTCCGTTATTTCCTTCGGAATCTCTCCGTCGTGCCAAAAAAGTACTACTTTATCCATAGTTATAAGGAGGTAAGAGAAAAAAACGGGGTTATAGTCTATGTCACTGCCTCTGAGGTTTAGTGTATCTGTGAAAATAAACATCGGCCAAGTGTGAGTCGGACTCGCGCACGAAGGATTCCGTACCATTGTCTATATAAACGGCAAAAAAATCATGTCTGTCGTATGGTAGCCCCCCTTAAATATTTGTTTTATTTTAATTTAATTAATTATTTTTAAAGTGAATGTATAACTAAATATTCTGTGAATATTTCAAACGTATACTTGTTGCCGTTATCAATACCGAGCAAAAACGAGCAAAAAAATCACGTTTGTTGTATGAGAGCCCCCTTAAATATTTATTTTATTCTGTTTTTTAGTACTTTTTGTTATAGCGGCAACAGAAATACATCATCTGTGAAAATTTCAACTGTGTAACTATCACGGTTCATGAGATACAGCCTGGTGACAGACGGACAGACAGACGGACGGACAGCGAAGTCTTAGTAATAGGGTCGTTTTATCGCCATTTTACTCTTTGGGTATGGAACCCTAAAAAAGTAGACAAAATAATAAATCATTTTACTTATTTTCTTTAGTGAATTTATAAAATTTACTTCTTATCTAATTTACATTTATGTATGGGTGGCACAAAAAAACCGTCATTTTTTCGTGTCTCGTGTGAAAATATACAGACAGACAGGCAGACAGACAAAAATTCTAACTATAGATTCGGCCTCTGTATCGATAATAATGACTATTTCAATAAGATTTTCCAAAAAATATTTAATGTACAGATTCGACTCAGTTAGAATTTTATTATATGTATAGATAGATTACTCAGAATATAAATTTTCAAAAATTATTTTTTCCCTTTTTTTTCATTATATACCAATTAACCATAAACAAAATCCTTTCTTGGCAGAAAAACTCAATAACTAAACTTGCCCCGACCTGTATCTCGAAGAGAAATCTATACTTAATATTATAAAGCTGAAGAGTTTGTTAGTTTTTTATGTTTGAAAGCGCTAATCTCAGGAACTACAAATCCGAATTGAAAAATTCTTTTTGCACTAGATAACCCGTTAACTGAGGAAGGCTATAGGCTATATATCATTCCGGAAAAATGTACGATTCCCGTGGGATAGATTTGTTTTTGTCTAGGGACGAACCCGAAGCGAAGCGAGTAAATAAATAGAATCTTACATGCAACTTCATCCAAAGCCGTAATAACGAGGGCCGATGCATTTTTTTCATTAATTTTATTCCTTAAATCCTTTATTTTCTGTCCAGCAGGTTTACCTTAAATAGAAAAAATATAATAAAATGACGACAAGTTTGACTCCATTTGTAGTGACCCTACTTGCTGTGCCAGCGGTCGCGGGGTCGAGTCCCGCTGGGGGCGTTCATTTGTGTGATGAGCACGAATGTTTGTACTCCGGTCGTGGGTGTTTATATTTATAATATGTATGTATTTAAAGTTATATATGTGTAGTGTATCAACTATCTGGTATCCATAACACAGGCCTCGTAGCTTACCATGGAACTAGATGGTGCGGTGTGTTAATGTACCAACATATTAATATTAAAAAGAACAGGTTCTTTAGACCAATTGTAATGTGGGATTCTTCAAAACGAATCAAAGGAGCCCCAACTCTATGGTGTAACTAGTAGTCATTGAAGAGTTCCACTATCAGCTGTTGTGACCTGCGTCAGATCAGTGAGATGGTGTCAAATTATAGTATGGCTTAGCCCTTATTAACGTCCCACTGCTGGGGGTGGGCCTTCCTTCAATACAAGGGAAATCAGGCCATAGTCCACCACGCTGGCCAAATGCGGGCGGACTGAGCATGTTTGCAGACAACTTGCTAGGTTCTCTCAGACATGCAGGTTTCCTCACGATGTTCTCCTTCACCGTAAGGCAAGTGGTGATCATGTTAGAAATGATTCGCACATGAGAATACCAGAGGTGCAAGACCCGGGAATTGAATCGGCTTCACTCGGTTTCCACAGAACTACCGCTGCTTTATTGTATTGACCTTGGGAAGGACATAGGATATTTTTTATCCCGAAAATCCCTCAAGGTAGTGAAAAAGGGGATGAAGTTTGTATGGGGAATCAATCTCTCAAGTAAGGGATATAAAACTCATCATACCTATATATAGTCTGTCCATACTAAGCATCAAAACATAATAATAATAATATCCTATATATATATATAAAGAACACAAAGAAAAGATGCACAGCAGGCGGCCTTATCGCTGAAAGCGATCTCTTCCAGGCAACCTTCAGGTAGAGGAGTAAGTTTCATAAAAACGGTAGGCGGTGTACTTGCTTTTACACGTTTATATATATAAATACTTATAGATAAATAGATACATATACAAATCCATATATAGATACATACATACATACATAAATATATACATACATACATAAAAAAGAAAAATCAACCAAATAATATATTATTACTATTCTTTATTGCACTTAAAAGTAAATACAGAGATTAAAATACAATATTTGTTTGCAAAGGTGGACTTATCTCTAGAAGAGATCTCTTCCAGCCAACCTATGGTAGTGAGAAATAGTGTTATAAAGCAGGCTAAAATCGTGCAGTTGTAGTCATATAAATGATATATAAATATATAAATACTTAAAAATAAATAAATAATTAAATGTTATATATAATACCATACAATATATGCTACATACTACATTATACATAATTATGTATATACATACATACTATTACTTACATAAATACATATCTATATATCACAATACATAAAAATAGTAATTAAGATAATTTTTGATTGAATTGAGTGAGAAGGTGCTGTTTTAATTTCTTTTTAAAAGAATGAATAGAGGGACTAAGTTGGATGTCTTTAGGAAGTTTGTTCCAGAGCAATGCGCCATACACCAAAAAAGAACGCAAAAGAAACTTTGTGTTGCTCTTGGGTATATCGAGCGTCGTAGTGATGCAAGGCCGCCTGGAACGTGAGGGAGTAGGGAGAATTTGGAAACGAGAACGGAGGTATGAAGGAAAATTAGGGTCATTAAGAATATTGAAAAGGAACGAAAGGATGTGCATATCACGGCGAAGGCGGATTGGGAGCCATTTAAGTTGAGCACGAAAGTTTGATATATGGTCATGCTTACGCAAGCCAAAAATAAAGCGTATAGCGAGATTTTGAAGACGCTCTAATTTGTTCAGTTGCTCCTCAGTCACATCTAGATAACACACATCGGCGTAGTCGAGTATGGGGAGAAGGAGCGATTGAGCAAGCATAATCTTGGTTGAAAAAGGGAGAAAAAATTGGAGACGTTTGAGAGAGTGAAAAGTATGATGCGTTCTTTTGCTGACCTCGTTGACATGAGCTACCCAGGTCATGTTACAATCCATTATTAGGCCCAAGTTTTTCACTTTATTACAATAAGGGATTGGAACGCCAGAAAACTGGACTAAAGGTATTGAGTTCCAGTCGATTTTGCACCTCAGTCTACTGCTGCCAAAAATTATACATTGTGATTTGGTGGGATTCACAAGAAGGCCGAAAGACTCAGCCCACGACTGAACTTCAACAAGGTCCGAGTTTAATGCACCAATAGCCTCATGCAACTCGTTCAGCTCAAAATGTCGGTATAACTGTAAGTCATCTGCATACAAATGGAAGGGAGAAGAAATGACTTTTGATATGTTATTAATAAAGATAGAAAACAGCAAAGGGGAAAGTACGCCGCCTTGAGGTACACCAGCAGTAAGATCTAACCAATCCGATGATGTATCGTTGGTTTTCACGCACTGCTGACGTCCGAAGAGGTAAGAGTGAAACCAGTCTATAACAGTAGGAGAAATGTTGACCGCACGGAGAGTTCCAATGAGGATGTCAAGGTCAACCGAGTTGAAAGCACTGCTAAAGTCAAGCAGGACCATCGCAGTGAGCTTGGTGTTATCCATTGCCCCACGAATATCCTCCGTAATATTCAGCAGTGCTCCAACCGTGCTGTGGGAAGGGCGAAAACCGGACTGGTAAGGACATAGGAGGTTATTGAGAGACAGATAGGAGTAAAGTTGGTTGTGAACCAGCGATTCTATGACTTTGGATAGGATAGGAAGGATTGATATAGGACGGTATTGTGTAAGACAGGTAGGATTCGAGGTTTTAGGCAGATATATAGAATTAGATACTAGAACATAATAGAGGAAATGATAATAATAATTATAAGAATGATATTAGAGGAAAGGACTAAGGAGAAAGGGTTAAAAAGACAGATAATAATCTTTTAATAGGCTTTTAAATTTATCTAAGCTTTTAGCACGTCTAATGTGTAAAGGAATAGAATTCCACAGTCGAGCAGCTTTTATTGTAAAAGAATTTGTGAAGATACCTAGGAACGAACCTGAGCGAAGCAAGAGTGAGTCGCTAGTTTTTAATAATCGAACCTAGAACCTAGGAAATTATTACCTGTATACTCTAAGGGTAAGTGCATAATCTCGTTATGGGGTCTCTCTGGTAGGGGTTGTTTCAACTGTGACCTCGCTTCATCCACTAAGTTATTGTCCACAGGTATTAAATGCATTTTAGCTTTATTTAATGCTGTCTGAAAATAATAATTATAAATATTTTCGAAATTTAAATATATAAAACTCTTTTTATTATATTTTCCTTGTTAGTATTTATTATTTTAATTCAATTTATGCTTAATGCAAAATTATTTTCGTACGGTAAGCAGATGAGTTAAGACAATCTTACGCCGGACCTTAGACTATAAATACAATTTTTCACTAGTGATGCTAATCTATCGATAGCATTAGTATCGCTAGTTAATTTTGAAAATAAGTTAGGATATCGTATTAAGCCTTGATATTCGCCACTCTATTAATAGTATCGATAACACATATTTCCGTCTCTGACGAGAATTATTTTATTTTTATTTATGTAAAATGGTAAAATTAAAATGGTAAAATATGGTAAAAATAAGTAATATGGTAGATACACAAAGAAAGAAATACAGTTAAAGAAACGTGCAAAGGCGTGATAAGGCATCACTGAAAGCAATCTTTTACTGGCAACCTATAGAGAAGGATACAGAAAATAAAAGAAAAGAGTGGAAATGGTGCATAAAAGTGTACATTACTTAACCTAAATGTAAATAAACGAGCTTACTATCGATGGTATCGATACTATCGATAGTTTTAGACTATCGAGAGTTGTTTATTCTTCGATAGTATAGTTTAAGATAGTCCAAATCAATCGATAGTATCGACATTATCGATAGTAAACTCGCCAGGCATGAAAATAGTATCGATAGTGACAACGCGTTTGACTCAGTTCGTAGTGACCCGACTTGCTGTGCCAGCGGTCGCGGGTTCGAGTCCCGCTGGGAGCATTCTTTTGTGTGATGAGCACGTATGTTTGTACTCCAGTCATGGGTGTTTATATTTATAATATGTATGTATTTAAAGTTATATATGTGTAGTGTATCAACTATCTAGTAACCATAACACAATCCTCGTAGCTTACCATGGAACTAAATGGTGCTGTGTGTTCCAAAATATAAAAAAACAAACTTAATATAATATGCATATGTAAAGTATCAATAGCGTCAGTGGCGATAGTGTCAGCGGCGACTATTAAGGCTCAATACTATCGATAATATCAATACTATCGATAGTTCTATAGATATTCCTACTTTGCCGGGCTATCGATAGTCTATAGATTTATTTATTTATTTTATTACGATAACCAACAAAATTTACATTAATTCATTTATTATTACATATAATTTAAATTCAATTTACATTTAAAATATCAAATTGACGATTCAAAAGTGCTTGTAAAAGTCTATTTGTATAACGTACATATATTTTGATGATTTGATATATACAAAGTTAGATAAATTCACTTTTTTTACAGGTACATAATGCACAATGAATTCATTATCAAAAAAAAAAACATTAACAATATTTGTAATATAATTAAGTGAAAATAATAAAAGTTATATAAAATTCAATTAAATAAAAAAAATAATTTAAAATTAACATAATAAAAATAAAAGATTTTAATTTAATTCATAATATAGATAGTGGCCTATCGAGCGGCATCACTATTTCTCTCTCTAAATATTTACTTCAACCAATAATCGAATATGTATACCATTTCACAGTCAAAAATATGAAAAATAACTACGTTTTAATTAATTTTAGCTATCAAAATTTAAAATTACATACCTGTAAAGGGGTCCATTCTTCTCTAGACATAGTATGGGGGTCGACCCCCACTAACGACCCCGCTATGAGGTTATTTGTCAACCATTTCTCCATGGTCGGTGTCTCTGGGAGGGCTGAAAAGGTATAAAAATTTAGTCTATGCTAAATGGTCGTGTGATTTTAATCTTTAGTGAATTTCAAAGTTAAAAACATAATTCTAATAAACTTGCTCAAGCACTTTTTAACCGACTTCAAAAAAAAGGAGGTTATTTAGTATTTTATTACTTTTTTTTTAATAATATATGTAAACTATTGATAGTATAGTCAGGACACTTTGTCTCAGTTTATAATGACCCTCAACAAAACAAGTCAACGAATGTGGCTAAAACACGGTTTTTACTAAAGTAGTCGCTATCTTACTAATATTATAAATGTGAAAGTTTAGATGTTTGGATGTTTGTTACTCCATCACGCCAGAACGGCTGAACGGATCTGGATGGAATTTGGCACAGAGATAGATTATAGTTTGAAATAGCACAAAACCTACTTTTTATCCCGGAAAAGTGTACGGTTCCCGTGGGATATATTTGTTTTTGTTTTTCTAGAGGCAAACCCAAGCGAAGCTTTATTGTTCCAATGAAGTAAATCACACTCACACTGCTTCATAAGCGTCCATATCTCGAGATCTGCCTCCTTCTCGAACTGCGTGTAATACCGTCCGTCGGTCCACACGAGCGCGTGTGTGTCTGTCACCACCGCAGTACCGGCGGACCCTGTGAAATCTGATATCCATTCTCTTCTAGCGTCCACTGGTGCTATGTATTCTGACTGTGGGATTAAAGATATTTAATTATCTATCTATATATATATATATATATATATATATATATATATATATATATATATAATAAAATTGTAACTAAGTCGAATCTGTACATTAAATATTTTTTGGAAAATCTTATTGAAATAGTCATTATTATCGATACCGAGGCCGAATCTATAGTTTTTAGAATTTTTGTCTGTCTGTCTGGGAACGCATCACGAGAAAACCACTGGACAGATTTTGATGAAATTCGGTATGATGATAGCTGGTTATCTGGATCAACATATAATATACTTTTACTGCGGGAAAATATCTTATCTCTGAGAAATGTATACTAAACTTAAAAGCTTAGTAAACTCGCTAGTTTTTTACTAAAACTGTCTTCAGAATCAGGGGTTGATCTTGTATATAGGTTTTTTGGGCCAGGGCCTCTAAGATATAACAGGCCGTCTATTTGTAATGTCAAAACAGCTTTTTACTAAATGCAAATGAAATTATATACGGTACCTACTTATAAGAAAAATACATTTTTCTAATTTTTGTCTGTCTGTCTATCTGTCTGTCTGTTTGTTTCGGCTAATCTCCGAAACGGCTAGACTGATTTTGACTGTTGTCATAAGGGGTAACTTAGGTTACTTTTATTTTAGAAAAAGAATTAGAGTGCCGCTCAAAAAATTTAAAACGTACCTAGTATTCAATGAGAAATAAAAAAATCCTCTTTTAATTACAGATGATGGAGATGCTTTTACCTCGTTATTAAAATCGATTCTTGCAGAGAACAACATTGTAACTCGCATAGAGATAAAGTATAAATAAATATTATAATCCAAATTCAAAATTACTACAATACTGAGCTACAATCGTTTTCCTTGCAGGCATCTAACACAATATAGACCAAGAGCTAGCATATTTATTTGTAACAGCTTTTACAATATACATCAAAAATGTTTTTAAGAATAAAAAATATACATATTTTTTATCATTTCATTTCATAACTTGTATGAAGTATTATTTATTTAAAAAAAAAGTATTCTTTATTGTAATAGAAGTATTATTGAGAAATCTGTTGATCATAAAAAAACCTACACACATAGGTACAAATTAATCACAGAATTTACATTTAACTCTACAAATTTATGTTTTTTTTTTTTTGTGTAACATTCATTAATACAAAATCACAAATCTGTTGGAAATTAAAACATAAAAATATTATTATAGAAAAAGTTTATTGTCTTTATGCACTGTAAAATAACATAGTTTTAGATAATTCCGAACATAGCAACATCATCGAACTCACATAGATGCTTAGGTACGGAGAGTATTTTCGAGGTTTCCATTTAAGCGGGAGAAGCCACGGGCAAAATATTAGTATATATTAAGTACTCACATTATGAGCATCCGCTGTTGGAATGATATAAGCAGCCAGCGCCGAAGGCTGGCTGGCCATAAGCGCACGAAGCGCCGCTAAGCGCTGCAGCGACATATTATCTAAAACAATTAAAAAAATCTTTTAAATTTATGTACTTATAAAATATAAATATAAAAAAATGCATTATTAAAAATGTATTTGGATATAAAACGAAAAGCCAATGCCTACTAAATCTATACATAAAATAAAACTGTAGAGGTCGAATGTCTGTACATAGAAAAAAAATTGCTAAAAACCGAGTCAGGGGGTTGTAAGAAGAGAAATAGAACAAATCCAGATTTTCTTCAAATTTTTCTGTTTCTCTGTCTGTCTGTTTGTCTGTTTGTACGGGCTAATCTCCGAAATTTTTGGACCGATTTAAATGAAATTTTGCATAGTGGTACCTTATATCCTCGGTCAACATCTTAGATACTTTTTATCTCGGAAAATTAAAGAGTTCCCGTGGGATAGTTAAAAAACTGTAGTAACTTATACAGCTTAGTATACAAAATCTACTGATTGTTTTTGTTTGTATAGAGGCGAACCCGAGCGAAGCAACGGTGAGGCGCTAGTAAAAATAAGTATCGAAACAAATCTGCATTTTTTAAAATGTATTTAGGTATAAAACATTTTTTTAAAAGCCTAAGCCTACTAGATTGAAAAATAATAAAGTAGATGAAAAACATCTTTATAATTCGAATCAACTATGAGACTTACGCGTAAGTGTACTTTGACGATTCCTTAAGTTAGCTCCATAGACATCAGTGCAGGATCTGAAAAGACGATATAAGTAAATGAATATCATATCAACGTTTATAGAAAGGTGAGTAATAGGCCTCTTTTTATCCCATACTAGCGACTAACCCTCGCTTCGCTTCGGGTTCATCCCTAGACAAAAACACATCTATCCCACGGGAACCGTACATTTTTCCGAGATGATATATAGCCTAAAGCCTTCCTCGATAAATAGACTATCCAACACAAAATGAATTTTTCAATTCCATCCAGTAGTACCTGAGATTAGCGCGTTCAACCAAACAAACAAACAAACAAACTCTTCAGCTTTATAATATTAGTATAGATCTTATCCCAGGTACAGCCACACGTTGTACTATATACCTAATTAGTAATTAGTTTTTCGAAATAAATTATCTTGGATTATTATTTATTACTTAGAATATTTATTATTTATTTTATTCATAATAAAAACATTTTAAGAAAAAAATAAAAACCGACTTCAAAACAAAAAGAGTACTAAAAAGTAAAAAATAACTGATTGGTAGTTTTCATTTACTATAGATATTTTCGAAGTCGGTGTCGTCTGGAGTCTAATATTTTCCTTGACGGACTGCTAATTTTTCAATTGACAAAAGGATATATAACAAATAAATAATCTAACTTATTCGAGAAAAAATATTGATTATTGACTATCTATTGTATTATCTTATTTTAAACGAAAAAAATATTTTATGACAAGCGACTCACCCCCGCTTCGTTCAGGTTCGTCCCTAGATGATTCTTTAATTTGACATAACTTTTTTATTTATGAACCAATTGAAATAAAACAAATACTAAATTTTAAGTGAAACTTACCACAATAGGTACATTAGTGAAAACCGCACACTAATCGGTCAAGCCGTTTCTGAGATTAGAGCGCACAAACGCACAGACAAACGGACAAAAAATCTACAAACCATTATTTTGAGTTCTATTGCGTTAATAAAGACCCCCAATAATAGTTTTTCTAAAACATCTTCCATAGAAACAGCGGTAACCGATCACACTCTATACTTTTATTAAATGTACAGATTAAAAAATCAGCCCTAAAATGCAATTAAAAAAAAAACAAAAACATACGTACAGATTAAAAAATCAGCTCTAAAATGCAATTTAAAAAGAAACTTACAATATCAGCAACAATAAACCTATATAATATTTAACAAACATTATAATTTACTTAAACTCTTCATCTATAACTACTTATCCACTTGAACGGCCAGGACACAGTGAATTAGAGATTAGACAAGCATGAGTATAAAATAGTTCTATTTTGCATACTAGTAGTAGTAAGGATGCTTTAAAGAAACTTTGACAGTGTCGCCTTCAATACCTACATCCTTCAATACACTAAATCACAAGGAAAAATCTGTACGAATGAATACGACAAATCTATACAGATAAATAAAATTGGAGTGTCTGTTTGTAATATTAAAATATCCGCTTTTTATTAAATCCATATGGATCCATACACGGTACACATACCAAAACAACATTTTTTACAATTTTTGTCTGTCTGTCTGTCTGTTTGTTCCGGCTAATCTCCGAAACGGCTGAACCGATTTTGACGGGATTTTCACTGGCAGATAGCTGATGTTATAAGGAGTAACTTAGGCTACTTTTATTTCAGAAAAAGAATCAGGGTTCCGCGAAAAAAATTAAAACCCATGAAATTGTGAACTAAATCCGCATACGGCGTACGCACTCGAGCGAAGCGAGGGTAAATCGCTATATAATTTAAATTAATATCTTAGCAAGCTACTATTTATGTATAAACACAGCTAACCGTCAAAACGTACCTAGGGACGAACGCGAGCGAAGCGAGCGCGAGTCGCTAGTACTAAAATATAATTTAGTAAAAGGTTTTTCTAAAATCTTTTAACATCTACTAACAGTATGTTTTATTGAAATTTTTTAGTTTGTTCAGTTGAATTCCTAACAAATTGATTGCTTAAGTTAAATACTACTAGTGTACAACTATTAGTAGATGTTAAAAGATTTTAGAAAGACCTATTACTAAATTATATTTTAGTATTTAAAGCAAGGCAGTCCCAGTGGTAACGCGCTCATTTGGGAAACCTAGTGAAGCGGATTCAAATCCCGGGTTTCGCACCTCTGATATTTTCATATGCGAATCATTTCTAATATGATTACCACTTGTCTTACGGAGAAGGAAAAGATCGTGGGAAACCTGCAGGTCTGAGAGAACTTTAGAAGTTTTCGAAAGACATGTGAATTCCGCCAACCCGCACTTGGTCAGCGTAGTGGACTATGGCCTGATCCCTCTCGTATTGAAGGGAGTCCCGTTCCCAGTAGTAGGGCGTTAAAAAGGGCTAAATAGATAGATAGATTTAAAGCAAGTGGTAATTTTGTTGGAAATAATTCGCACATGAAATTCTCATCACGAGGCCCGGATTCGAACCCACATCAATTGGTTTTCCAAGTGAATGTAGTATACTAGTAATTATATGTAAGCCTAAATTAACACTGGAGAAATGAATTAAATATACGATTTTACTCTTAATATAAAATGTCAGTTAAAATAAAGTATTGAATCTTCTAAGTTTTATCATTTCTTCTAGTGTTACATCCATAGACCATACTTAATATTATAAATGTGATAATGTGTTTGTTTATATGTATGTATGTCCTTCTTTCACGTCAAAACAGAGTGGAGATAATTGGAGGGTTGAAGAGTAACGTAAGCTACTTTTTACCGCGGGAGATTATCTTATTCCCACGAAAAAACACTTTATAATATAACCCAAAAAATTATTTATGATCAGAATTACTTCAAACTTGGTATTAATACTCTTCAATACAATTAAATAAATACGTGTTTTGGCATTTTTCGAAATTCATCCCATAAGGGGGTAAAATAGGGGATGAAAGTTTGTATGAAACCTACCTTTTTTGTTTTTTTTTTCTGTAGTTTTAGCGCGAGCGTGCATTCTAAAATTTTTTGTCGTGAAATACTTAAGATTACTATAGTAGATAACCGATTATGGGTTTTTTATGATGTAGTCTGTAAATATAAATTTATTATACTATTTCTACTACATTAAAAAAAGTGTGTGTGTGTGCAATTCACACACGGTAGAAGTGAAATTTCAGAAAAGTAACCTATGAGAGAATGAGATGAACATATATAAAGTATCCTGATCCTACTCCTGAATAGGATAATCGTAAGGTTTAGTTTTTTTTACCAAGTTTAAAAAATATTTTACAATTTATCTATACATTTATACAGATAAATAAAATTGGAGTGTCTGTTTGTAATATTAAAATAACCGCTTTTTACTAAATGCATATGGATGTATACACGGTACATATACCAAAACAACATTTTTTATCATTTTTGTCTGTCTGTCTGTCTGTCTGTTTGTTCCGGCTAATCTCTGAAATGGCTGGACCGATTTTGACGAGACTTTCACTGGCAGATAGCTGATGTATTAAGGAGTAACTTAGGCTACTTTTAATTTAGAAAAAAAAATGGGGTCCCACGAAAAAAAGTTAAAACCAAATTAATTAATTAATTTTGTTTTGGGCAACAACCTAGGGACGAACCCTGGTGGAATGTGAGTCGCTAGTTTAACATATATTACATAACATATTATTCAGTATTATTTTTCACTTTTCACCAAAGGCGGTTTGACGAACTATTTTTCAAAAATTATAGTTTCTTTTTCTTTATGCGGGCTTCTTTACGATTACCGTATTAGCAAGTAGTTATCATGTTGAAATTAATGATTTACATATGAAAATCTCAGAACTGCATGATCCGGGGTTCGAACTCACTATATTTTAGTTTTCCAAGAAATCCATTAGATTTGTAATGTGTATATGCAACCTTTTACAACATAGGAAATTTAATGTACTAGGATTAAAGTATTCTGTGACCCAAAAACTGTGCTCAACAGTAAACATAATTGTAGGTACATATGTACACACACGTTTACAATTTTTTAACTTAAAAATAAAAATCAACAAAAATATATAAGATTACACGTAAAGTCGCCGAAAGTTTACTTTCATTCTGTTTTATGATATAATGTGTAAAAATAACTTATAACGTTTATCATTTATGTATATATTTTATTCATATACTATTAAAATATTGGGCGTTAGCTCTTATAGTATTATCATTTATCATTTATCATATGACATAATACCGTTACAAATTACAATAAATAGATACATTTTTACATAAAAATCTCTTTTTTACGACTCTTGACAGATTTATGTATAAATTAATTAATAAAATATGTATATTTATAGTGCATAGCTATAATATATAACACTGGTCAACACAATTTTTGTTTCCTTAATATGTTTTACTGTTATTGAGTAGTTCTATGGTCCTGATTATAAAAAAAATACTGGGAGATTGCTAACAGCTTTATTTTTTGAAATATAGACTTTTACTATTTTGACTAAAAATACAAGAAAATTAATACATATGTTAACAAAATTTCTATTTAACACAGTCAAATGACCTTTATAAGATTTCCTTGAATGAACGACTTTAGGTAGATCTCATTGCAAACTCCAGTAGTAGTCTGCCATCATATGTGAGTCTCACTTTCCCTGATAACGCTCTTCCATTGTCTGAATATCCAGATGAAATCTTTCGCCTTGCTCCTCACTAAAGTCGCCCAGATTTTGAGGAAATCGGTCTAAATACGAGTGCAGAAAGTGGATTTTTATGCTGGTGTTGCACCCTAGCTCTTGCAAGTTCGATAGCATGCACTCAACAAGCTCGACATGGTTGTCAGATTACTTGTTAACAAGGAAATTACTCATAACCAAAACAAATGAGTTCCAAGCTTTGAATTCGATTTCAGTCATTGATTTGACAAAATTAGGATCCTTCACGAGTTGCCTAATCTGTGGCCCATCAAAAATACCGGCTTTTAATTTTTCTGTGCTTAATCCTGGAAACTTGAGTGTAAGAAAATTGAAACATTCGCCACTTTTATCAAAAACCTTCACAAACTGTTTCATTATGCCGAATTTGATATGAAGTAGCGGATAAGTTAGGATATAACTACATACTTCGATTTTCAGATTAATTCTTTTATTTTTTCACAACGCAGAAGTAGCAGTCGTCATGGTGGTTTCGAGGTTCTCGCCAAATCTTAGGTGTTACGAACTTTATTGCATCCCTTTTTCTACTGAGCCATAACCGTAGACACACAATACATTTCTAACATATAATATGAGGAACCCATGGCTTGTCCTGATTTCACAATTTTATTTTAAAGTATTGATGATGTTTTTACAACGTCTGATATAGGTTTTATTTATATATTTTTCAAATATATTCGCCACAAATATAGCAAAAACAATCTGAATTAAGTACACAACATCTTCTTGACGAAGCCATATCGAAAACAACAACAAATATATTTTAGTGTCCAACAAAAAAAGAAAATCTAATTAAAAATAGTAATGAAGGATAGTTAGCTATAACTCAAAAACAAAAGCTGTTAGAGAAAAATTGTTGGCATATTTAAAAAATACTTGTCAAATTGAGATAGAAAACCAAACAAAATCACAGGAAACAAACAAATTTTTTACTTTTGTTGGCCAGTGTAATAGATATTGACATTTTGGAAGTTCAAGAATCGAATTTACGACTACCACGCCGCAAGTAGCAACGACCCGTACTAAAACAATAAATATATCATTTTTTTCATTAAAATTAACAGTGCTTATTAAGAAATAAATACTTTTAAAGAAAATGTAATATTGATAGCGAAATATATTTGTATGTATTTAAAACAATAAAAAAACTTACATGTCTTGTAGTTTTCTGTTCTATTATTATTCTTTTGTTAGTGTTATCAATATGTGATAACAATTAACAATCAATTTTCGGCTAATCATCTGACTTATGTCATTGCAACGACGTGTCTGTGTCAACTGTCAAGTGTCTACGTCATTTAAGATAATAGATAATAAATAAAAATAAATGACAAAATGTTTTACAAGATAATAAATAAAAATAAATGAGAAATTGTTTTATTTTTGGTTTTCAATAAACTTTCGTAGATTCATTTTGTATTTGTTGCATGTAATATATTATTTATTTTAACTTTTTGACTATTTAATTTATTTCAAGGAACAATATAATTTTTATCTATTTGGCTTTAAGGTATTTTTTTATTTATTTTTATTTAATTAATATTAAATGAAAAGATTATTTTATTTAAAATAAATATTTATTTTAATGACAATAAAAAAAACAAAGGTCTATATTTTTATATATGTACTACTATTTTTATATTTATCGATTGGATCTTAGAGTAATAACAAGCAGTACAGAGGACTCGTATTAAACTGAACCAATAAACTTATAATTTGCACTGCTTTATCTTACTAAAAGATGACGTAAGTTAGAGAGAGACGTAATAATAAAGAAACTATCGTCTTCAATGGTGTGAAGCCACTTTTTACTTGTCAAAGTGACCAGCTGGTGACTTACAGTGTTTTTGATATTTGTGATTATTTTAATGATAAAAGAGTAATTGGATGTAACAAACTTAGTTTTAAGGAAACTTAAAAACATTTTGTTTCGATGGCTTGTGTGGCTTACGGCTGTAATCGCCATAGTTCAAAGAAAAGTAAAGTTAATCAAAATGTAACATTTCACCGGTAAGTGTTTTTTGGATTTTTCTGTTAAAATACTTAACATTTTAATGAAATACTCAAATATGTTTAAATTGATTGTTTTAAGACTCTTACGATATCAAAATAGTGTGTAATTGATCTCTAAATTCTTGTCAATTTGAGAAAGTAATTTTGTTTTTTAATCATAGTGATGTGGCATGACGTACCTTCATTATTACTTTGCCGATTCGTTTTTAGAATACATGTTGATAAAATTTCTTAAAATATATGAGTATGTTATAAATCAGAGGTTTAACCATAATCCCCGCGCTAGGCTAACTTATTTTTTTTTTGTGTTATATTTTTGAATAACGAATAATCAAGATTAGACTATGAATGAGTTTCATTTATTTCTGTTATTTATTTATTTATCAAAAAGTACACTAACAACACACATATTAAAACATTTATACACATTTAGAAGACAATATTAATAATTAATCGGATATGTATGTCTTTACAAGTGTACATAACATTCGCTATAATTACATAATCAAAAGTATACATTAAATTATATTAAATCCCTTCTATATAATTAATAAATACAATTTAAATACAATAAAAATGATTCATAATAAGTCAACACCTGTTAGCCAAAATAATTAATTTAAATAATGTTAAAAAATTGTTATAACCTTAAAATCTAATTAGTTAAGATTAAACATAATTAATTTTCACCTAAGGTGAAGTATTGTTTCGTGTAATGGTTTTTCATAATTACTATAAATATTACAAAGAAACGGTATTTTTGATTTATAAACCGTCAAACTTTAGCACATCACTATAATAGTCAATATATAAATATAGTAATTCTATAGCATACTTGGCTTCATTGCGATTTTAAGAAAGGGCAAATTGTGTATTTCTGTCTCTGTCCCTCTCGTAAAGAAGTGTATAAGAAGGACACAATCAAATATATTGTAAATGTTCAATTAAATACAGCTCCTCCATGCTTGTTATTACTCTAAGGATTGGATAGTTATTTTGATCACGTGATCCATTCAACCGCCAAAATAAACGTCAATTTTCCATAGTCTACACGTATTTCGTTAGATCGTTATTTTATTTGTGATTGCTGCATTTAAAAGAGATTACCAAGATATTTAAAAGGTTATTTAATTTAAAGTAAACAAATAATCGCTACGTAAGCGATAATTATGGCTAAAGTTCATATAACCAATGTCGTTGTTCTGGACAATCCCAGTCCTTTTTTTAACCCTTTCCAATTCGAGTTGACCTTTGAATGTATTGAAGAATTAAAAGAAGATTTAGAATGCAAAATGATATATGTCGGATCGGCTGAATCTGAAGAACATGATCAGGTTTTAGACACAATATACGTTGGACCTATTCCAGAAGGAAAGCACATGTTTGTATTTCAAGCACCACCTCCAGACGTGACCCGTATACCTGAAAACGATGCTTTAGGAGTAACTGTGGTTTTATTAGCTTGCTCGTACAGAGGACAAGAATTCGTTCGTGTGGGATATTACATAAATAATGAATATAGTGATAGTGAGCCTGAACTACGTGAAAATCCTCCTCCAAAACCAAAATTTGACAAAGTGGTGAGAAATATACTAGCTTCAGAACCAAGAGTCACTAGGTTTAAAATCAATTGGGCAGAACCTGATGCATCAACACCTGCTGACTCAGGAGATTGTAATTTGGAATCCTCACATGCCCCGAGTAATGATTCATATGGTGCATCATTTAATGCAGATAGTCAGATAAGTGGTATAGAATTTCAAGGCAGTTTGAGTGGATACGGAGATAATTCAAATTCAATAGCTCCTATGGAATGCTGAGGTTTGTTGTGTTTTTATATAGATAACTCGGACTCATAGTTATTTCTATAATAAAATAAATAATAATGATATTTAATGAGTTATCTTAAAGTTTGTATGCTGAATTCATTGTACGAAAAGTAAGACAAATTATGCTTACAAATTTTCCATGTTATAATTATATTTAAAAATATATCCAATGAAAAAGGATAGTTTATCTAACAACCTGTACTTTGATATACTCTAAACTCGCCAGCATATTTAGTGGAACACAAAAAAGGTCCATTATTAAAAAAAATATGGTTTTATTTTAAAATCTACTTACTACACTTCTTTTGTTATTTAAAGTTTCATTTGTTTTACTTAAAATGAGATCACATTAAGAACAGATTTTGAGAGTAAAGGCTATTTGTGAAAAACGGTACATTTTTGAACTTTTCATGTAACCGGGAAAAGTGAAAATTAATATTAAAATAACAATTAATTAAATTAGAAAAATGGTGGTTAATATCGCGTATTTCCTCCACGTGCTCTTATTAAAGTTTCTACCCGTCTAGGCATACTGAGAATGATGTTATCGATGGTCTCCTGGGATAGTCTCTGCCATTCCTCAACTACGGCGATTCGCAGTTCACCCACGTTGGCAGGAGCTGGAATTCTGGACTTAACTTTTCTTTTCAGCAAGTCCCAAACGTGCTCTATTGGGTTCATATTTGGTGATCTTGCCGGCCACTCCATAACAGTGATATTCATATTGTTAAGATAAGCTTGAGTTACCCGAGCAGTAGCAGTCAGACTTCCTCTGTCAATCACTACCAAGTCTGTGCGAGCTCCCAAACAAATGCTCGCCCAAACCATTATTGATCCACCACCGTATGCAACTGTAGTTTCAAAGTTTGTCTGTATGTATCGTTCTCCTTTCGTCTGTATATTCTTTGCCTGCCGTCAATTTGATTTAAGAGAATTCTGCACTCATCACTAAACAATACCTTACTCCATTGGTCCGCGTTCCAAAGTCGATGTTCCTGAGCAAAAGTTAACCTGTTTCTACGATGATTTACCTCGAGCCTTGGAGCCTTGGCGGGCACAAATGAACCCAAACCAGCTTCTTCGAACCTTCTTCGTACCGTACGCTCACTTACGGTTACACCCCGCACTGCTTCTAACTCATGTCAAGCTGGGACGGCTGTCAAACGGGGGTTCCTACGTACACGAAGCTGAATGAAACGATCATCCTTACTCGAAGTGCGTCTTTTTCTGCCTAGTCCTGCTCTTCTCACATGATGGATCGTTGAAACTGGTCGACGAAGATCTCTGGATATCACTCTGTAGGTTTGACTATTTCTTCGCATTTCGAGTGCTCTGGCAATCTCCGTTGGGGCTAAGTGAGGCATAATTCAGTCCTCAACTCCAAAAAGATACGCGATTAAAAAAAAACTAACAAAAAACAGTATTTCAATGAAATTTTAAATCAAACTCAGAAGGAAGAAATACTGGAAGTTCGCTCCAGATAAGGTGATTTTATTCAAATATAAAATTAAAACAATTGCATAAAATGTGATGTTCAGTTGTTTTCTTAATTTGAAAATATTTCTTTTTAAATTAAATGATGTATAAACCAGCCAGCCTTATATGATACTGATATCAAACCTTTATTTTATGTTCCGCTAAATATGCCGGTGTGTTTATTTAGATAAATAGTGTATCAATAGTTAAAGGATAATTCTGTTCTATAATATTATAATTGTAAAAGTTTGTGAGGATGGATGGATGTTTGTTTCTTTTTCACGCCAGAACGGTTGAATGGATCTGGATGAGATTTGGCACAGAAATGTATTATAGCCTGGAATAGCACATAGGTTACTTTTTATCCTGGAAAAATATATGGTTTCTGTGGGATAGATTTGTTTTAGTCTAGGGAAGAACCCGAAGCGTGGGTGAGTTGCTAGTTATTTATAATGCAAGACTTATTTTTAAAAACATTTTTAGAAATGCTTAAAGTGATAATAATGTTGTGTGATGTTAAGATTCTAAACCATTTCACAAGAACATCAAAGTAATTTGTTTTTGTTTATAGTTTTGGTAATACATATTTTTAAATTTAAATCATGTTTGAATGATTTTTTGGTTTCTTATTTTATAATGTTAAACTAGTGGCTCACCCTCGCTTTTCGTGGTATGATAGATTATATATTATATTATTGCTCCGTTCCTTTAAGAAATAACATGATAATATATCTATACTAATATTATAAAAAGAGTTTGTTTGGTTGAATGCGCTAATCTGAGGAACTACTAATCTAATTTGAAAAATTCTTTTTGCCAGATTCTTTTTGAAAAATTCTTTTTATTAGATAGCCAGTTAACTGAGGATTTTTTATTTTTATTTTAACTGAGGAAGGCTATAGGCTATATATTTTCCCGGAAAAATGTACGGTTCCCGTGGGATAGATTTGTTTATGTGTAGGGACGAACCCGAAGCGAAGCGCGAGTGAATCGCTATAGACTATAACCTTCCTCAATAAACGAGCTATCAAATGCAAAAAGAATTTCTCAAATCGGATTAGCAGTTTCTGAGATTAGTGCATTCAAACAAACAAACTTTGCCTCATAATATTAGTATAGATATATAATATTAGTATAGATATATGCCAAGTGTAATATTTTACTGAGGTTAAAACTATTTCTCTTACAGATTGGAGAAAGCATGTAGTCTTCAGAGACAGAGTTGCTTTGGTGGAGATATGAACTGTTGTGATTCGACTGAAATATGTTATAATGTTGAGCCAAAACAAAAATGGATATTTCTATGTTGTTTATGGATATATTGTATGAAAACTGTACATTTAAGGCCTTTTATGGTGTATGTTAATATGGGAACATAGCCTCCTCTCCCCCTCCCTCTTCGGTGATTACTCGTAGGCTAGTATACGTCAATACGCCTCCTTCCCTCTAGTTTTCACATAGTAATTCATAAATATGGTTTTAAACCATTTTTTGCTAACAGAAAGTTAAAAAAAAACTGAACTTGGCACATTTTATTCATGCCGCGTGACGCCAAGAGTGAGTTTTATAGCCCGAAAAAGCGCGTGATTCGAGGATATCAACTACGTGACGAAGACAATAAGACCCTCCCCTCTCCCTTCCCTCCCCTGAACAAATCACCTAGTATGGGTACATTCCCTAATTCCTTTTTTGTTACATGGCTATGTATATTTCTTTCGCAGGCTTAGATTTTTCTTTGCTTTACCAAAATGAACCCTCTGTAATAAATATTTACACTTAAGTAGGTGAGTGGAGATGTAAAGAATCTATGATGAGTTTAAAACTGTGTTACTTTCATTTTGTGTAAATGTCTTAATGGTCTCTATGCATTGCATGTGTAGTGGCTCTGATTGTTTTCCTGAAAGATTCTGAAAAAAGTGCCATAATATGGTATTTGGACGGCAAAGACCAAAAAAAAATGTCAAGGTAACAAAGGTGACATTCAATTATTGCGTAATCAGAAGTTTAGTAATTATTATCCCCTCCCTCCCCCTTGTCATCTATTAAATTTTGCAAAAAATCCTAAATATTTAATTAATAAATATTGCTGACGTAATCACCATCCAAAACTCAGACAAACCCGCTCCTCATAACACCACCCCCCACCTCCCCTCATAATATAGACATGTTGTAATTATTGTATATTTAATTTTATTAAAATTATACTTTTATCCATAGACAATGTATAGAATGTACCATTTGGCAGCGAACATGTCTAAAGATACATGTGTTACAAACTAACAAACTAATACATTTGACTTATATGTATAGACCACAAACCACAGACTAAAAAAATTAAGATGGATGGAGTCTCTAAAGACAATAGTTGAAGCGTTATTATACTTTTTAATTTCCACCTCTCCTGTATTCAGTATTGAAAAATATTATTGAATTGATATTTTCTTTTTGACATTGAAAGTTCTTTTTTGGTCTCATCTTTTGTTCTTCTCAAATCAAGACATTGGAGAATTTTAATAACCTTATTTCACCGACCAATCTTCATGTCTTCCCCATTCTATGTGACATTGGAGAAGTAATCTGTGCTCAAATCACATGCTTTGAAGCCATTAATTGAATTGACATTGAAGAAGTAAACTGTGTTCATTGAATTGAATTGTTATAGGTCTTTCGGTCTTATTCTCTTAGTCTAATAGTACGGAAGTTACCGTAGACAGATAATTCTATAGACACCTGCAAAGCGTGTCGTAGAAAGAGAAAAAATAATCACCTTTTAAGAGGCCGTATACGAAATCAAAACAAGCGAAATTAGTTATTTCGCGCACACACACACACGCACTAAGCGTTCTGTCGCGTGTGTGCGTAAGTCCGAAGTCGCCGTTTGGCGATTAAACCGTTTTGATCCTTTAATATTTTTTATGAGTATATTACATTCACTCTCATGGATTTGTCAATTGAAATAAAATACCTGGTAATATAAAATTAAGCCTTTATTTATCGCTAGTTATTATACATTCTTTATTGCACAAATAAAAAAGTAGTCATACAAAAAAATACATTGAAAGTGACGTGAAAGAAGGTGGACTTATCTCTCGCTATAAGAGATCTCTTCCAGCCAACCCATGTATGTGGGAAATAGTGTTAAGTAGCGGGACAGAAAGAGAAAGTGTCGAGAAAAATTGTAAAGTATATAAGTGTAAAAACATAAATAAAACAATAAATGTATATATTGCTATTAAATATGCGGATGCTAAAATTTGCGGATGTAAAAATGTCTGCTAATAAATACATATAATAAAATTGTAACTAAGTCGAATCTTTAAGTTAAATACTTTTTGGAAAATCTTATTGAAAAATTGAACTAAAACAAAGACCTATTTTGCTTGTGCCACAACTCTTTATCCGCTTATCGAATCG
Organism: Fabriciana adippe; assembly: GCA_905404265.1. Classification (NCBI taxonomy): domain Eukaryota; kingdom Metazoa; phylum Arthropoda; class Insecta; order Lepidoptera; family Nymphalidae; genus Fabriciana; species Fabriciana adippe. The sequence goes on from FR990003.1 coordinate 6,696,085, forward strand.
CAGTGAAATGAATCATTCTAAAAATTTGCGGATGTAAAAATGTCTGCTAATAAATACATATAATAAAATTCTAACTAAGTCGAATCTGTAAGTTAAATACTTTTTGGAAAATCTTATTGAAAAATTGAACTAAAACAAAGACCTATTTTGCTTGTGCCACAACTCTTTATCCGCTTATCGAGTCGCAGTGAAATGAATCATTCTAAAAATTTGCGGATGTAAAAATGTCTGCTAATAAATACATATAATAAAATTCTAACTAAGTCGAATCTGTAAGTTAAATACTTTTTGGAAAATCTTATTGAAAAATTGAACTAAAACAAAGACCTATTTTGCTTGTGCCACAACTCTTTATCCGCTTATCGAGTCGCAGTGAAATGAATCATTCTAAAAATTTGCGGATATAAAAATGTCTGCTAATAAATACATATAATAAAACTCTAACTAAGTCGAATCTGTAAGTTAAATACTTTTTGGAAAATCTTATTGAAAAATTGAACTAAAACAAAGACCTATTTTGCTTGTGCCACAACTCTTTATCCGCTTATCGAGTCGCAGTGAAATGAATCATTCTAAAAATTTGCGGATGTAAAAATGTCTGCTAATAAATACATATAATAAAATTCTAACTAAGTCGAATCTGTAAGTTAAATACTTTTTGGAAAATCTTATTGAAAAATTGAACTAAAACAAAGACCTATTTTGCTTGTGCCACAACTCTTTATCCGCTTATCGAGTCGCAGTGAAATGAATCATTCTAAAAATTTGCGGATGTAAAAATGTCTGCTAATAAATACATATAATAAAACTCTAACTAAGTCGAATCTGTAAGTTAAATACTTTTTGGAAAATCTTATTGAAAAATTGAACTAAAACAAAGACCTATTTTGCTTGTGCCACAACTCTTTATCCGCTTATCGAGTCGCAGTGAAATGAATCATTCTAAAAATTTGCGGATGTAAAAATGTCTGCTAATAAATACATATAATAAAATTCTAACTAAGTCGAATCTGTACGTTAAATACTTTATGGAAAATCTTATTGAAAAATTGAATTAGCTTTTATTTCTAATCATGATAAAAATGTCAGCATAACAAATATTGAGATAAATATTATTTTTCCACAAAAAACGATTCCAGAAGAACATACACATGCAATTCTTTTATTCAAAAAGTTTCTTTCGCATGTCGTGGACAATTAACCGTATAATTTACTTTCTTTGTACTTTGCTAGTTTTTCCTTTTAACTTTTTAACCTCTGAAAAAACATATTTTTTAATAGATTAAAGTAAGTAAACTTTATCCATAAAATATCTTTACTTGGTTTATTTTTTAACGTTCCCTCGTAATTACTAAACGACAACCGATTTTGATGATTCATATATAATTACTTACAAAAGTATCAAAAATTCACGTCGCGCTACACACGTCGCTACACTTCGATACGTTGCGTGACGTCAGTAATTGCGTGAGCGCAGAACGATACATCCACCCTCTAAAAACGCTCAGCGCGGACTGCTGTCTCGTGGCTTGCGTCGAGTAATATATATTGCGAGTTTCAGTCGTTTTAAAAGTTTTTTTTTGGAAAGTATAGTTTTTAACATTTTAATTTTTTTTTATGAAATGAATAGTCCTTGAACTGAAGTTTCTTTCTGTAATTTTCTTTTTATGAACGAGAGTTCTATGTAGCCTAGTGTACCAGAAATACTTTGCGCATTTTGTTTAAAATTTGTCTGAGTTTAGTATTTATTTACTCAACTATTTTATATAAAAGTAGTAAAAACTGATTCATACATTGTATAAAACACTTTTACAACAATACACTGTATTTTTTTCATATTATTTAGAGGTCAACACAAGCCGTAAGTGATGGTATCCTAAACCTCTTACACAAAAAATTCACCTTTCAGTCGCGGTTTTGATGTCAATAATTCAAAACTAAGTACTAAAAATAAAAAAGGGGGCCATTCATTAGATTATAATTAAAATGACTTTTCATATTATGTATATAAACTTATAGAAAAAATATTTTATAACTGTGAAATAACGTTCGTAAAATAGCGTAAATCAGCGAATTCGGCAAAATTTCATATACGGCCTCTTAACACTACAACGCACCATGTTTTTTTTTAATTTATTTAACTTTAAAGCACTTAAAACTGTGTTTGTTTAGAAAAGTAGTGAAACAAAAAATCTCATAGTTCTGTTTCATTCCTTCACACTACATCGGCATAAGTTGCTCTTTTTCTTGTGTGAATGCGACAAAAGATGAATTTGTCTATAGCAGTCTCTGTCTACGGAGGTAACATAGCATTTGACATAATCATTTTATACAAACTTAAATAAAATCTAAACCTAAGCTTCTCAATCCATGCTAAAGGCAATTATATGTATTTTTTTTTAGAAATTTTCCATAACATATTCATGAAATCGTCTTTCATTTCATTTATTTCATGAAATATGTTAAAAAATTGATCTTTAAAAAATAAACTTTTGAATATGGCGACATGTACATCAGTCTTTGAAAGTCTTTTTTTTTATTTTAAAGCCTTTTAAAGTTTGATGTATGGCTTAATGTCATTGATGTACAAAAATTCAAGATACATAATAAGTCTCAAAAGTGTCCTCAAAAAGAAGTGCAATATTCAAAATTGTGCGCTTTTTTGAAAGCTTTTTTGTTCATAGCTTTTCGGATGACAAAATTAAAACGTATGTTGTTTCGTTTAAAAAAGCACTTTATGCGGTGTGCGTAAGTTCGAATTTGTGTTTAGACAATTAGAACTTTCGAGTTTTGAATGATATTCTTTGGTGTGACTTAACGTAACATGTCGACGCCACTTTTTGAAGAGATATTTGTTAGGAAATGTGTATCTATGTTTTTATATATCAATGGATAGCATTCACAATTTATAATAATTTATATGTATATATATATATATATATATATATATATATATATATTTAATTTCCTCGCCATTTATCCCGTGGGATTCGAACTACCAACATTATGATGACAGATAACAATTTAATTTAAAAAAAATAAGTATTAAACATCCATCATAATTTTTTTTTTTGCTTTTCTGACTTCCATTTTATTGATTCATTCAAAATCCACATATATTTTTTTATTTATAAAGACGTAACACAAATTGTAGATAGCATATTTTTTACGAAAACCAAGTAAATCCTAAATATAGATTAAATATTAATTATGAATGTATGTAGTTTTATTTTTCTTACAATCTTTCTCAGATTTACGCGAATATTTGACATTTTAAATTGCCCACTCATCCTGTATTAGTTGTCGCGGGTTCGAATCACGCTGGGGGCATTCATTTGTGTGATGAGCACGAATGTATGTACTCCAGTCGTGGGTGCTTATATTTATAATATGTATGTATTTAAAGTTATATATGTGTAGTGTATCAACTATCTGGTATCCATAACACAGCCCTCGTAGCTTACCATGGAACTAGATGGTGCTGTGTGTTAATGTACCATAATATTTATTTATTATTAATAGCATAAAAAATGTACGTACTAATTAAAGTAAAACCTTTCTAAAATGTCATTATACAAGGGTCTATTTATGTTATTCGAAAGGCTTCAAAAGGCTAAAGGTTATTTCTTAGGGTCGTTAAATGTTACAACCGATAATTATAAATGTTTTTAATTGAACGTCTGTTGAAATAAACTTATTCTATGCGACCTCTATTGGCGGCCATTGAAACCCAGCGGCTGTTTTTAGAGCTAACGATAGCAGTTCACAAATATAAATAATGGATGCACATTTGTAATACCACAGTCTATAAAACAATACAGTCATCCAACGAAGCCGTCTAGACAGGGCAATCGTGCGGGGTGTGAGAGGTGAGACGCGGGTAGGCGAGCCCGAGCTGCATACATTTCTGCCGCCCGAATTAGTAAGCAGCTCGGGACACGACTTTAAGGGCTATCGCGCGTTTATTTTAATTTGTAAGCAATTAAAATGGTTCATACTACCTGTGCTATATTATATATTTTTTGCTAAAATTATTTATTAGGATGAGGATTTTTTACATAATTAAGTTTAATAACAGAAATTTCAAATTCAGTAAATCTAGAAACCGAAAACATTTGTCCGTTGCCCATTTATGATAGGTGATTTGGAAATCTATTAATTACATTATATCATATAAAACTAACTTTGCTAAAAAATTGAAAATAATGATAAATTTATATATAACTAAATTCAATTTGACTTATGTTATTATTGTATATATTATTGTATATATATATATATATATATATATATATATATATATATATATATATATATATATATATATTTATATAGTATGTTGTAATTTGCTAGGTTTAATTTATTTTTATTATAACTTAATTTATTTCATTCTAATTATCTAGTTATTCATTAAATTAATTATAATGTCACATAGAAATATCCATTTAATCAAATCAAATAATTGTTAAACCAATTGTATATTATATTTTTTATTAAAGAAATAAAAGGCATATTATTATTATTATATGAAATTTTGTAAAACTCTATTTTAATTTGCCTCCGCGAAATACCTTTTTGTATTCTTTGCTATGAAGAACTTCGATAAATAATAATAATATTATATTTTAATTAAATTACAAAAAAAAAACTGTAACAACCCTGCGTAATGCGAAGTACGCTACGCGGTGTCGGCTTTTCTTCAAACATCAAAGGCGATAGCCCACTGTTATTTTTTTGTACACTGTGGTAATACTGTGTCAAGCCACACAACTGCCATTTTGAGAAAATTGAGTATAAAGTTTTTATACCTCAATATATTGAATTTGATAGAACTTAAACGATTTTTATTGATATAAATATATATTTCGAATATGTATACGTTTAGTTATCTTTTTTGATAGCGCTATGTGCTTGCAAATGTAAATCAAGGAACTTGAATTATCTTTGTAAAATTATTAAAAGAACATTTTGGTTTAACATTTTAAAAACGTATGAGTTTTTATAAAAACACGGGTTATTTGATTTAAAACGTTATTGCAAATCGTTCTTAGATCAATATGAGAATGTGTGAAATAAATTAATATTCATATTTTTGTGGGTTAACATGTTAATGCATATTTGCATCCAATTAGGGATGCCTCGATATGCCTTTTTACCGATACGATAGCGATACCGATGCTCTTATAAAAATATCGGCGATACCGATACGCTTATTGAATTTAAAAATGAAGTTAAAATAAATAAAACACAAGTCAGGTTATTTCTTTAATTAATATAAAAAGAAAAAATAACACGACAAACTAATCCCCGTATCCCTAATATACTGTTTTTTTTTCTTCTTTCCTTTTGTCTGTATTATTGTTTTTTTTTTTGTATTTTTTTTTCTTATATACAGGGTGGAACAAATCGATGGGACATGGAAGAAAAGTACCTTAATGAAGTTATCAAGATTTACTCAAAGGAAACATTTCTTTATTTTTAAAAGTAATAATAACTGCATTTAATTTTTTTTAAAAAAAGCTTACCTGACCCGGGAATCGAACATAATAAAAATGCAAAAAAGGACACCGTCACTATTTTATCGAATTAATCGATAGGGTCTATGGTAAGGATAAAATCTCTCGAACAAACATTGCGTCTTAGAATTAAAGAAAACGATAAAATCTTACAAATTATACATATCGATTATCGACTCTAACATCGTGGAACAAAAGCATAAGACAAGGAAGAAAAGTGTTTTAAACACTGAAAATATCAAGTTTCACTCCAAAGAAACATTATTTTATTTTTAAGAATATGATAAACTGGACTTAACTTTTTTTAAAAGAGGACCTGAACCGGTAATCGAACCAGCGAAAAATGCAAAAAGGTACACCGTCACTGTTTTATCGAATTAGTAGATAGACAGGATGAAATGTTTTAAACGAAAACTACTTACGTTTTAACGTTTAGTATAGATTTCTCAGAGATGAGATATTTTCCCGCAGTAAAAAGTATCCTATATCCCTTTCCACCCGAGAATATACAATCGTGAGTTTTGACTTTGAAAAATTCTACACTGTATCCAAAACTATTTTTGCGAACGCAACCGGCGTCGATCTATCTTGAGTCTCTCTAACAACACACCAAAATATACTTTACTGGCATACAAACAAGTCAGGACTCGTCAGTAGCCGAAAGGACATGGTAAGGCTGGCTCCGTTTATTGACAACAGCGCCCGCTCAAGTAAGTACCTTCTATTTAAATAAATTAATAAGATTTTTAAATACCTTTTCCTGTATATTGCTTGTTTATTAGTTGCTGAAGAAGTTAATATGTGTTTTTTGTACGTTACGTTAATAGTTTGTCGAGAATATCGTTCGAAATTTAAACTCGCACGATCGTAGCATTACGGTTGTAGTACGTGACTTTGTTATTAACTATTGTTGTGCGTTTTTTTGTTGTTTTGGTGTTTTTTGGCTTCGAAATTTATTTATTTTATTATTATTAGGAAGTCCGCTCACAGAAGAAACCATATGTGACTTTTAAAAAATGGCAATATCTCCAAAATTGAACATTTCACAGACGATGAGGTAGATTTCGATCCAGATGTCCTTTTTCGGCAGACAGGTGATGAAAACGTAACTGAAGAGGAGCAGGTTGACGAAATAATCGATGAAAGACTGTCTAAGGTATCTACCTCAGCTTTTCCATTGATATTGCCACCATTACCTCTTCCGTCAACACCAAGGGTGGGCAAAAGAAGTTCACGTCAAGAGTCTTCCCGTTTAACTTCTGTCCCGAGTGATAGATCGAGATCCCCTGCAAGCAATCGTGGAAGAGGATTCATTTGTGAAAGAAGACCACATTTACCCACAATTACAAAGATGCGAATATGGAAGCAGACTACTTTCACAGAGAGGGCCCATGTCTATCCTGCCTTGCCAACAAAGCCGGTAAGGCGTCCAATAGACTATTTTAATGACTATTTTGATACTGAGTTTTTAGAAAAGTTCTCTCATTGTACCAACTTATATTACCTTTGCACTACGGGCCATAAACTCAAATCTATGGGCACTGAAATTGCTAAAGTACTTGCAATACCTACATATCATCATGGGCTGCATTCTTTATCCGCGAATACCAATATATTGGAGAGCTGGTACTATATTAGGCCTGATTTGTAATCTGATGACAAGGGATAGGTTTATTACTTTTCACAATGCGTTTCATCTGTCAATTCCGACTCCAGCTGCAGACGAAACGAATAATCTGCTATGGAAAACGCAACCCATGATTAACAAGGTAAAAGAAACTTGTAATAAGCTTAAAAGAGTTCCGAGCTTTTATTCTATTGACCAACAGATGATGCTTTTCACAGGACGCTGTTACGCTAAGTTGTCAATAATAAATCTCGGCCTATAGGTCTAAAAACTTTTGTTCTAACCACATCAGAGGGATTAATGTTAGATTTTGAGATTTATAAAGATGCCAAGTCGACTTTCGGCGAATTAAATGTCAGTCTGGACCGTCTGTGATCACAGTTGATAAAAAGTATTCTACTTCACAGCTGTGTTTACAACGACCGGTAGTTTACTACCGTTTCGTTGACTGAGGAAATGGAAAAGATTAGAAGAATGTGGTAGTCGTTCCAAAATAAGGTGTGAAAAATGTGACGTTTATTTGTGTCTATCTCGAGACCAAAATTATTTTAAGGGTTATTACGTCACAAATAAGTAAATTATTTTTCTATAAAAATTTTATAAGGCTAATTATTGATTAAACACAGTTCCTGTAAAACTTACCAAAACTGTTATTGTTTATCTCTTTAAAGCTAATATTCAAAATAATTCAACTTGGTTTAACTCGGTACTTTGTGATAAAGACTGTTTAAAAATTATAAAGAAATGTTGTTTTTCTATGTTCTTATAATATAATTAAAAATATGTTTTTAAAACATAGTTTTATTTCCAGTATTCTGTATACTAAAGTCCGATGAATGATACACACTCACAATGGTGCGACTTACAATTATTTCCTGAAACTCACGATCGCGAGGATCTGATTGCTGGAGACCAGCACCAGCAGGATTTTTTTCAGCATTTTTCTCATATGTTTTGGACACAAAAGAAACCACGTAACCACGTTTTAATATCATTTAAAAGAATTTTATCTCTCGGGTGTAAAGGGATATGTTGACCCGGATAATCAGCTATCATCATACCTAATCTAATCAAAATCCCTCCAGTGATTCTTCAGTGATGCGGTAACAGACAGACAGACAAAAATTCTAAAAACTATAGATTCGGACTCTGTATCGATAATAATGACTTTCAATAAGATTTTCCAAAAAATATTTAATGTACAGATTCGACTCAGATTTTATTATACGTACAGAAGTCGATATTTTTGTATCAAATCCTTAATAATTTAATAAAAATGAGGAAATAAGGCAATAAAAAAATAAAAATACTTTCAATAACGTATATTTAAAAGTAAATCACAAAGTTCGAGATATGCCTTACGATGTAAACATTGTAAAAATACAAACTTATATTTAAATACATTATATCTTTAGAGATCCTTTTTTTAATTTTATTGGAATGAAAATCTAAATTGGTGCCAAAATAAGGGTCTTCTATAACACTCTTGTAACTTTCTCGATGGTGTAGTAGTTAACATGTATGGAACATCCGTAGGTTCTGGGTTCGAGTCCCGGGTCGAGTCAAGTTTAGTTATTGAGTCTTTCTGTTTAGTAAGCCTCAGTAACAGCCCGGAGTTGGGAAGTTGGCGGTGTTTCACCCCCGTGCCGAGGCAGAGCAGGTAAAGCCGTCGGTCCTGCGCCTTAACTCTATATATTTCATCGATAAAATATTCCCAATAATATTTCTTTCAAAATAACATTATTAATAAACAAAAAAATTGCGTAACAAAAGTGTCCTCAAAAAGAAGCGCACTATTCAAAATTATGCGCTTTTCCAAATTTCTCTAGCTTTTCGGATGACAAAATTAAAACGCACGTTGTTTCGTTTAAGAAAGTACTTTATGCGGTGTGCGTAAGTTCGAGTTTGTGTTTAGACAATTAGAACTTCCGAGTTTTGAATGTTATTCTTTGGTTTGACTTAACGTCACATGTCGACGTCACTTTTTGTAGAGATATATTTGTTAGGAAATGTGTATCTATGTTGTATATATCAATGGATAGCATTCACAATATATATATATATATATATATATATATATATATATATATATATATGCCATTGATCCCGTGGGATTCGAACTACCAACCTCATAATGACCGATAACAATTTAATTTATAAAATCAATACCATAAGAACATCTATAGAAGACCCTTTCACATTACAAAAGAAAACATTGTGTATAATTTATATCTAATAAGTATATATCGAGTGTCGTAACAAAGAAAAGGACTAAAGTTCGATTCTCGTGCGAAGCATAAGATTGTATTTGTATTATTATACCATACATTGTTATTATATTATGAGCAAAATTAATAACCTCTTTGAGACACCTAAACCCTTAGTCTCTCCCGTGACCATGATTGCTGTAAAGCATTCGAAACGTCGGGAACCAAAAATCAAAATAAATCCGCGAAAAAATCCGAAAAGATAGTTTTATTTAAAATGTCAAATATTCGAGTAAATCTCAGAAAGTATTATGTGAACCTCTTTTTAGTTATATAACTATTATAAATCGAAAAATTGGTATATGTATGTTTGTTACTCATTAGCGCTGAAGCCTCGGGAACAAAAAAAGAAACAAAATAAAACCCCCCCAAAAAGATAGTTTTATTGAGATTGTCAAATATTCGCCTAAATTAAAAAAAAACCATCAATGCTTTAAATTTTCGTGTCTTCTATCAACGATAACGAAATTATTCAATAAAATCTCATCTCAGTTATTAATTTTGGCGAAAGAAATAAAATGTTTCACTGAACATCAATATCAAATGTATGACCCATACAAATATTTATGTCAACCGAGAATCGAACTTGCGATTCATAAAACAACACCGATATAATATAACAATAATGTACTAGTGCTTTAGTAAATAATCATCACATAATATATTGCATTATAAAAAAGTTAAATTCAATTTGTTTTTTTTTAAATATGGCCGAAACCCAAAAAAATAGACACATAATACCGGTCTTAAACAATTCGAATACTTTTATAGTATCATCGATTAAAAAACTACTAGATACACAATCCCATGCAAAAGTTCTCTTAAAACTGTCACCGATTGCGTTTAAGTAATTGTTCTAGTTGAAATAAATATACGACAATGTAAATTGAACCTTAAATGAGATGCTTAAAGTTGTTTTCACAAAAAAATTCGAAGAGCGCTCATTCGGTGAGGACATTTTTTGTCGCTGATTGTGTATCTAGTATTTTTTAGATCGAGGTTTTTTATTATTTCAACAAAATAATATCGCAGTATAAAAATCCATACAATACGCGTTCGCCTTTGAATTTGACAGAAAAGAATTTTTCATATAAAAGGTTAAAAGAGTGCTCAAATGTCCAATTGAGCGCTCATTCGGAAAGGACATTTTTTATCGCTGATTGTGTATCTAGTACTTTTTTTTAGACTGCCATACAAAAGTATGCATACCAGTCGGGAACACGTCCCCTATCCCCCGCCCCTCCCCCCTCCCCCCGCACTATACCCTACCTAGACAATGGTATGGATTAGTATACTTGATAATATCTTTTGGATTAAAAAAAAACATGTATATATATATATATATATATATATATGTATATATATATATATATATATATATGTGTATATATATATATATATATATATATATATATGTATATATATATATATATGTATATATATATATATAGACACACATATGGTAATAATATAAACGCTGTCTGTTCTAAACAACACTAACCTTTTGTTGAGGTACGAAATAAACAAGACCGTACAAAGGCAAAACTGAATAAGTCAAAATTGTATAAGATTTTCCTTTAAACTTCCAGTTTACTTTTAAAATCGACAAAAATAATAGAACTATAAATGATACATTTAGTATAAAGCTGTTATTTTGTCATTACAAACAGACGCTTCAATTTTATTTATCTGCACATATATATAGATAATAATAAAATAACAGATTGTTATATATGTATGTTTTTTTATTTTTTTTTGTATCTGTTTTAGTCCCAAATAAAATATTTCTATTTCTTTCCAAAATTATAATAATAAAGTTTTGTTATATTAAAACTTCCACAGATAAAAAATATGAATTGGGACTTAGCGAGTTTTACCTTTGTAACGACATATAAAATTAAAAAAAAATAATGTTAATGACAATTAAAAAAAATTGCAATTATTAGCAGCAAGTCTGTTAGGAATAAATTATTTATATTTTTTTTGTGCTATTTATTTTATATTAAATAATTATTAATGTGACTTCTTATGTACTTTTGGTGTTGAATAAAATTATTTTATTCTAAATTCACTTTTTATTCTTTAAAATGTTTTAACCCAATTTTTATTGAAATTATTATTATTTTCAGTGAGAGAGCTTACCAATTTCTAAAATTGTATCATAATATATTAGTACAGGTATAAAAAAAATATTTAAAACAGTTGTTTTTCATTATTCACTTTAAAAAATCGATATGTATTCTTTTTTTATTCAAATCGATATAATTTGCAATACCCTAATTTCAATATGGGAAAATATTTTATTTCCCACAAATTTATAAAAAAAATTACTTCGATTATTAAAAATCGATTGTAAAATCGATTTACATTACAATTTTAAAAATATGAAAAATATATTATTATTTATTAATTTGACACAATTCAATAATTTAAAAATTTCAATTAAATTAATATTAATTAATCAAAAATTTGGTCAGTCACTGAAAAGTGAAAATTTTCAAAATTCATACATAGAAAGACACAAAGTGAAAATTTCACTTGAAAAATTTTCTTGGAAAAACGTCAAAAATTTTGGTCAGTCAGGAGAAATTTTCATACAAAATCTTGTAAAATCTTACTGTATAATAGACATTTAGCTTATCTAATGCCCAATAGGGGTTTGCTTGCCTTTATAGCTGCTCTTATTTTCTTCACTAAAGCTGCGGGTTGTATCAAAATCGACACCTCCGTGCCGTTACACGCTAACCTATTCATTTCTTCTTCACATCCCTGAAAATAAAAAAAAAACGTGTGTGTGTACGTTATGTACGCACGTAAGAAGTTATACTTCTTCGGCGTAACAGAACAAAAATAGCTAAAGATTTCATCCCGGATGTCACAACTCTCTGTTTGTAAAAGGATCGCAGCTAACTTCATCATGTCGCTTTTTGGCTGTCGGTGTGCGCGCGCATTGTAAAAATTTTACTCTCATATTTTTTTCCAAACGTTCCAAAAGTTGTATAGTTTCAATAAAAAAAATATTAAATAACTGTATTCGAAAATCTTTCAAATTTACATTTCATAATTCTTACAAGAGTTTTTAATACAGAATCGTTGACTTTTAAATGTCAGTTCTTTATGTTTTTGATGATCTATAGACGTATGTATTAATAAATAAATATGTTGGTACATTAACACACAGCACCATCTAGTTCCATGGTAAGCTACGAGGCTTGTGTTATGGATACCAGATAGTTGATACACTACACATATATAACTTTAAATACATACATATTATAAATATAAACACTCACGATCGGAGTACAAGCATTCGTGCTTATGACACAAATGAATGCCCTCAACAGGATTCGAACCCGCGACCGCTGGCACAGCAAGGGTCACTATAAACTGAGCCAAACGTGTCGTTAAAATGTATATAAATCTTAGAAATATAGCTTTGTTTTTGAAATAAACAAAAAACCCCTCTATAATAAAGTACAACAAGTATTGTCGGTTTGAACAAATCTGTACTAATAAAATAAAGAGACAGAGTTTGTTTGTTTGTTTGAACGCGCTAATCTCAGGAACTACTAATCCCATTTGAAAGTTCTTTTTGTATTAGATACCTCGTTTATTGAGGAAGGCTATAGGCTATATATCATCATGCCACTACCCAAGGGAGCGGAGCAGTAACCGTAAATGTCAACAAATCGGACAGACTTCCATAAATTATTGTAAAACCGATGTTTATAATCAAACAAATTTAACGCGGGTCAAACCGTTGGGCAGAGCTAGTAAGCACTAAGGCGACATTCTGTCAATCCCGGAATAAATCCCCACCTTCCCAATCCCGAGGGGTCGGTTGTTGATCTCGGTGAGGGTCCACTTGCCGCGCGCGGGGAGCCCCGCGCGGGACGCCGGCGACTGCGCCGATATTGATGTGATTGTACATTCGTTATCTAACTTTATACCTGGAAAATATGTTAAAATTAATTACAAACATCTGTATTCAGCCCTTTTTAACGTCCCACTGCTGGGCGTTGGCCTCCCTTCAGTACGAGGGGATCAGACCGTAGTCCACCACGCTGGCCAAGTGCGGGCGGACTGAGCATGTCTGCAGACAACTTGCTAGGTTTTCTCAGACATGCAGGTTTCCTCACAATGTTTTCCTTCACCGTAAGGCAAGTGGTAATCATGTTAGAAATGATTCGCACATGAAAATATCAGAGGTGCGAGACCCGGGATTTGAACCCGCTTCATTCGGTTTCCCAAGTGAGCGCGTTACCACTGGGCTACCACTGCCTTTACAAACACCTACACTATATTATTAAGAGATGTTTGTAACGAATGAACTCAAAAATTACTGGACCGATTTAGATGAAATTTGGTATGGAAATAGTTTAAGACCCTGGAAAGGACATGGGATATTTTTTATTCCGGAAATCATCCCTTAAGGGGGTGAAAATGGGGATGAAAGTTCGTATGAGGAATCAACCTAGTTGAATCGCTAGTTTTAAATATTTTGGTTATTTAGGCATTGCTTTGATTCATGATTTTACGTCAATGGGAAGTACCCTATATGTTTTGATTCCCTCACGAGTGTCAACATGTGCAGTACACACGGTCGTATCTTTTGATTGCGTTCTTAAAAGTTTGATTTTTCAATATTTTTGAATCAAATAGCCCGTTTATTGATCAAGGCTATAGGCTATATATCATCCCGAAAAAATTACGGTTCCCGTGGGATAGATTTGTTTTTGTCTAGGAAAAAACCCGAAACAAAGCGAGGGTAAGTCGCTTGTATATTATAAATCCACAGCTCCAAGGCATTGCAAACCTGAGTGTTTAATAATAATTTCAACTCGATACCTCCACGCGTTCCTGAGAAAGTGTCTTAACAGACAGACCGACTGACGGACGTACAACGAAATGATCCATAAGGGTTCCTTTCTCCCTTTTGAGATACGGAATCCTAAAACTTTATTTTATTTTCATTTATACATACCATTTTCAAAAACAAAAAACAAAAATAAATGTAGTATCTTTTCTTTTTGTATTAATTTTACACAAACGCGAATAACAAAACAACATAATAACGCCATCTATTGATATTTATCTCGACTAATTTCTTTGAACAAAAAATCTGGAACATTAGGTCATTTATTATCAACATACAAGTAAAAACCAATCTATACTAATACTATAAAGCTAAAGAGTTTGTTTGTTTGTTTGGTTGAACGCGTTAATCTCAGGAACTACTAATCGGATTTGAAAAATTCTGTTTGCATTAGATAGCCCGTTTATTGATCAAGGCTACATTTATATCATCCTAAAAAATGTACGGCTCCCGTGGGATAGATTTGTTTTTGTCTAGGGACGAACCCGAAGTGAAGCGAGTCGCTTGTATATTATAAAAGTAAATAAAAAAAAAAACCACTGACCTAAATTTTCGCGATCCTTTTTGTAAACCACATATATTTTTCCAAGCGGCACCCGGTGGAACAGTAAGTCTACCTGGAAATAGGAAAAAAGGCTTAAATTGAGTTAACTTTTAGATCTCATTGGCTCTTCTCATCAGAACAGCCTTCCGAGCCGGTGATAGATTCCTCACGGACAGACTACACTGACATTTAATTTAAATTTAAATTGTAAAATTGACAATTCAAAAGTGCTTGTAAAAGTCTATTTGAATAAAGTATATTTTGATTTGATTTGATGTCTTGGAATTATTGTGGTTGTTGAAGTAATTACTACAAAATTAAATAAGCAATCATGCATAGAATTGAAAAATTTCGAATTATCAAGAAGTTAAAAAAAATATATTATAAACATTTCTAATATATAATCAACCATAATCCAAATATTTGAATTTAAAAAAGAAAAAAAATGACGAAAATCTTCCACTAATCTTTAATTAACAATCATGCAGACATTAAAAAACTTGGAATTATCAACAAAAAAAAATTTTTTTGTTAAACATTCATCAAAAAAAATGCCCAATCCTTCGTTAAAACTCTACAAACACACAAACAAACAGACAATACTCACAACAGGAGTACTAGCACCCTTCAACAACTGCCTCGCCTGCGCCACCCCGGTCACCTGGGCGCCCGCCAGCGCGGCGAGGCGGTCGCCGACGCGACCACCGCACCTGTACCCGCTTATGCCCCACCGTGCTATCCTGAATTAAACAGAAAATATAGAAGAAATTAAAAAAAAATTAATCCCGGAAAATTATTTCGAATCCCGGGAAAATTTTTTTTTATGGCGACGAGAGATGGCAGTAAGCGGTGTAAGTCGCTAGTAAAAAAATATTTTTCATACAGATATCATATAAAAGGTTTTACCCTACCCTACTACCCTACTACCCTACCCTAAAAACAAACAATCCCGGAATACTCACCAAACTTGCTTCTCGTACTCGCATAGCAGCGGCGCGTCCCGCACCGGGACAGTTGCCACTACGCACGCGCCGCGGCGTTGCTCGGCCCTCAGTGCTGCCACCTGCCGCGCCCGGAGAGGTTGTAACGCGGGATTCGCCGGGATCGATGGGGATTGGCCTGGGTATATTATATGTATAGATATATGAACTTAAATTAAAAAGAAATAAATAAATATGTTGGGACATTAACACACAGCACCATCTAGTTCCGTGGTAATTTGCGAGGCTTGTGTTATGGATACCGGATAGTTACATGAGAATATCAGATGTGCGAGACCCGGGATTTGAACCCCCTTACCACTGAGCTACGACTGTCATTTCAATCTAGAACTTTCCACCACTATACCATACTCACTATTAGTCAGAGAATTACTTCTTCGTCTAGAACTGTCCACTCTTGCGGCTGGTCGGGATCTGTGCACTACTTTGGCCGGTGACGTCACTCCTCTGTAAACAAAAATGCGGTCACCCATCCATTTACTAACATGTCCTACACCTGACCGTATTCGGCCATGGAGGCAATTTTTGAAACTGGCTACGGCAGGAGAAATTAGTGTACAATTGCACAGACATTAATTAATACAATTAGTGTACAACTGGAGAAGGGGAGAGAGAGAAAAAGGAGAGACGGAGAGGGGATAGAGAAGGAGAGGGGAAAGAGAAGGAGAGGGGAAAGAGAAGGGGGGAGAGAGAGGGAGTGGGAGAGGGATAGGGAGAGGAATAGAGAGGGAGTGGGAGAGGGATAGGGAGAGGGAGAGAAATGTAGTGGGAAAGGGACAGAGAGAGGGAGAGAACAGGGGAAGGGGGCGAGAGGGTAAAAAGGGGTAGAAGTGGGAGTGGGGATTGGTGAAGATTGTACTTAAATTGAAACAAAACATCTCATGTAATTAATGTATCTCCCGTAACTAATACCTGTCTTCTTGTTCATTTCTCGTGGGACTCTCCTGTCGTTTAGTCTGCGCTATCCCGCGAAGTCGACTCAACAGAGATA
Organism: Fabriciana adippe; assembly: GCA_905404265.1. NCBI lineage: Eukaryota > Metazoa > Arthropoda > Insecta > Lepidoptera > Nymphalidae > Fabriciana > Fabriciana adippe. The sequence goes on from FR990003.1 coordinate 6,712,907, forward strand.
GCTCTGTTAAGCCGCGCCGCCATATTGGTTTTGGGTGGAGTTCCGGTTTGTCTGGAATAAAAAAAACTGCAATATTACAGCTTTTATGTATTTTTTTAAATGTAATAAAAGATTAAATAAATAAAAACATTAAAACTTTCATACTTTCTTCCATATTGAAGAGGAAACGCTTCAAGTCCAACTTTTTTTATATTCTGACTTCTTTATCTGTCTGCCTATCAATCTTTTTTTTAACATAATATGTATTGATAGATTTATCTTAGTTGTAGGGGTAAGAAACAAGTTTATTTATATGCATTTGCTTTTTTTCTGATAACTATATTAAATATTTTAAAGCAAACTTTTTAATGTTGTATTTAATATTATTCTCAGTACTTAAAATCTGGATGACAATAAAAAAATTGACACTAACTCACTGATCTGATGCTGGTGGTAGAAGCTGATAGTGGAACTCTGCAATGGTTACTAATTACACCATAGAGTTAAGGTTAGAACCATACGGTTGACTAGTGAAAAACATAAACAAATCTATCCCACGGGAACCGTACATTTTTCAGGGATAAAAAGTAACCTATGTGTTATTCCAGCCTATAACCTATCTCTGTGCCTAATATCATCCAGATCCGTTCAGCCGTTCTGGAGTGATTGAGTAATAAACATCCATCCAAACTTTCGCATTTATAATATGAAAGGGATTATAAAGCTATTTTCTGAAAAAAAAAAAATTACGTACCATTCTTTCCTTCTCGCTTTGGACTATTATTCTGTACTCTATTTTCTCTCCTTCTTGGAGCAATATCGTATGCATTTTGACTTTGAGATCTCTCCACATTCGATCGTAACCTTATATTATCTATATTCCTTGACACATCCGGTTCCGGTTCATTTTGGACGGTGTTGCCATTATTTAAAACACTTTGCGTCCCAATATTGCCAACTTGACTAGAATTCGATCGGCCATTTTGAATAGCGCGATTTGGTATGTTATTACCGTTAGATATATTAGTGACGGTGTTGCCAGACGGAAATAAATATTCGTAATCCGATTCAATTTCCAAATTTGGCAACGATGACTTTCTGACTTTATCTATACAGTTAATTCTCCGAACGGATAACGGTGAGGCTGCACGGTTTGATGTAGACGCCATACACAGCCTTTCATACACACCGTTGTTGTTGACAGCGCCTGTCAAACTGACAGGGCCGTCACTTGTCAAGCTGACAGCCGTCTTGTCACCTGTCAAACTGACAGTGGTCGTGAGGCTGAGGTGTCCGTATTCTGACGGCTTATCGAACACCGTACCGTAACTATTAGTTTCAGTGTTGACAATATTAACGAAATTTTGATTATTTTCTTCTGGTATTGTGAGTTTTTGTTTGAATTCGAAATCGAAAACGTCAGTTTCGGGGCCAAGGACCGGTATGGCCGTGTGTGGGGGACCTTTGTTGGACACTTGTATCACCGTAACGTTTGATCTTTGAGGGACACTGGAAACAACAAATTAAAAAAATAGTGTATATAGAAAGCTTAATATAATAATACATTTATAATTATAAAAAAAGCAAATAATTATAAGCATCATATGGTACGGAGATAATTTGAGATCCTGGGAAGGATATAGGATAGTTTTTATCCCAGAAATCATGTTTTAAGGGGGATGAAATTTTGTATGGGGAATGAATCATTTCTCAAGTAAAGGCATCGATCAAAAAAGTACCCAATACAAAAACATACCATCCCAAACAAAAGTTCTCTTAAAACTGTCACCAATTGTGTTTAAGTAAGTGTTCATTTGGTGAGGACATTTTTTGTTGCTGATTGTGCATCTAGTACTTTTTTGATAGATGAGTAAAGAATATAGAACTCATCATACCTATGTATGTATGTATGTATATATATATAAAAATATAGTCTATCTATTCCATATCAACTGAATTATAAATGTGAAAGTAACTCTGTCTGTATGTTGGTTACTAGTATATGTTGATGCTTTGATTTTCACTCTTAAGTAGACTTGCAACGAATAGTATATTCGGCCATACGCCGAATACCGAATATTCGGTGGGCTTTCTGGCCGAATAGCCGAATATTAGGCAAAAGTATTTGGCCAGCAGGTGGCGGGAAAACTTATATCTACGTGTTTGTTTCTTGTTTGGCACCAGGAAGTAGTATTTATTCAGAGCAACTTTTCTCTGAGAAAATCAGGGATTATCTAGGAGTAACCTACTGCTTGAAAATGCAGTTTTTTTTTTGCATCATAATCTTTCACTTTTAAATTATAATTATGATGATGTAAGTGCATAGACATTTATTTGATAGTTTTTTTTTTGTTAATTTTTGTAATAAATAAGGTGATTATGTACCTATGACTACTTTAATGATTATAAGAAAAATATATTATTATAATATAAATCAATATTTTCATTTTACCAATAGGGAATATGCATTATTTTTTTTATATAATAGCTTACATCGTTATATAATTGTTAAAAAAAAAAACAATATATCCAGCTAGCTCCAAAAAACTAAAATTTAATATATATTTTTTTAATATCATACCGTTACTTTAAATATTCGCCATTTCGCGCTTGTAGCGTGACGTCACAGTATGATATACACAAAAATGACGACTCAATTAGTAAGCGACAAAATCGCTAATCGCTCTGTTATAATAAAATACTTCGACGGCATATTCGGTCTGACCAATGGCGTTGCGTTTCAACTACTTTGAATTTCTCACCTATTTTTGCACTTTTTAATAATCATTTTCTTAATCAAAAAGAAATTACGTTAAACAATATTAATATAGGCTTAAATCAAAAGCAATAAAGATTATAAAAAAAAATATTTCACCTTTCTTTTAATCACACGCATATTCCCTATTATTATCTGATTACAGCAAAACATATTACTGAAGTATTCGGTATTCGGCCGAATAGTATCTAGATATTCGGTATTCGGCCGAATAGCATAAAAGTAGCCGAATAGGCCGAATACCGAATAGTAGCCGAATATTCGTTGCAAGTCTACTCTTAAGCCTAAACTGATTTTGATGAAAATTGTCAATAACATACATAGATTGCTTCATAGGTAATTACGTCATCTATATTATATTACAACCCACTTTCATCCATATATACCCTTCACATTTGTATTACGGAAGCTTTAAAAAAGACTCACATATATCGTCATATTGATAGCTTATTTTCGCAATATGTATATAAATTATAGCCTAAAATCTTCTTAGATAATCACTCTCTATCGGTAAAAACTTTACGAAAATAGGTCCAGCAGTTCCTGAGATTAGTGCGGACAAACACAAACCCAAAACGATGGGGATATAATTTATATATGTAGTAATTTATAAAGCAGGCGCCATATTTCTTTAGTCTAGTGGACCTTAAATAAATACTCACCTCTCCTCTCTCTCTGTATTCTCTTCATTATTAACCACAACCCTCTGTTTGAATTCGACTTCACCCTGAAGTTGCTCAGCTTCATCGTGAAGTCGGTCGACTTCATTGAAAAACTCCTCATCACTATCCGTCACATCTCTTTTGAAAATCGAATCGTCCAAACATATATTCTGACCGCACACTTTTATACTCTTTGGCTCGGCTTCACGACTCGTGCTTGGCAGCGAATAGGGCTCCCAATTTGATATGTCGACTTCAGTTGAAGTCAATGAATTTGCCAATGAAGTTACATTGGAAAATGTCAAATTTGATTTTGGAATTGGCAGAATTGGATTTGATGGGGCATTTTGTGTTATCTGTGGGGTACTTTGTGTTGTGTTTTGAATGTTGGCAGTTTGTGTACTTGAAGTTGGTATTGTTGTGTTGGTAGTAGTGGTAATTGTTGTAGATGAAACGGTCGTAGTAATCGATTGTGTTGTAGTTGTAATATTTTCTCTAGAGGGTTCCATTTCTACTGCACGTGTTATAGGTGTCAATTCTATGCCTGGCACTCTGAAAAGAAGTTTTTATATTTCATGAGTCGAATCTGTACATTATATATTTTTTGGAAAATCTTATTGAAATAGACATTATTATCGATACAGAGGCCGAATCTATGGTTTTTAGAATTTTTGTCTGTCTATCTAGGAACGCAGCACGAGACAACGACTGGACGGATTTTGATGAAATTTGATATGATGATAGCTAGTTATCCGGGTCCACATATAGTATACTTTTTACTGCGGGAAAATATCTCATCTCTGAGAAATCTATACTAACCTTAAAACGCAATTTAATATTTCATTAATTTTATTTTATTTTTATTTTATTTTATTTGGGAAACATACAGTATTTTATAATATAAATAGGCACATAACAAATAGAATATTACATAAACCAGCAAAGTTTCCACTAATTTAAAAAACACATACACATAGAGTAGACAAGAAATTTATAAAAGAAAAAAAAAAACATAACATTTAAATTATTATTAATACAAAAACATCAAAGTGTAAAAAAAAAACAATTAACGGCTAACAATTTCTCTTACGAGTTTTTTAAAATTACTTATAGTCACTAAATTTATATCAGTATCAACAAACTTTTTATTATATAAATTACAAGAACGTAACAAGAAAGTATTCTGCATATGTTTAGTTCTAGTTATTGGGAGGTAAAACAATGACTTTTTACGCGTATATTTAAGAGAAGGACATCTGAAGTTCAAATTACTTAAAAGATATGGAGAGTCAGTAAAATTATTTAATAACTTATAAAGAAATAATAGATCTCTCTCCATTCGACGATGCTGTAAGGAGGGCAATACTAAGCTGTTTTGGTTTACAGTAGAGAATTTATATTGGAGATGCTTTAAAAATTTTCTTTGTACTCTTTCTAATTTTACAATATGAGTCTTGTAGCTAGGGTTCCATACTACTGAACCGTATTCCAGAATAGGTCGCACAAGCGATTTATACAGTAGCATAAGTGTGCTGCAATTATTGAAGTCCCTACTAACTCTGAGAACAAAACCCAGCATTTTATAAGCTTTAGCGGAAATTTGACTAATGTGGTAGTTAAAATTCAATTTACTATCAATGTATATACCCAAATCACGAATCTCAGTCACCCTATCCAATTTATCATTATTTAAATAATAATCGTGTTTTATAAGTCGTGTTTTCCTTGAGAAAGAGATAATATTACACTTCTTAACATTTAGGAATAAATAATTGTTGGAACAGTACTGAATCAGACCATCTAGATCGTTTTGTAAAAGAGAACAATCTGACGGTTTATATATATATATAAATTGAACAAAAGTGGACCGAGATGTGATCCTTGGGGTACTCCCGAGGTCACTGGAGTAAAAGTTGAGCAATACCCTTTAATAGTCACTGCTTGACTTCTATCACGCAGATAGGACGTGAACCAACGAAGCAAATCGCCGTGTATACCCACATTTTCAAGTTTATTTATTAACACATGATGAGATATTTTATCGAATGCTTTAGAATAATCGGTATACACAACGTCTACCTGATAGCCCTGTTCCATAGCAGAACCGACATGATGGACTAATTCACAAACATTAGTTTCAGTTGACCTCTTATTAATGAACCCATGCTGCTGAACCATTAAAACCGGTCTCAAGATGGGAAAAATAGTATCAAAAATAATCTTTTCAAATAATTTCGCAATAGTACAGAGTTTGGATATTGGTCTATAGTTCCTTATATTATGTCTGTCACCCGATTTATAGACTGGAACGATGTAAGAGCGCTTCCAGAGATCAGGCATCTCACCCATGAGTAAAGATTTTCTAAATAACAAAAAAATGGGATAAGCTAACACTTCCTGGCATGATTTTAAAAATATTGGTGGCAAACCATCAGGGCCATAACCTTTATTAATATCTAGCTTATTAAGATATTTTTTGACAATTGTTGGTGAGAGTTCAATTGAGTTAATAGAAATATTGCAACTAGGCGTAGGTTCAAAATCTGTTTCAACTCATTTCAACTCATTAAATTCTCAAACTTACTAATCTGGTGGTACTTAAGCTCTTATACTCTAATAATTATTATTTTTACAAGCTTTTATTTATTAATTGATTTTTTGGTGTTAACTCACCGATCAGGTGGCACGGGGGGTGTTGGAGGTAGTGGGGATGTTGGATCTCTTGCCGCAGCTCGGGGGGGTGGTGCCACGGGAGGTGCCCCATACACATTCTCCCCCCGGGACAATATGCGTAGCTCATGCAGTTTGTTACGGAGTAAGGTTACCCAGTCTTGCATTGAATCCCTGAATAAGATTATGGGTTAGTTTTATCCCATTACTAGCGGTTCATCCTCGGTATCGGTTCAGGTTCGTCCCTAGACAAAAACAAATCTATCCCACAGGAATCATACATTTTTTTAGGATTATATATAGCCTATAGCCTTCCTCAGTTTACGAGCTATCTAATGCAAAAAGAACTTTACAAATCGAATTAGTAATTACTGAGATTAGCGCGTTCAACCAAACAAACAAACAAACTCTTCAGCTTTATAATATTAGTACATATATATTAAGTTTATACCATTTAATGCTGTACTGTAAGTATAATGAACTAAATTAACTTATTTTCTCACTTCTGAAGAGTCTTTGGAAAAGAAATCTCTTAAAGAGATAAGTTATCCTTTGTCGGCATTCTGTTACTTTATTTTGAATCCTACTAATATTATAAAGGCGAAAGTTTGTAAGAATGTATGTATGTTTGTTACTCTTTCACGCCAGAACGGCTGTACGGATTTGGATGAAATTTGGCACAGAGATAGATTATAGTCTGGAATAACACATAGACTACTTTTTATTCCGGAAAAATGTGCGGTTCCCGTGGGATAGGTTTGTTTTTGTTTTCCTCGAAGCGAACCCGAGCGAAGCGATGGTGAGCCGCTAGTAACATATATTTTAGATACATAAATAAATAAAAATAAATAAATTTGATTAAAATGCGTCCAGTCGTTTGAGGATGGAAGATCAACAAACAAACACACATTATGTATATAAATGTCTATAATAGTAGTCTGTACGTGTAATATTTGTATGTACTGTACACATATTTAAAAAAAAAAATTCTCACCAATCAGGTGCCAACATCCTAACCGGTCCGTGATCTGTATCCACTAGGAAGTCATACTCATCCCCCACATGCGGCTTCACGCTGGCCGTCACGTGACGTGCAGTTTTCAAGCACGCTCGCCATAAAGGCTTGTGCGCCAGCGTGTTTGGGGAGTCAGCATCCGGGTACTGTTCGAGGAAGGGGGTGCGACCGTTGTGAACACAAAAGAGCGTCCACATTGCTTTTAAGGGGGGTTTCTGTGGGTAAATTTTAAATAAAATCAAATTATTTGCCTCACTGTTATATTAAAAAAATTGAAATATTTTTGCTAAAGGTTACATAGTGTATGTCCATGTCTATATCATAGCTTATTATATACCAGCGACTCACCCTCGCTTCGGTCGGGTTCGTCCATAGGAAGCTTCCCCATACAAACTTTCACCCCCTTAATTTCCGGGATAAAAACTATCCTATGTCCTTCCCAGGGTCTCAAACTATCTTCTTACCAAATTTCATCTGAATCGGTTCAGTAGTTTCGGAGCCTATTCGATACAAACAAGCAAACACATTTTTTTTTTCTCTTTATAATATTAGAATAGACTGCACTATAAAACACTAGCGACTTATCCTTGCTCCGCTTAGATAGGTCTCTAGGTATATAAAATAACTCAACGGCAATTTTTTTCCAACTTCTGTTAAAGTTAGTAGTTAGTACCTGGACGACCGACCTTCGCTAGGCGTATTTTCGATAAAGATTGTCTGTCTGTCTGTGACCGCATCACGGAAAAACCACTGAAGGGATTTTGATGAAATTTGGTATGATGATAGCTGGTTATCCCGGTCAACATAGTTGATACTTTTTACTGCGGGAAAATATTTCATATCTGAGAAATCTATACTAAACGTTAAAAAACCCAAGCAGGGACGAACCCAGGCGAAGCGAGGGTGAGTCGCTAGTAAATTTATATGTGTACTACCGTTTCACCCACGCTACGGTCGGTTTCGTCCCATTTGGTACATTTTAACAGTTAGCATCGAATAGCTGATAGACTATACATTATAAGTATATATATACATAGGTATGATGAGTCGCGGTGGATTGAATTATAACGTGTTTTTCCATGGAAATGAGGTGATCTCCTATGGTAAAAAGTATCCTAAGTCACTCTCTAGTCCTCCGCACAAAAAATTACGCCAATCCTTCACTCTGTTTCGACGTGAAAGAAGGACAGACAAACACACTTAAAAAAAAAATTATCTCATAGAACATTTTTTCAGGATAAAAAGTAACCTATGTGATATTCCACACTTTAATCTATCCATGTGCCAAATTTCATCCAGATCTGTTCAATCATTCTAGTGTGATTGAGTAACAAACATCCATCCATCCTCAAACTTTCACATTTATAATATTAGTATGAATATACAAAAAATGCTCATTTAATATTAAAGATTATGATTTCGGGAATAAACATTTTTATCAGAACAAAGAATAGCCAAATAATAATACAAAGCAGTAATATAGTATGGATTACTGAAAATAATATGGTTCCTGGGTTTTCAATCCTTTATTCAATAAACCTTCTGTAGGAGAAGACAATTATCATTACAACTTCTTATATGAAATTATATAGGACAATAAAATTATTTTATAAATATTTTATGATTTAAACAGAGCAATTTACAACTACTATATACCTAAAAATCATAGGAATAAACTTGCAAAATATGAGAACCATGGAGAGGAGCATACAAGGTTTAAAACTGAAGGACAAAGTCAGGAACATAGAAATCAGGTTCAAGACAAAATTGATATCCTGTCACATATCAACCAACTTAAATGGAAATGGACTGGACATGAAAACTGGAGGAAACAGGTGCCAGTCTGGTATCCAAGGGATGGCTTTAGGAGCCGAGTTCACAAAGTATGAAGATGGGAGAATGAGTTGTAAATAATCTTAGGCCTTCTTGAGTTGTGTGGGAGCAGATGAAAAGTAGTGGAAGGCATTGTAGGCCTATGCCATAAGGCACACCGAGCGAAAAGACATATTGTTAATATAGTTAAGTAATGTTTAAGTCATAAAATGTAAGAAAGTTCAGAAATTAAGGCTTTTTTTTTATGTTGGGACATTAACACACAGAACCATCTAGCTCCATGGTAAGCTATGAGGCTTGTATTATGGATACCAGATAGTTGATACACTACACATGTATAACTTTAAATACATACATATTATAAATATAAACACCCATGACTAGAGTAAACATTCGTGCTCATCACATAAATGGATGTCCCCAGCAGGACTCGAACCCGCGACCACTGGCACAGCAACTAGGGTTACTACAAATTGAGCCAAATGTGTCATCATCGTTTTATGATTATTATATAAGTAAAGAATAAAAAATATTACCTTATGACCCAATGGACGTAATTTACTTGTACTAATATCATTAGGTATTCTCTTGAGATATGCATTCTTTTGTATTTCCCTGTAATATACTGGTCCTTCGTCATAACTTGAAGACATCGTGTGAAAAAGCCACCTGCAAATATAACATTAATGTATTATGTAATAATAAAAATAAGTAACTTATACCAGCTACATAATCTAGTATCTGAAGCATGTCCTAAAAGGATAAAAGTCCCTAAATAAAAATAAAGAATAAAAAAAAAAAAAAACAATACACTATAAATCTTTAATCTAAGCACTATTTTTATTTTATTACATTTTGTGCATAGTCACTATAAGCACAGTGTACTAAAAAATAACAGTGGGCTATCGCCTTTGATGTTTAAGGAAAAGCCGACAACGCGTAGCATACTTCACATTACGCAGGGTTGTTACAGTTTTTTTTTGTAATTTAATTAAAATATAATATTATTATTTAGTTATTTATCGAAGTTCTTCATAGCAAAGAATACAAAAAGGCATTTCGCGGAGGCAAATTCAAATAGAGTTTTACAATGTTTCATATAATAATAATAATAAGCCTTTTATTCCTTTAATAAAAAATAAAATATACAATTGGTTTAATAATTATTTGATTTGATTAAATGAATATTTCTGTGTAACATTATAATTAATTTAATGAATAACTAGATAATTAGAATGAAATAAATTAAGTTATAATAAAAATAAATTAAATCTAGCAAATTATATTACATAAGTCAATTTGAATTTAGTTATATATAAATTTATCATTATTTTCAATTTTTTAGCAAAGTTAGTTTTATATGATATAATGTAATTAATAAATTTCCAAATCACTTATTATAAATGGGAAACGGACAAATATTTTCGGTTTCTAGATTTACTGGATTTGAGTTATTAAACTTAATTATGTAAAAAATCCTCGTCCTAATAAATAATTTATTATTTAGTAGTATGAACAATTTTAATTGTTTACAAATTAAAACAAACGCGCGATAGCCCTTAAAGTCGTGTCCCGAGCTGCTAACTAATTCGGGCGGCAGAAATGTATGCAGCTCGGGCTCGCCTACCCGCGTCTCACCCCTCACACCCCGCACGATTGCCCTGTCTAGACGGCTTCGTTGGATGACTGTATTGTTTTATAGACTGTGCTATAAGTGAGAACGAAAAGTTACCAAAATTAATTAAGTATCAGGAGTTACAAACAGTTGCAGTATCCAATTGCAACATTCTAAACAATTCAAAAGATTGCACACATGATGTAAAAACTACTCAGCTGTTAAAAATACATACAGACGAACTACAAAGTGGTATTTTTACACAGAAATTGAGCAAATAATTGGCATGAATGATTAAAATCAATTGTTTGAAGCCAGCATTAATTAGAAGACACTGGACTCTATGTGAGTCATTTCCAAAGAATGTTTAGGCCTCAACTTGTGACACTTAACAAAAGTGAAAGTGAAATTTATTAATTTCTTTTATAATTAATAAACATTTATTCGTGTTTGTAAACGCATTACATTATCATGCAATGTTTTTATGTTATTTTGTTATTTCCTGATTAAATAATAATGTTTTTGTAAATAAAAATTGTGATACATACCTATTTTAAAATTGTACACTTGGTGGCGTTTTATATCTCCCCTTGGTACTATAATGATTGAAATTCATAATTCACTATCATAGGAACATATCCCTAATAAGGAAGCGTTGCTTTTAAATAAATTATTAGACCGTAATTGGACGTATATGTACAGATACAACGTAACAAAGCTTCAACGCCATATTTGTTTATGACGTTTAGTTTCATTGTTGCCATATTAGCGATGTGTCAACTCGGTTTGCCAACTCGGGTTAACCCGAGTTGGCGTCACGTCGAGTCAGCCCGAGTTAGACCGATTATAACTCGGGTTAGACACCGACACCCGAATGATACACGAACCTCGTTTCTTATATGGAACTTCGTTTCACATTTCATACACGAATGACGAAACGAAGTTTGCTTTCCGAGGGAAGCCGACTTTACCCGGATGCTTACGAATCTTTGCGCGCGAACGAAGTAACATTAGGAATTTCAGTAGGTAGCGAGTTTCCAAAAAGTAGCTTTTTTATTAAATTATCTATACAGATAAATAAAATTGGAGTGTCTGTTTGTAATATTAAAATAACCGCTTTTTACTAAATGCATATGGATGTATACACGATACATTTACCAAAACAACATTTTTTACAATTTTTGTCTGTCTGTCTGTCTGTTTGTTCCGGCTAATCTCAGAAACGGCTGGACCGATTTTGACGGGACTTTCACTGGCAGATAGCTGATGTTATAAGGAGTAACTTAGGCTACTTTTATTTTAGAAAAAGAATCAGGGTTCCGCGAAAAAAAAATTAAACCCATGAAATTGTGAACAAAATCCGCATACGGCGTACGCACCCGAGTAAAGCGAGGGTAAATCGCTGTATAATTTAAATGAATATCTTAGGAGTAGCAAGCTACTTTTTATGTATAAAAATAGCTAAACGTGAAAACATACCTAGTGAGTCGCTAGTAGGTATATAATAAATCTATATATTAATGAAATTAATAAAATAATATAAAAAATTTTGTCTGGTTGTCTGCATATCTGTTTGTTTTTATATCTATATGCATTTCACGCCAAAAGTACTTAACCGATTTTAACTAAATTTCGTGCAGTGGTAACTAATTACTCCGGTTAACATTTATGTTACCTTTTACTATAGGAAACTTGTTCATTCCCACGGAAAAACACAAAAATTGTTTCTACCGCGTCATCCATAGAAATTTACAAGCCTAATACTAGCTAAACATAAAAACAAGGTAATAGAAAATTGTAGATCTTTAAAGAGCTCGCATAGTATATGTCTATCTTCTTAGTTACATTCGCAATAACTATTTTTATCTACATATGTATTTAAAACCGTAAAACGTGCCTAGGGAGACACCCGGGTGTAGACCGGGTACGGTACCACCATCTGGTAGTATCTCTATCAACCATTTATATTTTAATACTAATATCGTTATTTGTTATTTTTTCATGTTTATAGATGTCAATTTATCAAATTATAATTTGAGAAGTGGTGTTGTTATTGTAATTGCTTTAGCCTAAACCAAAAGCTAAGCTATGTTTATTGTTTTTTTACTTCTTTATCTATAACTAATACACTGTACATTAAAAAAATACAATATAATAATAACATAACAATTTCTTTCCTTTGTTTACTTATTATATTTAAAAAGTCTCACTTACGTAGTCAATAGTCAAAACATGTCAAAAACTTGAAAAAGTGTAGATGTATTTAACTCTAAATAGAATGAGAGAATATATAAATTTTATAGCACAACATGCTAACTCGAGTTAACTCGGGTTGAACTCGAGTTACCATGATTTTAACTCGTATTAACTCGGGTTAGCGAAAACCCGAGTTGGCCCATCTATATGCCATATACAATGTTTACATTAAATAATTAATATTTTTTATCTGTTTTTTTTTTTTTTTTTTTATTATATAGCGTATTATAACTTTATATTATATTATACATCTATTTACAAATAAGGGATATCTAATATATAAAATTCTCGTGTTACAGTGTTTGTAACAAAACTCCTTAGAAACGGCTTGACCGATTCTTATGAAATTTTGTGTGTATATTCAGTAGGTCTGAGAATAGGACGTAAAATTTTATTTTCATACCCCTAAGGTGGTCCACCCTAGGGACGAACCCGAGCGGATCCAGGGGGAGTCGCTAGTAAGTATATATAAAGTATCCAGTGGGAAAGTTCAAATTTCAATTTTTTACACGTTTACACAAGGAAGCGGGGGGGGGGGGGGGGGGGGGGTCTCAATCAACGTGTAAGGCTTTATTTGTCATCCATGGTGTAAGGCGTCAGGCCGCAGGCGTGTTGGTTTATGGTTATTAGTTGTTACTGTTTAGCAATCACGATGGAGTTTTGGTCCGGAGCGCACCCTGCTTTTGCTATTGAAGCTTATTATAAAAATGGTGATTCGTACGCAGCTGCCCATAGAACATTTTGTTCTCTCTACAATATTCGCCGAAGCAGAGATGCCCCAAGTGTTTACCTTATAAAACAGTGGATAAAGAAGTTTCGTGAAACGGGTTCTGCTATTAATTAACCCATTTCTAGTCCCACACCTATTGTATCAACTGAAAAAAATGTGCGTCAAGTGATTCGGTCCATGCAAATCCACGGTGTTATTTACAGAAACACTTGGCTGTTTTGGGAATCTCTTAAGTCAACAGTTCATATGTTATAATCAGGAAAAAATGCGTTTTTAACCGACTTCTAAAAGGAGGATGTTCTCAATTCGATTGTTTTTTATGTATGTACACCGATTACGCTGAGATATATGATCTGATTTACGTGATTCTTCTTTAGTTTGATGCGGAATAGTTGCCATTTAGCCCCATAAAAATTTAACATAGTTTGGCCCAGTAGTTTTCACTTTATGAATTTTTTTCATCCCTACAAAATCCAATTGGTGCAAGCTTTGAAGGAAAATGATTACGTTTTACGGTCTTGTGCTGTAAGGCTGTTAGAATTTTTTCCTAGGCAGTGCAAACTCAATAACGTTATTTTCAGTGATGAGGTATCTTCACCTGGAAGGTTACATATACAAGCAAAACTGCAGATATTTGGCACCAACGAACCCAAAAGAGAGGTATCAACGACAGATACATAGTCCAAAGGTGACTCTTTGGGGTTGGCTATATTTTCTAGCGGTGTCATTGGTCCGTTTTTCTTTGAGAATGAAAATGGTCATGTATTGACAATCAATTCCGAGCGATACAGGAGCATGATTGATACTTTTTTTGCTCTTTTCGAGCAATAACAATATTGCTCGAAGGTAAGAAATGATCGACGTTTTAACAGAAACACGTGGTTTCAACAGGGTGGGATACTGCCATAGTCGATGGATACGGTGCGAGGTCTTTTTCCTCAAAAAATGATATGGAGGATCGAGGAAATCCGCTGGCCTCTTACACCCAACCTCTTAAGAATTTTTTTTGGTATATCTTATTAATTATTTTAGATACACAGGCCGAATCTATAGTTTTTAGAATTTTTGTCTGTCTGTTACCGCATCACGGGAAAACCACTGGACAGATTTTTATAAAGGTATGATGATAGCTGGTTATCCGGGTCAATATATAGGATACTTTTTACTGCGGGAAAATATCTGATCTTTGAGAAATCTATACTAAACGTTAAAACGTAACTAGGGACGAACCCGAGCGGTGCGTAGGTAAGACGCTAGTGTATTTATAAATTAAATAAATCTCGCTTCTCAATAGCGAAAATCCGTACAATCGTTTTTGATTTGCTAATACAAAAATAAAGTCAAATTTAATTTATAATATGTATAGACGTTAACCATCGTTAAAAATAAAATATTAATTTCGATATAGCAGTTATAGCCCATTGGTATCTTGAAAAATTAAGTATAACAGGTTCGAATCCGGATTTCTACCTCTGGCATTCTCATGTGCGAATCAGTCTTACGGTGAAAGCAAAAACATCGAGATTCGCACTACGGCCTGATCCTTCTTGCACTGTGGGAAGGTCCACTCCCAGCAGTGGGAATGATTCCAATATAACAAGTACTTTTTGTATACATTCAATAAACAGACACACATAAGTTTAGTATAAATATTCATATTTATTTATCAATATTAAGGCATGTTTAGTTTTTACAATTGACATAAGCGTATATCATTTTAAGCATTTGATTTACATTATTTATTGTTATATTAAAATTACAATATAATACAATATTTTCAAATATTGTGCTTAAAACATACAAAATAAAGCCATACAAGTGTTGCCATAGCAACACTAAATTTGAGATTGAGGTACAACACTAAAAAGTAACTCATCTTTAAATTTCTAATAATTTTGAATAAATTCAAAGATAATTTTTAAATATGAGATTAATTTTCACAGCTAACAACAAACGCCATTTTCTTTCATCTGTTATTTTATTACATATTTCTTTAACTTAATCAATGTAATGTGAATTAATGGCACCTTCATGGTCAAAGCCTATTCAATAAAATAAATCTCATCAAGTATATTACATATATTTTATAGTGGAGAGAGAAAACAAAGTACTTCCATCTCTTTTTAGTCCAAGAGCTAGTGAACCCTGGGAGTAACGGTCTCCCTGTAAGGTTAGAAATTTGTATACTTACGATTTATGACATGCTAAGAGCAATAGCCATGACCTGGCAGGCGTCAGCCCTGCACGTCATCAGCCCCTTTATTTTTTGGACTGTTAAGTAAATTGAGTTTCAAAACTTGTTTCTGTAAATTTGAAAATTTAATAGGATAAAGTTTATTTATTGTACATCTTAAAAAAAATTGACAGGCGATTACAATAAGCAGAAGTATATGACAGATCAATTAGAAAACGTACAGTTGATGAGGTAAAATAAACTTTATCCTGTATACTTAAAATTTTTATATGTTTTCAAGTAAACGTCTCAGAGTAAATATGTACAATGCCAGGCGGTTTTGAACAGCATAAGACCTTGACAGGCGAGGGGACAGCTGCTAAGGGCGTGCGAGTGAGAGGTGTTGCGTGAATGCCTATAGTGCGAGTGAGACCGTTTATCTAATACGAAGGGACGTATACCTGCTCTCGAGCAACAATGTACAGAGAAGAATTTCGTCAGTTGTGCCAATGATTTTTACTTGTGAAGATGCTTTGAGCTATAACATTTCTTATGTTGAGTGATTTCGAATTTTAAAAAAATCAAACTTTATATTATTATCAATTGTGCAGTGATATTGTGTATTGTTGTACTTAATATTAACATTTCAGTAAATAGTGTGCAAGATGGAATTGGAACACGTGGTTTGTGTGATTTGTAACGAAGACACTGACGTAAAAACTGTACGATTTACAGAGACTACGTTGAATAAAAGTAAATCAATATTGAAAATAAGAAAAGACAATAATTTAAAATTTAAAGATATTTCTTTGCTAGAGGAAATTAACGCAAATACTGGTTACCATGTAAAATGTTATAAAAACTTTCTTGCTGTGATGAAAAAATATCGCACAAGTGAATCATCAACTTCTTCAAATCTACCAGCATCATCATCAGGTATTTTTTATGAACTTCTATATTTTTTACTAGGCTTTATTCTTTAATTGTAACTATATTTTTGATTTAATTACGTGGTACAAATTTTATCATTATTAAATATATATTAAATGGAAATTATTCATAATAATGGTACTGTAACAATAATTATATTAATGTGCAAATCACGATTTATTAATTATTATTGACGGAAATAAAAATAATTACGTAAGTAAATATATGTATTACGTAAGTAAGTATATGGATATTATTATATTATTATGTATAAGTATGTCTATGTATGTATAATAAAAATATATATGGTAAAATTATTATTTTATATATGTAATTTTTTATGTATGTATGTATGTTTATTTATATTAAGTTTTAACGACATGCACTTTATGCACCTTTCCGCTCTTCTCACTTATTTTCCTGTATCCTTGTCTATGGGTTGCCTGTAAGAGATCACTTTTAGTGATAAGGCCGCCTTTGCACATCTCATTAATTGTATTTTCTTTTGTTAATGTACCAATTTTTTTTGTGCAATAAAGTGTTTTAAATAAAAAATAAAATACGTAAAAATAAAAATTATTATTAATTATTAAATATGAATATCTCAATGGCTTTTTTTTTATAGAAATGTCATCGACAAACGTAGAAACAGTGACAGTAGCCCCTCCAATAGCTACTGAAGAAAGCGGAGCATCAACATCTGCTGAAGTGCCCGTTACTAAAACTAGCCATGCTGATAGGCTATGTGTGTTTTGTCAAAATAAATATAAACGAGTGAAAGGGCGGTACCAACCTCTTCACTCGTCAGAAAGAGCAAGTTTGATGCAAGTTTTGAAAGAATTTGGCGAAAATAATGAATTTTATGAAAAAGTTAGCGCAGATTTAAGCCCATTGATTTTTATCATAATAGCTGTCGAACAATTGCCATATATACTTTACAAGAACAAGCGAAGACAAAATCACCACCGAAGAAGACTTGGAAATATTTTCACAAACTGGCTTTTGATGAAATGCAAATTTTTATCAGCGAGGAAATAATAAATAAAAAAAGGACATTTTCATTCACATACTTATGTAAATACTACTTTGAATTATTACAAGGAATACTCGAGGAAAATGATGAAGATGTTGATGTTAATTTTAGTATCCAGCGGTTTGAAGCTAAATTGTTACAAAATTACGATGAAATTACAATTATCAAGAGGGACAGGAAAAAATATGTAACATTAAAAGATTCTGTTGTTGATGCAAAATTATGTGAACTGTTGGAAGATGCGGAGATATTGCAAAGAGCAGCATCAATTTTACGAAAAACTATTTTAAAAATGACAAAGAAAGAATTACCAGAAAACATAACAACTGTTGATTTGTTAAATGGCGAATGTGAAATACCTAAGCAATTACTTGATTTTTATTCTTTTCTTCTGGGTGGTTATAAACGACGTCGGAGAATTAGTGAAGGTTGTATAAGGAAAACTAATTCATTGGCAGAAGATTTGATTTATAATGTCACTAATGGGTCTGTCAAAACCAAAAAACACATCACTCTGGGCATGACATTGAAGAGTTTGACGAGCAGCAGAAAGATCGTAGAAATTATAAATAAATATGGTCATTGTTGTAGTTATCATGTTATTGAAGAATTGGAAACTGCAGCAACAACTACGTTATTGAATCGTTCTAAAATTTGTCCAAATGAAATTTGTAAAAGACAAGATTTATTCACAGGAGTAGCCTTCGACAACTTCGATCGTTATGTTGATACTGCTACTGGTAAAGATACCCTACATGATACGGTAGGCATAATCTATCAAACAGTTCTAGAAAATGAGGAATCAACAGAGGGAACTTCTGAGCAAGTCCAAAATCCTTCTGAACATGGTGAGTGCACAGGCGAGCTATCCGTTTCATGTGTTCATGCAGGACATAAAAGAAAAAGGACTCTTGATGCTATCATCCCAGAGTTAGTCCCATATTCAAAAAAACCCAAGATGAATGATGAATTATTGTCTTTATCTGACAATTTAAGAAATGAAGCAACACCAGCTTCACTAGAAATAATTTATCAGCAAAAGTTTCTGTGGATGCTTTGCCATGCTCTAAAAATTAAAAAAACATCGATGTGGGTTGGGTTCCATCATAATTTAAACAAAGATTCTCATAATAACAAAGAAAAAATTTGTTATCTTACACCAATAAACGAATCACCGACAAATATACCAGTTGTAATAGAAACTATGAAACAAAGTCAAAGTATTGCTGCAGAAATTGGACAACCTTGCATTAATGTAACATATGATCTAGCTATAGCAAAAATTGCTATGCAGGTACAGTCTATAGAAAAACCAGTTTATGATAATTTATTTATCCATTTAGGACCGTTCCACATCATGTTAGCATTGTTTAGAGCAATTGGAAAATTTATTGACGACAGTGGAATAATGAATGTAGCTGTTGAAAGTGAAATTATCGCAAATGGTTCAGTAGATGGATTTTTAAAAGGAAAACATTTTAATCGATGTAAGCGGCTGCATCCATTAATGGCACTAGGACTTGAAATATTATGTTTTCAATCTTTCATAGAAAAAGAAGATATAAGTATTGATGAAGATATTTACAATAATCTCGCTACATTTATCGATGGTAATGAACCGTTTGTGACCGTCATAGAAAATGAAGCAATATCAACATTGATGACTCGATACCAATATCACAAAGAACAATGTAGAAAAGGAACTTTTGGTAAAACGCCTCAATTTTATGTTATTTATATGGATCTTGTTCATCACTATCAGTTACTGAGTCGAAGCATAAGGACTGGAAACTTTTCTTTGTACAAATATATTTTGTCAAAAATAGCAAATATATTTTTTATGACAAATCAGCCTAATTATTCACGATGGCTGATAAAATACCATGATAATTTGTTAAAAGTTGGTCTTACACATCCATCAATTGAAAAATTTATGAAAGATGGATACCTTGGAATCAAACGTACTGATAAATCTTTCTCTAGACAGCCAACAGATCTAGTACTTGAACAAACTATTAATGCCGACGCGGGAAAAAGATTAACTGGTGTAATCCAGTTCACACATTCTATTTCCGCTCGTCAGCGATGGGCTAGAAGTCACGACATAAGAACAACTGTCATATCTCACACTCTGGACATTACTGGTTTACGAAGAAAAAATGATGTATCAGCAGACCTGGAAGAACATGCAATAAAAAGAGATTCAGCACAGTTGTGGAAGTTCATAAATACTTTTGAGAAATTTCTAAATCCATTTATGTTGAATCTAAACAAAGATTGTCTGTATAACATCGGTAATGGTACAGTTGCTTCGATCGCAGTACAGGATTACTTATTGAATTTTATAGAATCAGGAGAAAGATTGAAAGAGAATTTTATAACTGAATGTTCACAGAATGGAAAAAGATTTGAAGAAAGAATTGCACCAGTGAAAATTATGAATTTTGCCTCTGAAAAAAAAAAGAAAAAAATCAAAGTCGGTGATAAGGTTCATGAAATCCGTGTGCAACGTGATTTCTTTGGTCGCCTGTTAGCTCTGTCAATACAACATAACATCGATTTGGAGAAGACGTTATCATACCCCATTACAACTGTTCCATTGTCATTGTGTCATGAAGATGGTACAATACATAAAACTCAGAAATCAGCAATGGTTGAAATTTTAAAGGCAAACGTCAACAGTGAAGAGGTACCAAGACGTTTTGATGTTGTCATTTTTGATGGATTCTTTTTACTGCATACATTCAAAAACATCCCTAAAACATTTGGTGGTATTTCCAAAAAAATTATGTCGTTAATAACAGCTACACATGCCGCACGAGTAGATATCATTTTCGACCAATACTTTTCGCCGTCAATTAAAGATTATGAACGAGCCAAACGACAAGAAGTACGAAACATAAATTATTTCATTACCGGACCAGAACAAATTCGACCAGTCGATTTTATGAAAGAACTTCGTAACATACAATTTAAAGAAGCTTTCGTAGATTTTTTAATTACACATTGGAGCACAAATGAAATGATAGAGTTTATCGGGAATACCATAGTAAACTTAAATTACAAACAATGCCATACTTATAGTGTCCACAATAACTCTGTGATTGTCGATATAAATGATGATTTATCGTGCCAACATCATGAAGAGGCTGATACAAAAATAATATACCATACATGCCAAATGGATGAAGATGTATCCGACGTATTAATAAAAACATGTGACACAGACATTTTAATATTACTGCTCGGAAACATGGACCATCTCCACAATAATAATTTAAAAATCTATATGGAATATGGCACTAATAATTGTAAAAAATGGATAAATATTTCTGAACTATATACAAAATTGGGACCTTCTATATGCCAAAGCTTACCGGGCTTTCATGCATTAACCGGTTGCGATTTCAATCCGTCCTTTTCAAGAAGAGGTAAAAAAAAACCATTCCAAATATTGCAGAAATCGAGTGTATATCAGGAGGCATTCAAAGAATTAGGAAACGCAGAAATAGTACAGAAGAAAGAAAAATTTTTCCCGATACTAGAGAAATTTGTATGCCAAATGTATGGTTTGAAATGTTCAAAGTTAAATAATGCACGTTATGAAAAGTTCCTTGCTACGTACAACACAAATAATCCTAAAGTGTTTATGAAAAAAGTAGTAAGCTATGATTCATCGAATTTACCACCCTGCAAACGTGAACTACATCAACAATTATTGAGAACTGCCTACATCACAAATATATGGCGAAATTGTAATTTAAAAGAACCAACAATTCTTACACCTGAAAATAACGGTTGGAACTTAATTGATAGTCGTTACGAATTTAATTGGTTTGAGGGGAATACGGTTCCATCTTCTATATACGACATACTTTTACAAGGACCTGCTGATACTGCCACAGCACAATCGACTGAAACTGAGGAATGCATTTCAGGTAACATACAACTATTTTATTCTGTAACATTTAATACGCAGTCCTATGTAATTGACCTTATTGATTCATTAAAATATTTTTTTTTACTATTTTCAGATGAGGAAAACATTGTTGAAGAATCAGATGATGATGAAAACAGTGATAGCGAAATTTCGGATGATGCTGAAGAAAATGAATGTTAAAAATAATGTAGATTGCATAAAACCCAATAAAATACATTGCATTTACTGTATGCGTTCATGTAACATTTCTTATTTGCACGCCCTTAGCAGCTGTCCCCTCGCCTGTCAAGGTCTTATGCTGTTCAAACCGCCTGGCATTGTACATATTTACTCTGAGACGTTTACTTGAAAACATATAAAAATTTTAAGTATACAGGATAAAGTTTATTTTACCTCATCAACTGTACGTTTTCTAATTGATCTGTCATATACTTCTGCTTATTGTAATCGCCTGTCAATTTTTTTTTAAGATGTACAATAAATAAACTTTATCCTATTAAATTTTCAAATTTACAGAAACAAGTTTTGAAACTCAATTTACTTAACAGTCCAAAAAATAAAGGGGCTGATGACGTGCAGGGCTGACGCCTGCCAGGTCATGGCTATTGCTCTTAGCATGTCATAAATCGTAAGTATACAAATTTCTAACCTTACAGGGAGACCGTTACTCCCAGGGTTCACTAGCTCTCCAGCTATTTCTTTTTACTCAATCCTTAGTATACATGATGTTACCATAGTATAAAAATCTATACAGTAGAATTGCCTTTGAACTTACCAAAAAAACGCCCAAGGATTATAAAAAAAAATACTGTTTATGGCGCGAGGTTCCGAAGATACAACGCCATTTTGTGGTTAATTACAGTTATACCTGTCAACTCTAAATTCGTGTCCCGACTATCATACAAAAGTATATATGCCAGTCGGGAACACCTCCCCAGTCTACCCCCCCTTCCCGTCCCATCCCCTCCCTGCACTCTACCTTGTCTAGACGACTGTATGAATTATTACACTGTGATTTGACTGTAATAGGTTATATACATATGTAAGCCCTCAGCTTTGGTATATATTCAGAATATAAGTATTAATTGTATCAGAGATCGACGCTTTTTGAAATTCAGATCTTAAAACCAATATATAGCATTAAATTTAAAAATGTGGTGACGTTTGTTTTTTGGCGAAATACCGCTTATATATGCTATAATTGCAATACTGGCGAAATAATAGCAGAGTTTTACCTACCATTAAAACTCATATTATGTCCGGAGCCTTATTCGAGGCCTTATAAACAATATTGAGATGACATCTTCCGTTCCCGGCCGCTTTTAGTCGTTGTAGTTCCCTTAAACTACGAAAATATGGTAACTTCCGGCCGCCATGTTCACCAGGTGAGTGCCATCGGCCATTGGACTTCATTGTGGTCTCAATTAGTTACTTATATCTAACTTATATCTAGCTTAACTATCACCAGGCAGAATTTACTGTAAGGCCTCGAATAAGGCTCCGGACATAATATGAGTTTTAATGGTAGGTAAAACTCTGCTATTATGTCCTTCCGCCGTTATTCGAGGCCTTATAAACAATATTGAGACATTGTTTGTTATCGCCTGGTGAACCAGACGCCAATGTGAATACACTATAATCAAGAAGAGAAGTATATTATTATTTATATATACAATATATTATTATTTATAATTTTTTTTTTAATGATTATATATATATTTTTTTTAAATTCTTTCTTTATTCCTTTTTTTTTATCAAAAAGAATACATTACAGATTTAAATTTAAATGAATAATCACAATATGATCAACTTCTTTAGGTTACAGGTTCGAATAATGTACCTAAAGATAAGCTATCAGAAATTACATTAGGCATTGGTCTTATCTCTTTTTTGTAATATTTTGAGAATGTATTTGTCGACCTCCAATTTGCCCTAGATAGGATTTTGTCTAACGGTTCTCGATCAATCCAACCCCTGGATGCTACAGCTGATCTCACGCTTCCTGGAGTTGCGTCAACATCCGCGTCAGACAAAACGGATTTTACCCAGCCTGCGATTACAGTTCGAGAAGCAGCTTTAGCGGGTCCACGGGCTGTTACAAACAGATTACAAACTTTTCCTGCTCTACGTCTGTCCTTTCCAATTTGTATTAGCTTTCTTACCCATAGTACAGGATCTATATTAGGGTTGTCTTTATTAGAGTACAATTTCCAACCTGATTGGGTATATGACACAGAATCAGTTTTAGAACCGAACAAAGGCCAAAATGTTAAACAGTTTGCCTCAGTATCATCTATAAAGTTAGAATCCGATATACTCAACAGTGTTAGATCATGTACTCTACGCCCTGAACAAAGCAAAAGTAAAATAGCACAACGTCGTGAAATTTCCCACATATTTAGTATAGGCGGATTTTTACTTGATAACCAGGATATTACCACATTTGTATCCCAAATATTTGTCTCGACACGAGACTTAGCATAACTTGTCGCAATAGCTTTTAAAACTTGTTTTACTAATATATTAGAGCTCAGTTGACAACTATTATTTGTAGTACACAAGGTAACAATAACGGATTTATGAACTAGAATAATTTTATAAGATAATTTTTCTTTAAGGTGGAGATCGGCCAAATATTGTGCTAATTCCGAGCCCGCTGGATTAATAGGACTTATATTTGAAGTTTGACACCAATTTACCCATCGCTCCCATGCAGGTTTGTATGTATTAAGAGTGGATTTCCTCCATCCTGCCCTCAATAAAGCCTTCTGTTGACTTGACCATGATTCTACTGCCTCAGACCACCCCCACATTTCCAAATTTCGAGGGCCAATTCTTCTACTCTTGGCGGGGGACGGCCCGTCGATAGATCTATCAATTTGGACTCTAGGTGCCTGATTACGAATGGAGGTGCTATGGCACGAGCCTTTAAATCCGCTCTCCAAAACGCTTGGGGCCATCTCGGTGCGATTATTAGATATATGCCTACCGCTCGATTGAGATGCATAAGAACTCTCGGTATTAAGTTTGGAGGGGGAAATATCCACGCTAGACCGAACCTCCATTCCAAAGCAAACGCATTGTGTCTCCACGCTGCGCGATCTGATTAATCTAGACTGACATATTTTGGAACGACATGAGCACGACTGGACGCAAACAAATCCACTTCTGGTACACCCCATTTTCGGAAAACAATATCTGTCAACGCAGGAAGAAGATGCCACTCGGGAAGTATCGACTTTCGAGATAGGCGATCGGCCACACCGTTGAGTTTTCCGGGAATGTGATGTGCAACTAAATGAATGTCGAAACGATTTAAAATTTTGAAAATTTTGTACGTCAGTCTCATTAGTGGTACCGATCGACTTCCTCCTTCTTTTCTGAGATACGCCACAACTGACTTGTTGTCGCACTGAAGCAGCAACGTTGAATGGCGTAGAAGGGGACCGAATTGGTGAAGACATTTCAGTATGCTCAACATTTCTTTTTGATTTGAATGAATAGGGAATTCTTCTCTCGACCAGTTGCCGCGTACTTATACACCGTTGAGTTCTGCTCCCCACCCGGAATCGGCTGCATCTGTTGTTAAGAAGTGAGTCAGAAGTGGAAGGTGAAGTCGAGACGACTCGTTGCAGTTCAGCCTCCACCACTTGAGTTCTTTTAATACCTGTAATGGTAGCGGCGTTTTCCCCTCAACATTGTTTCGAAGAAGAGAGATGCAATGTGTCAAGAGATAACGGAAGTGTAATCGACCCTGAGGAACAGCCAGACGGGCAAAATTCATGGTCCCTACCAAACCCTGACCTTCCCGAAGCGTCGCTTGTTGTCGTGTGAGAAACCTTGCTATAGAAGTTCGTATGCCTAGAATTTTCTTCTTGGGCAAGCTTTTCTTGTTTTTCCACGTATCCCATACCAGACCTAAATACTCCAAAGACTTCTGGGGAACTAGGATTGACTTGGAAGTATTGATGATCCATCCTAACTCTCTTAGAGTCTTGAGAACGACCTGGGTCTGCTCCACCAACTTTGACCTGTCCTGACACGCAACTAAATAATCGTCGAGAAAGACTACAATTCGAATCCCCTAATCCCTCAGAATTTCTGCAGTCCAATTTGACAGGGCTGCGAACACCTTGGGGGCAGTTGCCAGACCAAATGGCAAAGAGGTCATCTGTAAGAGTTGACCTCTGTAAAGCAATCTTAGGAAACACCGATGAGACGGTGCTATCGGCACGTGATAGTAAGCCTGTGTCAGATCGATTTTTATCATCCAATCGTTCGGCTGTAAAAAGTCCGGAATGCGATGAACCGAGATAAGTCTGAACTTTGTCACTTTTACGAACTGATTCAGCCTCTTTAAATTGAAAATAAGACGCAAAGTGCCATCTCTTTTCGGTGTTAAAAAGAGGGTAGATAAAAAACTGGGAGTTTCGGGGGCATACTCTAAAATATTCTCCGTTATTAAATTGTTTATAGTTAGATCCATCCCGCAAGATGGTGAAGTCTGATACCGACCGCTGGTGAGGTGCGGTAAAACAAGCGGGGGCTGCGCTTGGAAAGGAATTTTGTAACCCGATATTATGTGCAATAACGAAGTCGGCGCGCCTAACTTTGTCCATATTTCCCGGAATATCCCCAATCTGCCTCCCCGAAACGTCTGTTCTTTGTCAAAAGTTCTTACCGCCTCTCCCCCTACTTTTGGCACTATTACGTTAGTTGGATGAACCTTGTTGAATAAATGGTTTTCTTGGAATGACCGGGGCTTGTGGACCCGCGGTAAATGATTGTGGTTTATATTGAGGTCGAAAAAGACGCTGGTTTCCAGCATGGGCTGGAAAGTTATAATTAAAAGCATAGGGCTGCATAGGAACATATGATCTATACGCCTGAGGGGCTTTAATTGCAATGCAAACGGTGCCGTGGGGCGACCGGTTTGACTATAGCTACTGGACCCAGGTTGCGCAGCCTGAGATCCAGGTGCAACTCTCTTCCCTTGCGCAGAGAAGGAAGGTCGCGAAAAAATTTTATTAATACCACCATTGTTTTTTAAAAAGTCTGAAAATTGTTCTTTACTAAATAAAAATTCACAAGATGGAGGTATCTTTTTTAAGGTTGTTCTTAAAAATTTGTCTTTTACTAAATTTAAGAATGCTTCTCGTCTTTGTTCAATAATGTCGGCCCGACGCCCACAAAGCAATTGTAAACAATCAAGCGATATTTTTTGAAAATCACCCGAAAAAATATCTTTAATTTTTCTTAAAAAATCATCTTTATCAAAATTGTCATTATCTTGAACCCACTGCAATAAATTAAATACCCCCGTTTTTAAAGCATCGCTTTGCATAATTATCCCATGTGTAATCGCGCCTAAAAACCTATCGCTTGAAACTAAATTATTTACTTTATCAAACTGTTTAATCTCATCGTTCACCTCGAGTTCCACAAAACCTGGCCTGGCATTATATGACTTTTGAATTTCGGAGTAACGTACGTTAGTCCAATTTTCCGAATTAAAATATTGAAATGAATTTAATAATTGTAAATGATCAGAAGACGTACTTAAAATCGTAGGCTCTTTTAAATTTGTTTTTAAATTAAAATTAAATTTAAGGGCCGACTCGGCGGGTACCTCAACCGGGGGCGCATCCTGGCGCCAAGTTTTCTACGTTCATTTCTAATGATCTTTCATTATACCCCGGGTCAACGGGGTACCATCCCGGAGGAGGATATGCATTCGAAGCCAAATAGTACTGAATTTGACTTACTTGTTCAGCAAGGTGTTCTAATACCTTACTCTTTTTCTGGCCTCCTACCTCTTTCCTTGGCAGCTTTCGTTTACGAGGTTGTAGCGGCTCCTCATCGCCACTAGAGGACGAAGACGATGTCGACCCGCCCTCGTGTACACTTTTATCACGCACGTTTTCATCACTTTCCAACATTATTCAATTTTTTATAGAAAAAAAGAATATTACGAAATAATCACGATTAACTTGTAGGTAGTTAACAAAAACCTTTAAATATTTTCACAGAACAATCACTAAAACGAAACTACAACTAAAACTAAACATAATTTTATTAATATATTAATTAGGATAATTTTATCCCTCAAACGCTAACAGCGTTAAAATATACACTTTACGGCACGAAAATCAAGACGCCAATGAAGTCCAATGGCCGATGGCACTCACCTGGTGAACATGGCGGCCGGAAGTTACCATATTTTCGTAGTTTAAGGGAACTACAACGACTAAAAGCGGCCGGGAACGGAAGATGTCATCTCAATATTGTTTATAAGGCCTCGAATAACGGCGGAAGGACATAATACTAAATTAAATTAAAAAAAATTAAGTTAATCATCATACATACATTTAATAAGAACAAGCCGCAAAGTTAATTTTAACTAAAACTTAAGTTATACAAAATCAATGAATGAAAAAATTTATAGATGTTAAAAAAAAATAATGAAAAAATCTTCGTTTAATATGATTTTTCGTTATAACGTATGATATATTATAAGTTAAATTGTTCTAGTTTTATATACTAGTGATGTATATTTAAAATTACTTAAAAATATAATATAAAAGTACTAGGTACATCCATACTGTAGCAACACTGATTATATTTTTTTAAATTAAATACGTCAAACTTCTTGCTATTTCCATAATTCGGTCCCAGATTAAAAAAAAAACTTACTTCAAAATCGATTAAAGATAATATAAAAATTTTACCTGTAAATAAAATTTGTATTATGTTTCCTAAGACATCCGAAGTCCAATTATGAGAGAGTACATCAACTTTTTCTGTTGCTTTCCGCTAAATTACTTCCTCTTCCGTTACGTTTTTCTGCTTTTAGCGCCAACCGTGGCCAAAACTGAAACTAACTTTTGCAACCTATATAAGGCAAGCCGCCATTTCTAAAATCATTGTTCGGTTCATAATGAAAATGATGCTGATAAACACCAGGAAGGCATTATTTGGACTTCGGATGTCTTAGGAAACATAATACAAATTTTATTTACAGGTAAAATTTTTATATTATGTGTTCCGTTAGACATCCGAAGTCCAATTATGAGAGATCTGTTTGTTATCTCCTGGTGGCTTGCTGAATAGAATGCAACAATGTGATTATAATGAAATGAAATGTAAATAAATGAACTTCTTAGAATCTTTGGTAACATCATACGACTGGCATTATTTAAAATTTTATTTATAAAATTAACCAATCAAAAACTCAAAGACTATACATTTTGAGTAATTCAAATCATACTAAATCATTTTGACATTTTGAGTAATTCAAATCATACTAAATAATTATAAGTTAATTAACATATTTAAACAAATATTTAAACTTAAGCACTGAGATGACTCAAAAACATTAATATGATACTGCAAACAATTTAGACAGTGATTTTTCTGAATCAACAGAACTATTATGATCTCTACTTTTTACCTCTTTATAATAATATTTTCTGAAAGTATTTTCATGGCGCCAATTTGCCTTAGCTAAAATCTCATTAACTGGATACTTCTCTAAACAATTAAGAGATGACACAGCTGACCTAACACTACCTGGCGTAGCCTCTATCCCAGCTTCAGAAAGGATACGTCTTATCCAACCCCCAATGATTACAGGACTAGCTGGTTTATTAGGAACTCTTGTGTTTATGAATAAATTTGTTAAATTACCTCGAAAGTTTTTCGAAATGCGTATCAATAATCTCAACCAAAACAAAGGATCAGTATTTCTATCTGGCGAAGCCAGTAACTTCCAACTTGACTGCTTATAAGTCGCCGAATCTGTTTTTGAACCAAATATAGGATGCAAGATAATTGAATCCCCGCTATCAACAAAATGTTCTGGATCACAATGCAGGAGAGTTAAATCATGTATTCTACGACCCGAAGCCAATAATAATATAATCGCTGTTCGTCTAGAAACATCATATAAACTATCTAAGTTAGGATTTGTATTTTTTAAAAATTTTATTACAATTCTTGCGTCCCATATTTGCAATTTTGGTGGAGTAGATCTGGCTAATGACACGGCTTTTAAAATATGTTTAACTAAATGATTTGATGTAATCTTTATATCCGATAAAGTTTCGCAAACTGAAGCTATAACTGACTTATGTACCAGAATGGTACGATATGACAAACCATCTTTAAGAAAAAGTTTAGCTAAGTACCTGGCTACACTGGCGGGTGCAGGACGACGATAGTCCACCTTATTTTGCTTACACCATAGAGACCACTTGTTCCATATTGGCGTATAAGTTTTAAGCGTGGATGCTCTCCAACATGTTGACAAAAGTTGCTTTTCCTCAGCTGACCAGTCCTGCGTTAGAGAGTCCCAGCCGAAATGAGCCAAGCTTCCAACTGCAGGTTGTGAACCTGAGCTGGAGGACGCCCCGTCACTGCGTCCACCAATGTTGTTCTCAGATCCCTGATTTTCATAGGACGAGCTAGGGCGCGGCTCTTCAAGTCTGGCCTCCAAAAGGGTTTCTTCCACTTGGGTGCTACAATTATGAACCTTCCCTTCGCGGTGTTGAGATGTTGTAACACCCGCGGAAGTAAAGCTGGTGGAGGAAATATCCAGGCGAGGTCGTAGCTCCAGCATCTGCTGAAAGCGTCGTGAAAGCAAGCGCTCGAGTCTAACAAGTCTAGAGTAGCATAATCTGACACTACGTGAGCCTTTCGCGAGGCGAACAGATCTATGTCTGGAGTTCCCCACCGGCCGAATATCTTGCTGGTTGCCTCGTCTAGCAGGTGCCACTCGGTGCCGATTCGATTCCGAGAGATCTGATCGGCTTCCGTGTTGTACAGTCCCGGAAGGTGGTGAGGGATTAGTACAACATTCAGCCTGTCCGTTAGTGCTAGGAGCTGATTTGTCAAGGTCAAGAGATTCCTCGACTTGGTTCCTCCTTGATTTTTTATATACGACACTACTGTCTTGTTGTCGCTCTGTAACATTATTTTTGAATTTCTTAGCGCTTTTGCCTCCAGAGATATGGCTGCTATCACCGCATCCATTTCTTTCAAGTTGCAGTGCCACTTCAGCTGATGTTGACTCCAACAACCTTTTATTACCTTGTTGTTTACTAGTGCCCCCCATTGAATGTCTGAAGCGTCGGTGACGAGATAATTGACAGGTAAGTTCTTTGGGTGAATGTGAGACTTCTGGTCGATATTTTCCAACCACCACTCTAATTCTTCGCGCACTTCGTCTGCGAACGGAATCGGCCGACGAGAATTTCTCTGCAAACAATTGCTGTGTCGTTGAAGCACTCGGCAATGCAACCTTCCCCGAAGGGTGATGAAGGTCGCAAAATTGAGATACCCTAAGAGGCGTTGCGCCTGCTTGAGGGTCCAACTGCCTGCTGTCAAGCGAGCCCATAAGCACTGACGGATCTTGGCTACCTTTTCTGGGGGCAAACTTTTGGAGTTGTATTGCGTATCCCAGATAATCCCTAGGAATTCTAAGCGCTTCGCTGGCTTTAGAATAGATTTTTCCATGTTGATATTCCATCCTAGAGAGGTGAGAAACTTTAAGGCCATTTGAACATGTAGTTTTAATGTCGCTTTGCTTTGGTGGACTATTAAAAAATCGTCTAGATAGACAATTAGACGAAGACCCTTGCTGCGTAATACCTCGGCAGTCCAATTTGTAACTGATGCAAACATCCTCGGCGCTGCAGCGAGGCCGAATGGAAGACATGTCATCTGCAGCAGCCGACCTTCGTAACTTAGGCGTAGAAAACAACGATGCCTTCGAGAAATTCGTAAATGGTAATAGGCCTGTTTTATATCCAGCTTCACCATCCAGTCGCCTGCTTGTAGAAATGTCGGCATCTTGTGATGATGAAATAGATGGAAATGCCTTGGTTGTATAAACTGATTTAATGCCTTGAGGTTGAAGATAACCCGATTCTTTCCATTGCTCTTTGTTATAATGAAAAGAGGGGATATAAAGGACGGACCTAAAGGGGCTACTTCGAGAATCCGATCTTGAATCATGGTCTCTATCTCTGACGACATAATCAAGGAACTCCGTGTTTGAAATTTTTTCATGACATCCGGCGATGGAAAGATTAGTGGAGGCGTCTGATTGAATGGAATACGGGCGGCAGAAATTAATTTGAGAATGGTTTTGGGTGGCCGAAACTTGGCCCACACCTCTTGATAAAACATCAGACAGCCGCCCAACCTCGAGTCATTTGTGCCTACTCCTGTTAGCTTCATCTTTTTGACCCCCCCTTTCTTTTTTAACTTTCTCGTCCAAATTTTGCCTCTTAGTTTTTCTTTGCTTTGGTTTGACTTGTTGAAAACGAAAGGAGGGGTCTCCACGAGATGTAGAAGCAATCGGTGATTTAGAAGTCACTGGTAATTTAGAATGTCTCACAGGTTTCAATTGAGGCCCCATATCTTTATCTAGTTTGTCCAACCCACCTATTTTTTGTATATAAGCAGATAAACTCTGAGGATTAAACATATATTCTATCGAAGGAGGTATTCTATCAATATCTTCCCGTATATATTTTCCCTTTAAACCTTTAAGTAAAGCTTTACGCCGAAGTTCTAAAACCTCTGCACGTTTTCCACAAATTAATTGTAAAATGTCATGAGATACAGCCTTATAATTAGAATCATTTCCAAATAACTCTTTCAATTTATCATAAATTAAATCTGAAGTTAACTGCGCATCAGGTTTCGCGGCCCAGTCGATTAAATGTTTTAATGCGATATTTACACATTCATTTTGAGCTAAAAAGGCATTAGATAAGGCAGCAAAACTGCGTTCCATCTGATACCATCTGAGCGGAGCAAAAGGATCTTCTAAACGCCTCAATTCCTCATTTACTTTTAGCTCAGAAAATGCTGGGAATGCTACATATTTCTTTTGCACCTCAGTGTACCGTACAGAATTCCAATCCAGAGAATCAAATCTTTGCATTGACGCTATTTTCGCAACCCGATCAGGATTCGCCTTTGGCATAGATGGCTCCTTGACGGCAACATTTAGCTCAGCAATATCTTTTAATTCACCCACTGGCTTTAAAAACGGATCATCGAGCGAATTATTTACTGCTGTCGAAGCAACCGCCACAGGGACCGAGGAGTTAGAGGCTATCGGGTGCATCGCAGCGTAATTCACACAAAATAAATTATTTATATGACTCACCAACTGCTGCGATAACTGATCAAACCTGCGATCGATTTCTTGACATGAATCGGAAGACCGACTATGACGTCGTCGCTTTGGCGGTGGTTCATCCTCCTCGCTCGAACTTGAATTCGAATCCGATGATTCACTTGAAGGCATGTGTGTATTTTTCTCCAAACGATTCGAATCACAATCACCAAAAACGTCCACACTATCACTAAACACTGGATCGGTATTTTTCTCACTGTTGTCCATTTTACAATTAAAACACAATACTTTAACGTAACGGAATAAAACTGTAACTTTCTACTTTAATCTCGAAAGTTTAAACAATAATTTTACTTTTGAAAACTATACTATAACACAACGGTCGTTATTTAAACAAGTTTTCAGATAAATCTAGCGATGCGTGCAACTCGAAAAATGACGCAACAATGATTTTAGAAATGGCGGCTTGCCTTATATAGGTTGCAAAAGTTAGTTTCAGTTTTGGCCACGGTTGGCGCTAAAAGCAGAAAAACGTAACGGAAGAGGAAGTAATTTAGCGGAAAGCAACAGAAAAAGTTGATGTACTCTCTCATAATTGGACTTCGGATGTCTAACGTGTTGGCTTATAATAATGTAACCAACAAATGAATATTGGATGTACACTCCATTAATATATAATAAATATTATTTTGTATAGATAATAATTATAAACATATTTAAGAAAATATTAAACTAATTTAATTAAATAAAAATGTTTTGTTGACTCTGTTATTGAACGATTTTAGTCAATTGATGTTCTCGGGTAGATTATAAAAATGTGACACTGTTCAAAAATTAGTTTAGTTCTCGATCAACGTTAGTAAAATTAGGAATAAGAAAAGTGATTATACAAGTGTTGAACCGTGAAAGTAAAAATTGTGCAAAGTGGAAAGTGTTTTTATTGCCAATCGCCAACCCATAAGTTCAAGTGCTAACATTTCAGAAGTGGGATAAGGTGAGTAACAGAATTTTGTTTCTTTTCTTACCTGCCATGCCTACAAATAATTGTACATAATATAAAATTAGAAAGTATTCTTACATGAATTTAAAAAATGTATATTGTATACAATATGTATTATCTCGGTAAAAGTATCAATTGTGTGTTTTATGTAATATATTACATAAATTTTTGTCTTTTTTTTTCTTTCCGTTGTTCTGTTTTGAAAAATGACGTTGTTAGTATGTGATACAACACGTAATGTATATACCCTTTGTCAGTTTAAACTGTTACTTTAAATTGTTATTGTACAAATGATGTGTCGAAAATATTTTAACAGTGAAATGGGAAACGATGGGAGTCCCGAGGCGCCAGTGGATCGGCGATCGCAGAGTAGATTGAAGTCCACTAGAAGTCGGCGTCGTGGTTAATACAAGCATTACATACGATAGGTAAAAATAATAGTAATGATAGACTACCGACACAAAATACGCTTCCAGACTTTGATCCCTCCCGTAAAGAACAAACCATTGATATGTGGTTGCACAAAGTAAATGAGTGTGCAGTTATTTATGACTGGACTGACAAACAGACAACTCACTATGCACTTCCAAAGTTGAAGGGTACTGCCCAAAAGTGGTATGAAGGTCTTAATACTGTAATGTTTACGTGGAAGGAATGGCAAGATAAACTGCGCCTAGCTTTTCCTAACGATGATAACTATGGGCGATTACTCTCGACAATGTTAGCCAAACGTGCTAGGTTTAACGAATCCCTCGAGGACTATTTCTATGACAAAGTAGTTTTATTAAATCGTTGTGGCATTGAAGGAAAGAAAGCGGTAGATTGTATTGTATTTGGAATTGACGAGTGCACTGTAAGGTTAGGAGCAGAATCGGCTCGATTCGAAACACCGGAACAATTGCTTCCGTTTCTTATAAGTACTAGGGGTACTAGTAATGTTAATGATAGAAAACGCATTCGAAATGCTGATTCAAGTGTAAGTAGGGATGATACCCGACGGGATCGCGTAATAATATGCTTTAATTGCTCACAAAGGGGTCATTATAAGTCTCAATGCCCTAGCCCAATTATAAAATGTAATAAATGTTTACGTTTTGGACATACTTCGGATAAATGTGAGAATGGTAGCAAGAATTTAGTAAATACCAATAGTAAACTTTCATCTAATTCGGTTATGCTTGTAGCAGGTATTAACTCGAACTGTCATAAGTATTATAAAGAGGCTGTTGTAAACGGTATTTTAAAAACATGCTTCATTGATTTTGGTAGCGCAGTAAGTCTTATTAGAATGTCAGATGTAGAAAGTTTAGATGTCGAATGGGTTCCGGATAATTCAATACTACCTCTGATAGGATTCGGCAACTCAATGGTTAAACCAATAGGTAAATTTTTGGCTACGGTTAAAATTGATCATGCTAGTGCTTTAGTAGAACTAGTCATCGTACCGGATGAAGTATTAAAAGAGCCGTTGCTAATTGGTAGATCATTTACTGAACAACCTCACATAATGGTTGAAAAGAATAATGTAATGTTAAAAATATTCTCAAATGAAATAGTACCAATATGTATAAAGTATAACCTTTATTGCACTAAAGATACGATAATTGACGGACTGACGTTAGTAGAATTTAGCACAGACCCTTCATTTACGGGCGATGTTTATATTGAGGGCAGCAATAGGTTTAAAAATGGGGAAGAACACTATCTGGTACAAGGACTGTTTTCCATTGTCAATGGTCTAGGTATAGCATTGGTGAAAGGGATTAGTTCGCGAACATTCACCATTAAACGAGGTACAGTAATAGCTAGGTGTACTCGAGCTGAGCCAGTGAGTGATAATAATAACCCTGATGTTCTCCGAGTAGACGAACCTACACCTCTCCGTAATATTAGTGGTAATGAAATAATGTCCGATGGAACACTAAGCACTAAAACAATTAATTCATTAATACTCTTGCTTAATAAATACAGACAGTGTTTTGCTTTTAGTCTACAGGAACTTGGGAAAACTGATTTAGTAAATATGTCTATTAAATTGAAAGATGATGAGCCAGTTGTGTACAGACCCTATAGGTTACCTGTTTGCGAAAGAAATAAAGTCCGGGAATTAGTTAACGAATTAGTTGACTGCAAAATAGTTCGACCTTCGACATCGCCTTATGCTAGTCCCATAGTCGTTGTTAAAAAGAAAACTGGTGAGGTACGCCTATGTGTCGATTATAGGGCCCTAAACAGAAAGACGTACAAAGAAAATTTTCCTTTACCCCGGATCGATGATCAATTAGATTCATTAGCAGGATATCAATATTACACTGTCCTTGATTCAGCTTCTGGTTATTACCAGATAGGTATAAACGAAGAAGATCGTTACAAAACTTCGTTTGTCACGCCAGATGGGCAGTTCGAATTTAATAGAATGCCCTTCGGGTTAGCTAACGCACCGGCAAATTTTATGCGGATGATCAATTTAGTTCTATCTAGTGCTAGGGATATAGCATCGGCTTATATGGACGATATAATTATACCCTCAAATTCAATAGAAGAAGGATTAAGCAAGTTAGAAAAGGTTTTACAGTTATTGTCGAATGCAGGATTAACATTAAAATTATCCAAATGCTATTTCTTTAGTAAATCCGTAGACTATTTAGGTTTTGAGCTTAGTAAGGAAGGTATTAGACCAGGATCAAGAAAAATTCAGTCGGTCAAAGAATTTCCAGAGCCTTGTAATTTGCATACTGTTAGACAATTCATTGGGTTATGTAGTTTCTTTAGGCGGTTTATCAAAAATTTTTCGAATATAGCTAAACCATTGACAAGTCTTCTAAAAAAAGATTCCAAGTGGGAATGGGGTTCTGAGCAAAAAACAGCATTTAACACTCTTAAAGAAATTTTACTGCAAAAGCCAGTATTAAAGTTATACGATCCTAATGACCATACCGAGTTGCATACGGATGCCAGTAAATTAGGTATTGCCGGGATCCTTATGCAGCGCGGTAGAGATAACCTACTTAGACCCGTTGCGTATTACAGTCGGCAAACGACCATTTATGAACAGCACATGACAGCATATGAACTTGAAACTTTAGCTCTGGTCGCATCATTACAAAGATTTCGTGTTTACTTAATCGGTGTTAGTTTTAAAGTCGTTACAGACTGTAATTCCCTTCGGGCGACATTTTTAAAAAAAGATTTAATACCACGAGTGGCTAGATGGTGGATAACTATGCAAGAGTTTGACTTTTCTATAGAATATCGGCCAGGTAAAACGATGAGTTATATTGATGCTCTTTGTAGAAATCCACCACTTATCAATAGGGAAAATAATGAAACAGTTATGGTAGTTGAGGAATCTGATTGGTTAAGTACTGTACAGGAAGCTGATTCAGAAATACAACGGATAGTTTCGATTTTAAAAGATCCAGCGTCAATTAATATTGCCGATATCACGAAAAATTATGTATTACGTAATAATAGGTTATTTCGTGTGACTGATCAGGGTAACAAGTGGGTAGTGCCAAAGGGTGTACGCTGGCAAATCCTTAAACAGTGTCACGACGACATCGGGCATTTCGCGTTTGATAAAACTTTAGCAAAAGTGAAAGAAACTTATTGGTTCAGTAAAATGCGTCGTTTTGTCAAAAAATATGTCGAGTCATGTTTAGAATGTGCTTACGTAAAAGCCTCTTCCAACAGAAAACCCCCACTAAATCCGATTCCAAAGGTAGATTCTCCATTTGCCACGTTGCATTTAGATCATGTGGGGCCATTCGTAAAGAGTTCAAAGGGGAACACTCATTTATTAGTAATCATTGACGCATATACTAAATTTATAATTATCAGAGCAGTACGAAGTACTAAAGTTTCTATAGTCATTGATAAATTAAAGGAATATTTTAGTATTTTTGGTATGCCGAAAAGAATTATATCAGATCGTGGATCCTCATTCACAAGTAACAAATTCAAAGATTTCTTGCACGGCCTAGGTATAAAACATATATTAAACGCAGTTTCAACACCCAGAGCAAACGGGCAAGTAGAAAGATATAACCGTACGCTGCTGGATGCGTTGACTGCTATGTGTAACGGTCAAGATGAAAAGAAATGGGATGTATATGTTCCAGGTGTTCAGTGGGGCCTTAACAATACTCATAATAAGGGTATAGGAACGACTCCCGCGAAAGCTCTCTTTGGTACTACATTGGTCGGTTTAACTGAGAATAGGGTGAAGTCTTTCTTGGGTGACGATCACGAAATAGACTCTAATAAAGTAAGTGACATTCGTGATAAGATAAATGAGTATATTTCCGCATACCAAAACAAAAGCAAAGAACAGTACAATAAGAATTCTGTACAGCCTAAAATTTTTAAAATTGGAGATTTGGTTAGCGTTGCGAGAGAAATACAATCGTCAGGACAAAGCCGTAAGTTAGTTCCAAAATTTCAAGGCCCATATCGTATAGCCTCAGTATTAGGGAACGATAGATATGAGATTGTAGATACACCTTTCACACGTAAGGGCAATCGTAAATATACTTCTGTAGCTGCTGTCGATAAATTAAAACCATGGCTAAGTTATAACAGACCTGATGAAATTGAATCTAGTAACGACGATAATATTGAAGATTCTGATTGCGAACCCTAAATTAAATTGTGTTTACTATTATATCATTACTATTATAAATTGTTTTTGATTGTATATTGCAGTTAGAAATTAGTATTCTAAAGGAGCTAAGTTAATAATTGAAAATAAATATGTGTAGTTAAGATTAACTAATCGATAGTTCTGTGTTAATTGTTTAAGACTGTGAAGTACCATCTGTTGTTAATTATTCGAATTGGGCAGCATGGACCCTAAGCAGTTGAGCAGTATTCAGTGCAGAAGCGGCCTGTTGCTGTAGTTCTAAAATTAGTGAAAGAGATTATCTGTACAGGGTAGAAGCGACCCTGATGGATGTCAGTGTTCAGTGCAGAAGCGGCCTGTCACTGTTGGTGTGTCGTATTCAGTGCAGAAGCGGCCTGTTACGATACAAAAGTTGAATGGGTAGAAGCGGCCCTAATGATTTTAATATGTAGTTGCTGCGATTGTCATTTTTTTTTTATGTATCGGTTGATAAAATTATGTTCAAATGTTATCAATACGGTTTTTATATTTACAAATGTATTGTATTCTATATTGTTATGATAAAAGTTGTATTGGCAGAAGCGGCCCTTGAGATTTTTATGATTTGTTGTCATTACGCTTGATTTTTAATGATGTCAATTTTGTGATTTTTAATAATTTGATATTTATTATTTTACATTAATATATTATTTTATAATGTATCATTATAATGAATCATTGAATATAATTAAAGTTAAATATTGTCAAAATATGTGAGTTATGTGAGTTATATGAGCTACATTAATTAGTATAGATATATAATATAGCCTACACGAGGACGCGTAGATTTGGTCGGATGGCCGAATGTTGGCTTATAATAATGTAACCAACAAATGAATATTGGATGTACACTCCATTAATATATAATAAATATTATTTTGTATAGATAATAATTATAAACATATTTAAGAAAATATTAAACTAATTTAATTAAATAAAAATGTTTTGTTGACTCTGTTATTGAACGATTTTAGTCAATTGATGTTCTCGGGTAGATTATAAAAATGTGACACTGTTCAAAAATTAGTTTAGTTCTCGATCAACGTTAGTAAAATTAGGAATAAGAAAAGTGATTATACAAGTGTTGAACCGTGAAAGTAAAAATTGTGCAAAGTGGAAAGTGTTTTTATTGCCAATCGCCAACCCATAAGTTCAAGTGCTAACAAACGGAACACATAATAAAAAAAATACTATAACTGGATAAAAAGTTCTTAATATTAAGTAGTGGTAACATAATAAAAGTAATACAAAAATTACGCTTTATTAACGCCATTTTTAATTTTTTGTGCCCGTTTCCGTCGTCTGTGTATAAAAGGTACGAATCCCCATAGAGCTGCACCAAACATAAGAACAAAACCGAACGTTACGAACAATGGCTTGTAAGATTTCGTATGCTCGAACCAAACACCGCAAATGGGCGGGCCGGCCAATTGCATCAAGCCGTTCATGAATAAACTGATCCCATACGACGACATTAGACGTTCCGTCCCAAGCATTTCCGTCATAACTAGCGCTGTGACACCAACATTAATACCGGACGCTAGACCGAATATGCAACAAAACGCACTTATCGCAGAATATGTCGACACTAGAGGTATCAACGACAAACTAAACCCAGATAATAAAAGACCGGTGATAAAAAAATATCGTTTAGGGGTCGTCACTACATCAGATAGTGCTGAACCACCGATTCGTCCAACTAAATCGAGAGCTGAAATAATCGATAACAGATACGCACCAAGCGATTTATCGAAACCACATTCTTGAGCGTACGATGGTACTAATATTATAAAATTCGTATAAGATATAGCAGATGTGCAATTAGAAATTAGGATGACCAAATATATGGGATCTTTTAATAATTGAATATCAAAGTACTTATTCGGTTCTTTTTTGGTGCCATCGTCTTTTGACTTTTTGCAACAACAATACGTGATGGGTGCTAGACTGTCTGTGACAGATTTTAAACTGAACTGCGATGCAAACTCGCTTGGCTTCTCGAAAGCTGATAACGTAGAACCATGGAACGGAGTAGACATATACTGAAAACTGGATGTCGAAGGACTCCTTTTGGGAGTTTTAGGGACTGCCAATTTTTTTCCAAACGCTTCAGTTGAATTAACTCTGCTAGTCTTCCCTTCAGGTACAGATTCTAACAACGAAGGATTGCTTGGTAAATGATTTGATATTTTGCTGGAGATGTGTTGGAGACCATGTTTGGAGGGTGTTGATATTTTTCGTGTACGCGTGCTCTCTATGTGAGAAACGAGGGCCGCACTTGCTGATCTGGCGAAATTTGCTGTTGACCGTTGCTTGTTAAAAGGAGGTGACCCGTTGTGATATTTATCTGTATTTTCTTCAGGAGTTAATATTACTCTAGGGTTGGTCTCGTCTAACTCGTTCGGATCTTCCTCGATGAATGGTTCCAACTGAAATTAGCGTTAATTTATCATTAATATTTTAAACTGTATATGATATCAATGCCTAAAAAAGTATCAATATATATAAAAAAAATAATGAGCGAAAACTTCAAAATCTAAATTTCACTTCATATATTTTATTATTTTTAATTTACATATTTATTTTTATTATTCAAATAGGGGGGAGCTAAATAAAACACCGAATAATAAAAATATACATTTATTTTATTTACACAAAAATTAATTTAATTACAATCTATAGAAAGAACTAGTTAAAACTAGTTAACAATTACTTTATAATGTTATTATATAATTGGCAAGTCGAAATTTTAGAATGAAAGAATATATAATTATTTGCGCGTGAAAAGTGCAATAAATATAAACTATTAATTAAAAAAATAACAAAAAATCTAACTTATCAAAATATTCCCGCATCGTTATAAAATTTCATATAAAACTATATTTAATAACTATTTGTATTTTAATTGTTAATTAACAGATAAAATAATATATTTATTTAAAAAAAAAACTCGCAGAGCCTTAATTATTCATCCCAAATATTTGGTATTAATTGAAAGCTACATATTCAGGAACTTTGCGTAACTTTGAATGAAAAAGCTGTTGTTTCTCTAAGACATGAATTAATTTAATAATTGATATTTTTTAATGAATCGGAAATAAAATTGGAATGAAATGGAAAAATATCACAAAATATGAAAAAAAAAACTGCGCAACATTATTATTAAAAATAGTAAAATCGCACGTTTCAGTCTGTTCTCACGATCTTTTATTATTCAACATTTATATTATATTACTCAACATTTTTAATTTTTTGCTTATATTATTTTCGTGTATTCGTTTAAATTTTAAATAAATAAAGATATTTCCAATAAGAAGTCCCAATTTTACCAAAAAAAAAAAAAAACTAAATTATAGACGAGTCATTCCATATGAAAGAAATTGTCTGAAAATAAAAAAAAACTTGTTGCTGGCCTGTTTTAGATTTTGCTCTAACTTTGTGTATACACTTAATTTTTGAGTAAGATTAGCTGTTTACATCAAACTGTCGAGACGCTGGAGACCGTTAAAAAACGTAAAAATTGAAAAAAAAAATACATTTATTTTCGGCACGCTGTCATTAATGATAGGAATTTACCTAGCGAATTTGTATCGGGCACATACAAAATATTAATTTTCCCCTTCAAAATGCCGTTCCCGCTTGGAACGAAAAATCAAGAAATTTTTTACAGCTAAAATTGATAAAGCATAAAAATTACATTTCTCGAAAGTCTAAATAAGACGGAAACGGGCGCGTATAGCGCCCGTTTCCGTCTATCAAATAAGCTTAAATTTTATTTTTTGGAATTCTAAGAAACAGTCCCTCAAAATTAGAGCAAAATCTAAATCTAAATTGAGAACCTCCTCCTTTTTGGAAATCGGTTGAAAATAAGGAATGATCAGATTTAAGTACGGTCAAAATTCATCCAGAATGTATGCGCAAATGATAAACAGTAGTGTTTTAATTAAATATGAATTAATTATTTAAAAATCCAATAAAAACCGTTACAAACGTAAAAGGTAAAAAAAACCTAAACCTAAAACAATTTGTAGTGATCGGCAAAAATCTTGAGAAAAACAGGGTAGAAGGGGAAAGTTGAGCAAGTGTATAGGTTTTATAACAAATTTTTTTGCGCCAAGGATAATAATCACGATCAGATTTTTTTCTTTCGCCAAGACAAAAACTAAGAATACTTTTTTGAGCTGTCAATGTCAGTTCTAAAGTAATGTACGCATCACCATACCATAATAAAACATTTAAATTGTTTGTGCTATGAATAACATATTGGCACAACGATAGCTGTCCCTGTATATATTAATTTTTAAAATGTCTAAAAAGCATCCTTATCATATTATAAAAAAAATATTGGTCTTACTTTAAACAGCAATATTTATTTAGAACATAAAATGAATTGATTAATGTGTCTCACATTTCAGAAATAAATATTTTTTAATAAATCGATAAAAAAAATATTTAAAAACAAAAAAAAAAAACAAAAAAAATATTTTTGTGCTAAAGACAAAAATCTAATTATTCTAAAGTAGAATTAGAATTCCTAAAAAAATAATCTACATTATAGTATATTTAACATGATTAAAATAAAAAAAAATACTCTATTAAAAATAAAAAATATTTACTTTTCAATTTAAATCATTATTTGGTTTTTAAAATATGGTAACTAAAGTCTAAAATACTAATAGCATTTATCAATGACATAAAAAATATTAAAAAAAAAACACTTATCTATGAAATATAAAATTTTGCGCGGCGGGCAATGTTAGGAACGAAATTAAAAATTTTGTACTATCTTTATAGCTCAATTAAGACCTATATATAAAAAAAAAAACAACAAAAAATATATAACCTGTATATTTTTATAGTCTATGATATGTATTTTTTGTGTCATTTGAAGTTGGTCTTCACTATTGCTGATGGAAGTTTCCATCCTAAATAAAATCTAATATTAGCATTAGAGAAAAATATCAATCATAATATTATTCAGGTACAAAAGTAAAAACTCCATCATGATAATTTAGTAAAAAACGACATACAGTTCTTCTGTGGAAAATTAAACAAAATATATTAAGACCTGCACACACCAGTCATATGATACAGCAATTACATTTTTTATTAATTTGTTTAAGTTATGTGATGGCTAATTATTCAATAATCAGTAAAATACGTAAATTTGAATTTATTACGGTTTTATTTCGCTTTACTTAAATTACAATATTTTTTAATACCAATATATTTTTTGAGCAATTTTCTCAATACAATTCTCTTGTTAATGGCTTTAAAGCTTCTAGCTTTTTGTCTCCTAGTTTTTATCCTTTGTTAATTTTACAAAAGCTTCACTAACAGATCCATACATATAGTGCCATCTATTAACATTTATTTGAAATATTTTTCTTTATCTTATTATATAAAATGCAAAAGTGATTGACTGACGTATCAACGCACAGGCCAAACCCTTAGAAGGCTTAGGCTAGAAAATTGAAATTTCGCACACGTATTCCTCATATGACGAAGGCATCCGCTAAGGAAGGATTTTCCAAAATTCAACCTCCAAGGGGGTGAAATAGGAGATAAAAGTTTGTATGAAGCTTTTTATTCCTTGGACATATTTGCATGAAATTTCGTATTTTTCGTAATTTGATCGCGAACGAAGCCGCGAGTTCTGCTAGTTTATTATAAAACAGTATTTATAATACCAGTAATTAAGATTTAGTGAATTTTACTTTTGTACCCTCGTTCTAAATAAAAGAGAAAAAATGTTTCTTTTCACTCATCACTCCCCTTCCTCCAAATCAGATTGTGTTTTTATTACATTATAACCCTCA
The DNA here is from genome assembly GCA_905404265.1 of Fabriciana adippe. NCBI lineage: Eukaryota > Metazoa > Arthropoda > Insecta > Lepidoptera > Nymphalidae > Fabriciana > Fabriciana adippe. The sequence goes on from FR990003.1 coordinate 6,757,147, forward strand.
TATATTAAAATTTTTAATGTCGTACCAAAAGAAAGTTTTTTTTTTATTTCATATACAATTTACGCTTTCTGCGCCAGCGCATTCAATTTTTTCTTTTTGCGTCTATTTATTATGGGCATTAAAAGCCAAAGGGATGCGCCACCAATAAATATAATACCGAACGTCACAAACATGTGTATAAAATTTTTATCATGCTCATACCACAGACCACATAGAGGCGGTCCAATCAACTGCAAGAAACCATTGACAAATAAACTTATCCCATAAGTCGACATCAATCTATCAACCCCCAAAATCTCAGCCATGACCAAAGTCGTAACACTATTATTAACCCCCGACGTGAGTCCAAAAAACGCACAAAAAATACTAAGAGTCGTGTAAGATTGTAAAAATGGTATAATAACTAAGCTGACACCCGAAAGAAGTAAGCCACCAACGAAAAAGAACGTTTTTGGCATGAAATTCAGGTCGCATAACGCTGAACCCCCTATACGCCCTACTAAGTCCAATGCAGATACAGTACTGAGTAAGTATGCACCTCTTGCTTTATCAAAACCTATATTTTGAGCGTGAGATGGCAGCAAAATAATAAAATTCGTACACGAGATAGCCACTGTACTACTTGAAATCAAAATGACCAAATATGTCGGGTCACTTAGGAGGGTAATGTCAAAAAATTTATTTCTCTCCTTTTTCACCTTCTGCTTGCAACAGAAACAAGTGTATGCGACATCAGCAACACTCTCCGTGACCGATTTGAGTGAGAATTGTGATGCGAACTCATTTGGCTGTTCAAAAGCTGATAGGGTCGAACCGTGGATAGTAGTCGAAACGTATGCAAAACTTGACGTGGACATGTTACGTTTTGGCGCGACCACACTTAAACGCCTGCCAAAAGTTTCCTGCGATCCCAATTTGCCTATTGACGCCGAACTAAGATTACTTTTGGTCATCGGTCTGGTATTGGAAAGCTTGCGTTTAGACGGGTTATATCGTAGGTTCGATGTTGAGTTCATGCAATTTTGGCTATTATGTATGTAAGCTTGTGATAGATGTGGCACTGTCTCCTTTTGGCCTTCTGGCATTCCATTCTGTTTGTCTGTCACTATATTAGTCATGTCAAATGCATCGATTGGTTCCTCTTCTTCGAACAAAATGTCATCCTGAAAAGAATTATTTACTATACATTAATTAAACTTCTAAAACTAATCTACTAGCTCTTATTTCACAAATCACACATTTAGAGAAAGAGTAGCACAACTCCAAATTCGAGTTATCACTATCATAGGAATCTGCGTTAAAAATTACATAAACTCCATATGATTTCGTCATGATTATTAATTTAACACGAAAAACTAAAACTATTTTTGGAATTGTTGGTGTTTAATATATAATCGGTTAGTTGGTGTTCCAAATAAATATCTTCAAGAGTATGATATTGAGTTGGTTACAAATAACACTGCTATTTGATGATAAACCATTGATCAAAAAATATCTTCCCTAAATTATATACAAGAACACATATTAGATTATTTTTAATATATCAAAGAGAAAAGGAGGTTTTTTTCTATTCCTGAAAAGAGATAATTGAGTTGTGTTACTCTTTATCTAGATGTGCGATATGTACATACATACATACAATCTTAGAAAAAATTGTTAACTTTTAGTCCCATATAAGTTAAAAATACACCAAATCTACTAAACACTACGATATTATATACAAGTACCTATATCTATACACATTACACATACATATATGCAATTTATATAACTACTTAAAATATTTTTTTCTTTTATCCGAGATGAAGTAGGTAAAGACATTTTAAATAACTATATAATAAAAAAATATTTAACTAATAAAATTTTCTTTTATTTATTGCCCATTTATTATTAAGAGCTTCAATTAAAAAAAAATGTACATTTTTTTCTCGTTTCCAGTATATTAGGAAAGCAGTTACACAGTAGGCCCTTATTTCAGCAAGTTCACGATAAAAAATTTAATAAAAAAAAAATAGAAAAAAATAGTTCAAAAACATTGACCCATTTGATTTTTGATTTTGACACGACCGGTGAGAGTTAAGGCGCAGGACCGACGGCTTTACGTGCTCTCCGAGGCACGGGGGTGAAACACCGCCAACTTCCCACAACTCCGGGCTGTTACTGAGGCTTACTATACAGAAAGACTCAATAACTAAACTTGGCCCGACCCGGGACTCGAACCCAGGACCTCAGGATGTGCAGCCGTACATGCTAGCCACTACACCACCGAGGCAGTTATTATTATATTATATATGTATATACATATACTATATTAAGTGCGTTATTTTTGATAATGAAACAAGTCTGTTCCGTTACACAAGATGGCTTTCTACAAACGATATCGCTAATAGGAAATTATAAAAAACTAGCGACTCACCCTCGCTTCGCTCGGGTTCATCCCTAGCTCGCTTCCCCATACAAACTTTTATCTCTATTTTCTAAGTTTCTGCGCAATTTTTTATTTTATTTTTTTTAACGTAAGAACCTTCTCCTAATAATAAAAAAACACAATAAAAAAAGAATTAGTGAAATCGGTCCAGCCGTTCACGCGTGATGGCGTGACCAAGGGAAATAAGGATTCATTTTTATATATATGGGAACTAGCGACTTACCCTGGATGCCTAACAGTGCATATGTTACCTCAGCTCTCAAACTATTTGTATACTAAATTTCATCCAAATCTGTTTAGTCGTTTCAGCGTGAAAGAGAAACAAAACATACACACACACACCAATTTTTTCCTTTATAGTTGTACTTCAATGACAACGATTAGGTCCCATTAATATTCTAAATGCAAAAGTTTATATGGATGGATGTTTGTTACTCAATCACGCCAGAATAGCTGAACGTATCTGGATGAAAATTAACACAAAGATTTTTTATTCCGGTAAAATGAACGGTTCCCGTGGAATAGATTTGTTTTTGTTTTAAACCCGAGCGATACGGGTGAGTCGCTAGTTTGCCATATTCATATTTTTTTAAGTTTTTTACTAGCGGTAACGTTTATAGACTGTCATCTTGTCTAAATCCCTCGGGATTGTTACAGAAAGTGATTATTGCGTAAAATGAGAGGAGGTAAAGTAGCGTGCAAAGCGTATGTATGTTAGATATTAAAATAATATATTGTTTAAATTAGTGGTATTAATTTGGAAAATAATAATTGAATCTTAGAAAAAAAATATAGGTCTATTTTTTTTTTGTATTTTTTTTTTTGGGAGAATAGTTGACTATGAATTTTTGTTTATCTGTCATTTTAACCGCCCATCAGTCAGATTTTATTAGGCTTTTTGACTGACTTCAAATGAAATATTCGGTTTTTTGTATTATTTTTTTTTTGTATATGTTATGCGAAGCATTCGCAAATTGCAATTTTCATGACAAAGTTACATCTCATTGTCAGTGTCATTTCATGTCAATTTTTTACGTATGTGTTGTTATGAAATGCTGTAACAAGTGTTCATATAAATTTAAAACAATTATATACATTTTAACTTGATTAGAAATCGGTATATAATTTTAGATAAAATGTATTTATTTTTATTACACCAGTGTCAAAATACAAGACAGTATTAATTAAAGTAATGCACTAAACAAAAAGATCTAAAAAAAAAATATGTTTTAGTGGAAGTTCAGCAAACACGCTGTATACTAATAGATCTGTGCAAAAAATGTCGTATGTTTTTTTTTTTAAATTACTTCCCTTAAACAAATCTTTTATTCCAACCAAAAATCAAAATAAACCCGCGAAATAATCCGAAAAGATAGTTTTATTTAAAATGTCAAATATTCGCGTAAATCTAAGAAAGTATTAAATCTTTTATTGTTTATCTGTGCTGGTGTGGGCGGATTGAGATGTCAATTTCAGTTAAAATATGTTCAATTTATTATAAGTAAATTCATTATTTTTTAATTTTTTATGTAACTTTATTATTAATTAAAAAAAAAGAAAAAATGTCTTTTTTTTTGCATTACAATTTATTACCACTAAATTAAAAAAAAAATCATAAGTTAGTATAAAAAATAGTGTTATATGGTTTAGAGTAACATCAAATTTTAAAATGAAATCACGAATAAAAACTATTTTAGTTTATATATAAACTTTTTTATTATTAAATTATATTTTTTTTTAATTAACCAAATTAAAAAAAAGCTTTCACCATTAAACAAAGAATTCATTCAAACAGCCATTTTAATTTAAAAAAAACACACACAAAATAAAATAGTTTTTATTCAAAAAGCAAGAAGTTTTTAACAGTATATTATAATGTATCTTACTTGTCTGATCGATCGTGAAGACTCGGTTCATTTTCAAAAACACACACTTTATTACCGCATATATGTACCTTACATTATTGGGCCTTTATCATTTTAATTAAAAAAAAATAACAATACAATTTAAAAAAAAAACGCGTAAATACCTTTATAAAAAAAAAACCAATCGACATACAATTTTGTAACTAAGAAATTAAAAAATACTTTTTATTTTCGAAAATTTCATACCAATAATCGAAACCTATCTGAAATTCATCTTAAGTTAATAACTACGCAACAAATATATTTAAAAGGCTTATTAACGGATTTCACTCCTTTATCCAACCAAAAAAAAAACCAAACAATTGCAAAATAATATTTTACCTATACTCATGTACCTAACATATCAACCAAACAAAAAATAAAAAAGAAGTTAAATCCATTAAAAAGCGCAATTTCTATCTCCTTCTCTATCATTCTTACCTGCGGTCCATCCTCATCGTCTTCTACTTCTTTATACTTCTTCACCATATGCTCTTCAACGGGCTGGAAGAGTAATGCTGCGGCCCATACATTGAGCATAATGCCGCCGAGTATTAAAACCGCTCCCCTGTTGAAAAAAAATAATTTTAGAGACACTTTTTTATAGTGAAGGTCGCGGATTCAATCACAAAATTATCCAAATATGTCTTAAAAGCAAGAAAAAAAAATGAGCGCGTGTAACCTATACGCGCGGTTGAAGTAAAATCTCTTTGGCAAATGTCGCAATTAAATTAAAACAAATCAATCATTAAATAAAGGCATATTACAATCATATATTTATAGAATATCATATACGGAAAGAATATAACATTCATGGGCGTACCCAGGTAGGGGCAGGGGGGGGGGGGGGCAGCTGCCCCCCCCTGGATTTAGTGTAATATTCACCGGTGAACCGAAACAAAAATATTTTATTTACTTATTTAGTACCTAATCTAGATCATGTTAATCACATACCAAATGACATAATATTTATGCTCTAACAATATATTTTGTCGTTAGAGAATGCACTATCACTACATAGTATAAAACAAAGTCGCTTCCCGCTGTCTGTCTGTCACTTTGTATGCTTAGATCTTTAAAACTACGCAAGGATTTTGATGCGGTTTTTTTAATAGATAGAGTGATTCAAGAGGAAGGTTTATATGTATAATACATGCATAATATAGTAGAGAAACACTGATAATTTTAGAGGTTTCTAATGTGATATCGTAAATAAACACATTTTTTTGCGCTTACATTGCAAACGTTGGCTGAACCCTACGAGATAGATCAAAATAATGTACTACAGTATTGTACACATTAAAAAGGTCTACAAAAAAGTTCGCAATGGCATATGTCTATCTCTTAATAGTTCAAGCGAAATACAGTTATTTTTAAGAAAAAATAAAATATTGAAAACCTGAAGTTTTATGATTTTAAAATGTTGGCAGGTATATAAGGAATAGAAATTCATAAAATGCCCCCGATGCCCAGCCACCCCCGAGAAATGGGGGGACGCAAAGCGTTGAAAAATAGTTTTTTTCAATTTCCGGCTTACTGTGATGTTCTATCGAAAAATGTTTTCTACAAAAGTTGTAGGTCTAGTAAAAATCTACAACTTTTATTCATAACACTTTTTACAAAAACCTCAAAGTTTTCGAGATATTTGCAAAAAACTCAGTTTTTAATTTTTTCTTGGTTTTTTATTTTTAATTTCTAGAATAATCTTTTAATTCTCATGAAACCAAGGTAATGTAATTTACAATATATATAGAATGAATAAAAAAAATTGAAATTAAAATGTTCAGCCATTTCCGAGAAAAGTATGTTTTATGGTCTCGAGAGGCCGAAAATCACCCCCAACTTCAAGTGGACGTTTACATTTAAAAAAAAAAATTGTACAATTTTCAGATAGGGCTCATTCTTTTCGTCTTGAACTCTACTTTATGAAAAAATAAAAACATTGTATGGTCGCTCTGTAAGAACACTCTTAAAAATTGAAAACATTGGAGAAATCGATAATTTTTACTTTGTAAACTACATTTTTTTTAATTATCATTGGAAAAGTGAACTTTATTACCCAATTTTTTATAAACTGATTATACCAGTGTATTTGTCGGGAAAAAACGAAAGAAATGGTATTCTTAAGTTTTTAATTTGACGCTTATTATTTATACAATATCGCCGTAAACATTCCAACTTTGCAATTTGACGAGTCGTGAAGAAATAATAAAAATTGGAATTCACGTAAAGTACATCGTTTTTTTTTGTATTTTTTTCCAGTAGAATATATTTATGTTATTATTTTTTTGAATTTATCGATGTTTTATTAATTTTTGATCGATTTTGGAGTTAAATTTATTGTTTTTTTTTTCCAAAAAAATTAGATTTTAAGGTAATTACAGAAAGAAATGAAATTCATTTGTAATCTAAGTTTACTCATTAGTTAAAAGTATAATTTAAAAAAATTAAGTTGATATTAACAAAATTTTGTCATCGTTTTGTTAAAAAAATTATAAAAAATGTAAAAAATGAAAAAAATAATTAAAAACAAAAAAAGTACATTAAAGGGTAATTTTAAAAAGATTTAAATTTTTAAAATTACTCCTTAATGTACTGTGCATCCATCAAACGCTTAGATATTTATGATAAAAAAGAAAAGGATGATTTTTTATTGAAAGTCGAATATCTCAGGAAAAAATCGACGTAAAAAGTTTAGTAAAAACTTTTTTTTATGATTTTTTAACAAAACTATGACAAAATTGTGTAAATATCAACTTAATTTTTTTAAATTATACTTTTATCTAATGAATAAACAAGATTAGATTACAAATGAATTTCATTTATTTCTGTAATTACCTTAAAATCTAATTTTTTAGAAATAATCAATAAATTTAACTCCAAAAGCGATCAAAAATTAATAAAACATCGATAAATTCAAAAAAGTAATAACATAAATAGATTTTACTGGAAAAAATACAAAAGAAAAAGGTGTACTTTACGTGAATTCCAATTTTTATTATTTCTTCACGACTCGTCAAATTGCAAAGTTGGAATGTTTACGACGATATTGTATAAATAATAAGCGTCAAATTAAAAACTTAAGAATACCATTTCTTTCGTTTTTTCCCGACAAATACACTGGTATAATCAGTTTATAAAAAATTGGGTAATAAAGTTCACTTTTCCAATGATAATTAAAAAAAATGTAGTTTACAAAGTAAAAATTATCGATTTCTCCAATGTTTTCAATTTTTAAGAGTGTTCTTACAGAGCGACCATACAATGTTTTTATTTTTTCATAAAGTAGAGTTCAAGACGAAAAGAATGAGCCCTATCTGAAAATTGTACAATTTTTTTTTTTAAATGTAAACGTCCACTTGAAGTTGGGGGTGATTTTCGGCCTCTCGAGACCATAAAACATACTTTTCTCGGAAATGGCTGAACATTTTAATTTCAATTTTTTTTATTCATTCTATATATATTGTAAATTACATTACCTTGGTTTCATGAGAATTAAAAGATTATTCTAGAAATTAAAAATAAAAAACCAAGAAAAAATTAAAAACTGAGTTTTTTGCAAATATCTCGAAAACTTTGAGGTTTTTGTAAAAAGTGTTATGAATAAAAGTTGTAGATTTTTACTAGACCTACAACTTTTGTAGAAAACATTTTTCGATAGAACATCACAGTAAGCCGGAAATTGAAAAAAACTATTTTTCAACGCTTTGCGTCCCCCCATTTCTCGGGGGTGGCTGGGCATCGGGGGCATTTTATGAATTTCTATTCCTTATATACCTGCCAACATTTTAAAATCATAAAACTTCAGGTTTTCAATATTTTGTTCCCAAACTGCATTTTGCTTGGACTATAAGGATAACATACTATTTCTGTTTTAATACTTTAAAAAATTGGCAATTATAATGCGGTAATGTATTGGACGTCGCTCGATATTTCGACCCCTAAGATCCCGATACTCTTATAGATGTTAAGAGGAGTATTCTGGAACTTTGGCGCTATAGAGAATGGGGTTTTTTTAGTGGAGAACGCACAAACTTGTGTCTTTTTAGGGGTTAAACTGGACGAGATTTCGTGGGCCCCAATCGGAGAGCTGCTCTAGGGAAGTCGCAATTTCGGACACAAGTTGGACTCTGTTCTCCTCAACCTTAGCTCGAGAGATGCTTGCTCGGCCAGTACAACAGGCATCGACTGTACTGTCATCTGCATAGCAATGAGTGTTGCCAGTTAGCAACATATCGTTGATATGCAGAATAAACAGTGTAGGCGATAGTAGGTACTGAACCTTGGGGTACGCCAGCGTTAATCTGCACAGTGTCGGAGCATATACCGTCAATTACGACTTTTATGCTACGTCCAGAAAGAAAACTAGCAACCCAAGAAAGCATTTGTTTGACATATTATTATTGTTTTGAAAGAGCCAAACGTAGATTACGAAAAGTATTAATTCAATGTCCATAATATCTATCAATTATATCATACACTACTTTAAAAAATCTGGTTGATCTTTGGTGCATTCTGTTGAACAATAACAAGAAGCGTCCGTTAAATAGAAAGGGACATACGAAATTTTTTTTGTGAGTATTTTCTATGATTAATTGTAATTTGTAATATTTTTTTGTAAACGAAATCAATGTTGTTCGTACCTAAACCTAGGTGTAGCCTTTCTTTCTTTCTTACACCTGGCTGCGAAGAGGTTGCGGCCAAGTGCCTAATCTTTCGTGTAGTGTTTTTGTGTAGTATGTAGAGTAAAACAAGCGCGGGGGCCGGTTTAGTAAATTTCTGATTTGCCCCCCCCTAGGCCAAAAGCTGGGTACGCCCATGATAACATTATATATTTGTCAGACAATAACAACGGTTAACATGGCAATGTATTCTATCTCATTCTTTCGCCGGCTTAACCCTATATATTTATGTTTGTCTCTTTCTGGCAACAAACGTACGTACATGTTCCCGTAACGCATTCACCAGCTTACCGTCTAAGTCAAACACTGCGTAAACAAGTTTTACTTCAAAAAAAAAAAAAAAAACAAACCAATACTCACTTATACCCATAAGTCTCCAACAGATACCTCAGTACCGGCGGCAGTATTATACTGCCGAAGGCGGAACCGGACATGCATATGCCGTTTGCGAGACCGCGTAAACGGACGAAGTATGACGTCACTATGTACACTGTCGGTGGGAAGGCCAGGCCTGCACCTGTCCCCACCATCGCACCGAAACTTTAAAAAAAAATGAAAAAAAAAAATCATATTTTGCAACAATTTTTTTTATATAATGATCATCGACCAAAACTACTAGATACACAATCCCATGTAAAAGTTCTCTTAAAACTGTCACCGATTGTGTTTAGGTAATTATTCCAGTTGAAATAAATATACGACAATGTAAATTGAACCTTAAATGCAATGCTTAAAGTTGTGTTCACAGAAAAAAATAATTAAAAACGCGCTCAAATGTTCAAATGAGCGCTCATTCGGTGAGGACACTTTTTGGCACTGATTGTGTATCTAGTACTGTTTTGATCGATGATAATGATGTACAGATAATGCACCTTATGCTTATTTACTTTAAAAAAAAACATAACGATATAAATCTCCTATAACAATAATTACGATTATTACAAAAATATCACACAACCTTACAATATTTAATACTTTCTTAGATTTACGCAAATATTTGACATTTTAAATAAAACTATGTTTTCGGATTATTTTGCGGATTGATTTAGGTTTTCGGTTCCCGACGTTTTAAATGCTTTACAGCAATCATGGCCACGGGAGAAACACGGAGATCATGCCATCATGGAATCATGGAGACGGGAGGGTCTCTCTCGCGACCATGATTGTTGTAAAGTATTCGAAACGTCGGGAACCAAAAATCAAAATAAATCCGCGAAATAATCCGAAAAGATAGTTTTATTTACAATACATATTTGTTAATTTAAATATTAAACATTTTTTATAAAAATAAGATTTAAAAATTAATATTAAATAAAGGCATAAAGGCCAAGGACCAAAAAATCAAAATAAATCCGCGAAAAAATCCGAAAAGGCACGTTTCATTTAAAATGTCAAATATTCGCGTAAATCTGAAAAAAAAAACAAATTAAAGAGATAAAAAAAAAAAACACTCACCTGAAATACAAATAACCTATAGAAAACGCCCAACTACTGAATATCATTCCGAACGCGGCGAAACAACCGCCTATCAACGTGACAGTCCTGTAGGACCATCTAACTGATAGGATGGACGATATTGGACCTGGTAGGGGATGAAATATTGAAAATTAAAAAAAAAACGTGTGTGTGTTCTTATGTACGCACGTAAGAAGTTATACTTCTTTGGCGTAACAGAACAAAAATAGCTGAAGATTTCATACCGTATGTCACAACTCTCTGTTTGTAAAAGGAATGCAGCTAATTTTATCATGTCGCTTTTCGGCTGTCGGTGTGCGCGCGCATCGTAAAAATTTTACTCTCATAATTTTTTCCAAACGTACCAAAAGAAGTATAACTTCAATAATATTAAATTTGAAACTCTTGTATATAATATGTCACAGCCAACTAGCTTAATTAGCCGTTCAATTAACAGCCCAGTCTCTGAACTAAACGGTGCCGTTTAACTTTAACATTTAATGAACGGGCTGGCAAATGCTTAGGCCGTTCGTAAAACAAGATAACCGTGTGACGAAAATATATGAAATACTAGCGACTCACCCTCGCTCCGATCGGGTTCGTCCCTACTTACGTTTTAACGTTTAGTATAGATTAAGTAAGTAGGGATATATATATATATATATACAGTAGCGCTCAAAAGTATTTTGACAACATAAAATTCATTATTATTCCTCTTAAAATAAAACAATATCGGACAGTGTCTTGAGTATAGTGGAAAGCATTATAACTACGATTATTTGAACGTCATGTTACGACTTGTTTCGACTTGTCACTTTGTGCTGCCTGACGAATGTGACTTTCAGCGAGCTCAAAAGTATTTTGACACGCAGTTTGCTCCGTAAATTCGTGGATGTTACTTGCTTCTTTCTTCTGATTTCTACTGATATTTACTTACAGTAATTATTTCAATATGCCGAAATGTAAAGAATATTCCAGTGATTTTAGAAAAGCCGTGATAAATGCGCTAAAGCAAGGATTGAAACAAATCGAAGTTGCTCGTATTTTCAAAGTGTCTCGTCAGCTCGTTAGTGCATGGAATAAATTGTATAATAAACGAAAGACTGTCGAAAATAAGCCTCGCAATGGACGTCCAAAAAAAACGTCTCCTAAAGTCGATCGTATCATAAAAAAGTTATCAACAAATGATGTTCGCAAGTCGGCTGTAATGATACAAAGAGAATTGAAAGAAAAATATCACGTCGACATTCACGTTTCCACTGTCAAACGACGCTTGAAACTCTTTGGATTACATGGACGAAGACCGACGAAAAAGCCTTTAGTATCTACGGAAAACCGGAAGGCCTGACTTGCGTTTGCAAAACGGCACATATCATGGTCAAGTTCAGACTGGTCTAAAATTTTGTGGAGTGACGAAAGCAAATTTAATTTAATGTCATGACATGACAAGACTTGTCACGACATGACAAGACATTAAATTAAATTTGCTTTCGTCACTCCACAAAATTTTAGACCAGTCTGAACTTGACCATGATATGTGCCGTTTTGCAAACGCAAGTCAGGCCTTCCGGTTTTCCGTAGATACTAAAGGCTTTTTCGTCGGTCTTCGTCCATGTAATCCAAAGAGTTTCAAGCGTCGTTTGACAGTGGAAACGTGAATGTCGACGTGATATTTTTCTTTCAATTCTCTTTGTATCATTACAGCCGACTTGCGAACATCATTTGTTGATAACTTTTTTATGATACGATCGACTTTAGGAGACGCTTTTTTTGGACGTCCATTGCGAGGCTTATTTTCGACAGTCTTTCGTTTATTATACAATTTATTCCATGCACTAACGAGCTGACGAGACACTTTGAAAATACGAGCAACTTCGATTTGTTTCAATCCTTGCTTTAGCGCATTTATCACGGCTTTTCTAAAATCACTGGAATATTCTTTACATTTCGGCATATTGAAATAATTACTGTAAGTAAATATCAGTAGAAATCAGAAGAAAGAAGCAAGTAACATCCACGAATTTACGGAGCAAACTGCGTGTCAAAATACTTTTGAGCTCGCTGAAAGTCACATTCGTCAGGCAGCACAAAGTGACAAGTCGAAACAAGTCGTAACATGACGTTCAAATAATCGTAGTTATAATGCTCTCCACTATACTCAAGACACTGTCCGATATTGTTTTATTTTAAGAGGAATAATAATGAATTTTATGTTGTCAAAATACTTTTGAGCGCTACTGTATATATATATATATATATATATATATATGGTAAGTCCGGGAGAGTTGCCTATAGTTTTAAAAAACGATCAATATTAATTATATGTGTAAGAGACTACATAAAATAAGCATAGTTTATTTTAATTCAATATTTACTTATGCCATTCAGATTAAATTTGGAACTATTGTGCAATATATTCTAGATTAAAAAATGTTTTTAAAAAATAGTAGAAAATAGGCATCTCACCCAGACATGTGGGTTAGTTGCCTATAGATGTCAGGGATAGGTATAGGACGAGTAATTAGTGCATAATCAGACGTACTTTGCTTAGTGACGCAAAAAATCCTTTTTTTTATGCATTTATACATACTACCTGTAGATGTACAGGTGGTTATGTGGAATTCACCGGCTAGAAAAGCCAGTACTACCCACTGAAACCCAACAAAACCTCCCCCCTCTTAATGGGGCACCCCGACAGCAGGTCTGCCGAAGCAGACTACAACAACCGTGAGGTTGCTCCCATGGTCCACTCTGCCGTCAGAGAAGTACCAAAAGCAACCATATTGATTAGGCCATAATCCACCACGCTGGCCAAGTGCGGGTTGGCGGACTTCATAATGTCTTTCGAAAACTTGCTAAGTTCTCTCATATATGCAGGTTTCCTCGCGATGTTTTCCTTCACCGTAAGGCAAGTGGTAATTATGTTTGAAATGATTCGCACATGAAAATATCACAAGTGCGAGACCCGGGATCTCACTTCACTCGCTTTCCCAAGCGAGCGCGTTACCCACTGGGCTACCACTGCCTTAATTAGCGTCCGAATGAACTGCCGAACGCTAATGAGCTCCCCCACCACGACAAGGTGAACGCACGTTGGGGGGGGGGGGGGGGGGGGACCAATTAATATACTGGGCATCTAACCCCAAAATATTATTGGGCATCTCTCCCGATCATTAGGGAGAGATGCCTATCGACTCTGAACACACCGTAAAGCATTTTCAATAGAAATTGGTGGGTTGTTAACAAAACAAGATCACAATGTTACATTATGAAACAATTTAATACTATTTAACTAAAGAATTTAGGGAAAAAAATTACTGCAAACTATCTCAAAGATTATATTCTAACGTAAAAGTTAACTACGCTTATCTTATTTTACAAATTAACACCAAAATATTAATTATAAGTAATATGTCTTTGTGTAAAAACTTCCACACTGACATTGACTGTCGACTGACGTATTATGAACGCGTTCCGAATCACGCAACATTAATCAATTTAATTTTTAAAATTATTAGGCGTCTCTCCCTTATGGGCATCTCTCCCGGACTTACCCTATATATATATATATATATATATATACATATACATATATATATGAATTTATTTCGTGTATCTCGGAAACGACTCTAACGATTTGGACCAAACTTTACATTTAGATGTTTTGCTTTTTATCTATATATGTATCTTTTCTAAAAAAAACAACTGTTAACAAAAAAAAATTACAACTAATTATAAAAGCCTTTTTCTATCTGCTGAGGCTCAAATATGATCTAAATGAAGTTAAAACGTATTTGAAAGCCAAAAAAATTTTCGACAATTTCTTGGGACACATACGTCCCTGCTGTCATCAAAGAATTCAATTAAATTAAAAATAACTTTCGTTCTTTTGACTACAATGTATCTGTGGCGTTAAAAAAATCTCACCTAAGCTACTGTACAGGAAGTAGCATAAAGCGACGATACCCGAAGATGCCGAGGCGGAAGACTGAAACACATCGTTGAACTCAACTAGCAACACCCCAAACGACTTGATCGTACCCGGTATAAGAATATTCACTAATGTTGCCCCTGGAAAAAATATTTATAATTTTTAAATCTATGTTATTATTAATCCACTATTATGTGTTATCTATTCAAGAGATTGAGAAAAGATTAGGTGCATATTTATATTTTGTTCATAATCGATTAACACCACCAGTACATTTCCAGTAAAATCTCATCAAATCTCATTTAAACTGAGGGAAGCATAATTGAAAATTTCATGTCAACTTTACAATTGTAGCGTAAATCTTACGTGAGGGTAAGGGGGTACCACTAAATCTCACTTAATCTCACCAAAGAAAAACAGCTCACGTAATTAAAGAATACCCCCCCCCCCCTCCCCCCTTCCTAGTTTCTTTTAATTTTATTTTATTAAGTCAAAAAATATCAAAATACTAAGAAAACTATAGAAAACGATAAGACTAGCCACAGACAGACATTTTTTTAGAACTCTTAAAAATCCAAAATAGTTTTTCCAAAAAAAACAAACATAGAAGTTGTTTACCTACGAGAACACACCACCCCCATTTCCCATCCGGCGGCACCATCTCCCAATCCCGCTCTGGTGCCGGACCAATGGTGAACCTGCCACCAACTGTGCCGCCTTCATCTTCTGGAAGCTTCACTGGAAAATAGAAAAAAAAAAAAACAGATTATATAATATCTATTATCCCTGCATATAATAATTTACAAGATTTACGTTAATCTATACAGATAAATAAAATTGGAGTGTCTGTTTGTAATATTAAAATAACCGCTTTTCACTAAATGCATATGGATGTATACACGGTATATATACCAAAACAACATTTTTTTCAATTTTTGTCAGTCTGTCTGTTTGTTCCGGCTAATCTCTGAAATGGCTGAACAGATTTTGACGGGACTTTCACTGGCAGATAGCTGATGTAATAAGGAGTAACTTAGGCTACTATTATTTTTGAAAAACAAAATAGGGTCCCACGGAAAAAAATTAAAACCAAATTAATTAACAAATTTTGCTTTGGGAAGCAACCTAGGAACGAACCCGAGCGAAGCGATTGTGAGTCGCCAGTATTCAAATATTAAACGAAATTATCTTAGTATTTGCGCACGTTAGGACATAATATGTATTGTTTGTGTTTTTGTACCTTTGTCCTTAGAATACATGTATGTATGTATGTATGTATGTACATAAGAGGAAGCTTAAAAGTAGCACCAGTGACAGAGAAGTTAAAGGGAATCGTCTAAGTTGGTATGGACATGTAAAGAGGAGGCATGAAACGTATGTGACGAGAAGAGTGATGAAAATGTATGTAGATGGATGGAGAAGTAGAGGAAGATCGAAGAAAAGATGGATAGATTGTGTGAGACAGGACATGGAAGGGAAAGGGGTGAATGATGAGATGACGAGTTATAGGGGAGAATAGAAGAGTATTTAGAATATATTATGTATATTTATGTTTAGCACATAGGTACCACGCCTATATACATACATAATCTATACAGATAAATAAACTTGAAGTGTCTGTGTGTAATGTCAAAGTAACAGCGTTTTACTAAAGGCATATGAAATTATATACGGTACTTATGTGAAAAACATAATCTTTAAAATTTTTGTCTGTCTGTCTGTTCCGGCTAATTTCAGAAACAGCTGTACCGATTTCGACGCGACTTTCACTGACAGAAAGCTGATGTTACGAGGAGTAAATTAGACTACTTTTATTTTAGAAAAAGAATTAGGGTTTCGCTCAATAATAAAAAAAAAATCAATTTTTAAACTTTTTTGGCGGCCTATCTATCTATCTGACTGATTGTCTGTTTGTTCACGCTTATCTTTTTTGCTTAGATATATGTAGATTTTGACGGGACTTTCACTGGCAGATAGCTGATGTTATAAGGAGAATATACTTTTATTTTTGAAAAAGATTTAGGGTTCGCTAAGTCGCTAGTAACTTATAAGTGTCGCATATAATTTCATAGCGACTCACCCTCGCTTCGCTTCGGGTTCGTCCCTAGACAAAAACTAATCTATCCCACGGGAACCGAACATTTTTCCGGGATGATATATAGCCTATAGCTTTCCTCAGTTACAGGGCTATCTAATGCAAAAAGAATTTTTCAAATCGGATCAGTAGTTCCTGAGATTAGCGCGTTCAACAAAACAAACAAACTCTTCAGCTTTATAATATTAGTATAGATATGCATTTAGTAAAAAGCTGTTATTTAGACATTACACACAGACACTTAATTTTATTTATCTGTATAGATAAAGATTGCTTATTTGTACCAATAAAAATATACGTTGACATCGCGATCACTGTACGTCTAATGGACGGTCGGGCGTCGAGATAAAAGTCATCGTGTGCATAGGCCCTTAAGAGCGGTGACATGACACATAAATAAATTTCAAGGTCTGGTAGGACAAGAAAAAAATGTCAAAATATTTTTTTTATCAATGTATCTTATAATTTATGGACGTTGGCCACTCTTCAACTTTTTGATCGACGAGGAAGTACTTAATTCAGTCTGATGTTTTATTTTGCGCTAACATAAACACGATAACATGTCAATTTAGAACCCAATTTATTTTTAATTAAAAAAAAAGAAAACGACCGCTAATGGTGGAATAGGCAGTGGTAGCCCAGTAGTAGGTGGTGCGCGGTTTAAATCCCGGGTCTCGCACCTCTGAAATTTTCATGTGCGAATCATTTCCAACATGATGATGACCACTTGTCTTACGGTGAAGGAAAACATCGTGAGGAAACCTGCATGTCTGAGAGAACCTGGCAAGTTTCCAAAAAACATATGAAATCCGCCAAGCCTAACTTGGCCAGCGTGGTGGACTATGGACTGATCCCCCCTTGTATTGAAGGGGTGCTCATCCCAAGTAGTGGGACCTTTAAAAGGGCCGAATACAATGATGGAATAATTAAAACTAAATAAATTTTCGATCGACTTCAAAAGGGAAGGAGAAATTTAATTCGTTTATATGTTTTTTGTATACTGATTTTTACGCGATATTTTCTCTAATTATGAACCGAATTTCGTATTTTTAAATAGCGGCTCACCCTCGCTTCTCTCGGGTTTGCAATAACAACGGAAAACAAACACAAACCTATCCCACGGGATCCGTACATTTTTCCGGGATAAACACCAGCCTTTGCATTAGGACAAAATAACGTTCGTCACACACAATTGATTTAGTATGAAAGACATTATGCTAGACACTGTGTTTGTAATGCTTTACTTTCCCACGGGAACCCGTCACTTTTATGGGATTTATAAATTTTATAATACACATTGTTTGACCGGCAATATAAGGTATCAGCATGCCAAATTTTGCTAAATAAGGTGTATAAGTTGTTGTGTACTAAGCTGTATAAGTTACTATTGTTTTTTAACTATCCCACGGGAACTCTTTAATTTTCCGGGATGAAAAGTATCTAAAATGTTGAATCCCCGGTATAAAGTACCACCATGCAAAATTTCATTGAATCTCACATTAATCGTTTGAATAAAATTAAAGAATAGTAATCCTCCGGTAAGCCTCATAGCTATTATTACACCGTTGGCCACCAACCAAGCTCGATCTGGAACTCCAGATCTTTTTAGACGATGTATGTATAACTGAGTCATTGGGCAAAATATTTGCCTTTTTTGAAATGAGCCTTTTACCTACGGCATTGCTCTCGTAGGATTTTTTATTTAAATAAAAAGTCAACCTAAGAAAATCACTACATCTATATATGTATATATATATATATATATATATATATATATATATATATATATATATATTAAAATTGTAACTGAGCCGAATTTGTACATTAAATATTTTTTGGAAAATCTTATTGAAGACTTTTTTCCAACCACACGAGGCTTGAAATAAGACGTCTACCCTATTCCGCTAATAGGTAATAAAATATAAAAAGAAGTATCCAAATCTGACTGATAGATCTAGATACATATATGTAAGTGCTTTAGTTATCTAGATACCATCTTAAAATCTAAACAGATAAATAAAATTGAAGTGTCTGTTTGTAATGTCAAAATAACAGCTTTATACTAAATGCATATGAAATTATATACGGTACTTATAAGAAAAACACAATTTTTAAATTTATTGTCTGTCTGTTTGTTCCGGCTAATCTCCGAAACGGCTGAACCAATTTTAACGGGACTTTCACTGGCAGATAGCTGATATTGTAAGGAGTAACTTAGGCAACTTTTATTTTAGAAAAATAATTAGGGTTCTGCTCAAAAAAATTAAAACGTACCTAGGGACGAACCCGAGCGAAGCCAGGTTGAGTCGCTAGTGTTATCATAAAACTCACTTAAGGTTAATAAACTTTAATTTTAGCTCTCAGTCTTACACGTTCCTCAAGTTTATTATTTGCTTTACGATTAATGACCGTGTGACGAAATGGCGGAACGCTCTGAAATTACTTATTAACTACCGTCTTACCCTCGCTTCGCCTCATTGCGTTTCTGGGTACCTAACAGTATGTGTTACCCCAGCGACACAGACATACAGATGACACTATATAATAATAATCTATACTAATATTATAAAGAGGTAAAGTTTGTGAGTTTGTGACGTTGTAGGGGGTAATCTCTGGACCTACTAAAATGATTTAGATGAAATATGGTAAGAAGATAGTTTGAGACAATGGAAAGGACATTGGATATTTTTTTTCCGGAAATCATCCCTTAAGGAGGTGAAAATGGGGATGAAAGTTTGTATGGGGAATCAAGTTAGGGACGAAGTGAGTCGCTAGTAATAATATATAGCTACACAGATATACAGATAGATACAGATGACAGGATAATCTGTGATCTATAAAATTATGTGTATAAAATTTCATCTAAATCTGTCCAGCCGTTTCGGCGTGAAGGACTAACAAATATACAAACTAAATTTCGCACTTATAATAGTAATCCTAAGGGTGGGTAGATTCGTATTAATTTAAAAATATACCACCCCTGAAAGGGCTTACTTTGAAGAACATATTAACTTCCATACGGCAATTACATCTATGCTAATATTATAACGAGACAGTGTTTGTTTGTTTACTTAAACGCGCTAATCTCTGGAACTGCTTAACCGATTTGAAAATTTTTTTTTGCTTTAGATAACCCGTTTATTGAGGAAGGCTATAAGACATATATTATTATCTATACATATTATAAAATTATAACTGAGTCGAATCTGTACATTAAATATTTTTTGGAAAATCTTATTGAAATAGTCATTATTATCGATACAGAAGCTGAATCTACAATTTTTAGAATTTTTGTCTGTCTGTCTGTCTGGGAACGAATCACGAGAAAATCACTAGACAGATTTTGATGGAATTTGGTATGATGATGGTATGATGATAACTGGTTATCCGGGTCAACATATAGAATACTTTTTACTGCGGAAAAATATCTCATCTATGAAAAATCTATACTAAATGATAAAACGTTCCTAGTTACTTTTTTAACGTTACTAGTTTTTTAATAATTGAAAATATTGATGATACAAAATGGCTTGCAGAAGTCTATTTGAATAAAGTATATTTTTAATTGAATTAGAACCTAAAAACACTGTAATTAGGTCCAAGTCACACTGCTTAATATCTTCACTTTAGCACTCACCAGTTTGACCACATTCAGAATAACCAATGCCTTTTCCACTAGCATTCATATTAACAAAATATTAAAAAAAAATCTATTTACCTAATAAAAAAAACGTATGGTATGGTAAAATCGGGCTTGTTTCCGGAACTCGACGTCTAAGCACCTATTTTGCGTGTGTGGGAAGTGATTCACTCATGTTACTCTTGCCAACCCAGTTCATCCAGGAATCTCAGCAATCTCTTCGTCTTGCTGAGAGCCTAGGGAGTGTACTAGTGGTGCCAAGGCCAGAAAAACGTACTAGAAATTATTTAAAAGGATATAGCACTGAATGCAAAATACAGTGTTTTCGTTGAGACGTAACAAAAGATTGCGTGACGAATGAATCTGTATAAATAAAGTAGTTACAGGGTCAAAGCTAAAAGTTGAGTATTTTAGGATATTTTTGTTTGATAAATTACTTTTCGATTAAAAGCGACTTCAAAATAAGTAGCTATTTTTATATGAAACTCATTTTTGAGATCCAATTCATTCATTTTTGGAATTTTTCACCATTGAGTGCGGATGGCCTATGTCCAGAAGTGGACAGATATCATATGGTCTTTCGACTCATATGATAAAAATAATAGATTTTCATTCAAACGTCCAATCTCTTTTCCTTTTCCTTCCAACACCCCTTAAGTAGATGAATTTTCAAAAAACTCTTTCTTAGCCGATACTTCCTACCCATGAGGACTTTTCAAGCCTGTAGCATTTATAATATTTGACATTTTGTGAATAATAACTTTCAGAAGTTAGTCAAGTAAATACAAGCCAAATCAACAGTTTTTTTTTATTATTATTTTTATTTCTCTGTTTGTCCGATCATACATGATGATGTTCTCCTGAACGTCGGTCATGGCTCCCAATATCATTAAGCCAGTCAACTGCGAAGGAAATATAGACACCAGAGCTCTCTCTACTTGTTTTCACTCATAAAATCCAATGGGACGATACTTCCACACGACCGATGAGAGTTAAGGAGGAAGACCAAACGGCTTAACGTGTGACAAACAGCCAACTTCCAGACTCCGGACTGTTACTGAGACTTTCTAAAAAAAAGGCAGTACAACTAATTTTGGCCCAGCCGGGACTCGAACCCAGGACCACCAGACCTGCAGCTGTACATGCAATTCACTAGACCACAGAGGTATTAAACATTCATAACTCAATAACGACTCCACAAATTCTGTTTATAACTGAAATTTAACACGCATTTATTAACATTACTTGTAGCTAACTAAAAACAACACGCTTTTGAATAAATAAAGCATGAAGCTTATCATGGCGAATCAATTAACCAGCCCGCACTCCATGGTGTTACTAGCAGCCATTGAAGAATTCCACTATCTACCTCCTACGACCTGCTTCAGATCAGTAAGATGGTGTCAAAATATTATGTTGTCATTCGGATTGCAGAAACAAAAAAATATCAATATGACTATATACGCAGTGGTAGCCCAGTGGTAACGCGCTCGTTTGGGACACTGAGTGAAGCGGGTTCAAATCTCGGATCTCGTACTTATTATATTTTCATGTGCGAATCATTAGCAATATGATTATCACTTGTCTTACGGTGAAGGAAAACATAGTGAGGAAACCTGCATGTCTGAGAGAATCTAGGAAGATTTCGAAAAACGCGTGAAGTACGCCCGCACTTGGCCAGCGTGGTGGACTATAGCCTGATCCCCCTTGCAGTAGAGGCCCGTGCCCAGCAGTGGCACGTTAAAAATAAAAAGGCTAAATACTACTACATACTACTACCGACTATAATTAGGAGAAGATAATGTCAATAAGCGGTTTCTTCCACGTTTGCTGTTAACCATTGGAAACATCGGGAACCCAAGACGCAATCGTTCAATATAGTTTTATTGAATACATCAATACTTTCTTAGATTAATGCGATTATTAATCTAACAATAAGAAAATATTGATAAGAAATAGATTAAAATCTAATGCCAGGACTTAATTACCAGTGAAGTATTTTTTTATGTTCGCATATCAACACAGCACCATCTAGTTGCATGGTAAGCTACGAGGTTTGTGTTATGGATACCAGATAGTTGATACATTATACATATATAACTTTAAATACATACATATTATAAATATAAACACCCATGACTGGAGTACAAACATTCGTGCTCATCACACAAATGAATGCCCCTAGCAGGACTCGAACCCGCGACCGCTGGCACAACAAGTAGAGTCACTACAAATTGAGCCAATCGTATCATCCAAAGTAAACAAAAGCATTTATAAAATTAAGAATTCTTAGCCAGTATCTACATTTTAAACAGATAATACTGTCTTAAGATTTACGCGAATATTCCACATAGTATTAAATACTTAATAATTTTGCTACAAAGAGTGATATGCCATTATAGAAAAGGACACGTACAATAGTATACTGTAAAAAAACACAACTCGTAAAAAACGGTGTTACAGTGTTATGCTTCTCAGGTACACACACACACACACACTCACACGCACACGCACACGCACACGCACACGCACACGCACACGCACACGCACACACACACACACACACACACACACACACACACACAGACACACACAGACACACACAGACACACACACACACACACACACACACACAGACACACACAGACACACACAGACACACACAGACACACACAGACACACACAGACACAGACACACACACACACACACACACACACACACACACACATATATGGGTCGTTCTTCTTTTCTTAGGACAATGAATTGGTGGTATTTCTCAGTGTGTAGAGTTTTTCAAGTAACAATATTTTGATTTCAGTGTTAGATATTTTTTTGCAATTGCATTTAATTTTCATTTGGATCATTTAATCTTTATTTTCATGCCCACAATGTTGTTTGTTTTGTGGCTATTTTCGAGAAAACACTGTGACAGAGTGGTTCGTTTTCGGTAGGACACCATTATGAATTACTACTCTGTCACGGTATTTAATGAAAAATAAACACATGCAAAAAAACTATTGACTACATAAAGTTAAAGATTATTTAGTATTAAAAGGTATAAAACGATGAGGATGTAAATTCGAACAATGAATACATAATAATCTATACTCTAATATGACACAAAATGAGGTGAGGGCCAGATCATTCTCGCTATATATATATATTTATATATATCTCTACTGCCTCGGTGGTGTAGTGGCTAGCATGTACGGCTGCACATCCTGAGGTCCTGGGTTGGAGTCCCGGGTCGGGCCAAGTTTAGTTATTGAGTCTTTCTGTATAGTAAGCCTCAGTAACAGCCCGGAGTTGGGAAGTTGGCGGTGTTTCACCCCCGTGCCTCGGAGAGCACGTAAAGCCGTCGGTCCTGCGCCTTAACTCTCACCGGTCGTGTCGAATAGTCGTCCCACCGGAGTATGAGAGTGACAGGAATAGGGAGTGCACTTGTGTCTGCGCGTACACTTGTGCACTATAATATCTCCTGCGCAGTTGGCTAGTCTCAATGAGATTGGCCGCAGTGGCCGAAATCGGTCGGGAGGACATTATTATTATTATTATATATATATATATATATATATATATATATATATATATATATATATATATCAAACATTTTTAATTTTGTATAGTATCATTTTTACAGTCCTTTTCAAACCTCCAAAAACTAACATGCATCTATTTTATCGCGTGATAATAGAATATAATGTCGTCATTATCATGTAATTGTGAATTAACGCAAATATTATCAAGGCAGTCTGTTAACTTTGAATAACCACGCTATATCTATACCTACTAATATTATAAAGCTGAAGTTTGTTTGTTTGTTTGGTGGAACGCGCTAATCTCAGGAACTACTAATCCGATATGAAAAATTATTTTTACATTAGATAGCCCGTTAACTGTTCTCAGTTACCGGGTTAACGTTTGATATATAGCCTATAAGCCTTCCTAGAATATAGGCTATTTATCGTCCCGGAAAAATGTACGGTTCCCGTGGGATAGATTTGTTTTTATCTAGGGACGAACCCGAAACAAAGTGAGGGTGAGTCGCTAGTCATTTATATATAAAAAAACATACACATTCCCTAACAAATATTTCTTCAAAAAGTGACATCGACAAGTTAAGTCAAATCAAAGAATAACATTCAAAAGTTCTAATTGTCTAAACACAAATTCGAACTTACGCACACCACATAAAGTACTTTTTTAAACGAAACAACGTGCGTTTTAATTTTGTCATCCGAAAAGCAATGAACAAAAGAGATATCAAAAAAAGCGCACAATTTTGAATATTGCACTTCTTTTTGAGAACACTTTTTATTTAATATGAGATATATATAGATATATATGATATATATAATATGAGATGAGAGATATGAGATTTTTTTTAATAACCTATTTTAACGCATACATCGACATATTGGGAAACCTTCTTATAGAACTTTATTAGTTCTACCAAAAAAATCGTGACTTTATTCATATTATAGACTTATTACAAGCGCTTTTGAAGCAATAAGATAAAGAATAGTTAATATCTATACATATAATAAAATTCTGAATCTAATCTGTACATTAAATATTTTTTGGAAACTCTTATCGATACAGAGTCCGAATCTATATAGTTTTTAGAATTTTTGTCTGTCTGTCTGTCTGTCTGGGAACGCATCACGAGAAAACCACTAGACAGATTTTGATGAAATTTGGTATGATGATAGTTGGTTATCCGGGTCAATATATAGGATACTTTTTACTGCGGGAAAATATCTCATCTCTGAGAAATCTATACTAAACGTTAAAACGTAACCACAAAAACAAACCAATAAACTTACTCGCATTAATCCTTTCATATTTGATTTGCGACATTATCAACACAGACTATCACTTTCTTAGAAACACACAAAGTATAAATAATATATATGTAGATATAATTTTAACACAAAACAAAATGTTGACAAAATATTATTAATTAAATATATTAAAACTTATTATTATTGATATAAATTAAAAGAAATAATCCGAAAACGACACAACGTCTTGTACGGGTCTGACAAATGACAGACCGAGTGCTTTTTTTCGAAATACCCTCAATTTTGCTTATTTTTTATTTATATGCTTATAAATGTAGCAGGAATATGTCTATTGTAGTACTTACTACTTCTACTATCAAATTTACCAACCTGATTGTACTACCTTAACTATAAATATAAACTGAAACTAAACTAACATAATTATAATAGTGTAGAAGATGGAAGATGAAGAGTGGGGAAAACGTATAAAAGACAGCGCCAGCACCCGGCGCGGGGCTTTTTCTGTTCGGCTGTCATCGGGTCAACATCTCGGCAACGTTATTCTGTCCGTTAGGATTTTCGTTAGATTGTTACGTAATTGTTGTAATTGTTTTAGAGGTCTTACATTTTTAGTTTTCGTTTCATTTAAATTTGGTTTGTTAAATTTAATCGTTTTCAAAGTAGATTTGTTTTGTAAATTGTTTTCTTGAGTGTAGTAATAAATTTGTATTTAAACAAAAATAACTTCTGGTCTTATTTATAAGAATAGTAATTAATTCTACTAATATAAACTTAAATTGTACTTGTACTAACCTTAGAACATAACTGCCCCTATTGTCCAGAGGTGGGCGTAAATAGCTGCGATACAGTTTATACTAATGCAGCTACTTACGATCTAACTATTTTGAATATGTATGTTATTATGTTCAATAAAAATCTTTAAATCTTTAAATCTTTTATATTAGATTTCGCTTTGTTACTATTTTACTACGCGACTAGAGTACCCGCGACTTCGCCCGTGCTTAAACTTCCGATATAAACATCAGTTTTACAATAATGTATGGAAGTCTACCCGATTTGTTGACATTTATGATTACTGCTCCGCTCCCTTGGGTAGTAGCATGATGATATATAGCCTATAGCTAGTTCCTGAGATTAGCGCGTTCAAACAAACAAACAAACAAATAAACAAACTCTTCAGCTTTATAATATTAGTATAGATTATTTTGCTGTTCTCAATAAAATGTCTCTTTTGTCTCTGTCGTCCTTTGATAAAGGTTTACCATTAGACTAAAACAAGAAAAAGTGCAAAAAATACAATTAACCCGTTGAGAATCGCGGGCACGCCGGCGTGACAGATAACAATTAATTTCTTAGAGATTACCCAAGAATAAAGTAAAAATAAAAAAAAAAACCCACCAAATGTGTAGCGTTTATGTGAATTGGCGCGTTATTACTTATTACACGAAATACACGATTATGATGTATACAGATAAATAAAATTGGAGTGTCTGTTTGTAATATTAAAATAACCGCTTTTTATTAAATGCATATGGATATATACACGATACATATACCAAAACAACATTTTTTTTTGTCTGTCTGTCTGTCTGTTTGTTCCGGCTAATCTCTGAAATGGCTGGACCGATTTTGTCGGGACTTTCACTGGCAGATAGCTGATGTTATAAGGAGTAACTTGGGCTACTTTTATTTTAGAAAAACAAAATAGGGTCCTACGAAATTAATTTTGTTTTGGGAAGCAACCTAGGGACGAACCCGAGCGAAGCGAGGGTGAGTCGCTAGTAAGAAATATATAAGAAATTATTACAATATTATAATAACAATCTTTGAATTCACTTTAACACCTGTTTGCAAGTTCCACTGGTATGCACTCAAACAATACAAAACAAACATCCGGAAGTCGTTAAGCTTTTTATCAGTTGGCGTTACGTTTCACCATAAAGTTTTACGAAAGCTCGATTCCAACGGTTAATTATTTTAACAGATTTTAACTTAGTCTCAGTGAGTTTGGCCGCCGTGGCCGAAATTGATCGGGAGGACATTAATATCTAATATATTTAAACGAGCAATTCTTGTATATTTATATCTTTATTCATTTATTTATACCGGCGATCTCGAAAACGGCTCTAACGATTTCGCTGAAATTTGGTATGTGGGGGCTTTCGGGGGAGAAAAATCGATCTAGATTAGTCTCATGTCTGGGAAAACGCGTGTTTTAGAGTTTTCATGCGGTTTTCTTTTGCATTATTCTACGCAGAATATGCTCGATAATTTCTTACACTCGGGCATAAGCATCGTGGTCAAGCGACCAAGGCGCAAGATTAACAATCATAGGTGTGTCTGAGTACGAATATCGATCGGATACAAAGGTTTACTTTTTTTTGTATTTATTCAAGTTTTTAGTTTTTTTTTAATCTAAAAAATATCATATAACAAAAAAGAACTCCGAGCGAAGTTCGGTCGCCAGGTACTAAGGTTAAATTATATTATTTTTAAGAACTCACCCTTTTTCGAAGACTTTATAGACACTAAGCCGGTCTCGTCCCGATTACCAGGCACTATCTTCACTTCATTTCTTTCCAGAAGTTTCTCTTCGGCTTCATCTATAAAATCCTTTTCTGAACGGACGGGCGGCAGCGACGCCATCTTTTTTTCTAATCAAAATGGCCAACGGTAACAAAATGGAGCATATTTTAATTATCTATCATATTCTTTGGAATGTCACAAACTACATTTCTTCGAAAATTATAATCAGTCTTGTATTTTGGCTGGCGTTGGTTAATCTGTAACAATAACAATTATTTTTTGAGAAAAAAGGAGATAAAAATCGATTTCGAAATCAGTTAAGAGTTTATTTATTCTTTGGGGTGAAATTTTCGTACTAAATTTATTAGACCATTGAAGTACCTATTTTATAAAAAAAAAATAATTATACAAATCGATTTATAAATCATAATAAAATTAACGAAGATATCGTAACATAAAAACTACAGCCGATTCTGGTAACAATTTCTTGAAGTCGGTTAAAGAGGATTATGTTTAATTTATACAGATAAATAAAATTGGGAGTGTCTGTTTGTAATATTAAAATAACCGCTTTTTACTAAATGCATATGGATGTATACACGGTACATATACCAAAACATATTTTTTTTTTAATTTTTGTCTGTCTGCCTGTCTGTTTGTTCCGGCTAATCTCTGAAATGGCAGAACCGATTTTGACGGAACTTTTACTGGCAGAGAGCTGATGTAATAAGGAGTAACTTAGGCTACTTTTATTTTAGAAATTAAAAAAAAATAAAAACCGACTTCCAGGCACAGAAAAGTAAAAAATAACCTAACGGGGGTTTTCATTTAGAATAGATACCTAGATACCTAGATACCATAATCAGATATTTTCGAAGTCGGTGTGCTTTAATTTGTATTGGCAGGCACCGACTTCGAAAATATCTGATTAGGTATCTATTCTAAATGAAAACCCCCGTTAGGTTATTTTTTACTTTTCTGTGCCTGGAAGTCGGTTTTTATTTTTTTTTAAAAGTTTTTATTTTTCCATTTTTGGTGTAGACGTAATAAGCAGGTAAATTGTAAGAAGAAAGATTTTTAAAAACATATTCGATTAAGCCATTTATTCAGACCCCTAATGACAGTCACAACCCATCTAGGTGTAAAGTTCTCATCAATACAAATTAATCAAGCCCAAACACCAGGTAATTGCTGTAAATCGTTGAGGAGTTTCCTCGACTATCTGTCGGCTCCATTATCAGATCGACTCCAGACCTTCATTAAATAGTAGTGCTTTAAAATGCTTAATGAAAAAAATTAACAAGCGCACTAGTCGCCTCTCTTTGATTTCTCTGGGATGCCATCATCAGATCCTGGTCTCCTTATTATAGTACCACCCTTGAAATATCTCCTTTCAAACAAAAAAAGAATCATTAAAATCGGTTCATGAATGACGAAGCAATCCGCGAACACACATAAAATTACGTCCACGTAAACAAAAAAATTCGTAATTTTTTTTCCATAAAATGAAAACTACTCGGCCAAACTATGTTAAATTTTTATGGGACCACATGGCAACTAAACCGCATCAAACAAAAAAAGAATCGCGCAAATCGGATCATAAATCTCAGAGTAATCGATGTACATACATAAAAAAATACCAATCGAATTGATAACCTCCTCCTTTTGGAAGTCGGTTAAAAAAAATAGGGTCCCACGAAAAAAAATTGAAACCAAATTAATTAATTAATTTTGTTTGGGAAGCGATCTAGGGACGAACCCGAGCGAAGCGAGGGTGAGTCGCTAGTTTGTAAGTAATAATCAAGAGTAGTAGTAGTTTAGAAATAACCTACTACATGTAAGAGACATTTGGCTCAATTTGTAATGAACCTAATGGCTTGCTGTGCCAGCGCTCGAGGCTTCGAGTCCCGCTGGGGGCATTCATTCGTGATGAGCACGAATGTTTATACTCCAGTCATGGGTGTTTATATTTATAATATGTATGTATTTAAAGTTATATATGTGTATTGTATCAACTATCTGGTATCCAT
The DNA here is from genome assembly GCA_905404265.1 of Fabriciana adippe. Taxonomy (NCBI): domain Eukaryota; kingdom Metazoa; phylum Arthropoda; class Insecta; order Lepidoptera; family Nymphalidae; genus Fabriciana; species Fabriciana adippe. The sequence continues at coordinate 6,786,644 of FR990003.1, forward strand.
AACACAAGTCTCGTAGCTTACCATGGAACTAAATGGTGCTGTGTGTTAATGTTCCGACGTATTTATTAATTATTTATTTATTTAATAAACACGACAAAAGAAACGACACCAGAAACATCTCTTAGGTTTTAAACAAAACTATCTTTTTTTCGAGAAAAAATCCGAAAAGATGTACTTTTATTTAAAACTAGCGACTCACTCTCGCTCTGCTCGGGTTCGTCCCTACTTACGTTTTAACATTTAGTATAGATTTCTCAGAGATGAGATATATTCCCGCAGTAAAAAGTATTCCGTATGTTGACCTGGAAAATCAGCTATCATTATACCAAAGTTCATCAAAATTCCTCCAGTGGTTTTTCTGTAATGTGGTCACAGACAGACAGACAGACAGACAAAAATTCTAAAAACTATAGATTGGGCCTCTATATCGATAATAATGTCTATTTCAATGAAATTTTCCAAAAAATATTTAATGTACAGTTTCGGCTTAGTTACAATTTTATTATATGTATAGATGTCTAATATTCGAGTAAATCTAAGAAAGCATTATCTCCAAGGTAAATACCCTTGTATAAAGATTTTCCTGATAGCGTTCTTTTGCTCTTATGGCGAATTTACACAAGATGACATTCTACAATCGTTCAACTAAATTAACTAACTAGAGTCCGCCTCCACGTGTGGTCGAAATACGACAATAATAATTTTCGAAAATTGGACGAAAACATCTATACAGATAAATAAAATTGGAGTGTCTGTTTGTAATATTAAAATAACCGGTTTTTACTAAATGCATATGGATGTATACACTATACACGGTACATATACCAAAACAACATTTTTTACAATTTTTATCTGTCTGTCTGTTTGTTCCGGCTCATCTCTGAAACGGCTGGACCGATTTTGACGGGACTTTCACTGGCAGATAACTGATGTAATAAGGAGTAACTTAGGCAGCTTTTATTTAAAAAAAATAGGGTCCCTTGAAAAAAAATTAAAACCAAATTAATTAATTATGTATTGGGAAGCAACCTAGTATTATATAAATACAAATAACCTAACTATATAAAAATACCATTTCCAAATTTTTTTTATTGATAACAATCAACACTAAAGCCACCCAAATAGCTACTAAACAAAAAAAGATCTGATGACAGACGAAAAAACTGTAAACCGTTTGGTATTTGTATGTGAACTCCAGACTCACACTTGGCCAGCGTGATGACCTACGGCCTGATCCCCCCCACATTAAAGGGAGACCCACCCTCAGCAGTGGGACATTAAAAAGGCTTAAATAATAACAATTTTCAACTTATTATACCTATCTTGATTATATCATATCAGCAACTTAGCGTGAACAACAACTTTTCTACATCGCATTCTGATGAAATTTGAACCAAACAAAAGTAATTAATCTACTAGGAAGCAGTAAACGACGTAGGAAGCAGTAAAGTATCTATAGGAGTTGGGAAAGCTCGACACAGTACAAATCCTCAAAATGTCAATCTAAATGAGCTTAATAAGCACTTCTCTTCATCTAGTGCCATTGATAAGGCAACAAAACTAAGAACCATAAATCAAATTTCAGCTTCATCTACTCCTAATATTCCACATTTAGTCTTTAGTCAATTTACAGAAAGTGATGTTAAGAAGAATATCCTAGCCATCCGTTCTGACGCAGTCGGTGCTGACTGCATTAGTCGTAAAATGATTATTCCTATCCTTGATATTATATCTCCTGTTATTACTTCCATCTTAAATTACTCTATTGATAACAGTGAATTTCCTTCATCATGGAAAGACGCTCAAATTTTGCCTTTGCCTAAAAAAACCAATCCTGCAGATTATAATGATTATCGTCCCATCTCAATCCTTCCTTTCCTATCCAAAGTACTCGAGCGCCTCGTACACCAGCAACTCACTCAATTCCTTTCTAGCAACAATCTTCATGATCCTCTGCAATCCGGTTTTCGTCCTGGTCATAGTACGACTACTGCGTTGGCTAAGATTACTGATGATATCAGGATGGGCATGGATACGCAGCAGGTCACAGTGCTTGTATTGCTGGACTTCAGCAATGCCTTTGGTACTGTAGATATTGATATTATGCTTGCTACCTTAGTTTCTCTTAACATATCTCCTAATGTAATTGACTGGTTTCGTAGTTACCTGCATGGACGTCGCCAACGTATACGAATACAAGATTCGTACTCAGACTGGCTTCCAGTCGAGGCTGGCGTTCCACAGGGTGGCGTGTTGTCTCCTCTTTTATTTTCTATTTTTATTAGCAATATCTGTCAACACATATCTTCTCTCTACCACCTTTATGCAGATGATTTGCAAATTTATAGTCAATCGAAAATTGTTGACTTACCTAATACAATTGACGATATTAATTACAATCTTTTAAAAATTACCACTTGGAGTGAGTCGTTTGGGCTGCAATTAAATCCTGCGAAAACTCAAGTTATAATTATTGGCAGTCCCAAACTCATATCTAGAATTGACTTTAACACTCTTCCACCTGTGGTGTTAAACGGCGTGAGCATACCTTATAGCAAAACCGTTAAAAATCTTGGCGTTGTTATGGATCAGAACTTATCATGGGTTCCACAGGTAAGTGAGGTCAGCAGGAAGATGTTTGCTTCAGTAGCATCCCTTCGACGTTTGCATAACTTTCTTCCATTTTCTACCAAAATTGCGTTAGCACAATCGCTCCTATTACCAATTCTTGACTATGCTGATATCAGTTACCTTGATATTAAAGAGGAGCAATTAAATAAACTTGAGAGACTCCAAAATTTTTGTATTCGGTTTATATTTGGTTTACGTAAATATGACCATGTCTCTGATCTTCGTAAAAAGCTCAAGTGGCTCCCTATCCGTCTTCGCAGAAATACTCATATACTTCATCTTCTTTACTGTATTCTGTTCGATCCGTCGACTCCACATTACCTTAAAGAGCGCTTTGAATTCCTTGGAGATTCCCATTTTCGTCCTCTGCGTTCTGCCCAAAATTTTATCCTTAAAATCCCTTCCCACTCCTCTACCTTTTATGGCAACTCCTTTAGTGTTACAGCCTGTCGCCTTTGGAACTCCCTTCCCCGAAACGTTAGGGTTGCTAAAACCCTAAAATTTTTTAAAAAACGTCTAAAAGAACACTTTTTTACTTTTTAATTTCTTCCGATTATATACATATATGTACTGATATGTATATATATAGCTATTATCGTTATCTTTATTAAAACACTTCTTGCCTTTATTTTATTTTATTTTATATAATTATATTATTATTTTATTTTATTTATTATTTTATATATAATATTATTTTATTTTATATAGTTATATTGTCATATTATTTATATTGTTTAGGTATACCTAATTTATATATTTATATACGTATATAAAATATCATATGTATGTATATATGTATGTATCATTTTTATTCTTCCTAACTCTGTTATTTGTTCACACCCTTCCACTTCACACTTTGCTATTTCCTACACCTAAAGGTTGCCTGGAAGAAATCGCTGTTTTAGCGATAAGGCCGCCTCTTGTGCATTTTCCTTCTAATGTATTATTCTTTTGTTATTTCTACCTCTTTTGTGTGTGCAATAAAGAGTTTTTATTATTATTATTATTATTATTAAACGACAATTGCCACAAAAACCAAGGATCTTTAGGACTAATCCACACTATAGTACCGATCACGGTTCGCTCTCGGTTCGATATTGGTCTGGTAAATTGTTATAGAAAAAACATGCATTCACACTATCAGTAAGACTTACATTCCAGTCGAATCACATTCCAGCAACGTTTCATGTATAAGAAAAAAAAATCCCAGACCGATATCGGACTATGATCGGTACTATAGTATGGATCGGCCTTAAAAAAACTTTACCAGACCGAAATCGGACCGAGAACGGATTGTGACCAGCCCTGGGAAGGATATAGGAGAGATTAGTGTGGATCGGCCCTTACTGTTCTTAGACAACCGCCATTAATTACTATCATTTTAACAAAATTTAACGATTACAACAAGGCCATTTTATTTATTGACGTGGAAAATCCATATTTCCTGTTCAAACTTGTTTTTGTATAAACAATTAGAAAATTCTAACGGTTTCGTTCAATGTTCAATAACTCAGAGATATTTCTGTCAAAGAGCATTAATAGTTATTGCCAATATTGTAATATACCAATACCGAGTCCCGAGTCGGGCCAAGTTTAGCCCGGAGTGGGGAAGTTCACTCAGTTTCCTCCACGAGCGCATTACCATGGGGCTACCACTGCCTATAGATTCCATAGTGTTTCTATCATATTATATCATATTGCAAGTTTGAATTTTTATATTTGAGCGTTTTAATGGAAAATAATATATTTGATTAATTTGTAATTATTTATGTATATGACATGTGGTTATTTGATCTTAACCGATAAGAATGTATTTAAAAAAATAAAAAGGACGCGGATATTCCTTTGTTTTCCCCGCGCTTCAGAGGGGCAGATCTCGGCACCATCCTGTAATGACTAGTTATAGATTGTTTGTAATATTAAAAATGATTGTTGTAAATTACGTAACTCATTATTTAAAAGATTAGCTGTTGAGTTTCTCGCCGGCTCTTCTCAGCAGAACTGCTTTCCGAGCCGGTGGTAGTTTCCACACGGACAGACGTACTGACGATTATAAAAGTACTGAATATAAGAATACATGCTAGGAATATCTTGAAGTTTTATTGGTAACCTCCTGTAATATATATAATGTGAAAAGAAATCCACTGGTGAGTGATGGACGATAACATCTAGGTATTAATTGATTAAGCAGATCTAAAAGTGTATTAATACCATATACTATAGACCAGTAGGTGTGGCACTTGATAAAGATAGGCAATCGATATATATAAAACAATTATAACGATATGATAATAAAGCTGTCTGTATAGATAAAATTATATAATCCATACTGAATATTACAAATACAAAAGTTACTCTCTGTCTGTAACAAACAGACCTTTTCACGCTTAAATCGCTGAACCGATTTAGATGAAATTTGGTATGGAGATAGTTTGAGAGCTTGGGAAGGATATAACCCAACCCCATGGTTGTTGTGGTCTGCATCAGCAGGCAGCCGTCGGGGCGTCGTGGATGAGTGAGTAAGCGATCCTGCGACGCCCCATTATGACGGGGGAGGTTCCGTTAACTTATAAAAAAAATGTATGTATGTATGTATGTATGTATGTATCTATTTATGTATCTATCTATGTATGTATCTATCTATGTATGTATCTATCTATGTAAGTATTTATGTATGTATGTTTGTGTATGTGTATGTTTATATAATATAGACATAATTGATGTATGCAGTTTGTACCTACACCGCACCTTATTATTTTTTTTTGTCACGCTCGAGGGTTTCTGGTAGAGATCTCTTAAAGAGATAAGTCATCCTTTGTACACATGGTTACTGTTGTTTATTTTATCTGTATTTTTTTTAGTACATAAATAAATAAATAAAAAATAACATAAAAAAATTAGACATCCCTATTTCAGGCTATGTTTCGAACTATTTAGCTTCACTTGAATAAACGATAGATGGCGCAAACCCGAAAGCTGACGACGTATTTTGATTTATACCAAACTAGCAACTCACCCTCGCTTCGCTCGGCTTCGTCTCTAGCTTGGATATAGTAACATGGATATAATATGTTATCCTTAAGAGATAGACATATGCCATCGCGGACTTTTTTGTAGGCCTTTTTAAGGTGTACAATACTGTAGTACATTATTTTGATCTATCGCGTAGGGTTCAGCCAGCGTTTGCAATGCAAGCGCAAAACAATGTGTTTATTTACGACATCACATTAGAAACCTCTAAAATTATCAGTGTTTCTCTACTATATTATGCATGTATTATACATATAAACATTCCTCTTGAATCACTCTATCCATTGAAAAAAACCGCATCAAAATCCTTTGCGTAGTTTTAAAGATCTAAGCATACATAGGGACAGACAGACAGCGGGAAGCGACTTCGTTTTATACTATGTAGTGATGATTCTAAAAAAACAATTTTCATCAGCGCCATTACGACTCCGTGGCCGGTTTTTAATTACCAGTAGAATTTTAGAATTATACTAAAAACCCGTTTATATCACCTTTCCTTAGACGAGTTTCTTTAAATTATAATATACTAGCAACTTACCCCTACTTCACTCGGGTCCGACCGTAGGTACATTTTAATTTTTTTAAGCGGAACCCTAATTCTTTTTCTGAAATAAAAGTAGCCTAAGTTACTCCTTATAATGTCAGCTATCTGCCAATGAAAGTCCCATCAAAAACGATCCAGCCGTTTCAGAGATTTTCCGCAACAAACAGACAGACAGTTTAAAAATTGTGTTTTTCTTATAAATACCGTATATACTTTCATATGCATTTAGTATAAAGCTGTTATTTTGACATTACAAACAGACACTTCAATTTTATTTATCTGTATAGGTTACGGACGTATATGTGATCAACTAGTTATAATTAATATGTAATATTTGGTGTATTGTAATTTGTTTTTTAGAAAACAAACAAAAAAGAAACTTTTTGGTAAATAAACTATAATAAATAAATAAATATGTTTGGGACATTAACACACAGCACCATCTAGTTCCATGATAAGCTACGAGGCCTGTGTTATGGATACCAGATAGTTGATACACTACACATATATAACTTTAAATACATACATATTATAAATATAAACACCCACGACTGGAGTACAAACATTCGTGCTCATCACACAAATGAATGCCCCCAGCGGGACTCGAACCCGCGACCGCTGGCACAGCAAGTAGGGTCACTACAAACTGAGCCAAACGTGCCGTCTAAACTTTGGTAATATTATTTTTGTATTTTGTATATGCTGTTTGTTTTCCAACTACAATATAAATAAATAATATTTTTCAGACTAAATTTCTAAACTTTCCACACCATACTATTATTAGATTCTAACTGCCTCCGTAGTGTAGTGGCTAGCATATATGGTTGTACATCCGGAGGTCATGGGTTCGAGTCTCGGGTCGGGCCAAGTTTAGTTATTGAGTCTTTCTATATAGTAAGCCTCAGTAAACGCCCGAAGTTAGGAACCGAGGCAGTTGTATACATATATACTATTCTTTATTGCACTTAAAAGTAAATACAGAGATTAAAATACAATATTTGTTTGCAAAGGTGGACTTATCTCTAGAAGAGATCTCTTCCAGCCAACCTATGGTAGTGAGAAATAGTGTTATAAAGCAGGCTAAAATCGTGCAGTTGTAGTCATATAAATGATATATAAATATATAAATACTTAAAAATAAATAAATAATTAAATGTTATATATAATACCATACAATATATGCTACATACTACATTATACATAATTATGTATATACATACATACTATTACTTACATAAATACATATCTATATATCACAATACATAAAAATAGTAATTAAGATAATTTTTGATTGAATTGAGTGAGAAGGTGCTGTTTTAATTTCTTTTTAAAAGAATGAATAGAGGGACTAAGTTGGATGTCTTTAGGAAGTTTGTTCCAGAGCAATGCGCCATACACCAAAAAAGAACGCAAAAGAAACTTTGTGTTGCTCTTGGGTATATCGAGCGTCGTAGTGATGCAAGGCCGCCTGGAACGTGAGGGAGTAGGGAGAATTTGGAAACGAGAACGGAGGTATGAAGGAAAATTAGGGTCATTAAGAATATTGAAAAGGAACGAAAGGATGTGCATATCACGGCGAAGGCGGATTGGGAGCCATTTAAGTTGAGCACGAAAGTTTGATATATGGTCATGCTTACGCAAGCCAAAAATAAAGCGTATAGCGAGATTTTGAAGACGCTCTAATTTGTTCAGTTGCTCCTCAGTCACATCTAGATAACAAACATCGGCGTAGTCGAGTATGGGGAGAAGGAGCGATTGAGCAAGCATAATCTTGGTTGAAAAAGGGAGAAAAAATTGGAGACGTTTGAGAGAGTGAAAAGTATGATGTATTCTTTTGCTGACCTCGTTGACATGAGCTACCCAGGTCATGTTACAATCCATTATTAGGCCCAAGTTTTTCATTTTATTACAATAAGGGATTGGAACGCCAGAAAACTGGACTAAAGGTATTGAGTTCCAGTCGATTTTGCACCTCAGTCTACTGCTGCCAAAAATTATACATTGTGATTTGGTGGGATTCACAAGAAGGCCGAAAGACTCAGCCCACGACTGAACTTCAACAAGGTCCGAGTTTAATGCACCAATAGCCATCATGCAACTCGTTCAGCTCAAAATGTCGGTATAACTGTAAGTCATCTGCATACAAATGGAAGGGAGAAGAAATGACTTTTGATATTGTTGAATGTATTAAAATTTTATGCCTAACATTTATATGTTCTGTGGTACATATATTTTTATACTGTACTTACTAATATTATTATATAGTCTATGAATAAATAAATCTCTATGATTGTTGGCTTTAAGAGTGTAGCATCTTTTATTTGGCTCCTTTTGTAAATCTAAAAGTATTGAAGTGATCTTTTTAAAATTGCATTTAAAATTAACAGGTTATGGGCCCAGTAAGCCTAAATAGTCAAAGGTTTTTAAAAGTTTCTCATAAATATCAATCAGTAACAATTTCCTGCAGGCGAACTGAATCGTCGTCACTTGTAAGCAACGTGGTTCAATTTTGCAACGTTGAAAATTGGTTCAAATCGTCAAGAACTGATTATAATGGCTAGTAACAATTCTCTGGCATTAATTGAAAAATTGACGGGCCGAGAAAATTATAATACTTGGCGTTTTGCGGTGAAAACTTATCTTCAACATGAAGAACTTTGGGAATGCATTGAAAATCCCAACAAAGAACCTATTGATACGAAAAAGGACATTAAAGCAAGAACAAAGATTATTCTACTGATCGATGCTATCAACTACGTACACATCCAAGATGCCAAAACTGCAAAGGAAGTGTGGGAAAATTTGTCCCATGCCTTTGACGACTCCGGGCTTACACGCAGAGTCGGTCTACTACGTGATCTCTGCACAACACCACTCTCTGAATGCCAAAACATAGATGAATACGTGAGTAAGATAATGTCTACAGCACATAAACTTCGAAATATAGGATTCAAAGTCGACGATGAGTGGCTAGGAACTCTATTGCTCTCCGGATTGCCTGAATGTTATAAACCAATGATTCTCGCAATTGAAAGCTCAGGAATGAAGATAAGTGCAGACTCTGTTAAATCTAAATTGCTCCAAGAAGTGAAATCTGAAAACAATAACTCTGCTTTTACAACTGCACATGGTTCTCAAACCAAGTATGTGAAAAAGAAGTTCAGAGAAGGTCCTAGATGCTTTCAGTGTAACAAGTATGGACATAAAAGCACAGAGTGTAGGTCAAAACCCAAAGAAAAGGTTGCTAAATCAAATAGTTCATATGCTGCTGCGTTTGTTACTCCCTATGACAACAACAGCTCTGCTTGGTATATTGATTCTGGGGCAACCATGCACATGACAAGACATCACAACCTTCTTCAGAATGAATGTCCTCCGCCCATAGGACAGATCAAAGTTGCTAACAACAAGACACTTCAAGTAAGTAGCTCTGGTGATGTGACCCTGGTTACATTTAATGGAAAAGGTCAGTCAAATAAAATTCTATTTAAACAAGTCTTGTACATACCAGAACTTGCAGTGAATTTAATATCTGTGCACCAGATCACAGAAAATGGTGGCCAAGTAAAATTTGACTCTAAGGGCTGTGTTATACTAAATAAACAAAAAGTCATTGTAGCTTCAGCAACAAAAGTTAACAACATGTACCGGCTTAATATGTATACAGATTATGCATGCATGTCTGATGTTAAACAAGATGATATATTCTTATGGCACCAACGAATGGGTCATTTGAACTTTGAAAGCATTAAGAAAATGACAGAAAACACAGAAGGGTTTTCATTATCTGGTAATAGCAACAACTTGACTTGTATCACATGCAAAGAAGGCAAACAGTCAAGATTGCCTTTTAAAAGTCAAGTGTCACATTCCACAAAACTATTGGAACTGGTGCACTCTGACCTATGTGGCCCCATGGAAACACAGTCGCTAGGTGGGGCTAAATACTTTCTAACATTTCTGGATGACTTTTCTAAAAAGGTTTTTGTATATATATTAAATAACAAAACTGAAGTATTGTCAAAGTTTAAAGAATTCAAAACAAAAGTTGAAAATCAAACTGAATGCAAAATCAAATGCATTCGAACAGACAATGGTCTAGAATATGTAAATAAACCATTCTCTGACTATCTTAAAAGTGCTGGAATACAACACCAAACATCAACACCATATACTCCAGAACAAAACGGAGCTGCAGAGAGGCTAAATAGAACTCTTGTTGAGAGAGCAAAATGTATGATCTTAAATGCTGGCTTAGCAAAGTTTTTCTGGGCTGAGGCCATAAGAACTGCAGCGTATATCATAAATAGATCTCCAACAAGATCCTTATCATTTAAAACTCCAGAAGAGCTATGGTCCGGCCATAAACCTGAAGTTAGTCACATAAAAGTATTCGGATGTGAGGCTATGGTCCACCTACCAAAAGAAAAACGCAAGAAATGGGATCCAAAAGCACAAAGGATGATCTTTATTGGCTACTGTAAAAATACAAAAGGTTACAGGTTCATAAAACCAAACACTAAAACTGTCGTGAAGAGCAGGGATGCAGTATTCCTTGAATCCACAGTGAAGAGAAACTATGCTGCGTTGGAATTGTCTGAAACAGAAAATAAAATATTAGATATAAATTGTAAAATTAATGAAGAAGATAGAGAAGAATCTTACAACTCAGATAGTTCATATAGTACAGATAAAAATAAATTTGATTCAGATATTTACGTACCAGATGTTGAAATTGATACACCTCAACGGAGAGAAATATCACTAAGACCTAGAAGAAATAGAACTAAAGAACAAACTTACCTGTGTTATAAAAATCACTTATTATCTGAAGAAGTTCCTGAAACATACAAAGAAGCTGTCAGCTCTGTAAATGCTGAAAAATGGAAAAAGTCTATTGAGGAGGAACTTGAAGCCCATCAAAAGAATGGTACATGGATATTGGTAAACAAATTTAAAAATATGAAAATCATCGGCTCTAGATGGGTTTTCAGCATTAAAGATCAACCAACGGGTCCTCGCTTCAAGTCTCGACTCTGTGCAAAAGGGTATGCACAGACTAAAGGTATAGATTATAAAGAAACCTTCTCGCCCACTGTCAGTGTTCCTGTCGACCCTCACTCAAAGCTGGAGAAAAGTGAACATCAACCTAACAAGAACATTCCTTACCGAGAGGCGGTTGGCTCTCTGATGCATGTGGCAATTGATACATCTTTATCAAAAATGGAGCTGCAGTGTCATGGTCCAGCCAACGGCAACACACAGTTGCTTTATCAACCACAGAGGCAGAGTTCATGGCAGCCTGTGCTGCCACAAAGGAAGCCATCTGGATTAAGCAGCTACTATGTGATCTGGATGAATTTAATCAACAATCAGTGTGTATTAATATAGATAACCAGAGTGCTATAAGTGTTATAAAAAACTTTAACTTTCATAAAAGGTGTAAACACATAGATACAAAGTATCATTTCATTAAGGAAAAATATTATAGTATATGTATCTAGTAACAACCAATTTGCTGATGTACTAACTAAGGCTTTACCAAGAGATAAGTTTCAATTCTTTCGAGATAAAATTGGTATGATAGCAATTGACAAACTATGTAATAACTTGTAAGTCTTTTCAATTGTTATAATTAACATTATTAGTTAGTATACATAATATTATGTGTCTATAAAATTAGTATGTGTAAATAACATATAGAAGGCTAAAATTTGGTAGGAGTGTTGAATGTATTAAAATTTTATGCCTAACATTTAATTTAGTATGTTCTGTGGTACATATATTTTTATACTGTACTTACTAATATTATTATATAGTCTATGAATAAATAAATCTCTATGATTGTTGGCTTTAAGAGTGTAGCATCTTTTATTTGGCTCCTTTTGTAAATCTAAAAGTATTGAAGTGATCTTTTTAAAATTGCATTTAAAATTAACAGATATGTTATTAATAAAGATAGAAAACAGCAAAGGGGAAAGTACGCCGCCTTGAGGTACACCAGCAGTAAGATCTAACCAATCCGATGATGTATCGTTGGTTTTCACGCACTGCTGACGTCCGAAGAGGTAAGAGTGAAACCAGTCTATAACAGTAGGAGAAATGTTGACCGCACGGAGAGTTCCAATGAGGATGTCAAGGTCAACCGAGTTGAAAGCACTGCTAAAGTCAAGCAGGACCATCGCAGTGAGCTTGGTGTTATCCATTGCCCCACGAATATCCTCCGTAATATTCAGCAGTGCTCCAACCGTGCTGTGGGAAGGGCGAAAACCGGACTGGTAAGGACATAGGAGGTTATTGAGAGACAGATAGGAGTAAAGTATAATAAAATTGTAACTAAGCCGAATCTGTACCTTAAATATTTTTTGCATAATCTTATTGAAATCATTATTATCGACAGAGAGGCCGAATCTATAGTTTTTAGAATGTTTGTCTGTCTGTCTGTCTGTCTGTCTGTCTGTGACCGCATCACGGAAAAACCACTCGAGGGATTTTAATGAAATTTGGTATGATGATAGCTGGTTACCCAGGTCAACATATAGGATACTTTTTACTGCGGGAAAATATCTCATCTCTGAGAAATCTATACTAAACGTTAAAACGTAAGTAGGGACGAACCCGAGCGGAGCGAGAGTGAGTCGCTAGTATTCAATACTTTCCTTAAAGCGTTCTCGAGATAGCATTAATAATTTATAAGGCTAAATTATTATACCATTATAAGTATGTATTCATCTCGGTGAAGGACTTCTCTATGAAGTCTATTAGATAAATTACGTAATATCTGACGTCTGTTTGTTGCTTTTCAATTCGTGACGAATATTTATTGATAAAGTAGATGTAACCCGATAAGGAAAAAAACTAAATTATACAAATAAAAAAAACCCGACTGCGTAAAAAAAAGAACTAAAAAGATAAAAACAAGTTGACGAAGGAACATAGTATTATGTTTGACGACACGTTTGGCTCAGTTTGTAGTGAGTGACCCTACTTGCTGTGCCAGCGGTCGCGGGTTCGAGTCCCGCTGGGGACATTCATTTGTGTGATGAGAACGAATGTTTGTACTCCAGTCATAGGTGTATATATGTATTTATAATATGTATGTATTTAAAGTTATACTCGTATATAGATTATCGACACAGAGGCCGAAACTATAGTTTTTAGAATTTTTGTCCGTCTGTCTGTCTGGGAACGCACCACGAAAAAACCACTAGATAGATTTTGATAAAATTTGAGGTCTGTTAAGATAGCAGTGAAAGGTTAGCAGAATCAATCGAAACCTACATGGTATTTTGTAGCTAATTTGTTGCTAATTAGTTGCTAAAACCCCGATTTTGTTGCTTTGACCGACTTCAAAAAAAAAGAGTTACTGCTATCTTAACGTTAAGCTAGCAGTAAACTCCCGGGATCGGCACGGATTAAATGCAATTGTACATCAGAATTTGTTGCTAATTTGTTGCTGAAGAATAGTGTAAGAAAATTTGAAAAAAACCTAGAATTGGCTAGACCTGGAGACCTGTAGCCGTGTCCATGCTATCTTAACACAGAGTTTTTGGTAACAAGGTGATGGCATGGATTTTGTTGCTGTTCGCAAATAACATCAGGACACCCCAAAGAGCCAGCAACAAAATATAAACTAAAAATCTGCTACACCTGGAGACCTGTAGCCGTATCCATGCTATCTTAACATGCACTTTTTTTAACAAGACGATGGCATGGATTTTGTTGCTGTTCGCAAATAACATCAGGACACCCCAAAGAGCCAGCAACAAAATATAAACTAAAATTCTGCTACACCTGGAGACCTGTAGCCGACTATCAGTGTCCGTGCTATCTTAACGTGCAGTTTTTATAACAATACGGTGGCATGGATTTTGTTGCTAGTCGAAAATAACATCAGGACACCCCAAAAAGCCAGCAACAAAATATAAACTAAAAATCTGCTACACCTGGAGACCTGTAGCCGTATCCATGCTATCTTAACATGCACTTTTTTAAACAAGACGATGGCATGGATTTTGTTGCTAGTCGAAAATAACATCAGGACATCCCAAAGAGCCAGCAACAAAATATAAACTAAAAATCTGTTACACCTGGAGACCTGTAGCCGTATCCATGCTATCTTAACATGCACTTTTTTTAACAAGACGATGGCATGGATTTTGTTGCTAGTCGAAAATAGCATCAGGACACCTCAAAGAGCCAGCAACAAAATATAAACTAAAAATCTGCTACACCTGGAGACCTGTAGCCGTATCCATGCTATCTTAACATGCACTATTTTAAAGAAGACGATGGCATGGATTTTGTTGCTAGTCGAAAATAGCATCAGGACACCCCAAAGAGCCAGCAACAAAATATACACTAAAAATCTGCTACACCTGGAGACCTGTAGCCGTATCCATGCTATCTTAACATGCACTTTTTTAACAAGACGATGGCATGGATTTTGTTGCTAGTCGAAAATAACATCAGGACACCCCAAAGAGCCAGCAACAAAATATAAACTAAAAATCTGCAACACCTGGAGACCTGTAGCCGTATCCATGCTATCTTAACATGCACTTTTTTAACAAGACGATGGCATGGATTTTGTTGCTAAACGCAAATAACATCAGGACACTCCAGAGAGCCAGCAACAAAATAAAAACTAAAAATCTGCTACACCTGGAGACCTGGAGGTAGCAGATATTTAGTTTTTATTTTGTTGCTGGCTCTCTGGAGTGTCCTGATGTTATTTGCGATTAGCAACAAAATCCATGCCACCGTATTGTTATAAAAACTGCACGTTAAGATAGCACGGACACTGATAGTCGGCTACAGGTCTCCAGGTGTAGCAGAATTTTAGTTTTTATTTTGTTGCTGGCTCTCTGGAGTGTCCTGATGTTATTTGCGATTAGCAACAAAATCCATGCCACCGTATTGTTATAAAAACTGCACGTTAAGATAGCATGGATACGACTACAGGTCTCCAGGTGTAGCAAATTTTTAGTTTCTATTTTGTTTCTGACTCTTTAGGGCGTCCTGATGTTATTTTCGACTAGCAACAAAATCCATGCCACCGTCTTGTTTTATAAACTGCACGTTAAGATAGCATGGACACTGATAGTCAGCTACAGGTCACCAGGTGCAGCAGATCTTTAGTTTTTATTTTGTTGCTGGCTCTCTGGAGTGTCCTGATGTTATTTGCGATTAGCAACAAAATCCATGCCACCGTATTGTTATAAAAACTGCACGTTAAGATAGCATGGATACGACTACAGGTCTCCAAGTGTAGCAAATTTTTAGTTTCTATTTTGTTTCTGACTCTTTAGGGCGTCCTGATGTTATTTTCGACTAGCAACAAAATCCATGCCACCGTCTTGTTTTACAAACTGCACGTTAAATTAGCATGGACACTGATAGTCGGCTACAGGTCTCCAGGTGTAGCAGATTTTTAGTGTATATTTTGTTGCTGGCTCTCTGGAGTGTCCTGATGTTATTTGCGTTTAGCAACAAAATCCATGTCATCGTCTTGTTAAAAATAGTGCTTGTTAAGGTAGCATGGATACGGCTACAGGTCTCCAGGTGTAGCAGAAGTTTAGTTTTTATTTTGTTGCTGGCTCTCTGGAGTGTTCTGATGTTATTTTCGACTAGCAACAAAATCCATGCCATCGTCTTGTTAAAAAAGTGCATGTTAAGATAGCATGATACGGCTACAGGTCTCCAGGTGTAGCAGAATTTTAGTTTTTATTTTGTTGCTGGCTCTGTGGAGTGTCCTGATATTATTTTCGACTAGCAACAAAATCCATGCCGCCGTATTGTTATAAAAACTACACGTTAAGATAGCATGGACCCTTATAGTCGGCTACAGGTCTCCAGGTGTAGCAGATTTTTAGTGTATATTTTGTTGCTGGCTCTTTGGGGTGTCCTGATGCTATTTTCGACTAGCAACAAAATCCATGCCATCGTCTTGTTAAAAAAAGTGCATGTTAAGATAGCATGGATACGGCTACAGGTCTCCAGGTGTAACAGATTTTTAGTTTATATTTTGTTGCTGGCTCTTTGGGGTGTCCTGATGTTATTTTCGACTAGCAACAAAATCCATGCCATCGTCTTGTTAAAAAAGTGCATGTTAAGATAGCATGGATACGGCTACAGGTCTCCAGGTGTAGCAGATTTTTAGTGTATATTTTGTTGCTGGCTCTTTGGGGTGTCCTGATGCTATTTTCGACTAGCAACAAAATCCATGCCATCGTCTTCTTTAAAATAGTGCATGTTAAGATAGCATGGATACGGCTACAGGTCTCCAGGTGTAGCAGATTTTTAGTGTCTATTTTGTTGCTGGCTCTTTGGGGTGTCCTGATGCTATTTTCGACTAGCAACAAAATCCATGCCATCGTCTTGTTATAAAAAGTGCATGTTAAGATAGCATGGATACGGCTACAGGTCTTCAGGTGTAACAGATTTTTAGTTTATACTTTGTTGCTGGCTCTTTGGGATGTCCTGATGTTATTTTTGACTAGCAACAAAATCCATGCCATCGTCTTGTTTATAAAAGTGCATGTTAAGATAGCATGGATACGGCTACAGGTCTCCAGGTGTAGCAGATTTTTAGTTTATATTTTGTTGCTGGCTCTTTGGGGTGTCCTGATGTTATTTTCGACTAGCAACAAAATCCATGCCACCGTATTGTTATAAAAACTGCACGTTAAGATAGCACGGACACTGATAGTCGGCTACAGGTCTCCAGGTGTAGCAGAATTTTAGTTTATATTTTGTTGCTGGCTCTTTGGGGTGTCCTGATGTTATTTGCGAACAGCAACAAAATCCATGCCATCGTCTTGTTTAAAAAAGTGCATGTTAAGATAGCATGGATACGGCTACAGGTCTCCAGGTGTAGCAGATTTTTAGTGTATATTTTGTTGCTGGCTCTTTGGGGTGTCCTGATGCTATTTTCGACTAGCAACAAAATCCATGCCATCGTCTTCTTTAAAATAGTGCATGTTAAGATAGCATGGATACGGCTACAGGTCTCCAGGTGTAGCAGATTTTTAGTTTATATTTTGTTGCTGGCTCTTTGGGGTGTCCTGATGCTATTTTCGACTAGCAACAAAATCCATGCCATCGTCTTGTTAAAAAAAGTGCATGTTAAGATAGCATGGATACGGCTACAGGTCTCCAGGTGTAACAGATTTTTAGTTTATATTTTGTTGCTGGCTCTTTGGGGTGTCCTGATGTTATTTTCGACTAGCAACAAAATCCATGCCACCGTATTGTTATAAAAACTGCACGTTAAGATAGCACGGACACTGATATTCGGCTACAGGTCTTAAGGTGTAGCAGAATTTTAGTTTATATTTTGTTGCTGGCTCTTTGGGGTGTCCTGATGTTATTTGCGAACAGAAACAAAATCCATGCCATCGTCTTGTTTAAAAAAGTGCATGTTAAGATAGCATGGATACGGCTACAGGTCTCCAGGTGTAGCAGATTTTTAGTTTATATTTTGTTGCTGGCTCTTTGGGGTGTCCTGATGTTATTTTCGACTAGTAACAAAATCCATGCCATCGTCTTGTTTGAAAAAGTGCATGTTAAGATAGCATGGATACGGCTACAGGTCTCCAGGTGTAGCAGAATTTTAGTTTATATTTTGTTGCTGGCTCTTTGGGGTGTCCTGATGTTATTTGCGAACAGCAACAAAATCCATGCCATCATCTTGTTACCAAAAACTCTGTGTTAAGATAGCATGAACACGGCTACAGGTCTCCAGGTCTAGCCAATTCTAGGGTTTTTTCAAATTTTCTTACACTATTCTTCAGCAACAAATTAGCAACAAATTCTGATGTACAATTGCATTTAATCCGTGCCGATCCCGCGAGTTTACTGCTAGCTTAACGTTAAGATAGCAGTAACTCTTTTTTTTTGAAGTCGGTCAAAGCAACAAAATCGGGGTTTTAGCAACTAATTAGCAACAAATTAGCTACAAAATACCATGTAGGTTTCGATTGATTCTGCTAACCTTTCACTGCTATCTTAACAGACCTTAAAATTTGGTATGTTGATAGCTGGTTATCCGGGTTAACATGTAGGATATTTTTTACTGCGGGAAAATATCTCATCTCTGAGAAATCTATACTAACCTTTAAACGTAGGAACGAACCCGAGCGGAGCGAGGGTGTGTCGCTAGTAGATTATATAGATAAAACATATAATATAATAAATAATACGTAGAATTCATTTATTTTTATGTTTTAATGGTTACTGAGCAAGTGCTAGTGTGAGGTCATCTAAGCTTTTAATTGAGGACGTAACCCAATTCCTAGATAGAGGTTTCATTTCGAGGCGACATATTCTAGCTAATATTCTACCTAACTGTCTATACCTATATAAAACTAGCGACTCAACCTCACTCTGCTGGGGTTTATCCCTAGGTACATTTTAATTTTTTTGAGCGGAACCCTAATTCTTTTACTGAAATAAAAGTAAGCTAAGTTACTTCTTATAACATCAACTACCTGCCAGTGAAAGTCCCATCAAAATCGGCTCAGCCGTTTCGGAGATTAGCCGGAACAAACAAACAGACAGACAGACAAACATTTTAAAAATTGTGTTTTTCTTATAAATCTATACTAATATTATAAAGCTGAAGAGTTTGTTTATTTGTTTGTTTGTTTGGTTGAACACGCTAATCTCAGGAACAACTGATCCGATTTGAAAAATTCTTTTTGCATTAGATAGCCCGTTAACCGAGGAAGGCTATATCATCCCGGAAAAATGTACGGTACCCGTGGGATAGATTTGTTTTTGTCTAGGGAAGAACCCGAAGCGAAGCGAGGGTGAGTCGCTAGTTTATATATAAAACTAGCGACTCACCCTCGCTTCGCTCGCGTTCGTCCCTGGGTACGTTTTAATTTTTTTGAGAGAAAAACTAATTCCTTTTCTAAAATAAAAGTAGCCAAGTTACTCCTTATAATATCAGCTATCTGATCCGGGATGCTATATAGTCTATATAGCATCCCGGAAAAATGCACGGGACCCGTGGGATAGATATGTTTTTGTCTAGGGACGAACCCGAAGTGAAGCGAGGGTCGTCGCTAGTACCGTATATACCGTATATAATGCCATATGCATTTAGTAAAATGATATTATTTTGACATTACAAACAGACACTTCAATTTTATTTATCTGTATAGATAGACAAAGACAAAACAGTACAGTACATTTTTGTCCTCTTTTTGACAACCGTTTTTTTTCTTTTTTTCTTTAGTAGCTTTTGACGAGCTTTAGCGTTATCGATAAAAAAATTTAGAAACAGTTAACTACACTAATATTATAAAGAGGAATAATTTGTATTTTTGTATGTTTGTAACGAATAAACTCAAAAAACACTGGACCGATTTAGATGAAATTTGGTAAGAAGATAGTTTGAGACCCTGGGAAGGACATAGGATATTTTTTATTCCGGAAATCATGCCTTAAGAGGGGAAAATGGGGATGAAAGTTTGTATGGGTAATCAACCTAGGGACGAATCCGAGGGAAAGAGGATGAGTCGCTAGTTGTTAATATAATAATTTAATGGTAGAATTTTGACCACTGGGCAAATACTAGTACATATTAGAAAAAAAATAAGTGTTGACTTTATATATAACTCCTTAGGGACTAAATATGAAAAAAAATCGGTCAAGTGCGAGTCGAATTCGCACACGAAGGGTTACATACCATCGTACACATACTTTTTATTAATATGACTTTTACTCTATGTATGTAGTATATTAACTTCGACGATCCATTACGAACGTTAAAAAAATGTCTCTTGTATTTTTATTTCTATTATTTGTTGTAATAGCGGCAACAAAAATACATACTCTGTGAAAATTTCAACTCTCTACCTACTACGGTTCATGAGATACAGCCCTCTGACAGACGGACAGCGGAGTCTTAGTAATAGGGTTCCGTTGGCACCCTCGGGTACGGAACCCTAAAAAACAAAAATGTTCATTTCTTTAAGCCAATAGCGAATAAAAGTAGAAGAAAAGAAGTAAAAATAGTTATTCTCCTGAGGGTCGTAGCATGAAATTAGACTTTAAACTCCCTAAACGTGATCCGATTCTGAATTTTTCTACCCTAACAGAAAGCTACATTACCGCTGAGTGCTATATATATTTTTTATAACGATAAAAATGTGTTTACTGTCAGAAATCATAATAACTCTTATCGACTGGCCGTTTAGTCGCTTTACGGTTTTATATATATACAGATAAATAAAATTGAAGTGTCTGTTTGTAATGTCAAAATAACAGCTTTATACTAAATACATATGGAATTATATACTGTACTTATAAGAAAAACACATTTTTTTTATTTTTGTCTGTATGTCTGTTTGTTCCGGCTAATCTCCGAAACGGCTGGACCAATTTTGAAGGGGCTTTCACTGGCAGATAGCTGATGTTATAAGGAGTAACTTAGGCTACTTTTATTTTAGAAAAAGAATTGGGGTTTCGCTCAAAAAAATTAAAGTACCTAGCGACTCAGCGTTTAGTAAAGCAATAAAACGTGTACACCTAAGGACCATACGAGCAAAGAAAGGGTTAGTCGATAGTGGGACATAAATAGAAAAATTCACACATTCAAATCTATATAAATACATAAAATTGTCTGTTTGTAATGTCAAAATAAGAGTAAAAAGTATATTATACGGTACTTATAAGAAAAAAAACTTTTTTTTTTAATTTTTGTCTATCTGTTTGTTTCGGCTAATGTCCGAAACGACTGGACTGATTTTAACGGAACTTTCACTGGCAGATAGCTGATATTATAAGGAGTAACATAGGCTACTTTTATTTTAGAAAAAAATTAGGGTTACGCGCAAAAAAAATTAAACCCATGAAATTGTGAACAAAATCCACGTACATAGCGACGCACCCGAGCGAAGCGAGAGTAAATAAACTATTGTGTAATATGTAAGGTTGTATAAAAACTAGAAAATACCAGTTTTAAAAAAAAAACAACACACCACTGACAGATAAGATTGTGACACGCGTTTTAAATTGACAGCTTAAAAAAACTTATCTCCTTGATATAACATCAACAATAAGGCCTAATGTGCAAATAAACGGTTTGAACCCATTACCTACTCATGATAAGATTAGATAATTGTATTTGTTAGTCAACTAATGCCCGCGACTTCGCTTGATACGTTTAACTCGTTTTTATTAATTACTCGATTTTGTTTAGAATTTCATGTTTTTTTTTTGTATGGTTATCAACAACACAGGCAGTGTTAGACATCCAGAAACGCACCCGAGTGAAGCGGGGGTAGCTCACTAGTTCATAAATAAGCAATTTCTAAAAAAAAAAACAGAGTGAAGCGGGTTCAAATCCCGGGTGCAAAACCTCTGAAATTTTCATGTGCGAAACATTTCCAACATGATTACCACTTGTCTTACGGTGAAGGAAAACATCGTGAGGAAACCTGCATGTCTGAGAGAATCTAGCGAGTTTTCGAAAGATATGTGAAGTCCACCCCGCATTTGCCAGTGTGTTGGACTATAATCCTGATCCCCCTATCGAAGGGAGGCCCACCCCCAGCAGTGGGACGTTAAAAAAAGGCTGAATACGTAGGTATATACAAACTAAAAAAGCACGCCCTCAAAACACTTTAAATTTGATCATTTCATCCTTACAACCCAAGATATAGCGTGACATACACACACACGAAATCGAGTACCTCCCCTCTTTGAAATCGATCAAAAACAACAGATGAAACAACAGATGTTTACTTACATACGCTGAGCGTAACGAGTTTGATTGGCCCCAGCCAATTGACTCACCGGATGTGACGTCATCTTATATAGATCACAATGAAAGTGTATGGCGACTTAGTTTATCGAGTGTACATTAAATATAATGATATGACGACCCATATGGCTCAGTTTGACCTATGTGAAGTTAGAAACTGACTAAACAATAATTATTTTTTATCAATTCTATTCGATTGTACTAGGTTTGTACCGGATTGTACCGCTTTTTAAATCGTTTGTACCTCAGAGGGATGAGAAATAGGGGGGTTCGAATATATGTATCGTTCGCAGCCAAGCTAAAAATACAACATTTTTGTTGATGCCACCTGGAAGCATATCGTTTGTACCGGTTTGTACCGCTATTTAAATCGTTTGTACCTCAAAGGGGTGAGAAATAGGGGGGTTCGAATATATGTATCGTTCGCAGCCAAGTTAAAAATACAACATTTTTGTTGATGCCAACTGGAAGCATATCGTTCGTACCGGATTGTACCGCTATTTAAATCGTTTGTACCTCAAAGGGGTGAGAAATAGGGGGTTTCGAATATACATATCGTTAGCAGCCAACCAAAAAATACAACATTTTTGTTGATGCCAACTGGAAGCATATCTTTTGTAAAGGATTATATGATTATTAGAACTAATATATATATATATATATATATATATATATATATATATATATATATATATATAAACAAGTTTATGACTATATGTACGTAATTTTTTTTCTCTACAAAACAAATTCTCAGCGGTACAAATGGGTACAAACGATGAGAAGCCGAGAACTTATCGTAAAATTCAATTTACGCGTGTGTAATGATGATACAAACTAACTTCTCCACGGTACAAACGGGTACAAACGACGAGAAGGCGAGAACTTATCGTAAAGTTCAATTAGCATGTGTATAATGATGATACAAGCTAACTTCTCCACGGTACAAACGGGTACAAACGACGAGAAGGCGAGAACTTATCGTAAAGTTCAATTAGCATGTGTATAATGATGATACAAGCTAACTTCTCCACGGTACAAACGGGTACAAACGACGATAAGGCGAGAACTTATCGTAAAGTTCAATTAGCATGTGTATAATGATGATACAAGCTAACTTCTCCACGGTACAAACGGGTACAAACGACGAGAAGGCGAGAACTTATCGTAAAGTTCAATTAGCATGTGTGTAATGATGATACAAGCTAACTTCTCCACGGTACAAACGGGTACAAACGACGAGAAGGCGAGAACTTATCGTAAAGTTCAATTAGCATGTGTATAATGATGATACAAGCTAACTTCTCCACGGTACAAACGGGTACAAACGACGAGAAGGCGAGAACTTATCGTAAAGTTCAATTAGCATGTGTATAACGATTATGCAAACTAAATTCTCCACGGTACAAACTGGTACACAACGGATACGGAACTTTACGATAAGTTCTCGCCTTCTCGTCGTTTGTACCCGTTTGTACCGTGGAGAAGTTAGCTTGTATCATTATTATACACATGCTAATTGAACTTTACGATAAGTTCTCGCCTTCTCGTCGTTTGTACCCGTTTGTACCGTGGAGAAGTTAGCTTGTATCATCATTATACACATGCTAATTGAACTTTACGATAAGTTCTCGCCTTCTCGTCGTTTGTACCCGTTTGTACCGTGGAGAAGTTAGCTTGTATCATCATTATACACATGCTTATTGAACTTTACGATAAGTTCTCGCCTTCTCGTCGTTTGTACCCGTTTGTACCGTGAAGAATTTAGCTTGTATCATCATTATACACATGCTAATTGAACTTTACGATAAGTTCTCGCCTTCTCGTCGTTTGTACCCGTTTGTACCGTGGAGAAGTTAGCTTGCATCATCGTTATACACATGCTAATTGAACTTTACGATAAGTTCTCGCTGTCTCGTCGTTTGTACCCGTTTGTACCGTGGAGAAGTTAGCTTGTATCATCATTATACACATGCTAATTGAACTTTACGATAAGTTCTTGCCTTCTCGTCGTTTGTACCCGTTTGTACCGTGGAGAAGTTAGCTTGTATCATCATTATACACATGCTAATTAAACTTTACGATAAGTTCTCGCCTTCTCGTCGTTTGTACCGTGGAGAAGTTAGCTTGCATCATCGTTATACACATGCTAATTGAACTTTACGATAAGTTCTCGCCTTCTCGTCGTTTGTACCCGTTTATATCGTGGAGAATTTAGTTTGTATCATCATTATACACATGCTAATTGAACTTTACGATAAGTTCTCGCCTTCTCGTCGTTTGTACCCGTTTGTACCGTGGAGAAGTTAGCTTGTATCATCATTATACACATGCTAATTGAACTTTACGATAAGTTCTCGCCTTCTAGTCGTTTGTACCCGTTTGTACCGTGGAGAAGTTAGCTTGTATCATCATTATACACATGCTAATTGAACTTTACGATAAGTTCTTGCCTTCTCGTCGTTTGTACCCGTTTGTACCGTGGAGAAGTTAGCTTGTATCATCATTATACACATGCTAATTAAACTTTACGATAAGTTCTCGCCTTCTCGTCGTTTGTACCGTGGAGAAGTTAGCTTGCATCATCGTTATACACATGCTGATTGAACTTTACGATAAGTTCTCGCCTTCTCGTCGTTTGTACCCGTTTGTACCGTGGAGAAGTTAGCTTGTATCATCATTATACACATGCTTATTGAACTTTACGATAAGTTCTCGCCTTCTCGTCGTTTGTACCCGTTTGTACCGTGAAGAATTTAGCTTGTATCATCATTATACACATGCTAATTGAACTTTACGATAAGTTCTCGCCTTCTCGTCGTTTGTACCCGTTTGTACCGTGGAGAAGTTAGCTTGCATCATCGTTATACACATGCTAATTGAACTTTACGATAAGTTCTCGCTGTCTCGTCGTTTGTACCCGTTTGTACCGTGGAGAAGTTAGCTTGTATCATCATTATACACATGCTAATTGAACTTTACGATAAGTTCTTGCCTTCTCGTCGTTTGTACCCGTTTGTACCGTGGAGAAGTTAGCTTGTATCATCATTATACACATGCTAATTAAACTTTACGATAAGTTCTCGCCTTCTCGTCGTTTGTACCGTGGAGAAGTTAGCTTGCATCATCGTTATACACATGCTAATTGAACTTTACGATAAGTTCTCGCCTTCTCGTCGTTTGTACCCGTTTATATCGTGGAGAATTTAGTTTGTATCATCATTATACACATGCTAATTGAACTTTACGATAAGTTCTCGCCTTCTCGTCGTTTGTACCCGTTTGTACCGTGGAGAAGTTAGCTTGTATCATCATTATACACATGCTAATTGAACTTTACGATAAGTTCTCGCCTTCTAGTCGTTTGTACCCGTTTGTACCGTGGAGAAGTTAGCTTGTATCATCATTATACACATGCTAATTGAACTTTACGATAAGTTCTTGCCTTCTCGTCGTTTGTACCCGTTTGTACCGTGGAGAAGTTAGCTTGTATCATCATTATACACATGCTAATTAAACTTTACGATAAGTTCTCGCCTTCTCGTCGTTTGTACCGTGGAGAAGTTAGCTTGCATCATCGTTATACACATGCTAATTGAACTTTACGATAAGTTCTCGCCTTCTCGTCGTTTGTACCCGTTTATATCGTGGAGAATTTAGTTTGTATCATCATTATACACATGCTAATTGAACTTTACGATAAGTTCTCGCCTTCTCGTCGTTTGTACCCGTTTGTACCGTGGAGAAGTTAGCTTGTATCATCATTATACACATGCTAATTGAACTTTACGATAAGTTCTCGCCTTCTAGTCGTTTGTACCCGTTTGTACCGTGGAGAAGTTAGCTTGTATCATCATTATACACATGCTAATTGAACTTTACGATAAGTTCTCGCCTTCTCGTCGTTTGTACCCCCTTGTACCGCGGAGAAGTTAGTTTGTATCATCATTACACACGCGTAAATTGAATTTTACGACAAGTTCTCGGCTTCTCATCGTTTGTACCCATTTGTACCGCTGAGAATTTGGTTTGTAGAGAAAAAAAGTTACGTACACATATTCATAAACTTGTTTATGTATATATATATATTAGTTCTAATAATCATATAATCCTTTACAAAAGATATGCTTCCAGTGGGCATCAACAAAAATGTTGTATTTTTAGGTTGGCTGTGAACGATACATATATTCGAACCCCCCTATTTCTCACCCCTTTGAGGTACAAACGATTTAAATAGCGGTACAATCCGGTACGAACGATATGCTTCCAGTTGGCATCAACAAAAATGTTGTATTTTTAACTTGACTGCGAACGATACATATATTCGAACCCCCCTATTTCTCACCCCTTTGTGGTACAAACGATTTAAATAGCGGTACAATCCGGTACGAACGATATGCTTCTAGTTGGCATCAACAAAAATGTTGTATTTTTAACTTGACTGCGAACGATACATATATTCGAACCCCCCTATTTCTTATCCCTTTGAGGAACAAACGATTTAAATAGCGGTACAATCCGTTACAAACGATATGCTTCCAGTTTGCATCAACAAAAATGTTGTATTTTTAACTTGACTGCGAACGATACATATATTCGAACCCCCCTATTTCTCAGTCCTTTGAGGTACAAACGATTTAAAAAGCGGTACAATCCGGTACAAACGTACTACAATCGAATAGAATTGATAAAAATTAATTATTGTTTAGTCAGTTTCTAACTTCACATAGGTTAAGGGTTTGGCCTGTGCGTTGATACATCAGTCAATCACTTTTGCCTTTTATAGATAATGTAAACCTTACAATATAAAATCTTCGCACACGCCCGATATGAATTTCCTTCTTTTGAAACCGTTTAAATACATTAAATAAATATAATAGGACTTTAAACACACAGCACCATCCAGTTCCATGGTGAGCTACGAGGCCTGTGTTATGGATACCGGATAGTTGATACACTACACATATATAACTTTAAATACATACATATTATAAATATAAACACCCATAACGGGAGTACAAGCATTTGTGCTCATCGCCGGAACGCCCCAAGCGGGACTCGAACCCGCGACCGCTGCCACAGCAAGTAGGGTTACTAAAAACATTACTATACATACATCTACATTATTTTATAATAATTCATGCTATACGTATATAACTAACATGAATCATAACATAACGATAACAACAAACAAAAGGAGAAAAAGCTGTTGTTTTCATAGCACTTAGCATAGTTTTGCGCAATCTGTGGTAGATAATCATTAATTATATTTTTTTAAGACAAACGATTATGTCTGGTGAAGGCCATAAGACCATATCTATACTTACTTAATATAATAAAGCTGAAGAGTTTAGTTTGTTTGTTTGTTTGGTTGAACGCGCTAATCTCAGGAACTACTAATCCGATTTGAAAAATTCTTTTTACATTAGATAGCCCGTTAACTGATGAAGGCTATAGGTTATATATCACCCCGGAAAAATGTACGGTTCCCGTGGGATAGATTTGTTTTTGTCTAGGGAAGAATCCGAAGCGAAGCGAGGGTGAGTCGCTAGTTTATATATAAAACTAGCGACTCACCCTCGCTTCGCTCGTGTGCGTCCTTGGGTACGTTTTAATTTTTTTGAGAGAAAAACTAATTCTTTTTCTAAGATAAAAGTAGCCAAGTTACTCCTTATAATATCAGCTATCTGCCAGTGAAAGTCCTGTTAAAATTGATCCAGCCGTTTCAGAGATTAGCCGGAACAAACAGACAGACAAAAATTTTAAAAATTGTGTTTTTCTTATAAGTACCGTATATAATTCCATATACATTTAGTATGAAGCTGTTATTTTGACATTACACACAGACACTTCTATTTTATTTATCTGTATAGATAAAAAAATCGGACAAGTGCGAGTT
Source organism: Fabriciana adippe (assembly GCA_905404265.1). Taxonomy (NCBI): domain Eukaryota; kingdom Metazoa; phylum Arthropoda; class Insecta; order Lepidoptera; family Nymphalidae; genus Fabriciana; species Fabriciana adippe. The sequence goes on from FR990003.1 coordinate 6,814,520, forward strand.
CGATTCGCATCCCGAGTCTTCCGTATCATGAAACAAAATAAGTTTATAATAATTTTTTTGTGATGTAATTCCACAACAAATACTAAAAAACAGAATAAAATAACTATTTAAGGGGGCTTATATGCAAGAAACGTGATTTTTTTGCTCGTTTTTGCTCGATATTGATAACGGCAACAGGTAGACGCTTGAAATATTCACAGAATATTTAGTTACTTGTATATTCACTTTAAAAATAAATAATTAAATTAAAATAAAACAAATATTTAAGGGGTGCTCCCATACAACAGGCATGATTTTTTGCTATTTTTATAGAAAATGGTACGGAACCCTTCGTGCGCGAGTCTGACTCGCACTTGGCCGATTTTTTTCTCTTCTATCGCGTTCAAAATCTAACATTTTGCCATAGTTTAAGTATAAATTTCAAATATGCTTCATTACTTAAAGGAGGCACCACATAAAATAGCAAAGAGTTTTTATTACCATAATTATTTTATTGGCTATTTATTCTTGGCAGAACTGGTTTATTCTTGTTTGTGGCAATGACCGTTATCTTTAAAAAAAATACCGGTCAACGTACATGACAGCGATAGGTTTTCTTTATACTTGTATTTTTTAAATTATTCATGTTCAGATTTGATGTAAACTTAAATCAGACAATTCAAAATAAGATGAAATAAATGTAGGCAAATAAAAAAAGAATTATTACGACCCGGTTAATAGTTTCGGAGAAATGCGTGGACAAACGTATATGTATACATACTTACAAACAAACATACATACACACATTTAAAAGAATTCTCATATTTGATTGACTTTAATTTTAAGTATTTTGAATATGTAGTACAATGTCCAATTATATCTATGAGTATGTGGTATTTTCTGGGCAATATTTCCATCTTTTTCATCCTTAAATTCTTGTTAGAACTGTTACGAATTATTAAGACAAACTTTGGCCAATTCGGGCCGGCCAATCTAATGTGATGTGCTTACCAACCGACAGCATTTTTTTTATTTACGAGTATAACTAGCGTTTTAAGTTTTAACGTTTAGTATACATTTTTCAAAGATGAGATATTTTCCCGCAGTAAAAAGTATCCTATAATTTTCCTTTTGCGATACGGATTTAAAATACGGCCCGGATAACCAGCTATCATAATACCAAATTTCATCAAAATCTGTCCAGTGGTTTTCTCGTGATGCTTTTTCAGACACACAAAAACTCGAAAAAACTATAGATTCGGACTCTGTATCGTTAATAATGACTATTTCAATAAGATTTTCCAAATATTATTTAATGTACAGATTCGACTCAGTTAGAATTTTATTATATGTATAGACGTACCAATGGACTTTCTGAAACAGACATTAGATTAATCATATTATTTAAATAAAATTAAATTAGTGAGAATTATGATGAAGGAAAATATCGTGAGGAAACCTGCATCTCTGAGAGAATTTAGCAACTTTTCGACAGGCATGAAGTCCGTCCGCACTTGACCAGCGTGGCCCCCACGTATTAATGGCGTGGCTATGGCCTGATCCCCCTCGTATTGAAAGAATGCCATGGCCAATGCCCATACAGTGGGACGTTAAGAAAAAAGGACTGAATACAACGTGAGGGTTAAAAATAATCTGTCTAAAGAGACAGGATTTTTGGTCCTGCAAAGGCAGGATTTTTGGTCCTGCAATGGCATGACCAAAAATCCTGAATGGCTTAAACGATTTAGATGAAACTCACAGCATGAGTCACGTGACCCATTATCACATTCTAAAACAAAAGGAAACATCTCATCAAGGTCATTGCTCATTAGTAAATAATCTGCAATGACTGATAAGTTTTTTAGTACAATAACCTATTTTGTGTCAACGTTCTGTAAACTTGGAGTGTATCCAAAATATTTGATTCACTTTACAAAATATGTGGAAATAAGAATAATCATCATTTTTGAGACAATATTTTATCTTTATCACATATCAGAATGAAAAAGTAATGGAGTCAAGTTGTAAAAATATGTTCTATTTATTGTTGCAGTATGTTTTTTTTCTTTTAATTAAGTATTGACTATGTCACATAATAACCATAAAGTATTTCTAAAAACATTTTTTTATATACTGCCTTTCAGGAGATTCTGTTCCCCCTCCCCTCCTCCCTCCCTATCTACCTTGTCAGGGGGGTTCAGTAGTGCCCGGCAATCCAGCTGGACGCTAAGCCAAGAAACATACAGGGAGGTGGCCCACCTCGGTGGGCGGTGTACCAAGCGCGTTGCTCCTAGTACTTCTCTGATAGCAGAGTGGACCGTTGAAACAACCCCACGGTAGTAGTGGTCTGCTTCGGCAGACCTGCCGACGGGGCGTCGTGGTTAAGTGCGTAAGCGATCCTGCGACGCCCCATTAAGACGGGGGAGGTTTTGTTGGGTTTTAGTGGGTAGTACTGGCTTTGCCGGTGAGTCCCACACCTCAAGCTTAAATGCATTTTCCAACGTTAAAAAAAAAGGTAGGTAATTATGGCTAATAAAAAATATTACTTTATTAGCGACTCACCATCGCGTTCGTCGGATTCGTCCCGAGGTACATTTTAACGGTTAGTATGGATATATATGTATATATATACAACTTTTGCATTTATATGAATCGTCGCAGAATGAAAGATCAATTATTTTTATTTAAATTACTTAACAACCTTATTGACTCTCCATATCTTTTGAGTAATATTTACTTTAGATGTCCAAGCTTCCACACACGTAAAAAAGATCTATTCCATGTACCTTTTACCAAAACAAATCTTGCTTCTAATCTGTTCTTACTTAGGTCCTGTCGTGATTATAATACTCACTTTAACCATATAGATATAATGAACTGTTCCGTTTTAAATTTCAAGAAATTTATTAATAACATAATCCAATAATATAATTTTCAACGTCGCTGAAACTGGCCACCAAAACTAGCAGATTAGTTAGCAAATTTATGTAGCCGACTATACCAAAGATTGTTTTGTTCGTTTTAGTTGTTTTATTTAGATTTTTTCTGCTGATTTGATTTGATTTGAATGGAAATACCAACGACACCATTTCTAGATAATTTTTTTTTTTGACGGACTTGAAATTTTCTAGATGCCCCAAGTAGTCGTTCAGACACCGATAGAAACAATCAAAATGCCAGCGACGGACTTTTTTGATAGTTATTTTTAACTTTCAAAAAAAATCATTTTCTCCGTATTCGACCCCGAATTTCGTACCCGATATCTCTAGCCCGCGTCGACTTAGAAACTTGTAATTTTCTGGTGTCCTCTAGTACTTGTCAAGGCACCAAGAGAACAAACCAAAATGCCAGCGATGCCGTTTTTTGATTGTTATTTTTCAACTTTAAAAAATCGGGTTTTCCGTATTTGACTTCTGATATTGTACCTGCTACCTCGGTCCTGCCTCTACTTAGGAACTTGATTTTTTTCTGGAGACCTGCAGCACTTATCAAGGGACCGAGAGAACAAATCAAAATGCCAGCGACGCCGTTTTTTGATTATTATTTTTCAACTTTAGAAAATCAGGTTTTCCGTATTTGACTTCTGATATTGTACCTGCTACCCCTGTCCTGCCTCTACTTAGGAACTTGATTTTTTTCTGGAGACCTGCAGCACTTATCAAGGGACCGAGAAAACAAATCAAAATGCCAGCGACGCCGTTTTTTGATTGTTATTTTTTAACTTTAAAAAATCAGGTTTTGCGTATTTCACTTCTGATAATGTACCTGCTACCTCTGTCCTGCCTCTACTTAGGAACTTGATTTTTTTCTGGAGACCTGCAGCACTTATCAAGGGACCGAGAGAACAAATCAAAATCCCAGCGACGCCGTTTTTTGATTGTTATTTTTCAACTTAAAAAATCAAGTTTTCCGGGTTTGACTTCTGATATTGTACCTGCTACCTCTGTCCTGCCTCTACTTAGGAACTGGAATTTTTTCTAGATACCTTCAGCACTTATCAATGGATTGAGAAAAAAAATCAAAATGCCTGCGACGGACTTTTTTGATAGTTATTTTTCAACTTTAAAAAAAATCATTTTCTCCGTATTCGACCCCGAATTTCGTACCCGATATCTCTGGCCCGCGTCGGCTTAGAAACATGCAATTTTCTGGAGACTTCTAGTACTTGTCAAGGCACCGAGAGAATAAACCAAAATGCCAGCGACGCCGTTTTTTGATTGTTGTTTTTCAACTTTTAAAAATCAGGTTTTCCGTATTTCACTTCTGATATTGTACCTGCTACCCCTGTCCTGCCTCTACTTAGGAACTTGATTTTTTTCTGGAGACCTGCAACACTTATCAAGGGACCGAGAAAACAAATCAAAATGCCAGCGACGCCGTTTTTTTATTGTTATTTTTTAACTTTAAAAAATCAGGTTTTCCGTATTTCACTTCTCATAATGTACCTGCTACCTCTGTCCTGCCTCTACTTAGGAACTGGAATTTTTTCTGGAGACTTGCAGCACTTATCAATGAATTGAGAGAAAAAATCAAAATGCCAGCGACGGGCTTTTTTGGATTTTGTATGAAACAAAAATTATTTTCCCTTTATTCGACTTTGAATCTTGTACGCATACTAGTTGTCTATAAAATTTTTAAAGTATTTTATAAAAGAAAACTACATAAAGCAAACTGGTAGCTCGTTGATTTTTTTAATACATATAAACTCTTAATTATTATATATACTCACTGAAGCTCGTTTGAATTAGACAGGATCAAGTTATAGTTTATTTTGACGACACGTTTGGTTTAGTTTGTAGTTACCTTACTTGTTGTGCCAGCGGTCGCGGGTTCGAGTCCCACTGGGAGCATTCATTCGTGTGATGAGCACAAATGTTTGTACTCTAGTCATGGGTGTTTATATTTATAATATGAATGTATTTAAAGTTATATATGTGTAGTGTATCGACTCCTCGTATATCGGCCTCGTAGCTTACTATGTAACTAGATGGTGTTGTGTGTTAATGTCCCAACATATTTATTTATTTATTTTAATTATTGCCTTTTAGCGCGTACTCATACGTATGAAAATACTTTAAACGCTTTTTACTTAGTATATATTCGTATAATAAAATATTAAAAAATCAATGAGCAAACTAAGCTAACAAAGCTTAATTTGCTTTATATCGTTCTCATGGACTAAAATTGTGCAAATACGAGGACATTTAGAATTTATTACAACTATTCTATGCCTTGATTCTACGGGATTTAAACAGTTTTGAGTTGCTTGATATTATAAGCAAAAATATCAACGTAATCCGAGTTTGCTTTCTTGTATTTTTTTCTCTCAATCCATTGATAAGTGCTGAAGGTCTCTAGAAAAAAATCAAGTTTCTAAGTAGAGGCAGGACAGAGGTATAGCAGGTACAATATCAGAAGTGAAATACGGAAAACCTGATTTTTTAAAGTTGAAAAATAACAATCAAAAAACGGCGTCGCTGGCATTCTGATTTTTTCTTCCAGTGCCTTGACAAGTACTAAAGGTCTCCAGAAAACTACAAATTCCTAAGTCGACGCGGGCCAGAGATATCGAGTACGAAATTCGGGGTCGAATACGGAGAAAATGATATTTTTTTAAAGTTGAAAAATAACTATCAAAAAAGTCCGTCGCTGCCATTTTGATTTTTTTTTCTCAATCCATTGATAAGTGCTGAAGGTATCTAGAAAAAATTCCAGTTCCTAAGTAGAGGCAGGACAGAGGTAGCAGGTACAATATCAGAAGTCAAACCCGGAAAACTTGATTTTTTAAGTTGAAAAATAACAATCAAAAAACGGCGTCGCTGGGATTTTGATTTGTTCTCTCGGTCCCTTGATAAGTGCTGCAGGTCTCCAGAAAAAAATCAAGTTTCTAAGTAGAGGCAGGACCGAGGTAGCAGGTACAATATCAGAAGTGAAATACGGAAAACCCGATTTTTTAAAGTTGAAAAATAACAATCAAAAAACGGCGTCGCTGGCATTTTGATTTTTTCTCTCAGTGCCTTGACAAGTACTAGAGGTCTCCAGAAAACTGCAAGTTCCTAAGTGGACGCAGGCCAGAGATATCGAGTACGAAATTCGGGGTCGAATACGGAGAAAATGATATTTTTTAAAGTTGAAAAATAACTATCAAAAAAGTCCGTCGCTGCCATTTTGATTTTTTCTCTCAATCCATTGATAAGTGCTGAAGGTATCTAGAAAAAAATCCAGTTCCTAAGTAGAGGCAGGACAGAGGTATAGCAGGTACAATATCAGAAGTGAAATACGGAAAACCTGATTTTTTAAAGTTGAAAAATAACAATCAAAAAACGGCGTCGCTGGCATTCTGATTTTTTCTTTCAGTGCCTTGACAAGTACTAAAGGTCTCCAGAAAACTACAAATTCCTAAGTCGACGCGGGCCAGAGATATCGAGTACGAAATTCGGGGTCGAATACGGAGAAAATGATATTTTTTAAAGTTGAAAAATAACTATCAAAAAAGTCCGTCGCTGCCATTTTGATTTTTTTTTCTCAATCCATTGATAAGTGCTGAAGGTATCTAGAAAAAATTCCAGTTCCTAAGTAGAGGCAGGACAGAGGTAGCAGGTACAATATCAGAAGTCAAACCCGGAAAACTTGATTTTTTAAGTTGAAAAATAACAATCAAAAAACGGCGTCGCTGGGATTTTGATTTGTTCTCTCGGTCCCTTGATAAGTGCTGCAGGTCTCCAGAAAAAAATCAAGTTTCTAAGTAGAGGCAGGACCGAGGTAGCAGGTACAATATCAGAAGTGAAATACGGAAAACCCGATTTTTTAAAGTTGAAAAATAACAATCAAAAAACGGCGTCGCTGGCATTTTGATTTTTTCTCTCAGTGCCTTGACAAGTACTAGAGGTCTCCAGAAAACTGCAAGTTCCTAAGTGGACGCAGGCCAGAGATATCGAGTACGAAATTCGGGGTCGAATACGGAGAAAATGATATTTTTTAAAGTTGAAAAATAACTATCAAAAAAGTCCGTCGCTGCCATTTTGATTTTTTCTCTCAATCCATTGATAAGTGCTGAAGGTATCTAGAAAAAAATCCAGTTCCTAAGTAGAGGCAGGACAGAGGTATAGCAGGTACAATATCAGAAGTGAAATACGGAAAACCTGATTTTTTAAAGTTGAAAAATAACAATCAAAAAACGGCGTCGCTGGCATTCTGATTTTTTCTTTCAGTGCCTTGACAAGTACTAAAGGTCTCCAGAAAACTACAAATTCCTAAGTCGACGCGGGCCAGAGATATCGAGTACGAAATTCGGGGTCGAATACGGAGAAAATGATATTTTTTAAAGTTGAAAAATAACTATCAAAAAAGTCCGTCGCTGCCATTTTGATTTTTTCTCTCCATCCATTGATAAGTGCTGAAGGTATCTAGAAAAAATTCCAGTTCCTAAGTAGAGGCAGGACAGAGGTAGCAGGTACAATATCAGAAGTCAAATACGGAAAACTTGATTTTTTAAAGTTGAAAAATAACAATCAAAAAACGGCGTCGTCGGCATTTTGATTTGTTTTCTCGGTCCCTTGATAAGTGCTGCAGGTCTGCAGAAAAAAATCAAGTTCCTAAGTAGAGGCAGGACAGGGGTAGCAGGTACAATATCAGAAGTCAAATACGGAGAAAATGATTTTTTAAAGTTGAAAAATAACAATCAAAAAACGGCGTCGCTGGCATTTTGATTTGTTCTCTCGGTCCCTTGATAAGTGCTGCAGGTCTCCAGAAAAAAATCAAGTTCCTAAGTAGAGGCAGGACAGGGGTAGCAGGTACAATATCAGAAGTGAAATATGGAAAACCTGATTTTTTAAAGTTGAAAAACAACAATCAAAAAACGGCGTCGCTGGCATTTTGGTTTATTCTCCCGGTGCCTTGACAAGTACTAGAAGTCTCCAGAAAATTGCAAGTTTCTAAGCCGACGCGGGCCAGAGATATCGGGTACGAAATTCGGGGTCGAATACGGAGAAAATGATTTTTTTTAAAGTTGAAAAATAACTATCAAAAAAGTCCGTCGCTGGCATTTTGATTTTTTTTTCTCAATCCATTGATAAGTGCTGAAGGTATCTAGAAAAAATTCCAGTTCCTAAGTAGAGGCAGGACAGAGGTAGCAGGTACAATATCAGAAGTCAAACCCGGAAAACTTGATTTTTTAAGTTGAAAAATAACAATCAAAAAACGGCGTCGCTGGGATTTTGATTTGTTCTCTCGGTCCCTTGATAAGTGCTGCAGGTCTCCAGAAAAAAATCAAGTTTCTAAGTAGAGGCAGGACCGAGGTAGCAGGTACAATATCAGAAGTGAAATACGGAAAACCCGATTTTTTAAAGTTGAAAAATAACAATCAAAAAACGGCGTCGCTGGCATTTTGATTTTTTCTCTCAGTGCCTTGACAAGTACTAGAGGTCTCCAGAAAACTGCAAGTTCCTAAGTGGACGCAGGCCAGAGATATCGAGTACGAAATTCGGGGTCGAATACGGAGAAAATGATATTTTTTAAAGTTGAAAAATAACTATCAAAAAAGTCCGTCGCTGCCATTTTGATTTTTTCTCTCAATCCATTGATAAGTGCTGAAGGTATCTAGAAAAAAATCCAGTTCCTAAGTAGAGGCAGGACAGAGGTAGCAGGTACAATATCAGAAGTGAAATACGGAAAACCTGATTTTTTAAAGTTGAAAAATAACAATCAAAAAACGGCGTCGCTGGCATTCTGATTTTTTCTTTCAGTGCCTTGACAAGTACTAAAGGTCTCCAGAAAACTACAAATTCCTAAGTCGACGCGGGCCAGAGATATCGAGTACGAAATTCGGGGTCGAATACGGAGAAAATGATATTTTTTAAAGTTGAAAAATAACTATCAAAAAAGTCCGTCGCTGCCATTTTGATTTTTTCTCTCCATCCATTGATAAGTGCTGAAGGTATCTAGAAAAAATTCCAGTTCCTAAGTAGAGGCAGGACAGAGGTAGCAGGTACAATATCAGAAGTCAAATACGGAAAACTTGATTTTTTAAAGTTGAAAAATAACAATCAAAAAACGGCGTCGTCGGCATTTTGATTTGTTTTCTCGGTCCCTTGATAAGTGCTGCAGGTCTGCAGAAAAAAATCAAGTTCCTAAGTAGAGGCAGGACAGGGGTAGCAGGTACAATATCAGAAGTCAAATACGGAGAAAATGATTTTTTAAAGTTGAAAAATAACAATCAAAAAACGGCGTCGCTGGCATTTTGATTTGTTCTCTTGGTCCCTTGATAAGTGCTGCAGGTCTCCAGAAAAAAATCAAGTTCCTAAGTAGAGGCAGGACAGGGGTAGCAGGTACAATATCAGAAGTGAAATATGGAAAACCTGATTTTTTAAAGTTGAAAAACAACAATCAAAAAACGGCGTCGCTGGCATTTTGGTTTATTCTCCCGGTGCCTTGACAAGTACTAGAAGTCTCCAGAAAATTGCAAGTTTCTAAGCCGACGCGGGCCAGAGATATCGGGTACGAAATTCGGGGTCGAATACGGAGAAAATGATTTTTTTTAAAGTTGAAAAATAACTATCAAAAAAGTCCGTCGCTGGCATTTTGATTTTTTTTTCTCAATCCATTGATAAGTGCTGAAGGTATCTAGAAAAAATTCCAGTTCCTAAGTAGAGGCAGGACAGAGGTAGCAGGTACAATATCAGAAGTCAAACCCGGAAAACTTGATTTTTTAAGTTGAAAAATAACAATCAAAAAACGGCGTCGCTGGCATTTTGATTTTTTCTCTCAGTGCCTTGACAAGTACTAGAGGTCTCCAGAAAACTGCAAGTTCCTAAGTGGACGCAGGCCAGAGATATCGAGTACGAAATTCGGGGTCGAATACGGAGAAAATGATATTTTTTAAAGTTGAAAAATAACTATCAAAAAAGTCCGTCGCTGCCATTTTGATTTTTTCTCTCAATCCATTGATAAGTGCTGAAGGTATCTAGAAAAAAATCCAGTTCCTAAGTAGAGGCAGGACAGAGGTAGCAGGTACAATATCAGAAGTCAAATACGGAAAACTTGATTTTTTAAAGTTGAAAAATAACAATTAAAAAACGGCGTCGCTGGCATTTTGGTTTGTTCTCTTGGTGCCTTGACAAGTACTAGAGGACTCCAGAAAATTGCAAGTTTCTAAGTCGACGCGGGCTAGAGATATCGGGTACGAAATTCGGGGTCGAATACGGAGAAAATGATTTTTTTTGAAAGTTGAAAATAACTATCAAAAAAGTCCGTCGCTGGTATTTTGATTGTTTCTATCGGTGTCTGAACGACTACTTGGGGCATCAAGAAAATTTCAAGTCCGTAAGTCGAAGCGGGCCAGAGATATCGAGTACGAAATTCGGAGTCGAATACGGAGAAAAGTAATTATTTTCTCAAAAAAAAAAAATTATCTAGAAATGGTGTCGTTGGTATTTCCATTCAAATCAAATCAAATCAGCAGAAAAAATCTAAATAAAACAACTAAAACAAACAAAACAATCTTTGGTACAGTCGGCTACATAAATTTGCTAACTAATCTGCTAGTTTTGGTGGCCAGTTTCAGCGACGTTAATTTTCATAATAATTAATACTTAATTATGTTTATAGTATATAGTATATAGTATTGTATAGTTGTTTAATTTAGTCTTATGCTTTCTACTCTTTCCTCTAATTATGTGTTTTTTTATTTGTGGAAACTTAATTGGTAAATGTGTTTATTTTTTTAATATTAATTGTCTGTACTATAATACTGTTTGTTTCCCTGTAATAAATAAAAATAAAATAAAAATAAAAAAATAAAATACCGATATATACATCATCATCATCATCTTATTGTTATTCAGTTTTTATAAAATAGTTTAAACCTTATATAGTGGTGGGTGTTGATATCTGCAAGCAGTTTTTACTTTTGCAGCATCATTGTAGCCATTGTTTTACTGTATACATATAAGAATTGTTATTAGATAAATTTCATTTCATTTCAGGGGTGCCAATGTAAATATAATAAAATATAATATTACACAAATGTAATAAGTATGTATATAGTATGTTATCCTTAAGAGATAGACATATGCCATCGCAGACTTTTTTGTAGACCTTTTTAAGATGTACAATACTGTAGTACTTTACTTTGATCTATCTCGTAGGGTTCAGCCAGCGTTTGCAATGTAAGCGCAAAAAATGTGTTTATTTATGAAATCACATTAGAAACCTTTAAAATTATCAGTCTCTCTCTACTATATTATGCATGTACTATACATATAAACCTTCGTCTTGAGTCAATCTATCTATTAAGCAAACCGCATCAAAATCTGTTTTGTAGTTTAAGAGATCTAAGCATATATTGGGACAGACAGCAGGCTTACAGACATAAGTTGTTTAAAATGACCTTGTTGATACTCGACTTAAAAGCACAAGATGGAATCTTTCATGTGATATAAATAAGGCTTTGTTTACTTAAGTGAATTGAAGTATTTATCCACTTTAAAATTTACTTGACTCTTGCGCTGTAGTAAGTGATTATACTTTTAGAGCAAGATAATTATTTTATAAATTCTAAGAAAAAATCTTTGAAAAATAATACATAATATAATAATTCATTGTTCTTAAAATATATACATAGTAATATTTTCCTTAACTAATGTAACTTTAAACAATATTCATTAAATTATCTTTAAATTTTAAATTTAAAAATGTATAATTGTTATAACAACAGATAATATGGTTTTATATAAATCTTTTGTTTGAAAAAAATATTGTATTGTGAAACTCCCAATGCTTACTTTTATTTTAAAAGATAAGGTTTCTGAAGCATTTATATACTTTATTAATAATTTAATAATTCATCCCTGACATTGTTTAGGCTTGAGATAAAATTAATATTTATTTAAGCTAATTAAGAAACATTGTAAATATTTTAATCATTACTTAATATTGTAATTTAGTTAGATGAACATCAAATGTTCCCAAAATAAAGATAAAATGTTCTAAATTAATCATTTTAAGTTAGAATCCACCCCTCTTAAATACAAAGAGAGTATGATGACATGAAGTTAAGAAGATTACTGTTGTGCTAACAAACTTAACTTCTTTCTTTTTATAATAACTGAAAATGCATATAGGTATGTTTTAAACTAAGGGACAAACTCTTTTTATAATATACTTAAATAATTCAATTTTTAAATATGTGAGCGAAATAAAATATACAATTATAATAATATTATCTAAACAATGTTCCTCACATATAAGAATAGGCTTTGTAATATAAATAGTGAATAAATCACATGTGTTTTGTAAAACAATAGCTATGTACCAAGTCATTACTGAAGCATTATCAATAAATATATATTATGTATACTATAACATATGTTCTCGCAATCATCGTAGTAATGAAATATCGTCATGATATATATAATTATATACATTATTCACTTACCGATATGTCTAGTAAATAATAATAAAATGGCACTTTATTTTAAATCACTCGCACATTTCACATAACACTTTTTAACGCTATAAATTTGGGAAATTCCAAATCAAAATACAGTCCATTGTTTCCCGACGTTTAACAATGAATGGATGTGTGGTTTGGTTTGTGATAGTGAATCAGTTTAGTGTTGTACGTTGTAAGGGGAATCGATTTTAATCGAATGACTGTTTATGTCAAAATCGATTTTCCTCGAAAAATATTTTCTAGATTATTGACATCGTATATAAAACAAATCTTAACTAATATTTTATGTACGCTTTTAAATATAATGAAAATAATAAACTAAAAAACACTTAAATAAAAAAAACTGTTATTTTGTATGTAACTAATTAAATAAAAGTGTCTTTTCGGATTTCATTATTTTCAGTAAATCCAAAGCTTTTGAAACGTTGGCAACTAAAAATCAAAATAAATCCGCGAAAATATCTGAAAACATAGTATTGTTTAAAATGTAAAATATTTCGATAAATTTAAGAAAGTACCTATTATGTAACTAAATAGTTTGATTTGTTGCAAGGAATTTACATAATTTTAAATATTTTTTATGAAAATTGTTTTATTTTACTAAACAAATTGTATAATTTTGTTTTTAAACAACATTTAATATTGCGTTCCTTAAAAAAGTTATTATTATTCAAGTTACAATAAAGTCAATGTTCTTGGCTTGTTTGAAAACATACTTAGCACTAATCACATAGTAATTATTTAATTATCACAATTATCACATTATCAAGTTAAATCGATTAGGAAAAAAAGCTAATATCTTATTATTCGAATAATAATAATTGTAATTGCCTTTTACAATCACAACATAGTGATTGGCCATTGGTTCTTTAAATGCCACAAACGTCAAAATTATTCATTCATTCAAATAATGCCGTCTCTACACTTTAGTTGTAATATTTTAAATTTTAATTTAATTAATTTAAAGATACGTAAAAAAATTAAAAAAAATTATTATGTATTATATATTTAGAGTATAAATTAGACAGTAAATGCATTCCATTACTTTATTTTTATCCATCAATTTCCATTTAATCTCTTTACATTTTACGTGGTATTGACGATACAAATTGTACTCGAAATGGCGCTAAAATGCTAAAGGCGGATACAAATTTTCTACCTGCAAGTTGCAGGACTAACTTGTGATTTATGGTCACTTTTCACTATTTAGGCAGGACAGTATACAATTGTTTGCTTTGTAGTTGAAACCAAACGCACCGAAAGGGGGGTAATCAACAACGAATAGGTAAATAGAATTATTATTTATTTGTAGGTCAATCAATCAGTCCGCCATCCACTGCTGAACAAAGGCCTCCCCCAATAAACCCTAACCATCCTGGTCCAGGACAGCCTGCATCCATCCACTGGCGACCACCTTTCTTAGGTCATTTGTCCATCTTGCTGCAGGGCGGCCTGAAAGGGAGGGGGAGGGGGGAAGGGTAAGTGAGGTGTTTACGCATAGAAAAATCTTATTACGTTTGCTAATCGATAAAGTATTTTATAGTACCCACAAATGTATAAATTTGTATCCATACATATAATAAAACTGTAGAGGTCGAATGTCTGTACATAGAAAAAAAAATGCTAAAAACCGAGTCAGGGGAATTTAAGAAATAAGTATAGAAATAGAACAAATCCAGATTTTTTCATTTTTTTTGTTTCTCTGTTTGTCTGTTTGTACGGGCTAATCTCCGAAACTGTTGGACCGATTTAAATGAAATTTTGCATGGTGGTACCTTACATTCCCGGTCAACGTTTTAGATACTTTTTATACCAAAAAATTAAAGAGTTCCCGTGGGATAGTTAAAAAACTATAATAACTTATACAGCTTAGTACACAAAAACTACTGATTGGATTTTAATGTAACTTTGCAATAATATAGTTCATACATCAGAATATCAGATAGGCTACTTTTATCCCGGGAAAATGTACGGTTCCCGTGGGATAGATTTGTTTTGTTTGTCTAGAGGCGAAACCGAGCGAAGCGAGGGTGAGCCGCTAGTGTCTAATAAGTATTATCTGCCCGCTGTAGTAAAACTAATATTCGCTCAGTAACTGAATTGTATTCTTTTAAAAAGAATTAGGTAAATGTCTCATTTTATAGCGCATTTAGTGAGGAACGCTAATTATCTAACATCACGCGACGACATTTTGGAACAAAAATCAATTCTACATAAACTAATTACTTAATGTACGGTGTATTTAAAACATTATACTTCTTTTAAAGCAATCGGATAAATTTAGATTTTAGCGCAGTATTTTACGACTTTGTCTTTTTACTAAAAAACTAAACTTTGATAAACGTACAAAGGAAAAGTGGACGTTTTTTTTTTAAATCAGTACGAAATTTTATACTATGCTGTTTACATCGCTCGTGTTAATTTGTCTTTTCCACATATCTATTGAAATGGGTGAACTTAATTTAAATTTGCGCAGTAAATTTTTAGCACGGAGACAGGAAAAACATAAAGACGAGTTAAGATTAAAACTATTAGATCAAATTACTAATAAAAGTATTATGCTAGATGGCATATTACATGAACAAAATGACGAAAATATTTTTGATAAAGCGTTTCAACGAATTTTACTTATGTATGACGCAAAATATGAGTATAAGAGGGATTTTTTCTGGAGGACTTGGAGGAAGGTTCAGAATAATGATGATAAAGAGGAGATCCTTCACTATAAATGTTCGAATATTTTAAAAGCTAACTGCACTCAATGCAATGGTGGTTTTTGGGTTTGTTCTTTTTCTTTTAATTAATACGCTTTTAATTGCTTTAATTTTACTCTTCTATACATATAATAAAATTGTAACTAAGCCGAATCTGTACATTAAATATTTTTCGGAAAATATTATTGAAATAGATATTATTATTGATGCAGAGACCGAATCTACGGTTTTTAGTATTTTTGTCTGTCTGTCTGTGACCGCGTCACGAAAAAACCACTAGAATTTTAATGAAATTTGGTATGATGATAGCTGTTTATCCGGGTCAACATATAGGATACTTTTTACTGCGGGAAAATATCTCATCTCTGAGGATGAGTCGCTATTACAACTATATAAATGCCAAAGTTTCAATGGATGTTTGTTACTCAATCACGCCAGAACGGCTGAACGGATCTGGATGAAATTTGACACAGTGATAGATTATAGTCAGAAATAGCACATAAGCTACTTTTTATCCCGGAAAATATACGGTTCCCGTGGGATAGATTTGTTTTTGTTTTTCACTAGGGATGAGCCGCTAGGTTTAACTATATAATTAAGTCTTGAAAGTTGATTTTAGTCTAATTCTAAACTTCGTATCGATTTAAACCTTTTTATTATAAATGGATTTATTTATATTATAACTGCAGTAAGGAACTCGTACCTACCTACGTTTCCGACTACATAAGGCTATATTCCTTTGTCAATTTATTTTCATCTTTATGAGGCCGCTTTTTACGCAATCGCGTTTTTAGCTTCAAAAGAAAAATGATTTTTACATATATTTTCATTCTAATTGAATTAAAAATCCTTACATTAGATCTAACTCAGTATTAGAATCTTTTTAATACATCCGTTATAATATTATTGATATGAAAGTTTGTGAGTATGTATGGATGTTTGTTACTCTTTCACACCGGAGCGGCTGAACGGATCTGGATGAAATTTGGTACTTATATAGATTATAGTCTGGAATAACGCATAGGCTATTATTTATCCCGGAAAAATGCACGGTTCCTGTAGGATAGGTTTGTCTTTGTTTTCCTAGTGTTACTATATATTTATTTTAATTAAAATAAAAAAAAATAAAATAAAAAACTATAATTTTTAATAGATAATCGAAGAAAAACCACCGCCATGTCCATATGAAATACTTTCACTGAAATCTGATGTGGACCTTTGCGTATTTAACTACAATATTCTAAATCCCAAAGACAGTGAATGTCCGTCTGTCATAACAATGAAAATGTTAAGAAACGCTTGCGATCATTTAACAGAAACAAAATGGCGAATAACAAAAAAATATAACGTGTTGGGAAAAAATGCAGCGTTAATATGTCAAGGACGCGATTTATGTGAAGTTACCACTTTATATGATGTAAGCTTTTTTAATATTACGTTTAGAAATCATCATAGTTTTAACATATAGATGTGTTCAGCCCTTTTTAATATCCTACTGTTGGACACGGGCCTCCCTTCACGACGAGGGGGATCAGGCCATTGTTCAGCACACTGGCCAAGTGCGGGCGGACTGCACATGTCTTTCGAAAATTTGCTAGTTTCTCTCAGACATGCAGGTTTCCTCACAATGCAGGTTTCTTCACCGTAAGACGAGTGGTAATCATGTTGGAAATGATTCGCACATCAGAATATTAGTGGGAGTCCCGGGATTAGATCCCGCTTCATTCGGTTTCCCAAACGAGCGCGTTACCACTGGGCTACCACTGCTTTTGCATTTATAATATTAACTAATTGCATTATTTCTTTCCAGATTCTTCACGATTCGATTGTATTTAGACTAATAAATTCAACCAATCACATATTTTATTCTAAAATAATGAAAAGTGGCAACAAGAACTATATTTGCATGAACGATTGCGGAAAAATTGACCTTTTGACTAAAAAAATTATCAAAAACGATGAACCTCTCAGTTTAGATTTACTAAATAATAAAAAAAAGAAACGAGAGGATAAAAAATATGGGCAATTATCAGAAATAAATGGATTATTAGAAAACGGGCTGCATTATGCAGTTAATGATGTTGAAATGGAAAATAATAATATAAAAAATATTCATATTTTCGATGATAATCGATTAAAAAAATCATCATCGAGTTGTAAGAAGTTACAAGAGAAATATTTATTGCAGGAAAGTGGAAGTAATGATTACGAATACTACTAAAACTAAGTATATTGCCCGCTGACATCTTCCACATCCAGAGGTTGACTGGAAGAGATCTCTTTCAGAGATAAGTCCGTCTTTGTTAACAAGTTTATTGTTTTCTTTTTCTGTATTAAATACTTTTAAAGTGCAATAAAGAATATAATAATAATAATAATAAAAGTAAAGAATGCGTGTATGAATGTGTACACGCGCAAGAAGCAAAGCTTCTGTAGGTTATCGGTACTCTTTATGAAATTCAATAAATGTTTTAAATAATCAGGATAGGTGAGATACTAAAAATAGCGCATATTAGGCATATTACAATCATATATTTATAGAATATCATTTAAGGAAAGCATATAATATTATATATCGTATGTCGGACAACAACGACGGTCACCATGGCAACAGACGTACGTACACGTCCCCGTAACGCATTCACCAGCTTACCGTCCAAGTCGAGCGTGCGTAAACAAGTTTTATTTCAAGAAGGGCAACATATAATTGGCGTAAGTCACTTTTTTAAAAAAAATCGTACAATTACGAGTCTGACTCGCATGCTGAGGTTTCCGTAGCAGAAATATATATTTTTTTATTTGTGATGTACCTAAATGTAAATTTACGATTTTCGGTTTTTTTCCTTTACTTATGCTATAAGACTTTGCTTCTTGCTTTTCATGATTAATAGATCAATGAGAAGTACCCTATAGGTTTTGATTCTTTCGCGAGTGTCAACATGTGTGGCATACACAGCCATATCTTTTAATTGCGTTAACCTCTGAGAAGGTTGATTTTTTCACAGAAGGATCTGTGAAAAAATTACAGACCTGAAATATTTGACATTAATTTCAACACGATACTTCTACGGGTTTCTGAGAAAGGGTCTTGAGAGACAGACAGACGGACGCACAACGAAGTTATCCTATAAGTTCCTTTTTCCTCTTGAGTTACGGAACCCTAAAAAAGAATAACATGCAATAATAATAGTCCAGGTCACTGAAATAAGAAAATTGGGATGAAAATTTAATATCGGCTAAATAAAATTTCAATAACAAACCTGTTTTCTCATTATTTAAAAAAAAAATACAAAAAAATAATTAAAAATTTGAATTACACTACTGTGGTAATATTAGGTGTTCTTTAGGATTTAAAGTAGGTACCGTTTTGATAATTCTATATAAATAAAAATGAATCACCGAAATGTATGTACACGCATAACTTCGGATCGACCGCATCAAATTGGATAATTCTTTCTTTTTTTTGTGTTTGTTAAAGCTTTGTACAGAAGAAAATTAAAAGATTTTTTTTTTTTAATAAAATAAGATTTTTTTAAAATCTCATGATATGAAAAGTTAGTGAATGAAATAGTTTAGGTAAATCCCGGAAGGGATGATCCCTTAAGGGGGTGAGAATGAGGATGAAACTTAGTATGGGATATTATATGTATAAGCGAAGGTGAGTCGCTAGTTACAAATAAATAAATCTTTTATGTTAGCAATTCTATAGACTTATTCGAGATAGTCTAAAAAATTCTTACTCTTCTAATTTCCTTTCATAACATAAGGATACGAAGGTTTTTCTTTATTTTAGACTAACGACTCATCTCGTTCCGTTCGGGTTCGTCCCTAGATACGTTTTAACGTTTAGTATAGAATATAGATTTCTCAGAAATGAGGTATTTTCCTACAGTAAAAAGTATCCTGTATGTTGACCCGGATAACCAGCTATCATCATACCAAATTTCATCAAAATCTGTCCAGTTGTTTACCTGTGTCGTCCCCAGACAGGCAGACAGACAAAAATTCTAAAACCTATAGATTCTGCCTCTATATCGATAATAATGACTATTTCAATAAGTTTTTCCAAAAAATATTTAATGGATAGATTCGACTCACAATTAGTTAGAATTATATGTATAGATTATATGTATAGATGCGGGCGAAGCGAGGGTAAATTGCTAGTATTATTAATAAAAGAAATTTCGTCAGTTTCAAATTTATTATCATCGTAAAAAGATAATAAAGATTTTCGCCTTAACCTATATAATACTAAACCTAACACTAATTTACAAGGCACTTCGAAGAAAGACACTGCGGTACATTTTACAATTTGATGAAATATTTTTAAACAAGTTTGAAATTATATATACCATATGTTCTAATTTAAATAACTTTCCCAATTCCAAGGCAGTATGTTTGTTTTTTCAAGCAGTGGCATATCTAGTGGGGTTGGGGGGCGGTCCGCCTACATTGTCACCACATTAGGAATGTAAATCAATTTGGGATATGAAAACTAAAAAATCAATGTTCTTGCCTTGTGGTCAGGGCCGGATTTAAGGGAGGGCAAGCGGGGCTGCAGCCCCGGGGCCTCCACAAGAAAGGGGCCTCCACAAAAGAGATTTAATAAAAAAAAAAAAACAAACTCTGACTGGTCGACAACTTTTTCGTTTTTATTTTTAACAAATATGATTGATTATACATATTATATAATTGTTCCTAAATATTAAAAACAATTTATCCATATTTGTTTACCGCAGTTCATCGCAGTCGGGTAAAAAGAAGTTACAGAGCGATTATATTTAATTAATTATCAAGCGGTTTTTTTTTTTTCGCGTAAGTGTATTTATTTTATAATTTTTAGGTTTGCAATATAATCATCGAATGCCAATATTTTATAGGTGAATTCACGTTTGTTAATTCAAATTTGAAAGAAATTTTCTTCGATCCTATTCTATTTTTGTTTTTTGTATTTTTGAGTGCATGCACATAACTATATCTACTCCATAGGTTTAGGTAGTTAACTAAAGGTAAACAAAGAGCTCATGGGGATTTAACCTTTTATTATAAAAAATTTAACACATATTGTCAACTAGCGACTTACCCTCGCTTCACTCGGGTGCGTCCCTAGGTACGCGGATTTTATTAACAATTTCATGGGTTTTAATTTTTTGCGCGGAACCCTCATTTTTTTCTAAAATAAATGTAGCCTAAGTTATTGCTTATAACATCAGCTATCTTCCAGTGTAAGTTCCGTCAAAATCAGTCCAGCCGTTTCAGAGATTAGCCGGAATAAACAGACAAAAAATTTAAAAATTTAAACGGTATATGCATTTGATATGAATTTAGTAAAAAACTGTTATTTTGACATTACAAACAAACGTATAAATTTTATTTATCTGTAGGTATAGGTAAAATAACTGCATTTTTTATTGAATTCACCCACAATTAACCACAATCAAAACATAACTAAAATTGATTTAGACGTACACAAAATCATAGACAATATAATACTTAAATTGATGATGTATGTTACATCTACGCGACGGAAGAATCTAGCTTAAATGTAAAATACAATAAGTATTTAGACTCACAGGAGCATATCGAAAAGATTAAACGCACAATAGCTTAACTAATAAGATTGTTAATTAGAAATAAAAAAAAAACGAGGTTTTGTTCATTGTGTACCATTTGTAGGATAGAGACGAGACGAGAGTTTCATTTTGAAACCCTTAAATGCAGTCCACCAAATTTAAATTTAAAAGTTTCCATATGGTATATCCTGTTAAAACAAGTGAATAAGGTTTATTTATATGCTGTTGCTGATGTTATATAATATAGATGTTTGCTTTTTACCCGATTGCGGCAAAACAGGGATATGTGTTTAACCTGTATGTATGTCTGGTTCTATGTTCGTTCGTAATCACTAAATGGCTTAACCGATTTTGATGATTCATACGTAAATCGATAAGTATTGATAATGCGAGTGTCATAGGCTATATAAATATTATTAAAAGTCAAAATGGTGGATCCTAGGTGCCAATTTGTGTACATTGAAAAAAAAAAATTCATCCGAATAGACCGAGTGGGGTATCGAAATACATCTTATTAAGAGGCGATTACAGAAATATTTACAACTTATATGTTCAAATGGAATTTAGGATAAGAAATTGTTAAATAAACTAAAAATGTCTAACTCTCCTAAAAAGAAGAGAACAAATTGACGAAGGAGCATAGTATTATGCAGTCGGAGACATACATATACTATGTACCTACATGTTTTAGAATGGCTGCGTGTGTGTATATCTCTGACTATAAAATAATATTAACATTATGTTCCTTCGTCAACTTGTTCTCTTCTTTTTAGGCCGCTTTTTATGCAGTCGGTTTTTTATTTTTCTAAAAAAAATTTTCTGGAGTAGTTGTGTGTATTATCCATCAAAAATCTCCGTAGTTTTAGTAAGACAGTACAAATAATTTTGAGATGTGGATAAGACATCTCAAAATTATTTGTATCTATTCCAAAATAAAAAAATAGCTCTCCGGCTTCATTTAATCAATTGATGAAAATAAAATATAGTTTTAAATTATTTATTGATCAACTACCTATCTTAGTATATTTTATTTTATTAAAATAATGTATATTCTTTTACTTAAAAAGTAATTTTATCATAGATTATTTATGCTTACATTAAGTCTATAATGTATATGGTCATTTTATTTATATGGGTAATTTAAGACTTTTATCCATAACAAAAAAGCATTAACGTTCAGCGTACTCATCAACTATTTTTTGACAAAAAAAGCTCGCAGGGTCCCATTCATTAAAGCTATAATTTAATTTCGAATAATTCTTGTATTTGACTATATCTACATATATTTATTGAAATAATTTAATTTGTTTCGCAATAAATACTTAAATCGCTTGACTAAAAATATTGTTCATTTTATTCGGAAAATAATTAGGGGCCTCCACTCCGTTGTCGCCCCGGGGCCTCCACACCCCTAAATCCGGCCCTGCTTGTGGTAGCTATTAATTTTCTTTTTATAGAAAAAAAAATGAGCGAAATATCCACCTGATGCAGGGTTGCCATCTTTTGGAGTAAAAAAAATCGGGACAAAATAGATATGCAGTCGGGACGCGGGACAATACCGTCAAAATCGGGACTGTCCCAGCAATATCGGGACAAATCTGACATACCATCCTTGCCTTCAACATAAAGAGTTGAAATTGCAAATTGCATTAGTTATGACTGGAAGATGCAATTCTTGAAGAACCCCTTATTATAGCGCTCAGATGTTATATTAGGTATAGTTATTAGAAGTGACATCAATTAGACAAACAATTAAAATGTTTTTGAGATACAAAATGTTTATAGAAGTTACACTATCGGTTACCGCCCCTCATGCCACATATGCTGGCTAAAGTCCGATCCACGCTTTAGTGTCACTCACGGCTCGTTCTAGATCCGATATCAGTGTGGTAAAGTATTTTATACAAGTACCTGGGCTACCGAGCTTCACTCGGAGTTTTTAGCCAAAAGTACAATTTTCTTTTTAATTTGGCTTAAGAACAAAAAAATAACTAAAAACTTGAATAAATACAAAAAAAAAACGAAAGTATAAACTTTGTATCCGAGCGGTACCGGGCACCTGTGATTGTCAATCTTGCGCCTTGACCGCTTGACCACGATGCATATACCCGAGCGTGCGAAATTAGCGACATTATTTTGCATAGAATAATGCGAAAGAAAATCGCATGAAAACTCGAAAACACGCGTTTTCCCAGGCATAAGACTAATCTAGATCAATTTTTCGCCCCCGCTCGTTTCCGAGATCGCCGGTATAAATAAATATACAAGAATTGCTCGTTTAAAGGTATTACAAAACAAATCAATGCATTCACACAATCAGTAAGAGTCAAGTTCCAGTCGAATTACACTCCAGCGACGTTTCTTGTATAAAGATACTTTATCAAAATAAAATCGGACCAAAAACAAATTGTGATCGGCACGATAGTGTGGATCAGGCCTAATGATTTCAACAAATACATTATTGCATAAATTGATTTTTTACAATAAAATATTCTATAAGTTGAGTCACTTATATGCCACTATTATAGGAAAATGGGATCATTGTTAACCCATATAAATCCTCTTCGGAGAAAAGTCATTTTTATATTTAATTTATACAAATTGGACG
The DNA here is from genome assembly GCA_905404265.1 of Fabriciana adippe. Lineage (NCBI taxonomy): Eukaryota > Metazoa > Arthropoda > Insecta > Lepidoptera > Nymphalidae > Fabriciana > Fabriciana adippe. The sequence goes on from FR990003.1 coordinate 6,837,845, forward strand.
TAGTTATGCAAAATGGATCCAGCCTACGAAAACAGTTTTAGTTACTGTCATAAATGGCACCTATATATCAACTTATATATAGAAACTGGATAAAATACCCAATATTTAAGAGTAATTTAAAAAAAAACAACGATCTTGTCATTTTAATATTCAATTTTACTAAAACTGCTATTTTCTCAAAAGAAAGTTTTTGTGGTTGGATCTATTCTGCATAACTACGTCCATTCATCATTCGTCTACTTTAATTAAAAAAAAAATATTCCTGATTAATTAAACTCAAAAGCTAATCTACAATAGCCAATCCCACTATATTTAAAAAATAAAAATTAACATAATTTAATTTTTCTCATAAGTTCAGTCTCAAAAATATATATTTTCTCTGATTACTTTTTAAAATTAACCGGAAGACTAGATCGTATTTTACAGAATATTTAATTTTTATTTTCTTATAGATATGGATAGTTCCAAGGTAAGACCAATTCAAATATAATAAATATATTGGGACATTAACACACAGCACCATGTAGTTCCATAGTAAGCTTGTGTTATGGATACCAGATAGTTGATACACTACACATATATAACTTTAAATACATACATACATATAAATATAACCACCCATGACTGGAGTACAAACATTCGTGCTCATCACACAAATGGATGCCCCCAGCGGGACCCGAACCCACAACCACTGGCACAGCAAGTAGGATCACTACAAACTGAGTCAAACATGTCAAATAGTTAATTCTAATACACATATTATAAGGCACAAACAATTCTTCATATGTCATATATCTCAAATAGATAAAAATACAGTTATAGCATTAGATTTCTAACCATTTAACATCTAATACTTTAAGTTACAAATCAATTTGCTTATAATTTTGATATTGGAAGACATTTTTACCATTATATTTAAAAAAAATATAATATAAATGAGTGCAAAAGTTTCCTTAAGTCATATAAATTTGAGAAAAAGCTATGTTTTACACAAAGACAGTGTGGACTGAAGCCATCATCTAAACATGGCAGAAAGGCACGACAGAGACAAAATGTGCGGCCAAAAGTCTTCTGTATTAATTGAAATACAATTAATGAAGATAGATATGTATAATCATTTTACATTCCATTATAAAAAAACCCCAATAATATTATAATTTATTCACATTCCACTTATAAATTTAAATTGGAATAAAAGACAGGTATTGGGCACACATTCGCTTTCTCTATTTGTCCATTTCATGATAATTGCTTTGACCATTCTCTATATCTATGATTTTAGACTAATACAATGATTTTGATACAATTAATATAACAAAACATCTCCTTTAAAAATGTGTATAAATTGTTAGGAACCGTTTATAAGGTGCTACAGATTTTTGACCTCTCTGTCTATTATATGAATGTGTCACGTTTACTGATCTCTTCTCTAATATATACAAAAAACCAACACATTACTAACAAAAAAAATAAACTCAATTGCTCTACAAAACTAGAGATGAAGAAACTTTTTTACATAATTAGAAATGATAAATATGGGTTAAAAGTACTATGTGACTCATACCTTCATACTAATAATTACACAAAAAAAAATAAGAGTCCTTAATGCTATTAGACAGGACTATTTCAAACAAAATTTAAAAATCCTTTTCGTGCATGCATTTACAGTTTCATATATAAGTATACAGTCATGATTCAACTATTAATATATTATATGATCAAACGAACTTCTCAAGTGAAGTTCGATCATTATTATATGAGTCGCTTCATTCGAAGATATAATATAACCAGGTAGTCCTTTCAACCTACAAGGTAGCTTTCGCACACATTTAAGAGATTTTTTTTAAAAAGTCGATACACATATCGATTTTTAAATCAATTCATTACTCGTCAATGTCTACATCCCTACTACTCAGTGCCGTCATTCTTTTAGAGATTCATACCACAAATAAATACAAAACTAAGTTCGGGATCGGGTTGGGGGGGTCCTTATATCTTCGAATGAAGCGACTCATATAATAATGATCGAACTTCACTTGAGAAGTTCGTTTGATCATATATTATATTTCTTCGCGTCATTCTTCAGATATAATATAACCAGGTAGATGTTTAGAGAAGTTTTGTATTTATATCCATTAAATCAACCAGTATCAAGGGAGTAAATTTAAAATGTATTACCAACTATATTATATTAACTATATAATATAATAATGTGAAAAGAAAAATAAATGAAAAATATAACTACGGAAATAATTTTGTCGGGTACTAAATTATTCTAAAATTATTCATTATTAGTAAAGAATATTTAAGAATATAAAATCAGAATTTATATCTTAAAATAAACATTTCCCATATAGTTTAATTGTTCATTGAACAAAATTACACAAGCAAAACTATTTTCATCTATAGTAATCGAGTGATTATAGAATTTCGCGAATAATTTCAAAGTACGTTTTAATACATAAACGACTGGTCGTCTTCCTTATAGCACAGTGTACTAAAAAATAACAGTGGGCTATCGCCTTTGATGTTTGAGGAAAAGCCGACACCGCGTAGCGTACTTCGCATTACGCAGGGTTGTTACAGTTTTTTTTTGTAATTTAATCAAAATATAATATTATTATTTAGTTATTTATCGAAGTTCTTCATAGCAAAGAATACAAAAAGGCATTTCGCGGAGGCAAATTCAAATAGAGTTTTACAATGTCTCATATAATAATAATAATAAGCCTTTTATTCCTTTAATAAAAAATAAAATATACAATTGGTTTAATAATTATTTGATTTGATTAAATGAATATTTCTGTATAACATTATAATTAATTTAATGAATAACTAGATAATCAAAATTAAATAAATTAAGTTATAATAAAAATAAATTAAATCTAGCAAATTATAATACATAAGTCAATTTGAATTTAGTTATATATAAATTTATCATTATTTTCAATTTTTTAGCAAAGTTAGTTTTATATGATATAATGTAATTAATAAATTTCCAAATCACTTATTATAAATGGATTATACTGGATTTGAGTTATTAAACTTAATTATGTAAAAAATCCTCATCCTAATAAATAATTTATTATTTAGTAGTATGAACCACTTTAATTGCTTACAAATAAAAATAAACGCGCGATAGCCCTTACAGTCGTGTCCCGAGCTGCTAACTAATTCGGGCGCCAGAAATGTATGCAGCTCGGGCTCGCCTACCCGCGTCTCACCCCTCACACCCCGCACGATTGCCCTGTCTAGACGGCTTCGTTGGATGACTGTATTGTTTTATAGACTGTGCTTATAGTATCAACAGAGACACCTCGTCCAGCAAGTGTGGACGTCGCGGAACGTCGCGTGCTGGTGTGCTAGATGACGTCACGTCCACACCACTCTATTAATACCTGCTTTATCCGCCTAATTATGGACGCCTTACAGTTATTAAAAGGTTAAGTATATTAGGAGGACGGTCATGTTGTGGAACAAACATATCATATCTTCAAGTCATATTGCAGAATATATGCAGAATCGAGATAAATTATCTCGAAAATACTGCAAAATTAGTGTTGGTTAGTCTCGACCGACTACATACGTCTTTATAATATTTTTGATTAGTATATTAATTCCAATACATATAATATATCATATTTTCGTATTTTGTCAATAAAAGGCTTTGTACGCGTTGGGCTGTATATAAAACTAAGAAAATTACAAAATTCGTAATTTTTCTCTCCTTATATTCCTTATAAGGATACCAATCAGATAAATTGTGGATCCCATCTACTATGAAACAGTGGAAAGCTGGGTTTTAATTTAAATATTTGTAAAATACTTTTAACACGTTTATCAGATCCAATATTGCTACTTAACAGAAGAGATAATGTGGATCTCTGGCTGTGAAGAATTCCATACCTATAGTTCCTTTATTATACTGATTACTTAAAAGCATAAAATATTCGTTACAAAGCTATGAATAATATGGTAATGATTACCATTGCAATTCTGCAACCACTGTTTAAAAGATATATCTATACTAATATTATAAAGCTGAAGAGTTTGTTTGTTTGTTTGGTTGAACGCGCTAATCTCAGGAACTACTAATCCGATTTGAAAAATTCTTTTTGCATTAGGTAGCCCGTTAATTGAGGAAGGCTATAGGTTATATCATCCCGGAAAAATGTACGGTTCCCTTGGGATAAATTTATTTTAGTCTAGGGACGAACCCGAAGCGAAGCGAGGATGAGTCGCTAGTTATACATATTTGCCGCACAATGTAAACATGTAAACGCATGTTGTGGGTACCGCGGCAACCAGAATAAAGACCTTTCTGTAACAAGATTTTTCACAATAAAAGGTTTCCATATTAATTCAGACTTATTCACCATCGTTATGAACGGATGCCAGGCCTGAAATGACAAAAAAGAATTTTCATCTATAATATTTCGAAGATACTTTAGAATAATTGGAAAAAAAGAAAAGCATAAAAGTATTTAGTATTCTAGTTTATTGTGAAAGCATCAATAACTAGAGAGTATGGATCTTTTTTCTATTAAAATATAGCTCTGTTATTTGGCCCTGGCCATAGAAGTAAACAAATTAATTTTAGATTTTCTTAATTGTATTAATATTCAATTAAGAGCTAAATTAGACAATTCACTTTTTTTTTCAGATTATTTTTATATTTATTTCAGATTATTTTTAAGCCAAATATTTCTTTTTTGATTTTTAATATATTGTGACTTCACGAGCTTAGATCTTTTAACGAGGGACAAAGTTTTAACTTTGTTTCACAATAAACAGAATTTTATACCTTTTGTAAAACGATTATCTTTATATAATATATAATACTTATATTTTAATATAGATCCAGACACCTTTAACGGCATAACGTGCATCAAATTTCAATTGCATATTACTTCAATTGATGAAATTTCCTGATTAAATTTTTCAGGTTTCGCAAAGAAATTGTTGATTAATGAGCCAAACATGGATCAAAATTTTCAAAGTGACAAAATTTTCAAAGTGCAAAATCTTAAAAATGTAACAGTTTTAAAGAAACGTTTTGGCTTTCATTATAGTTATTTCTAATACAAAGAACACAGAGCCTGATGAATGAGTTCATGGGCGTACCCAGGTAGGGGCAGGGGGGGGCAGCTGCCCCCCCCCCCCCCCCTGGATTTAGTGTAATATTCACCGGTGAACCGAAACAAAAATATTTTATTTACTTATTTAGTACCTAATCTAGATCATGTTAATCACATACCAAATGACATAATATTTATGCTCTAACAATATATTTTGTCGTTAGAGAATGCACTATCACTACATAGTATAAAACAAAGTCGCTTCCCGCTGTCTGTCTGTCACTTTGTATGCTTAGATCTTTAAAACTACGCAAGGATTTTGATGCGGTTTTTTTAATAGATAGAGTGATTCAAGAGGAAGGTTTATATGTATAATACATGCATAATATAGTAGAGAAACACTGATAATTTTAGAGGTTTCTAATGTGATATCGTAAATAAACACATTTTTTTGCGCTTACATTGCAAACGTTGGCTGAACCCTACGAGATAGATCAAAATAATGTACTACAGTATTGTACACATTAAAAAGGTCTACAAAAAAGTTCGCAATGGCATATGTCTATCTCTTAATAGTTCAAGCGAAATACAGTTATTTTTAAGAAAAAATAAAATATTGAAAACCTGAAGTTTTATGATTTTAAAATGTTGGCAGGTATATAAGGAATAGAAATTCATAAAATGCCCCCGATGCCCAGCCACCCCCGAGAAATGGGGGGACGCAAAGCGTTGAAAAATAGTTTTTTTCAATTTCCGGTTTACTGTGATGTTCTATCGAAAAATGTTTTCTACAAAAGTTGTAGGTCTAGTAAAAATCTACAACTTTTATTCATAACACTTTTTACAAAAACCTCAAAGTTTTCGAGATATTTGCAAAAAACTCAGTTTTTAATTTTTTCTTGGTTTTTTATTTTTAATTTCTAGAATAATCTTTTAATTCTCATGAAACCAAGGTAATGTAATTTACAATATATATAGAATGAATAAAAAAAATTGAAATTAAAATGTTCAGCCATTTCCGAGAAAAGTATGTTTTATGGTCTCGAGAGGCCGAAAATCACCCCCAACTTCAAGTGGACGTTTACATTTAAAAAAAAAATTGTACAATTTTCAGATAGGGCTCATTCTTTTCGTCTTGAACTCTACTTTATGAAAAAATAAAAACATTGTATGGTCGCTCTGTAAGAACACTCTTAAAAATTGAAAACATTGGAGAAATCGATAATTTTTACTTTGTAAACTACATTTTTTTTAATTATCATTGGAAAAGTGAACTTTATTACCCAATTTTTTATAAACTGATTATACCAGTGTATTTGTCGGGAAAAAACGAAAGAAATGGTATTCTTAAGTTTTTAATTTGACGCTTATTATTTATACAATATCGCCGTAAACATTCCAACTTTGCAATTTGACGAGTCGTGAAGAAATAATAAAAATTGGAATTCACGTAAAGTACATCGTTTTCTTTTGTATTTTTTTCCAGTAGAATATATTTATGTTATTATTTTTTTGAATTTATCGATGTTTTATTAATTTTTGATCGATTTTGGAGTTAAATTTATTGTTTTTTTTTTCCAAAAAAATTAGATTTTAAGGTAATTACAGAAAGAAATGAAATTCATTTGTAATCTAAGTTTACTCATTAGTTAAAAGTATAATTTAAAAAAATTAAGTTGATATTAACAAAATTTTGTCATCGTTTTGTTAAAAAAATTATAAAAAATGTAAAAAATGAAAAAAATAATTAAAAACAAAAAAAGTACATTAAAGGGTAATTTTAAAAAGATTTAAATTTTTAAAATTACTCCTTAATGTACTGTGCATCCATCAAACGCTTAGATATTTATGATAAAAAAGAAAAGGATGATTTTTTATTGAAAGTCGAATATCTCAGGAAAAAATCGACGTAAAAAGTTTAGTAAAAACTTTTTTTTATGATTTTTTAACAAAACTATGACAAAATTGTGTAAATATCAACTTAATTTTTTTAAATTATACTTTTATCTAATGAATAAACAAGATTAGATTACAAATGAATTTCATTTATTTCTGTAATTACCTTAAAATCTAATTTTTTAGAAATAATCAATAAATTTAACTCCAAAAGCGATCAAAAATTAATAAAACATCGATAAATTCAAAAAAGTAATAACATAAATAGATTTTACTGGAAAAAATACAAAAGAAAAAGGTGTACTTTACGTGAATTCCAATTTTTATTATTTCTTCACGACTCGTCAAATTGCAAAGTTGGAATGTTTACGACGATATTGTATAAATAATAAGCGTCAAATTAAAAACTTAAGAATACCATTTCTTTCGTTTTTTCCCGACAAATACACTGGTATAATCAGTTTATAAAAAATTGGGTAATAAAGTTCACTTTTCCAATGATAATTAAAAAAAATGTAGTTTACAAAGTAAAAATTATCGATTTCTCCAATGTTTTCAATTTTTAAGAGTGTTCTTACGGAGCGACCATACAATGTTTTTATTTTTTCATAAAGTAGAGTTCAAGACGAAAAGAATGAGCCCTATCTGAAAATTGTACAAAAATTTTTTTAAATGTAAACGTCCACTTGAAGTTGGGGATGATTTTCGGCCTCTCGAGACCATAAAACATACTTTTCTCGGAAATGGCTGAACATTTTAATTTCAATTTTTTTTATTCATTCTATATATATTGTAAATTACATTACCTTGGTTTCATGAGAATTAAAAGATTATTCTAGAAATTAAAAATAAAAAACCAAGAAAAAATTAAAAACTGAGTTTTTTGCAAATATCTCGAAAACTTTGAGGTTTTTGTAAAAAGTGTTATGAATAAAAGTTGTAGATTTTTACTAGACCTACAACTTTTGTAGAAAACATTTTTCGATAGAACATCACAGTAAGCCGGAAATTGAAAAAAACTATTTTTCAACGCTTTGCGTCCCCCCATTTCTCGGGGGTGGCTGGGCATCGGGGGCATTTTATGAATTTCTATTCCTTATATACCTGCCAACATTTTAAAATCATAAAACTTCAGGTTTTCAATATTTTGTTCCCAAACTGCATTTTGCTTGGACTATAAGGATAACATACTATTTCTGTTTTAATACTTTAAAAAATTGGCAATTATAATGCGGTAATGTATTGGACGTCGCTCGATATTTCGACCCCTAAGATCCCGATACTCTTATAGATGTTAAGAGGAGTATTCTGGAACTTTGGCGCTATAGAGAATGGGGTTTTTTTAGTGGAGAACGCACAAACTTGTGTCTTTTTAGGGGTTAAACTGGACGAGATTTCGTGGGCCCCAATCGGAGAGCTGCTCTAGGGAAGTCGCAATTTCGGACACAAGTTGGACTCTGTTCTCCTCAACCTTAGCTCGAGAGATGCTTGCTCGGCCAGTACAACAGGCATCGACTGTACTGTCATCTGCATAGCAATGAGTGTTGCCAGTTAGCAACATATCGTTGATATGCAGAATAAACAGTGTAGGCGATAGTAGGTACTGAACCTTGGGGTACGCCAGCGTTAATCTGCACAGTGTCGGAGCATATACCGTCAATTACGACTTTTATGCTACGTCCAGAAAGAAAACTAGCAACCCAAGAAAGCATTTGTTTGACATATTATTATTGTTTTGAAAGAGCCAAACGTAGATTACGAAAAGTATTAATTCAATGTCCATAATATCTATCAATTATATCATACACTACTTTAAAAAATCTGGTTGATCTTTGGTGCATTCTGTTGAACAATAACAAGAAGCGTCCGTTAAATAGAAAGGGACATACGAAATTTTTTTTGTGAGTATTTTCTATGATTAATTGTAATTTGTAATATTTTTTTGTAAACGAAATCAATGTTGTTCGTACCTAAACCTAGGTGTAGCCTTTCTTTCTTTCTTACACCTGGCTGCGAAGAGGTTGCGGCCAAGTGCCTAATCTTTCGTGTAGTGTTTTTGTGTAGTATGTAGAGTAAAACAAGCGCGGGGGCCGGTTTAGTAAATTTCTGATTTGCCCCCCCCCCCCCCCCCCCCTAGGCCAAAAGCTGGGTACGCCCATGAATGAGTTCAACACTTTAGTAAATGTTCTATGGGCTACTGAAAGGCCGTAGGGTATATTACTAAATTCATATGTGATCAAATTGAATTCTCTTCTCAAATTGAATTCGTCTTCAATTTGAATACTGCACATAGTGTTTGCTTTCTCAAAAATAGATAACAAATTTGAAGGTAAAAAACAACGAAAGAATTAAAATTAAATTAATAAATTTTTTAGAATTAAAATTCTAGCAATATGGGAAAATTCTACCTAAATTACAAAGTTATATTACGTTTGTAATATTAAGTAAGCAATGGTGAGAGAGGCTGTTAGCGTGAAGTACAGACTTACTGGCGAGATGCAGACGGCCGCGCTTTGTTTGAGCGCGCAGCGCTGAACATTTGCCGAGCTGGCATCTGGCGGTTCAGAGGGCCTCTGCTCGGGCCTTTGCACCTCTCCTACTGTTTTGCTGATAACACAGGGGTCTGTTCCAGTTTTCATGACAGGCCACGTATACGTTGCTAAGTTTATTAGTGAAAAACGTCAGCATTCCATATTGATCGTAACTTTTTAACTTAATTATCGTTTAATTTTATCATTTGCAAGTACTACTGTTGATCAGCTTCTTGACAATCGTCAATGAGATCAGAGAGGTATTAGAAATTGCCTCATTATTTAATTTGTGTGCTAACAGAAGGTAAATTTAAATATATAAGTAGGTAAAAATAAAGGTACCTAATCTTTTAATAGATTATGTTTAACCTCTTTTAATATATTTAAGAATAGGCTATTTGCGTCAAAGTACTGTGAATTTCCTCAACAAATGAATCATTTTCAGTCTTCTTTCATAGTGCTATGAGAACTTCTGTATCGAATACTGTACCAACATTGGGACCACCATTTTTGAAAAACGAATTTCTGCGCTAGGCATAAAAGTGTCCTGATCGGAATTTCGAATAGTCATTAATTTTAGCCTCATTAATGTTTTGATCTAGAATACGTCGCTCAGTAATGAAAATTACGATGGTTAGGTACCTTTGGGTTTAACGTACAATTAACCGCCAGTGTATGATCCGCGTTACGCGGAGTAAAATATATATAAAACTAACGCTAATAAATTATAATATAAAGTGTACCTTGTACGTGGACTTAGCCGTGGAAGCGTTGCCGGGCCCGGAATCCTTAATCCTGCGTAGGCACTGATCACTAGGGGTGTTTGTGTGTATGTGATGTATAAATATATAAGCCCATAATTAATCCGACCGAAAATACTTATTTTACTTTGTAACCGAAACAATTCAAAAGAGAGGAGCACTCGTTACACCGACCGAACAATACCGAATCCAATTGACAACTGTCATTTCAAACATGACTTAAGACAATAATACCATATATAAAAAATACTAAACATTCCCCCGCCCAAGCAGTCCCAAACTGCTTTAACCGAAATTAAACTAATTACTTCCTTTAAATATCTATCACTTCCCTTAAAATTAGTACCACAATCCGACCGAATAACCGAAGGTAGGCCACGCCTAGAAACAAACCGAGTAAGAGTGGCAATAAAAGCCTCCGTTGATAATTCCGAAACCAATTCTAAATGAACAGATTTAGTGGTCAGACATACAAAGACGCATAAGTAAACCTTGATGATTTTTGGATTACGATTAAAATCAAAGTTTGATACCGACATGTGTCCGAGCTTTAAATATTCACGCATGAAATCAATATATTTTTCTCGCAACACGGGATTTTTAGTAAACCGTTTTTCTAAGGCAAAAAATCTTTTTTCCGCCGACACTCTCGAATCACCTAATAAAGGTCTATTAGACAAGAAAGGCAACTTAGTAACAAACCGACCGTTTTCTAACCGAAAAGTATTATTAATATAAAAGAGTTCACACTCCTCATCAGGTAAACCCAAACGCGATGCCATTGGTGGTTCTTCCACCTCCCAAAACCTTTGTAAGGTATCCGCAATAGAAACACCGAAATATTCCGAATTATCAATTAAACTCGATTCAATATATTCCACTGGACCTAAAATAATGTATCCGAAAACCGTCTCATACGCCGTAAGACCAGAAGAATTTAATATAATTTTATCACCACCGACTAGTGAACCGAAAACATCCGAACCAAGTAAAAGATCCACTGGTTGTGGAATATGAAAATCTGGGTCTGCGAGACTTAAACCCATAGTTAAATCCGTTACCGATTTATTCAAACAAATCAACGGTTGATCACCGACAATTGTATCCATACATACCACCGTTGTGGTTACTCTAGGAAATGAATTATTTAATGGAGAAAATGTAACCGAGGACCTTCCGATAATATTAATATTTTCAATACCTCCTACTCCTTTAACCCGTTCCGTACATTTTTCTAAACATAACCCCAACCTACCCAATAACTTAGAGGTGATCAATGACCCTTGAGAACCTGCGTCCAATAAAGCCCTAACTGTAATGCCCCTTTCCGAATCCGAATTAAAATAAACCTTAACCAATGCTGTAGGTAATAAAACAGTAGCTTTAGGGCACGTCTCAAAAGGGTAAGTGGGGACCGTATCCTAGCGCCGACCTGGTGAGTAACCACGTGAGTCAGTATAAACAGCCTCACGTGTAGCGTTCCGTTCATCATAATGTTGACCATGGTTTCGACCGTTAGAGTTACCACCTCGCTCCACTTCTCCTCGTTGGTGCGGCGGAGAAGGTGACGTACGAGTAGGTGAGTTCCGAGGAGATTTTCTAACTGTTCTATTATAATAGCGACCACCCCCGCCCATGCGAGGAGGTGACCGTTCCGTAGAGTTCCGATTAATATTCCGCCTTTGTTGGGTTCCCGACCGATTGAAACAAAGCATTGGATGATGCTTATTACTACCACAATGACAATGAGGAATTCGGCTGCACACTCGATAAGAATGAGGACCTAAGCAAAAGAAACAAAGACGTTTAAGGTTAACTAAATCTTTTCTCGCGAAAGGTGTCATTGCTTTAAATTGAGAGCAATGATTCAGAACATAATGTTTTGTTTCACCACAGCAAGCGCATGGAGGAGAAACTTCAACCGCAGCATAATGACCAGCCTTACGTGAAGGCTTTGTTTGCCTCGCATTGTATTCATTATACAAACCATGCGTAGATTCCGAACTTGCACATTCTAAAAGCCGACATTCCGTTTCCAAAAACTCAACCAATTCCGAATATTTTGGTATAATATCTGTTTCACATCCGAATTTCTGTTCAAACCGAGATTTTAGTGTAGTAGGCAATTTTGACAAACATATATGTAAAAGTAAAAATGACCATTCCTCGACAGGAAAACCAAGCCGCTCTAATTGATTTACCGCCATAATTAATGGATTTAAAAATTGAGTCCGAAGTCCATTAAGGCGAATAGAAATTACAGGTAATTTTAAAATCTGGTCAACCTGAACATCTGCTAGCCGTCTAGTATTTTGATAACGCTTCATCAAAAGATTCCGAGCAATACTGTAACCTTCATCCGAAATTCTAATATGTTGAACCAAACCGCGAGGTTCACCGGAAAGACATGACATTAAATATGCTAATTTCTGCGCAAGAGATAAATCCGACCGCTTATCTACAAGGCTATCAAAAAGATTATTAAATCCAACCCATTGATCCATATCACCATCAAAGGATGGGAGCCGAAGTCCTGGTAAATGTGATAACAGAGCATCCAGTTCCATCCGATCCGATTTAATATTTTCCGAAGTAGAAGCCGACGTAGGAGGAGATTGTTGCAATTTAATCGTCATTAATTTATCAAAAGCTTCCAAAGCACGAGTATAGTCCGCCCGGGCCGCAACCACTATTTCTCTGTCCGCCGTAATAGTCTCTTCCGCGAGTTCAAGAATACGTTGGTAAGACGTCTCAAAAGCCGTAAATTCCGAATTCACCGTTAAAAGCCGTACCGATAAACGCATAGAAAGTTCTGGCCTATCTATAAGATCAGCACTATCTAACAACCATTGCAACTTTACTCTAAATTGGGACCAATGAAACCGTACAGACATGATAAATAACTATTAATAATCAAGCCAAACCAAAAATAAAACAATAAATAAAAATGTTTCAAATAAAATATTAAAATATTCCGAACGTTAAACTATATATAATATTTTATTACAATTATAATTTCTATAAACCGTTGATGCTAATCTTTAAACACAGTATAATATAAAGTATATCCCTTTCAGAACGTACAGTACTAATCGTGCGTTAAGGTTTAAAAAATTCTAACAAACACCAAATTTTATTTCATCGAGCGCAAACGGTTTCAATCGTTCGTCCGTTAATCTAGCTATATTGTAATAATGTTTGGGCTGGGCTAGTAGTAAGCAGTAAAGTGTGGTGACGCGTCCAGGATGGACGTTGTGTTCGTTGATGAAACTGGTCGGAGTAAGTACATAAATTTTCATTTTAAACTAGTAATTTCATTATGTTTTTTATGTTCATAAATAGTTTAATTGTTACGCTATTGTAACGTTGAATTTATATTGAAAAATTATTTGTTCTATATATTGTAACTCGTCTTCAAATTTCAAATGCACGATCGTGCGTTGTCGTTTATAATTGTTCTAAAAATCTGACTAATGTCTTATTTTCTACTCACTAGGTCGGCCTCTAGATTTCGATGTAGTGGAAGAATTGCTTAAAGGTAGGTGCCTATCAGATCTTGAGATATCGGATGAGGAGAGGGAATCTGCTATTTCTGTTACTCGACTGTTAGATGAAGATTAACCAGTATATGATCATCCAGGTGATTTTTAAAGTGATAGTGACTCAGTATCAAATATGCCCTCAACTGAACTACAAACCACAAATCAAGAAAACATACCTCCACCACCTACCTGTAAATCCTTGTACCTCCGAAAGCACAAGTCGTCATACAACACAAAACAAAAAGGATATGGAAAGCTGGTAATTTTACTGATATTCCTTATAACAACCCCTCTCCTTCTGTACCCAGAGAAGTAAAGACACCACTGCAGTACTTAGAAATTGTAATTTCTATGCTAATCTGACCACATACACTAACTTATACTATCTGCGTAAAATAGGCTCAACTTTAAACACGTCTGCTCAAGACATGAGCACGTTGTTCAGCATACTTCTACTAATGAAATGTGTCCCTTATCCATGAATTAACATGTACTGGCGTACCGGTATGAGGATTGGAGTTGATTGCTAATCAAATACCAAACATCGGTGGGGTGGATGTCCTGAACCAGTTGGTTGAATATTATAGGAAGTATCAAAAGGCAAAAAATGGTCTGTAAAAGTTTTGAACCATTTCTTGGACCTTGTGGTGATAAACGCTTGGAGATAATAAAGGTTGCACGTGCATTAAATAGAATCAAAGCCAAAGATTTGCTGTGGTTTCGAGTGTATTTAGCTGATGTTCTTATGAACTGCGCTGCCGCAAGTTATCGAAATGCATTGGAAAATCTCTACATCTGTTGAGAGCCCATAAAAAAGAAGACATAGACCAGCTTTATCCCCGCGTTCTTTGATAAGCGTTTCGATCAATTTGGCTATTTACCTATATCACATGACTTGTCAAGGGGCAAGAAATGTCGTTAAGAAAGCTGCTCTTCTACAACGAAAGTAAGATGCACAAAATGCAACGTATAGTTGTGCATTTTAAGAAACCAAAACTGTTTTTTTTTTATTACCATACTTAAGTCAAAATGATTGTCAGATGTTATTACTTTAAATAGTTATTCAGAGGAAAATGTTTTTGTTTAATTCTGATATATATTATTTGATTATTTTATATTATAATTTTATGAAGACTGATTAATTTAGAAACGCATTTCCCTTAAGTAACGTGACTTTATACGTAAAAATTGATAAATATTTGATCTCAAAGCGCTGTGTAATAAATAAATTGATAATACACATATAATACAACTTAATAAAAATAAATTAATAATACCCTTAATAAATCTTTTGGAAATATATCAAAAAGAGACTTTTATTTGCATCTTTATTCCATATGCATGATCGTGCGTTAGCACAAATGAAAACCAGAGCGCACATATGTGCGGGGGAGTTTCAGTGTAATTTAAGAGGGGGGGATTTTTTTATTATTTTTCCTGGTCAATTTACCGCCCAATAATCTTAAAATTACTCAAAAATTTTTCAGATATCAAAATATTTTTTGTCGTTCTGAAAGGGATATAATACTTCTTAACTTTATATCATAAATTTAACTTTCAACAATGACATCTTAAACCGTATGAAACAACTCGATAATAATTATCCTATATATTTCACGAACAACCTTTTACTTCTTATTCCAAGTTTATAATATGTATATTTCAATTAATGCAATTTTAATGCTAATTTCATTGAATGAAATAATGAACCCACGATTAGTAACATACATAAATCCAAAAATCACCAAGATATAATCCGATAACCATCATAAGTTTATTATATAATTATTATATTGACAATGTACGTATAAAGGTAACGAACACAGTTCAACGCCGTATCAGCTGTCTCCGCAACGCGTGACAAAATGTTAACACAATAAGGGGTAGATATAAATTACCGATTTCTCGCAAATTAAAGATATCGTGTATTATACACGTAAAAGACCGAAAATACAACCACGCTCTGCTACCAAAATGTATGATCCGCGTTACGCGGAGTAAAATATATATAAAACTAACGCTAATAAATTATAATATAAAGTGTACCTTGTACGTGGACTTAGCCGTGGAAGCGTTGCCGGGCCCGGAATCCTTAATCCTGCGTAGGCACTGATCACTAGGGGTGTTTGTGTGTATGTGATGTATAAATATATAAGCCCATAATTAATCCGACCGAAAATACTTATTTTACTTTGTAACCGAAACAATTCAAAAGAGAGGAGCACTCGTTACACCGACCGAACAATACCGAATCCAATTGACAACTGTCATTTCAAACATGACTTAAGACAATAATACCATATATAAAAAATACTAAACAGCCAGGTTAAAACTAAATTTACATATATACACGTATGTGGGTTATTGCAAAATAATAATGTGTCGTTATTACTTTTTGAACATGTTATAAAATTAATAAAGCCGTCGTGTTAACTCACGGTTAACCGTCAGGCAAAAACGTTCGAAATAAACATTACAATATAAGGTATAAATTATATATTTGATAATTTTCAATTTTATACGGCTGTCGTGTTAACTCACAGTTAACCGCCAGGCGAAAATGTTCAAAATGAACATAGTACCATATAAGGTATAAATTATATATTTGATAATTTTCAATTTTATACGGCCATCGTGTTAACGCACGGTTAACCGCCAGGCGAAAATGTTCAAAATGAACATATTACCATATAAGGTATAAATTATATATTTGATAATTTTCAATTTTATACGGCCATCGTGTTAACGCACGGTTAACCGCCAGGCGAAAATGTTCAAAATGAACATATTACCATATAAGGTATAAATTATATATTTGATTATTTTCAATTTCATACGGCCATCGTGTTAACGCACGGTTAACCGCCAGGCGAAATGTTCAAAATGAACATATTACCATATAAGGTATAAATTATATATTTGATAATTTTCAATTTTATACGGCCATCGTGTTAACGCACGATTAACCGCCAGGCGAAAATGTTCAAAATGAACATATAACCATATAGGATATAAATTATATATTTGATAATTTTCAATTTTATACGGCCATCGTGTTAACGCACGGTTAACCGCCAGGCGAAATGTTCAAAATGAACATATTACCATATAAGGTATAAATTATATATTTGATAATTTTCAATTCTATACGACCGTCGTCCAGGTAATTGAAATATACTTATATAAGATGCTCAATAAGAGTGCACTATTTCATTTAAAAATAAAAACACGAAGTTTTCGATGACTTTTTGACAAAGATGTAGCTGTATCTCACCGATGACGCGTGGGCTATCGACCTTGAGCTCAGGAATTATTTCTGGTTTATTTTTAATAATCAAGACAATCATAGGTAACAGCTGTCAAATTTCAAAGTTGTCACATGCATGAAAAACGAAATGACGCAAAGTTTAAATAGTGCCTTCTTATTGAGACACCCATTATTTATTATTATCTTAATAGAAGTTTTGTTTTAAGGTTATATAATTCTATGTGACCCTCGTGATAACTTTCAGTTAGCCGCTGGGCTTTAAAATAGGATTATAAATTTATATCTAATATTTAATAAAATATGACGACAAAATGTGGGTAATCGTAAATAGATAATATGTACATACCAAATGGATTCGAATGATGATTTAATTTGAATCCGACGACATTTAAACAATTGTTGTTCCTTAAGTTTCTTGAATTCCCGTTTGTATTAGTTAATATCTTCTTGAACATTTTCACTTTTCTTTGTAATTTTTACCCGAAGAGTGTACGTGTGCTTGCTACCTCGCACGAAAAAAGAATGACGGCACTGAGTAGTAGGGATGTAGACATTGACGAGTAATGAATTGATTTAAAAATCGATATGTGTATCGACTTTTTAAAAAAAAATCTCTTAAATGTGTGCGAAAGCTACCTTGTAGGTTGAAAGGACTACCTGGTTATATTATATCTGAAGAATGAAGCGAAGAAATATAAATTTTGTGGAAGGACATTCATTAAATTGTAATATAATTTGTTTGAAACAAAAACATTCTCAACAAACCACAAGCCATTATAGTTTTTTAGCTCGTTGCTTTCTTTTAGAACCACATTTGTGATCAAAAATCTGGTAATGCCTTTTAAAAGTCTTACTACAGTTAGAACATGCATAATTTCTAACATTAAGATGTCGTTCCCTTATGTGACACTTAAGACTCTTCTTAATCATTTCTTTCTTACAATAATCGCAAGTAGCTTTAGAATATTGGTCGGTAAATTGATTTCCATACACATATTTTTCAGTTTTTATCTCTGCTTTGATTTCAGTCACATTTTCAACTTTATTACATTTTTTAATTGTAATAACATTATTATTTAATTTTGTCATTTCCACGCAAGCATCTGCATGCACAGCTTTTTCAACCCACTTTTCATTTACTAATTTATTAAAATGTGACGGCTCGCTATTGAGTTCTGTGTTAAAATGAAGTTTTCTTATATGCTTATCGAGAATACGTTTCTCGCAAAAAGAAATCCCACAAGGCTGGCAAGGAAATTTAACTTTAGATTTTATGGGGTCATCGTGTACATTTTTCAAGTGAGCGATCAAATTATATTTGTTAAGGAATCCACGTTCACAGTAATCACACACGAACTGTTTTTTATTTTGCTGTCCAGAATGACTTTTGACATGCCTCGAATATATATCATATCTAAAATATTCCTTAGAACAAAACTCACATTTAAATCTGGCTTTAACAGCGTTATGTTTAAATAAATGAGACTTAAACTTATAAGAACTACCGATCACAATTTTATTGCAATGTTTACAGAAATTTCTTTTCTTTGTATCAGCAGTCTTTTTCGTCATCTTGAATTGATTAATTTTGATTGTAATCCACTAAATAAACTTAACATAATAAAATAAAAGACATTTTAAATCAGAAACTGAGTAATAAATATTAAATAACCATGCAAAAGAAAAGTTTGAAACTAAAAATAAACAAATGACAACGTCAAATGTCAAAAACACAAGTTTTTTTTATTGTCAAACCACAGATTCAATAGCAGTAATCAGGATATTAACCGACTTGGAAAAAGAAGAGGTTCTCAATGAGGGTAAATGTAAATATTTTTTTTGGGAGTTTGTTAGAGGATACGTTCGTATATTTTAAAATGTTTTTATCGATTTTTTTTAATCTTTATATCTTAAGGCTGTTTCCATTAATATTAACACGTTCGCTGCGTTACGGCAAGTATTTTGCCGTATTTGAATATCATTCAGTGCGGCTGCTGGTTGTCCTTGTTTTACTCTCGGTGCGGAGGTGATTTAACTATGTTCCCGTACTTGTAGAGAAGAGACAGTGATTTTTTCAATATTGTTGCTTTAAATATAATAATATTCTACACTAATAATGTACGGCAAAATACTTGCCGTAACGCACAGTAAGTAAAATATTTTTGTCCAATGCGGTACGGCAACTCTTTTGCCGTTCTTCCACACCCCGCACCTCACTGCATGCGCCCGCGCGGAGCCTCAGTTTGCAATAAGAGATGGCCGTGAGTGAGAAGTATTTTGTGCTCGATATTCTTACTATTGTATGATGTATTGTATTGTAAAGTAATTAAAATGATTTTGTACCTTAATATGAACCAAAATGAAAAAAAAAACTGTTCACATTTTTGATTAATTTATTTATACCAGGTACATGTTACTGTTTGATAAGATAACCAAGTAAAATAGATAGGTATCTACCTTTTTTATTAATTAAATATTAAAAACTTAAAATTGAAGTTACTTGTATGAATAATTATTGTGTTGATTAATTATGGTAATTCAACCCTGTTAAATTTTAATGTTATGTCTATAATAAAGAATATCGTTAAAAATGTCGATTGTCTATTTTACTAGTAAACCCCATCCCTAACATTTTATCACTTCTATGCTATACGGCAAATATATTGCCGTAAATGGCTGATTTTGAAAAAATCCCTTTAGCTTTCGAAATATCTTACAGAACCTCGGGCGGCTGCAGCTAGGTATACACGAGGATGTAGCCTATCGATTAGTAAAAAAAAAACATTGATATGATGAGTTTCCACGTCTGTAAGGACCTGGGAAGTCAGGTCCTGGTACGGCAAAATAGAGGTCGTAACGCATAGCAGGAAGTATAGATACGGGCAGAATTTGTCTCGTAACGCACTAGTAGAAAGTTTAGTTCTAACGCCGCCGCAGCGAACGTGTTAAAATTCCACCATGAGTGGCGATGGAATAATTAATTACCTACGTTGAAGTTAAATTTTGAAGACGTATGGCGCGATTCAAGAATCACCCATTATACATTCCTTACGGTATATAATACGTCTTTTGAAAGACTACCTTATAAATTATTTTCATGAGAACATTTTTTTACATAATAAAGTTAAAAGAGGGGTCATTATAAAAGAGTACCTATGTGATAAAAACAAATCATTGAAATATGACTAATGATTGACCATATGAAGTAAACACAAGCAGACAGTGATTTTAGATCACAACATACCTACTGTACGCCTATGGATTTTAAATTAGGTATAAAATTATAGCATTTCTTACAGAATTATTAAATGATATGAAACGTCAAAAATTTATTCAACACCATCATTTAATTTTACACATAACCTGTACAAAAAGTGAGTTTGTGATGACTGGTAAATCACAGGCTCGAAACACTCGTACTATCCATTAAAATCAATGGAACCTATCTAGCTAGTATCCGTAAGTCATAATGGGGCACCCCAGGATTCTTTAAGTTGACACAGGCATTCCCTGACGGTCCCGGGGGAGAGCTGACTCCTACCGGGCGCGTCCCCAGGTAGCGGATAGGGGAACGCCACCCGCTTGCCCCACAGCGGGTGGTACCGGAGAAATCCGGCACGGACCAACAGCAGGGGGGGTGCCTCTGGCCGTGGGCCGTCGAACGCGGTTGAGGCACCGCCCGGGTGGGGCCGCTCTCCGTTGAGGCTTCGGCTTCCAGAGTTGCGGCCACCGGGGGTGGGGCCACTTCGGCGGTCTCGCAACCGGATGGGGGGGGCCCGCTTCGGTGGGAGGGGGTTGGAGCCTCTCGTTAGTGGCTGCATCTGACGGCGTTGCGGCCACTGACGGGGGGATGGTGGTGGGTGCCTCTGGCCGTGGGCCGTCGAACGCGGTTGAGGCACCACGAGGACGGCGATTGGTGGTTGTGGCCCACTTCGGTGGGGGGATTGTGAGGTCCACTTCGGTGGAAGAGTTGGGGGCCTCTCTCTCGTCGTGGCTGCATTTGACGGCGTTGCGGCCACTGGTGGTGGGGTCGCTTTGGCGATCCCGCTATCGGATGAGGGAGGGGCGGACGCGGTGGGGCTGCAGGGGAAGAGGAGTGCCGGTGTGTCGTTGCCGTTCTCCCTGTCCTCTGCAGCCGGACGGAGGTAGCCCGCTTCGTGGGCGGAGAGGGGGCCAGAGGGCGGTCGGCTAGGGGAGGTCGACCGTCCACTATTCTGGCCAGAGGAGGCTGTCAGGGGTGGTCGACCATCTCAGCCCCTGACTCCGAGAAGTGCCGAAAGGCAATCGCCGTCGGGGTCGCGGAAGAGTCTTTTTGGTACCCGCGGCCCCGGCCTTATGGCGACGAGGAGGAAATTCTGTCAGGTTTTTTTAGTGGGTAGGCTGCCGCGCGCTTACCATCTTTGCGCGGCAGGAGCCCCACATAACCCGCCTCGCTTCCCCGATTGGCGAGCGGGTACCCGTAACAGGGTTTTTCCTGACGATAAAAAAAAAAAAGGCATTCCCTGACGGTTGACCTATCGAGGCAAACCTTCACCCGAGCGTTAAAGCCGACTGTCCCCCATTCGGCTTGCCCGACCATGGGATTAGGTGTAATTTTTTTATGAGGTTGACTTCTTCCTCATCCATAATATTACCAAAGTGTTGCTCTAATCCACTCTGCTATCAGAGAAGTACCTGGAGCAATCCTACATGGTATCTACACTTCCCGATGCCCACTGAGATAGACTGCGTCCTAACTGCATCTCTTATATTCACGCCAGGCTAGATTACCGCGGACACTACAAAGTCCATTACCACGACAGATGAACACATTCGGGGAAGAGTAAAGCGATCCTTAATCTATTGTATATTTTTATACTAAAGACTAGTTTTCGTCCGCGGTTCCACTCGAGTGGTAAGTGGAACGGGGATCAAGGATAACCTATGTCCGTACCCAGAAGCAATTTACATTCTTGCCATGTTTTATCGAAATCCGTACAGCGGTTTAAACATGTTAAGTGCTACAGATAGTTATTTTCAAATCCATAATATTAGTAAAGATTTTATACAGACGAAATTTATTAGTTAAACTTGCCCTACATTGCAACCAACGACTTACAAACCTAGCTTTGGCTCACGACTTCTCTTGTGTGAAAAATTAAAAACAAAAACATGTAGTTCTCAGAGATTTGTTATTTTATAATAATTTTGAAATATGTTTACTGTAAAGAATTATATTATACGCTAAATAATTCATAGGTTATCAAATAATAAAATAAAACAACAACTAATTGGATCGGTGGTCTAGTGGCTAACATATACGGTTGCACATCCGAATCTGTATGCTATTTAGATGTGACAGAGGAGTTACTGAATAAGCTTGAGCGTCTCCAAAATCTCGCCATACGCTTTATCTATGGTCTGCGTAAGTATGATCATGTCTCCGAATTCCGAGCTCAACTTCAATGGCTCCCTATCCGCCTTCGCCGTGATATGCACATCCTTTTGTTTCTATTTAATATTCTTCATAATCACAATTTTCCTTCTTACCTTCGTTCCCGGTTTAACCTCCTTCCGACTCCTACACGTTCCAGGAGGCCCTGCATCACATCGATGCTTGAGATACCGAGAAGTAACACCAAGTTTTTACAAAACTCTTTCTCGGTACGTGCTGCAGTGTTATGGAATAAACTTCCTAAAATTCTACAGGAGAGCCTTCTACAGCTGCGTTTAAAGCCAACATAAAAAAGCATTTTCTAGCTCAATCTTGAATAATTTATTTTTCTGGTTAGCATTTATGTACATATATATTTATATAGTTTTGGTATGTATTAGATTACATGTATATAATATTATATATCTAAACTTGTATTTATGTATTAATCTTATATAATATGTATATGTTTTATGTATTTATATATGTATATATATACACACATATATTTAAGTATTAATTATGTGTTATACTTATATACTTTACTTTTATTATTGTTTTTTTTTTCTGCACTTTCTCTTTCTGTCCCGCTATTTAACACTATTTCACACATGCATGGGTTGACTGGAAGAGATCTCTTATAGAGATAAGTCCACCTTTGTCCACGTCACTTTCTATGCATTTTACTTTATTATAACTTATTTGTGCAATAAAGAATATAATAAGGTTCTAGGTTCGAGTTCCGGGTCAAGCCATGTATAGTTATGGAGTCTTTCTATTAAAAAAGTCCCAGTAACAGCGCAGAGTTAGGAAGTTGGCGGTTTTTCACCCTCATATCTTGGACAGCACGTGTCGCGACGGTCCTGCGCCTGATTACTCATCGCGAGGGTCGAATTATATGAAAAACAACTCGAAAATGCTTCGTTGGTCGAGTCACTAGTAGCTAGCATGTACGGCTGAAGATCCAAAAGTCCTGGGTTCGAGTCTCAGGTGGGCCAATGGTTATTGGATATTTCTGTCTTGTCGTCACACAGGAGTATGAGAGTGACAGGAATAGAGAGTGCACTTGTGTTTGCACGTTTGTGTGTACTTACGTATACACGTAAGAACAGGGCCGGATTTAGGGATGTGGAGGCCCCGGGGCAACAACGGAGTGGAGGCCCCTAATTATTTTCCGAATAAATTGAATAATTTTTTTAGTCAAGTGATTTAAGTATTTTAATAAAGTACTACTAAAAAAATACTAAAAAATATTATTTCAATAAACATATATAGTCAAATACAAGAATTATTCGAAATTAAATTACAGCGTTAATGAATGGAACCTTGACGAAAAATAGTTGATGATTTCGCTGAACGTTAATGCTTTTTTATTATGGATAGAAGTCTTAAATTACCCATATAAATAAAATGACCATATAAATTATATATGGTCCATATAATTATATAGACTTAATGTAAGCATATATAATCTATGATAAAGCTACTTTTTAAGTAAAAGAATATACATTATTTTAATAAAATAAAATATACTAAGGTAGGTAGTTGATAAATAAATAATTTAAAACTATATTTTAGTTCCATCGATTGATTGGATGAAGCCGGAGAGCAATTTTTTTTTATATTGGAATAGACACAAATATATTTGAGATGTGGATAAGTACTGTTTTACTAAAACTACGGAGATATTTTATGGACAATACACACAACCACTTCAGAATTTTTTTTTTACAAAAATAAAAAACCGACTGCATAAAAAGCGATCTAAAAAGAAGATAACAAGTTGACGAAGGAACATAATGTTATTATTACTTTGTAGTCAGAGACATACTCACACGCAGCGATTCTAAAACATGTAGGTACATAGTATATGTATGTCTCCGACTGCATAATACTATGTTCTTTCGTCAATTTGTTCTCTTCTTTTTAGGAGAGTTAAACATTTTTAGTTTTATTTAACAATTTCTTATCCTAAATTCCTTTTGAACATATAAGTTGTAAATATTTCTGTAATCACCTCTTAATAAGTTGTGTTTCGATACCCCACTCGATTTATTCGGACGAAATTTTATTTTCAATATACATAAATTGGCACCTAGGATCCGCCATTTTGACTTTTAATAATATCTATATAGCCTATGACACTCCCATTATCAATACTTATCGAATTATGTATGAATCATCAAAATCGGTTAAGCCATTTAGTGATTACGAACGAACATAGAATCAGACATACATACAGGTTAAACACATAACCGTGTTTCGCTGCAGTCGGGTAAAAAGCAAACATCTATATTATATAACATCAGCAACAGCATATAAATAAACCTTATTCACTTGTTTTAACAGGATATACCATATGGAAACTTTTAAATTTAAATTTGATGGACTGCATTTAAGGGTTTGTTCCTTAGCTTTTCTTGCTAGTTGCCTCTTCTATGGCTATCCGACGAATGGTACACAATGAACAAAACCTCGTTTTTTTTATCTCTAATTAACAATCTCATTAGATAAGCTACTGTGCGTTTAATCTTTTAGATATACTCCTGTGAGTCTACATTCTTATTGTATTTTAACTTAATCTAGATTCTGCCGTCGCGTAGACGTAACATACATCATCAATTTAAGTATTATATTATCTATGGGGGGGGGGGGGGAAGCTAGGGTATGGTCTTGGTGGGAATCGCTGATAGTGAGAACAGCATTGCCTACAAAATGCCAAGAAACCGGCTGCTGTGTTCGTGGCGGAACACCGACTTAAAGCAGAGCCCTAGCCAGTCCGCGTCATCCACGTCCCCGCTCGTTCCCCTGGAGACTACTGCACCCGCGCCGCCGCGCGACCGCCACCTTTGGGATGCAGATAAGCAGAGGATGCAGGGCGAAAGGCGAACATTCTGCGCCTTATAACAGAATTTACTCACTAGGGAGGATACCCGAATAAAACCGAGCCTGCCCGTTGGCTCCGAGGTGGCACCCCCATCTACGGGCTAGGGTATAGTGGGCTAATCACTCGCTTACCTGAATTTAACAGATTGTTGAAACAGAAATAGTGCAAAACCGGACCGATTTTAAACCGACGACTTTTGGCATGAAAACACGGACACGAATTGCTTGCTGGAATGTGCGAACGCTGAGCGACGATTGCCGACTAGCCCAAGCAGAAGCTGAAATGCTACGATACAAACTGCAAATACTCGGCCTCAGTGAAGTTCGTAGGAATGGATTCGGGGAAATGAGAACGTCGAGAGGACTGACATTGCTCTACTCCGGTAAGGAGGATGAAGATGACACCCGAGAGCACGGCGTGGGACTCCTCCTGTCCGACGTAGCGAAAGGAGGCCTTTTAGACTGGAAACCGATCTCAGATCGAATCATCACAGCCCGTTTCCACACCAAAGCCCGGAAAATCAGCGTTGTCCAATGCTACGCGCCTACCAACAATGCAAGCGATGAACTCAAAGACGATTTCTACAGTACTTTGAACGCCACACTCAAGAACATCCGCAGGCAGGACATAGTCTTCGTCATGGGTGATTTAAATGCAAAGGTTGGTACAGACAATGCTGGCTGTGAGAGACATATGGGCAAGTATGGGCTAGGAGTACGCAACGAGAATGGAGAACGTTTCTTGGAGTTTTGCCAGAATAATGATCTAACCATCGGAGGAACTTTATTCATACATGGAGATCATCATAAGTATACATGGAACTCACCCGACGGCATCACCAAAAACCAAATCAACCACTTGGCCATCAGTTCCAGATGACGGACATCTTTGCTAGATGTGCGAAATCGCAGAGGTGCTGATATCGACAGCGACCACCACTTATTAGTTGTAGAAGTGCGACTGAAAGTTTCGGCATCTCGTGCGAAAACCGACACAGCAAAGACAAACCAACGTTTTGATGTAAGCAAACTGAAGAACCCAAGTATCAGCGACACTTTTAAACTGGAGCTCCAAAATAGATTCTCTGTCCTCGATACGAACTCTACAACGGTCGACGCGGAGTGGAATCGTATCAAAATGGTTTACACAGAGACCAGCTCCGTCGTTCTCGGACATAAAACACACACAAGAGAAGAGTGGGTGTCGCAAAAAACTTGGGACCTCATTAGACAACGACGAGAACTTCACCTTAAACTTATTGCCCCGAGTGATGAAAATGTGCAGGAAGATCTCAAACTGCAATACCGACAGATCCGCAAGAGTATCTATCGCAGCACCCGTCGAGATAGAAGAGTGTGGGCTGATGGTATTGCTGATAGAGCTCAGAGAGCAGCGGATGCCGGCAATCTGAAAGAGATGTACAAAGCCACGAGGGTCCTGACAGGAAAACGAAGTTCGAGGAAGAAGCCATTGAAGAGCAAGGAGGGCCAACTTATTGTGACATCCGAAGGGCAACTGCGACGCTGGCAAGAACACTTCCAGGAAATCTTCCACGTTACAGAAGGCCCTGTTAATACTTTGCCCGATAACAATCTCCCTGTGCAAAGTCTAAACATTGACTGTTCCCCACCGACTGGAGGTGAAGTAATTCACGCCATTCGCTCGCTCAAAAATGGCAAGGCCCCAGGGATCGATCTTATCACTGCTGAGATGCTGAAGGTGGACATTGCTTCAGCTGCAAACGCCCTGACGCCTCTACTACAACGCATCTGGCAGGAAGAAGAGTTACCGAACGATTGGAACATAGGGCTACTTATCACCGTGCCAAAAAAAGGAGACCTCAGTCAATGCTGTAACTGGAGAGGTATTACTTTGCTTTCGATCCCATCCAAGGTGCTCTGCAAAGTTATTCTGGATAGGCTCTCGAAGGCCGTTGATCCTCTATTACGCAGAGAGCAAGCAGGATTCCGCCCCAGTCGATCGTGTACTGACCAGATCAACACCCTCCGTATCATACTGGAACAGAGAACGGCAAAGGGAGTTATATATTACCTTTGTAGACTTTGAAAAGGCCTTTGATACGGTGAGGTGGGCCAGCATCTGGTCCCGACTACGCAAAATTGGTGTCCCTGAGAAAATAATCAACATCACCAAAGCCTTATACAAGAATTATTCTTGCAAAGTGACGCATAACAGGCTCGTCTCGGAGGATATAGCTGTACACGCAGGCGTAAAATAGGGGTGTCTCCTATCACCACTTCTCTTCCTTGTCGTCCTTGATGGCATTCTGCATAGCACCACGGAAAACCAGCGCCGCGGTATAGAATGGGGCATGACTAACATTCTAGAAGATTTGGACTATGCCGATGATATATGCCTCTTAAGCCACACTCGCGCAGACATGCAGACCAAATTGGACGACCTACAAAAGGAAGCAGCAAATACAGGGCTCAAAATTAATGCAAGGAAGACCCAGGAGATGAGGTGCAGAGCAACTAGTACATCCCCGTTGTTTATTGGCACAGAGGCAGTGGAACGCGTCCACAAATTCACATACCTCGGGAGCTGCGTGTCAGAATCAGGAGGAACCGAAGAGGACATCACTTCGAGGATCGCCAAAGCACGAGCTACCTTCGCACAACTTCGACCCGTATGGCAATCACGGAAATTGACCCGAAGAATCAAGCTCAAAATCTTCCGGTCCAACGTAAAGACCGTATTGCTATACGGATGTGAGACGTGGAAGGTCACCAAAAACATCTCGCAACAGCTCCAAGTCTTCGTAAACCGATGCCTTCGCAAAATCCTCGGTATTTACTGGCCCGACAAAATTTCCAACAAGCAACTTTGGGAACGCTGTGATGAAGTCCCGATCACCCAACAGATCAAACGCCGTAAATGGAGCTGGATAGGTCACACTCTCCGAAGGGACCCAAACCACATACCGAGGCAAGCCCTAGACTGGGATCCCCAAGGAAAGCGCAAGCGTGGCCGTCCAAAACAGACCAGGCGGCGGACCATCATTGGCGAAGCGAAGGCCATCGGGAAAACCTGGAGCGAAATCAAACGCGTAGCTCAAGAACGAACGGAATGGCGATGCACTGTGGACGCCCTCTGCCTCACCTAGGGGACATAGGAACTTAAGAAGAGAAGAAGAGATTATCTATGAATTTGTATAAGTCTAAATCAATTTCAGTTATGTTTTGATTGTGGTCGATCGTGGGTGAATTTAATAAAAATGCAGTTATTTTATCTATACCTACAGATAAATAAAGTTTATATGTCTGTTTGTAATGTCAAAATAACAGTTTTTTACTAAATTCATATGAAATGCATATACAGTTTAAATTTTTAAAATGTTTGTCTGTTTGTTCCGGCTAATTTCTGAAACGGCTGGACTGATTTTGACAGAACTTTCACTGGAAGATAGCTGATGTTATAAGGAGTAACTTAGGCTACATTTATTTCAGAAAAAAAATCAGGGTTCCGCGTAAAAAAATAAAACCCATGCAATTGTGAATAAAATCCGCGTACCTAGGGACGCACCCAAGCGAAGCGAGGGTAAGTCGCTAGTTGACAATATGTGTTAATTTTTTTATAATAAAAGGTTAAATCCCCATGAGCTCTTTGTTTACCTTTAGTTAACTACCTAAACCTATGGAGTAGATATAGTTATGTGCATGCACTCAAAAATACAAAAAACAAAAATAGAAAAAGATCGAAGAAAACTTCTTTCAAATTTGAATTAACAAACGTGAATTTACCTATAAAACATTGGTATTTTATGATAATATTTCAGACCTAAAAATTATAAAATAAATAAAACCGCTCTGTAACTTCTTTTTACCCGACTGCGATGAACTGCGGTGAACGAATGTGGATAAATTGTTTTTAATATTTAAGTACAATTATATAATATGTATAATTAATCATATTTGTTACAAATAAAAACGAAAAAGTTATCGACCAGTCAGAGTTTTTTTTTTGTTTTTATTATATCTCTTTGTGGAGGCCCCGGGGCTGCAGCCCCGCTTGCCCTCCCTTAAATCCGGCCCTGCGTAAGAAGTTATACTTCTTTGGCGTAACAGAACAAAAATAGCTAAAGATTTCATCCCGTATGTCGCAACTCTCTGTTTGTAAAAGGAATGCAGCTAACTTAATCATGTCGCTTTTTGGCTGTTGGTGTGCGCGCGCATCGTCATTTTACTCTCATATTTTTTCCAAACGTCCCAAAAGAAGTATAACTTCAAAAAAAAAAGAAAAACTGTCAATGAGCCGAAAACGGTCAGGAATACATCAATAAAGAAACAAATATCTCTTTGTATAATGCTGTAAATTAATATTTATACACAAAAATAACATTTTCCTTTTGTTCGTAGTTAGCAAAATAAATTTTAGTCAGAACGTTTAAAGTCAATGATACACGCTTCTCAGAAAATCTTCATAATACCTTTTACGTACGTTAGGAATTGTTATGGTAATTATGTACTTTAAGATAACTTCAAAAAATAATATATACTGAAAGTATATTAATTTTTAATTATTTAAAAGGCTTTTGTGTTTATAAGCAATCGACAAGTGGTCGAAATTCATCTAATACAAGCGATTTTCCCTGGCTTGGTTCGGATGCGCTCTAATTCTTTTTCTAAAATAAAAGTAGCCTAAGTTACTCCTTATTACATCAGCTATCTGTCAGTGAAAGTCCCGTTAAAATTGATCCAGCCGTTTCAGAGATTAGCCGGAACAATCAGACAAACAAAAATTTTAAAAGTTGTGTTTTTCTTATAAGTACCTACCGTATATAGATGATATCTATACAGATGGATAAAATTGAAGTGTCTGTGTGTAATGTCAAAATAACAGCTTTTTACTAAATGCATATGGAATATATACGGTACTTGTAAGAAAAACACAATTTTTGTTTTTTTTGTCTGTCTGTCTGTTTGTTCCGGCTAATCTTCGAAACAGCTGAACCGATTTTGATGGGACTTTCACTGGCAGATAGCTGATGTTATAAGAAGTAACTTAGGCTACTTTTATTTTAGAAAAAGAATTAGGGTTTCGCTCAAAAAAATTAAAACGTACTCAGGGACGAACCCGAGCGAAGCGAGGGTAAGTCGCTAATAATCTATACAAATAAATGAAATTAAAGTGTTGTGTGTAATGTCAAAATAACTAGCTTTTTTTGGGTTACTAAATGCATATACATATAATTATATATATAAAATATACGATACTTATAAGTAAACACAATTTTTAACATTTTAGTCTGTCTGTTTGTTCCAGCTAATCTCTGAAACGGCTGGACCGATTTTGACGGGGCTTTCACTGGCTGATAGCTGATGTTATAAGGAGTAACATAGCTTAAGTTACTCCTTTTATTTAGAAAAAAGAAAATTGAGTTCCGCTAAAAAAATTAAAACGTATCTAGGGAGTAGGGACGCACCCGAGCGATGCGTGTGTACGTCGCTAAATATTACAGTTTATATGGATATAATATATTACAAATAATGTTTTTTTTTAAAAGATACGTAAAATACAGCAGTAAGCTATTTAAATTTTTTTTTTTGATACGTGTTAACACAAAAACTCATTTATTTCTACAAAACAAAAACATGGTTGACAAATAGAGGAGAAAAAAGTACTGAACTGTTTTGCTTAGATGCTTTATAATAAGAAATAATAAAAAAAATGATTTAAGAAAATATATATATATATATATATATATATATATATATATATATATATATATATATATATATATACATCGCGTAACAAACTTACAAAAAATCAAATGAAATTTGGTAAAAATTGAAGTACAAATAAATCATATTTTATGTTAATAAGTGGAGTCATACGACGTTCATTAGTCACTCATCCTTGGCTATTCAAATGAATTGGTATAAAAGAGAAGCATTTTGGGAAATAATTTAAAAGTTAAGTAAAATTTTCAAGATGAAGTCCGAAATTATTTTTCTTGCGATTGTGGTAAGTTGATTGAAAATTATTAAGTGTTTAAACTTTAAAGCAAAAGTTTGCTTTTGCCCTGTTGAAAAACTCCAATAGGATCTCATCAAAAGCGACAAAAACCACATAGAAACCAATAAATATTTATTGGTTTCTATGTGGCTTTTGTCGTTTTTGATGGGATCCTATTGGAGTTTTTAAACAGGGTGGCTAATTAATCGAAGTTAGAATGTCACCGCTTAGATAAGATCCTACATGTATACAGATAAATAAAATTGAAGCGTCTGTGTGCAATGTCAAAATAACAGCTTTATACTAAATGCATATGAAAGTGTATATGATATTTATAAGTAAACAACAATATATATCATTTTTGTCTGTTTGTTTCGGCTAATCTCCGAAAAGGCTGGATCGATTTTGATGGGACTTTCACTAGCAGATAGCTGATGTAATAAAGAGTAACTTAGGCTACTTTTATTTTAGACTAGCGACTCACCCTCGCTTCGCTCGGGTTCGTCCCTAGGTTGCTTCCCAAAACAAAATTAATTAATTTGATTTTAATTTTTTTTCGTGGGACCCTATTTTTTTTTTTCTAAAAAAAAGGAACCTAAGTTACTCTTTATTACATCAGCTATCTGCCAGTGAAAGCCCCGTCAATATTCCCGGTTCAGCCATTTCTGAGATTAGCCGGAACAAATAGACAGTCAGACAGACAGACAGACAGACAAAAATTGTAAAAAATGTTGTTTTGGTACATGCACCGTGTATACATCCATATGCGTTTAGTAAAAAGCGGTTATTTTAATATTACAAACAGACACTCCAATTTTATTTATCTGTATAGAAAAAGAATTCAATCAAGCCAACTTGCCTCCAACAACATCACACTGACCTGACTCATCAAAAAATTAACCTGCCCATTTGACACGATTTATCTGATTATATATTACTAGCGACTCACCCTCGCTTCGCTCGGGTTCGTCTCTAGGTACGTTTTACTGCTGAACAGAGCTGAACATTGATAAGTCAGTCAGTGAGTCGCGAGTAGTGAATAAAAATAGTTATAGCGAGTGTACTTTAGGAGATAGACATATATTGTTGAGAACTTTTCTGTAGAACTTTTTAAGACCTACAATATTCTAGTACATTGTTTTGATGTACCTCTTAAGGTTCAGCCAGCGTTAGCCATATAAATTTCTAAGGACGACTCGATAGAACCGGTCATTGCGTTTTCCCGCGGGAATGAAAAATGTATTTGTAGTGAAAGGTATCCCAAATGTTGAACCGAGTGATAATCTATCACTATACAAAATTTAGTTAAATTCGATTCAGTACTTTTTGAGTGAAACGCGCACATCGATTTGACTAAGTCAGCTTTATTATAGGTATAGATAAGAATAGGTATTGCGAGTGTACCTTAAGAGATAGACATATACTGTTGCAGATTTTTCTGTTGACCTTTTCAAGACTTACAATTTTTTAGTACATTGTTTCGATGTATATCTTAAGGTTTAGCCAGCGGAAGGTTTATAAGGAGGACTCGATAAAATCAGTTATTGCGATTTCCCGTGGGAAATAAAGATTTTTCTGAAATAAAAGGTATCTTAAATGTTGACCCGGGTAATAAGTTATCACTTCACCAAATTTCGTTGTAATCGGTTCATTACTTTTTGCGTGAAACGCGCACACACAAACAGACATACAGACAAACAGACAAACAGACAAAAATTTTAATAACTATTGTTTTGGGGTCTATATTGTATACATAATACGTTACATTCATTGTTTTTAAAAAATATTGCATGTACAGATTTCGCTAAGTTACTGCTTTATTATAGTAGTATAGATTATCATAATAATTTCTAAGCAACGAAATCTACTCAGAAACATCAAACATCAATATTCTTTAGTTTACAGTTTATCCCGTAGTATAAGTAGATACTGGACCAAGCCAAATGTTTTTGACAGATCTTAAAAAACTGGAATATATTTATATTATTCCTTATGTATAATACTAGCGACTCACCCTCGTTTCGCTCGGGTTCGTCCCTAGGTTGATTGCTCTTACAAACTTTCGTCCCCATTTTCATTTTTAAGGGATGATTTCCAGGATAAAAACTATCCAATGTCCTTCCCAGGGTCTCAAACTATATTCTAACCAAGTTTTATCTAAATCGGTTCTGTAGTTTCGAAGCCTAAGTAGTACAAAAAACAGTAGTAGAAGTACAAAAAACAGTGCAAATCTTTCCTCTTTTTAATATTAGTATAGATTGGACAGTTTGCTTGACATAAAATAGCACTCTCCGTCATCAGTCCAGCAATTAATAAGTCCTCCCACCACGACAAGGAGAACACACATCGATATGGCCCATTTGTATAACCTAGTGTAATCAGTATGAATTATATTTCACTAACGGTTTATCCTTGCTTTGCTTGGATATGAGCCGAGGTGCCTAACATCAGTCTATGTGTTAATTGGACAGACGACACGTTTGACTCAGTTTGTAGTAACCCTACTTGCTGTGCCAGCGGTCGCGGGTTCGAGTCCCGCTGGGAGCATTCATTTGTGTGATGAGCACTAATGTTTGTACTCCAGTCATGGGTGTTTATATTTATAATATATGTATGTATTTAAAGTTATATATGTGTAGTGTATCAACTATCTGGTATCCATAACACAGGCCTCGTAGCTTACCATGGAACTAGATGGTGCTGTGTGTTAATGTGCCAATATTTAGTTTCCACTTCATAGACTATCTGTGAACTAAATTTCATCCAAAACCATCCAGCAAACTTCAACATGAAAAAGTAACAAACACACACACCTACACACATTCAATCTTTCACATTAATAATAATATTTTCAGTACAATTAATATTATTTTACAGGTTATATTTGCCATTTTCTTCAAGGGTCCTTGCACTGCTGAAGACATGTTTCAACCAAGTATGTATATAGCTTTTACCCGTAGCATCACATACTTAGGGTACTAGATACTGTTTATATTGTCGTGGAGTGGAGAGTGTATAACGTCCTTAAACAAAAAAAAATTAAAGAGTGCGTGTATGAATGTGTACACGCGCAAGAAGTAAAACTCCTGTAGGTTATCGGTACTCTTTATGATATTCAATTTATGTTTTAAAAAATTAGGATAGGTGAGATACTAAAAATAACGCATATTAGGCATATTACAATCATATATTTATAGAATATCATCATCATCTATACAGATAACTAAAATTGGAGTGTCTGTTTGTAATATTAAAATAACCGCTTTTTACTAAATGCATATGGATGTATACACGGTACATATACCAAAACAACATTTTTTACAATTTTTTGTCTGTCTTTCTGTCTGTCTGTTTGTTCCGGCTAATCTCTAAAATGGCTGGACCGATTTTGACGGGACTTTCATTGGCAGATAGCTGATGTTATAAGGAGTAACTTAGGCTACTTTTATTTTAGAAAAAAAAAATCGGTCCCACGAAAAAAAAATTAAAACAAAATTAATTAATTTTGTCTTGGGAAGCAACCTAGGAACGAACCCGAGCGAAGCGAAGGTGAGTCACTAGTATACACATATAAACACTCTGTTATTAAGTTGCAATAAATAAAAGCTTTTTTATTTTATTTATTTATAGTAGATATATAGTATAGACTTGATACATTTACCACTTGTAAACACGCTTTGTATTTTTGAAGTAAAACTTGTTTACGCACACTCGACTTGGACGGTAAGCTGGTGAATGCGCTACGGGGACGTGTACGTACGTGTGTTGCCATGGTAACCGTTGTTGTTGTCCGACACATGTTATATAATATTATATTCTCTTCTTAAATGATATTCTATAAATATATGATTGTATATGTGCTTAATATGCGTTATTTTTAGTATCTCACCTATCCTAATTATTTAAAACATAAATTGAATTTCATAAAGAATACAGATAACCTACCGAAGTTTTACTTCTTGCGCGTGTACACATTCATACACGCACTCTTTTATTTTTTTTTAAATAAATATAATATATTTTTCCTGCCCTGCAACGGCTTTGTATTTTTCTAATTGAAAATTTATATCTTAATGAGAAAACTTATGTTAATTACGAAAAAAATCCAATCACAAACTAACGGCAACAGGCGAATTATAAATCAAGATTGTTTAATTTTTAATAATTATTGCATTTACCTACCTACCGGAGCAAATTATTTATACTAGTGATCGCCGCGTGGTTGAAAATCAACCATAATTCATTAAGTTATATATTTATTGTCTTGCGTATATTACAATATTAATCTATTCTCAATTTGACCACAGACTTTAAGGCCGGCCGCACATGTACGGAATTCCGATCCGGTTTCCTGATTCGTAATTCAGATTCGGAGACCCGAATGCATGCCTTACATACAAATTGTTCGACTAGGCGCATACGTTCGTACATTTTCCGTTCGGAAAAAAAACCTGACGTTCGTTTCGGAAACAAACCGTGCGTTCGGTTATTCAGAACGGAAAAAGCCGAATGACGTCATCCCGAATGCAGCGCTCGCATTAATTTTTGCTGATCCGCCGCACACGCACGGAAATTTTCCTTCAGAATAGGGATGTAGGCAGTGAAAAAAAATATCAATATATCGATGTATTGATATTTATTAAAATATCAATATTGACCTCGATATCCCAAGGAAAAAATATCTATATATCGACCAAATTTTCATAGATTTTTAGTTTTAAAATAATAATGTATTTAATACTTTCTTAGATTTACGCGAATATTTGATAATAGTAATGGGTAGGGTAGGCACTGTTTGTAACAAGTATTTGAATTTGGCTTTGAAACGTCTAAAATTAAAATAATGTATTTAGTTCAGTCTGGCTCAATGAAAGATAATACTATTTTTTATATAAAATGCACATTATTTTATTGCATGAGAATTTTAATAAAAACGAAGTTATTTTTAAGTATTAGTTTACTAGATTATAAAAAACATAGTAGTCATAGACAATACAGTCATTTTTTTTCCGTTCGTTCCTATCTTTTACGGCTTTATAAATTCTGTTAAATATTCCGATAATAAATTAAAAAAAAACGTTTTTGATACGGTTTTCGATATTGAATAATTTGTCGATCGATGAATATCGATGAATCGATATATCGATGTATCGGATCGAAATATATATATATATAGCTTTTATTGAGCTAGATTGAACTAAATACATTATTATTTTGAAACCGAAAATCTAGGAAAATTTGACCGATATAGTGTTATTTTTTCCTCGTGATATCGAGGTCGATATTGATATTTTAATAAATATAGATATTTTAATAAATATATATACGTCGATATATCGATATTTTATTTCACTGCCAACATCACTACTCTACCTACTGCCAGTAGTAAAATTCCTAATACAAAAAACCTAACGTCTACGCTAGTCTTCCGGAATTCCGAATCAGGAATTCCGATCCGGTTTCCTGATTCGTAATTCAGATTCGGAGACTCGAATGCATGCTTTACATACAAATTGTTCGACTAGGCGCATACGTTCGTACATTTTCCGTTCGGAAAAAAAAACCTGACGTTCGTTTCGGAAACAAATCGTGCGTTCGGGTATTCAGAACGGAAAAAGCCGAATGACGTCATCCCGAATGCAGCGCTCGCATTAATTTTTGCTGATCCGCCGCACACGCACGGAAATTTTCCGTCAGAATAGGGATGTAGGCAGTGAAAAAAAATATCAATATATCGATGTATTGATATTTATTAAAATATCAATATTGACCTCGATATCCCAAGGAAAAAATATCTATATATCGACCAA
This sequence comes from Fabriciana adippe, assembly GCA_905404265.1. Taxonomy (NCBI): domain Eukaryota; kingdom Metazoa; phylum Arthropoda; class Insecta; order Lepidoptera; family Nymphalidae; genus Fabriciana; species Fabriciana adippe. The sequence goes on from FR990003.1 coordinate 6,875,010, forward strand.
ATTTTCATAGATTTTTAGTTTTAAAATAATAATGTATTTAATACTTTCTTAGATTTACGCGAATATTTGATAATAGTAATGGGTAGGGTAGGCACTGTTTGTAACAAGTATTTGAATTTGGCTTTGAAACGTCTAAAATTAAAATAATGTATTTAGTTCAGTCTGGCTCAATGAAAGATAATACTATTTTTTATATAAAATGCACATTATTTAATTGCATGAGAATTTTAATAAAAACGAAGTTATTTTTAAGTATTAGTTTACTAGATTATAAAAAACATAGTAGTCATAGACAATACAGTCATTTTTTTTCCGTTCGTTCCTATCTTTTACGGCTTTATAAATTCTGTTAAATATTCCGCTAATAAATTAAAAAAAAACGTTTTTGATACGGTTTTCGATATTGAATATTTTGTCGATCGATGAATATCGATGAATCGATATATCGATGTATCGGAACGAAATATGTATATATATATATATAGCTTTTATTGAGCTAGATTGAACTAAATACATTATTATTTTGAAACCGAAAATCGAGGAAAATTTGACCGATATAATGTTATTTTTTCCCCGTGATATCGAGGTCGATATTGATATTCTAATAAATATAGATATTTTAATAAATATATATACGTCGATATATCGATATTTTATTTCACTGCCAACATCACTACTCTACCTACTGCCAGTAGTAAAATTCCTAATACAAAAAACCTAACGTCTACGCTAGTCTTCCGGAATTCCGAATCAGGAATTCCGAATCAGGATTCCGTACATGTGCGGCCGGCCTAACAATGAACAAAAGAGTATATATACGTGTGTGTGTGTCAAATACATGGTAGTGTGTGTAATGTTTTTTTTTTATTGATTTAATGTATTTTTTATGCATAATTTTAAAAAAAGGAGGAGAGTTTTAAGGAGTGCACTGCTTCTCTATATAAACTATAAGTGTGGGAAATTTCATACTCCTCCGTCCGCGCAATTTTCGTGAAAATGGGTACAAAGTTTTTCCTTCACGTGTTAATATATAAAGATATAATAAAAGTGATAATAAAATGTATAATTAAATATAACTATTAAAAAAGCGAGACAGCGCGGCGTCGCTAGAATTGTTTTACACTCCAATTGTATCCATTACTAGCGACTCACCCTCGCTTCGCTTCGGGTTCGTCCCTAGACAAAACCAAATCTATCCCACGGGAACCGTACATTTTTCCGGGATGATATATAGCCTATAGCCTTCCTGAGTTAACTAGCTATCTAATGCAAAAAGAATATTTCAAATCGGATTAGTAGTTTCTGAGATTAGCGCGTTCAACCAAACAAACAAACAAACTCTTCAGCTTTATAATATTAATATATAATATATATATAGTATAGATAATTTTATTATTTCAGTGATCGATATGTTCAACAAAACTGTCGAGCAGCCTATGGGTGGCATCTTCAAAGGTTTTATGGTAAGATATTATTCTGATAGTCTAGATTGTGTAAAAACTAGCAGAACCCGCGGCTTCGCTCGCGTTAAAACTACAAAAAATACTCTAAAAAGGTACATTTCATACAAACTTTCATCCCCCATTTTACCCTCTTATGAAATGAATTTTGAAAAATGCTGAAACACGTATTTATTTAATTGTATTGAAGAGTATTAATACCAAGTTTTAAGTAAGTAATTCTGATCATAAATATTTTTTTTTGGTTGTATTTTAATGTGTTGTCCCGTGGAAATGAGATAACCTCGAGCAGTAAAAAGTAGCCTATGTCACTCTCCAGCCCTCCAACTATCTCCACATAAAAAATCACGTTAATTCGTCACTCTGTTTCTACGTGAAAGAAGGACAGACAAAAAACACTTTCACATTTATAATATTAGTATGGATTATTGACCCTAAATGCCCTGATAATATTATGTAGGGGACTATCTAAGACGAGATTTTTTTCGAAATATCATAAAAATATCATCTTATGTGATATGGGTAGTTTATTTATAAACTAGCGACTCACCCTCACTCGGCTCGGGTTCGTCCCTATAGTTACGTTTTAACGTTAAGTATAGTTTTCTCAGAGATGAGATATTTTCCCGCAGAAAAAGGTATCCTATATGTTGACCCGGACCAGCTATCATCATACTTTTATCAAAATCTGTCCGATCCGGCAAAGTGTTCGGTTCCCATGGGAATATGCATACTACCGGACTCGAGGGAAGCGAGGGTGAATCGCCAGTATAATAAAATTTAATTCATAAGTTATTATTTTTTTTTATTTTGCTTTTTTAATTTCAGGGTTAGCACAAGAGCTAAAACATTAATCCTCCAGAAAATAGCACCGACGAAATGGCATACAGTTAAACGATAATTATACTTAGTAGTTATTATAATATAAAAAGTAGTAAAAACGTTATTTTGTTTAATTCTATAACTTTTGATGTCATACACCTCCTCCTCCTGGATAATTTCTAAGAAATTAATTGTTAACTGACACCCCGGGGCAGCAGCGCCTTTCAACAGTTTAATTAATGTTTAACGTAAATAAGATAAACCTATTGTAGAAAAAAAGTCTTAAACGTAGCTATACATTATACAAAAATATACTTAATTACATTAATGAATATTTTGTATGAGTACAAAGTTTAAGTCTAAACTAAATTATCTATACCTACATATAATGAAATTCTGAATCGAATCTGTACATTAAATATTTTTTGGAAAATCTTATTGAAATAGTCATTTTTATCGATACAGAGGCCGAATCTAGATTGTTTAAGAATTTTGTCTGTCTGTCTGCCTCGGAATGCATCACGTTAAAACTACTGGAGAGATTTTGATGTTATTAGGTATGATGATAGCTGGTTATCCGGGTCAACATATAGGGTACTTTTTACTGCGAGAAAATATGTCTGAGAGATCTATACTAATACTTAAAACGTATAGACGAACCGCTACTCTATACTATAATGAAACTGTAGAGGTCGAATGTCTGTACATAGAAATAAAAAGCTAAAAACCAAGTCAGGCGGATGTAAGAAGAGCAATGGAACAAATCCAGTTTTTTTTTTCAATTTTTTTGTTTCCATGCAAAATTTCATTTTGCATGGAAACAAAAAGTGATACCTTAAATCCCCGGTCAACATTTAAGATACTTTTCTACTAAATTAAATATTTCTCGTGGGATAGTTAAAAAACTATAGTAACTTATACAGCTAAGTACACAAAGACTACTGATTGGATTTTAATGAAACTTTACAATAATATAGTTCATACATCAGAATAACAAATAGGCTACTTTTTAACCCGGAAAAAAGTACGTTTCCCGTGGGATAGATTTGTTATCGTTTGTCTAGAGGCGAACCCAAGCGAAGCGAGGGTAAGCCGATAGTTTAAAATAAATTGTAAAACACGAATTACATCTCATTCCACATAGATACATATTAGGTACCAATTTTTGCTTTCTCTATGGTATACAGAATAGACATTTTCATATCATGTATAGACAACATAATGATTGTTTTATTGTCTATGTTTATTAAAATATCAAGCAGGTTTTATATATCACAACTCACAAGTTGCATTTACATAAATTAAACATGTTTATTCGCATTATAATCCATATAATTTTATTCTTAGGTGTACTTAATATGCACTATAAATTTAATATATTGTACGTTTTAGAATAACAATAAATAAATCTAATCTAATATTATTTCTAAAGTCACTAGTATTATTTATTATTATTTTCTATTATTGCATGTCACATAATTGTTACATTTTATTTTTAACATTAAAAAGCCCTAAATCACTTACCTACTCTAATAATTTATTGACCGATATTACCTAATAAACAGTATTTTAGTATTATATAAGCACAAGTTTATAATTATTTTATATTTATCAGATAAAATATTCACTTTGCATAATTTCATCAAATAGCATTCATAAATAAATACAAATGTATAATTAAAATATAATAATTTCGTTTATATTTTATTACGACAAAGTTCTAAGTTCTTCGCCATGACAGAACATTAATGCTGCCAGAATAAAAAAAAACAATTTTTAATTTTGAAAAGGTACTTTTTCTTTTAGTAAAAATCCCGTTTTAACATCATTATTACTTAAATTATAAATAAAACTTACATTTTCTTTAAAATATATATTATTTCTGCAATAATTTAATATAATAAATAAAATTTAAAGCAAAAACTGGAAAACACATTTGGTAATAGCGAAGTCGTCCCAATTCGGGAAATGAAGGACTGAAGGTCGCTTTATATTCTTAGAGTGATTCAATACGTAATTAAACAAATTTAATAAATTAAACAGGTGAGATTTTTTATATTTATTCACGCATTGTTAAATAAAATAAAAAACGCGCTCCTTTTTTTTCCACATACATTATAATATCGCTGTTATTACGCCTTTGGTTGTTGTTGTGTTATTCAAACGAGTTATTTTATTTTTCAATTTTAACTTTATCTTTTCTTTAAATTAAGGTGTAATTCATATGAATCAGTTCGAGTCGTGTATTGTTTTGCTGGTTTCACTATCGTTTACACAGATAATTCGATTTTTTATACATTACTGATATATGAAAAGTATTTCTTAGAATTTACCTGTTGTAAATATTTAATTCAGTAATTTTAATCCAAATATGGACGAAAAGTTGAAACTCAATTAATAAAAGTATCATATATTACTTAAAAGTATTTACGTTTTTAACATATGGTGCTAAATGTAAAAACGTGTAGTATTATCATCAATCAATAGTAATATGTTTTTATTTATTTTCTAGACTTCTACAAATAAATATGTCACTTAAAAATGGCAAACCAGAGAAGAAAAAGCCAAGAGCAATGCCTGTAGAAGCAATAGTGACTCGCTACAAATCTAAGCAAAAACAACTGGAGAAGGACCAGCAGAGTACCACAAATAGTATAGTTGATGTGAAAAATCAAAAATCAAGTAAAAAAATTGTTCAGAAAGCAAAGAAAGTTCAAAAACAACATGTTGTTAAAACGGTTGAAGAAGATGAAAAGCGAGAACTATATCCAAATAAACTTAAAAGAAAGATTGTCAATAAAAAGATAGTGCTTCTGCCGAAGAATAATTTCAAATTAATTGGTGCAATCAAAGGTTGTAATAAAAGAAAACTGCGTAGACCAAGAAAAGGTAATTTTAACATATAAAATGCATATTTTCTAATTTTTAAGAACTATGTACAATATATTTCATGTTTTATACGGTCATTTATATAGATACTTTACTAATATTTATTTTAATAAATAGCCAAGGAGAATGTGTCATTATAAATTTTGACAACTGATTTTTTTGTTTCCGTACAAGGTTTTTTTAAAGCCATTTAATCATAATAACATAACTTTACAAAACATGGATTAAAAGAAAAAATTAAACAATAGTTATATATTAAATGATTCTTTATACTCATATTATAAAGAGGCAGAGTTTGTTTATTTGAATGCACTAATCTCAGGAACTACTAATCCGATTTGAAAAATTCTTTTTGCATTAGATAGCCCGTTTATTGAGGAAGGCTATAGGCTATATATCATATAATATATAGTCTATCTATTCCATACTAACAGTTAATTACACATATTTTGCATTTTGTCACTTTCAAATGTTCAAATTGGTTAATCACTAAGAATAAGTTCAAAAATATATGTAAATCTTATTATTTTTTCAGAAGTACCCTATCAGAAACGGCAAAGGTGCAATTCAAATTCATCCAATGAATTAAAAATAAAACAAAAGGATATATCTATAATAGACATGGTGAAATTAATGGAGGACAGTAAGAGTTTAGATGATGAGGATTTATTGGAAATTCTAACTTGTCCGAGTCCAGTGTGGTGGGAAGATCCCCCTGATGGATATATAGAAGGTATTACATACATATTTGCTTTAATTTTAGCTCTTACTTTAACATAATAGCTACAAATAGTTATTTGACTAATAAATATTAATATTTTAATTTAAAAAAAAACCAAATGGGAAGTTTCTGTGTATATTAAAAAAATATATTTTTTCATTACCAGCAAAAAGGTTTTATTTAAAAAACTAGGCATTATTTTTTCTTAAGATTCAACATATCCAAATACTAAAATTCACTTGGTTCAAAAGTTTTACCAGAGAAATGAATCTGAAACGCATAAAGAGTTACTTTCTTATTTTCAATATTAAGTGTAGTAGTATTAGTTTACCATAGAAACCCTTGGCCCATGGTGTCAAAGTGCTAAACACTTCTTATAAGACATAACACCTCGTCTTATCACCTCTACTTGTGACAAGAGAGCTTGTTTTCTACTAAATAAAATCAGCATTGCCATTCAGCGGGGGATGGGGCTAGAATTCTTGCCACTGTTCCACGCAGCATGACTTTTACAGTAATAATTAAGTGTATATTTCTTTTATATATATAATTAAGTATATTTGTAATTTCAATGTATTTGCTTTAGTGTATTTTTTTTTTATTAAGTAGTTCATACAAGTACAATACAAAAATAATTGAAATTTAAAGGTACAATCATAAACTCATTCGAGTTTTACCGTGCACCAGCGTCGTCGAAAGTACACAAAAATTAGGACCAATTATCCACGCACACTATCCTAACAATATTATACGTGTATCACGTGTATGTTACAATTTTACCATGTTATCTTAAAGTAATAATTATAATTATGTAATATTAAATAATTTGCGGGTAAAATGTAATTTTTTACTGTGACAAAGGAATACATTTGTTGACGGAGTTCGAGTAGCTTCTTGCGGTCATTAGTTAATTACACTTGTATTTTTTGCAATATGTATAGGATGATTCCCATTTGTATATTGATTTATAATACATAGTATATTAAGAATAATTTCATAGATCAGAGTTTCTCAAACTTACAGTCAATAACCTCCTGTACTCAGATTTAATTAAACAGTCCCTCGAGATTTTTGTATGCAAGACATGATTTAATTTATGTTTTCATTATCTCCATATAACTAAATAATACATGGTATAAATAACGAAATGATAAAGCATTAGGAAAATATGACAATGAAAATTTATTAAAAAAAATAGAGTATTTTAATTCATATTGGGGATGGGCCTCCCTTCAATAAGAGGAGGATCAGGCCATGGTCCACCACGCTGGCCAAGTACAGGCAGACACTTGCTAAGTTCTCTCAGACATGTAGGTTTTCTTCATCGTAGGGCATAAAGTAAAACTACACTGCCTTGTAAGTTGTAAATCTTTTACTGTATATATTAAAGATTGACTCAAAAATTTATCTTAAATTTTAGATCATTAATTACTTCTTCTTTTTTAACGTTTCTAAATAATAATTTTAATAAAAAAAATTTTCAGAAGCAATATTCTCCAGACCACAACCAAAATTCGAGCAAAAAAGCGTCAAAAGTCAGATTCTAGAAGAACAGAAGAAAGAAGAGGAAAGAATAAAAATAGTATCTAAAGTAGATTTAAGTAGCCAAAAAGTAGACAGTGAAATGAAAATGCCGTCAATAAATATAAATGTTGAAAACCGCGATAAAACTTTTATTAATAAGCGGTCTAAATTAGAAACATTGTTAGTTAACATTAAAAATAAAGCAAACAATACAAAAGTTAGTGATACAAAAGACAATTTAATTCAAAAAACTAAAAATTTCAAAACGACTCAAAATTTAAAAAATAAAACTGGTAAATTATCGAATAAAAAGAATAAAAAAACGAAATCGATTAAGAAATGTCAAAATAGAAAAAATAAAATCGATTCAAATGTACAAAGGAATAATGTGGAAGTATCCCAAAGTCAGGGTTCAAAGGATGGAAATGAAAAAAAGAATAAAAACGATACAGAAATAAAGGTGAAAAGTGAGAATAGAAAGCGTAATTCAGACAGTTTCAATCTTTCAGATTTCGAAGACGATATTTTAAAAAATTTAGAAAATATCGATATACCTATTGAGAAGTTGGAGGATGACAAAAAATTTACTTTAAATATAAAAAAGGAAGACGAAAATTTCCGACGAAATTCCATCGAATCAAATTTAAGCGAAAACAATATGACCGCTGAATATTTAGACATGAGTGTATTCGATGATGATATTATTGAAACAAAAATGGAGGATTTACCAAAAAATATTGTTAAAATGGAAAAGAATATTGCAGAATGTGAAAATTTTGACTGTATTAATATCAAAAAAGAGAAGACATTTAATTCCTATTCTAAAATCGTTAAACCAGAATATGTGACAGTTTATAAAATAATTAACAATGAAATTAATAACGAAGTGAATGAATTAAAAATTATACTTGCAAAAGACGATAAAACTGCTCAAAATATGGACAAATCTAAAGAGAATAATGGAAAAATAAACAATTACTATAAACAATGTAAAAAGATTAAATTAAATAACAAAAATGTAGGTGAATTGACAAAAACCGATGTAACTCCGATGGGAGTACAAGAAAAATCGATATTGATATCAGAATCGGACGCAGTTAGATATTGTTTTATTTGTTCGTCGATTTTCGATAAAGAAAACTGTGATTATTGCGAGAAAAAGGTTTTGAAAAAGAGAAAAATTGTGTTTTCTTGCGATGTTTGCGGATTAAAAGTGAACACTAAGCAGGAAATGATAAAACATTTGGAAGAACATTAACATAACATAATGGAGTAATGCTTCCAATAAAGATAAAACTAAAAATAAAAAAGTTTCTTAAGCAAATATATAAATATTTTTTCTTTTGTTGCAAAAAAATTGTTCGTTGTTTTTAAATTATAAAAAAAATGTAAATCAAAAAAGCTGTCACTGAACTGTCAAAATGTCAAATGATTTTGACATTTCAATGAAATCCTAGAGTCAAAATAATAATAATATTGCATAAACTTCTTTAATATAACTAATAATTATCTAAAATATACTCATAATGTAGGAAAAATCATGCAAAAAAGGTTGTATATTATGTATAGATTATGACATTGTTTTATGTATATAAAGAAAGCTGTAAATATATTTTTAATTTAAGAATATATAAAAATAATTAGTGGATATTTTGTTTTATTTTTCGTTCCCGAATGAGAATTGAACTCATATATATATATATATATATATATATATATATATATATAAAACAAAGTTGTGTTAGTTGCACCATTTATAACTCAAGAACGGCTGGACCAATTTTTATGATATTTGATTTTTTGTTCTCTTAGTCCGGAATAGGATAAGTATTATAACATCACAAAAATTGAAAAAACAAATTAAAATTTATATGGCTAACGCTGGCAAATAACTATTTTAAATATCTATGTAAAACGTACCTAACGACGAGCCCGAGCGAAGCGGGGGTAGTCCGCTAGTGATTACTAAATCGAATAAATGTGCACACTTTCTTACGCTTTGTATGCTTATAGAATAAGTTTAAATCTACAATACGTTTCATTTCTTTTTTATATGTATTCAGCCTTTTTTAATGTCCCACTGCTGGGGGTGGGCCTCCCAATATGGGGGATCATGCCATAGTCCCCCACGCTGGCCAAGTGCGGGCGGACTGAGCATGTCTGCAGACAACTTGCTAGGTTCTCTCAGACATGCAGGTTTCCTCACGATGTTCTCCTTCACCGTAAGGCACGTGGTCATCATGTTGGGAATGATTCGGATATATTAGATGCGGGACCTGGTATTTGAACCCGATTCACTCGGTTTCCCAAGCGAGCGCGTTACCACTGAGCCACTTTATAAAGCGAAGGTAAAACTAAAGAAGGATTAAATGAAATGATTAGTACGAAAAGAACGACACGTTTGGCTCACTTTGTAGTGACCCTACTTGCTGTGCCAGCGATTGCGGGTTCGAGTCCTGCTGGGGGCATTCATTTGTGTGATGAGCACGAATGTTTGTACTCCAATCATGGGTGTTTATATTTATAATATGTATGTAGTTAAAGTTATATATGTGTAGTGTATCAACTATCTGGTATCCATAACACAGGCTTCGTAGCTTACCATGGAACTAGATGGTGTTGTGTGTTAATGTCCCAACATACTATTATTATTATTAAAAATTCGTTATTTTTGAAGTTAAAGTATTAGATTTTTAAGCTTTTATTTATATTCATAATAAAAAAACAAACAATGTTTTTAAATTTTTATTTACTTAAATATCTATCCATACACTGTTTGTCGTATAACACATTTATGTGTAGTTTATCTGAAGCGGTCAATTCTGTCGCATGCCCCATCGATATGGTACGCTGCCAGAGATGGTCCTAAGGAGAATATATTTAAATTAGTTTGTTTGTTTGAACGCGCTAATCTCAGGAACTACTAATCAGATTTGAAAAATTCTTTTTGCATTAGATAGCCCGTTTATTGAAGAAAGCTATAGGCTATATATTATCGCGCTACTACCCAAGGGAGCGGAGCAGTAATCATAAATGTCAACAAATCGGGCAGACTTTCTTATTGTAAAACAGATGCTTATAATCAAACAAATTCACGCAGGTCAAACTGCGGGGTACAGCTAGTTATACAATAATTTAGAAGAAATATTGGGAACAATAAATTAAAATTAAAGTTTAAAATAACCTAAAACAAAGATTTATTTAGAAAAAAAGTAGTTGATTATGCACAGATTATATAACTTACCTGTATAGGCTGTACAGTGGTGGCTCCAAGCCCACAGTCACTACACATATCGATACCTCGGGGCTCAAAGGGCGTAACCGCCATTTTGGCGAAATTGACTTTTTAATGCAGTCCTACTTAGTTTTTTCTCCTCTATCGATCTGTATATTTAAAGTCTTCCAATTCGCCAAAAAATGGTGTTTACGACCCTATTTTTTGTAGAAAATAAAACAGATATTTTTAGTTTTTGTGTCGTAACAGCCACCACTGTTAATGATCATAAACGCGAGGGTAGTAAGCGACACCGTAGATGATACAAATGTTTTTACGCCTAACATTTTACATCGATATATTTGTAGTTTTGGGGCGTAAGAGCAATCACTCATCTCATCAATAAATGTAAGGGTAGTAAACGACATTTCTATGATTTTATTTAGGTGATTTTTATAATGAATACGATGAGTAATCGAATAGTTTTTAGGTTAGTTAGTTACAAACCTTTTTTTTCGAATGTTTAAGTAGTTTTTCTGAAGCCATTTGGCATTCTGGCTCTAAAATGAAAGTCGTTTTCATCCATCAGCTTTGGTTTTTCAAATATGGCTTATGTGTATTTTTATAAAAAAGTCAAAGAAATTATTACAAAAATAAATTTAATTTGCGAAAGCAGCCAAAAATGATCTTTTTAATGAATTTAACACTTCTTGTAGGTCTCGTTCAAAAGTTAAGCAGTAATCTGCTCTGCAGTAGTAGTAATGTGTATCGTTCCTCCATGGTTTGAAATTGTTGGTAGAATATTTCTTCTTGTTTATCACTTAAGTGGACGTGATTTTCAGGAAATCGGTCCTGATGAGAGTGTAAATAGTGAAGTTCTACGGTGATGTTGCAACAAAAAAATGTCAAGCATATTTTGAACAAAATGTTGATAGTACCAAACTTTAGTATTATTAAGAAAGTTTTTGATTACCAACACAAATGATTTCCATGCATTAGACTGTTTCATTTATTGTTTTGACTTAATTTAGCTAACAGTTGTAATTGTGACCTATTAAATGTTTCAGCTTTTAATTTTTCCGTACTTAGTCAAAGGAATTTCTGTGCAATAGACTCAAAACAGTGTCCATTTGTAATAAGCGCCTTAACAAATTCCTTATGATGATGGTAAAAGGTGATATAGACTCTTGAGCTGCACTAGATAGCAAAGCGGGTCCTTTAGCTTTAGATAGTAAATTAGTATAAATCCATTTACGGTTATTTTAGTTAATACTATTTAGATTAACAAAGTCAAAATAACAATCATGATGGTAGTTTATAGTTTCTCGCCAGACATAGGGGTTTTGAAGTTCAGCGAACTTCTTTTTCCACTTGACCACTGTCCCAAATTCAACAGCACAATTTTGACAATGATTTTTGGGCACCCATGGTTCGTAAATTACACAATTGTACTTTGAAGTCCGACTATAAATTTATAAGTAGTTGTAGTCATTGGTTTTCTATAATTTTTAAAAACATATTCTCCACAAATAAAGCAAATACACTGCGGATTGTGTAAAACACGTATCCTTGATGAAGATATCACAATAATTTTATCCTTCTGATATCAACAGTGTGCTGAAATCGTAAATGCATATCTACTTTATAGTAAAGTATCGAGAAGCTGTATACGAAAAATAAAAGCTGTTAGATAGAAACGGCTGGTAAATTTAAATTTATTGTAACTTAATTTAAAGGAAAAGTAAAAAAAAAAAACACCATAAAAGTTTAGAAAGTAATATTTTGTAGCATGTGTAATTTTTTCTATAATTAGTTATCTGAGTTGAATTTAGGTATGCTAAGTTAATAAAGTCCATATAAAATTGCAATTAAATGTCAAAGAAAACAAAATAGCTATCAATAAACTGATAGAATTAGTAGGCAAATTGACGGTTACAACCATCACTCATCACACATCCATTGATTTTTGGGGCGTAAACTCCCCAAATATGCAATTTTCCGGGGCGTATAGGAAAGCTATTTTTGTTACTTTTAAATCTATTCAAAATATAATTTAATAGTGTTCTGCACCCAAAAAAAATTAAACTTTTGGTCTTAGAATGGTTTATTTAGGCCAAAAATCAAAAAAGATATGTCGAAAATAATATTATTTTTTTTGTTTTTTTGCTCTCCTGTAAAATCGAGTTTTGGTGCTTACGCCCTTTGAGCCCCGAGGTATCGATATAGTTCGCGGGTGCATGAGTTATGCTTTGAAAATCATACGGAATGTTTCTGAGCCATGCAGATTCTGGCGCTTTTTCCAGGTACTGCTCTTTTCCTGTAAAAATATTTCATGAACTAGTGACTCACCCTCGCTTCGTTTGGGTTCGTCCCTGCAGACGTTTTAAATTTTAGTATAGATTTCTCACTCGATTGATTCGAATGAATTTTTTTTTTCATATACACACAAGCTGACGCCTTAGATATGTCATTTTAAATTTTTAATAATATCTATATACCTTATGACACTTGCATTATTAAAACGAATCTGACGACGTATGAATAATCAAAATCGGTTTAGCCATTTAGTAATTACGAGAGAACATAGTATTGGACATACATACATATATCAAACACATAACCCTCCTTTGGACTTCGCCGAAGTCGGGTATAAATATAAAAAACTTACCTTTCTGAACATGCCCCCAGTTGATAATAACATAATTATCTCTATCGAATCTATTTGACATCATACTTATGCCCAAAGCTCTTATTAAGTTGTTGATCACATGCGCTGGATGGCCGGGAGCGCTTCGGACGAAGGAAGAAAGTTTTAATTGCTGGAATATTAATAAATACTAGGTCTCAACAAATTAGTGTGTTCAGCTCTTTTTAACGTCCCACTGCTGGGCACGGGCCTCCCTTCAATACGAGGGGGATCAGGCCATAGTCCACCACGCTGGCCAAGTGCGGATTGGCGGACTACACATGTCTTTCGAAAACTTAGTAAGCTCTCTCAGACATGCAGGTTTCCTCACGATGTTTTCCTTCACCGTAAGACAAGTGGTCATCATGTTGGAAATGATTCGCACTTGAAAATATCAGAGGTGCGAGACCCGGGATTTGAATCCGCTTCACTTGGTTTCCCAAGTAAGCGCGTTACCACTGGGCTACCACTACCTTAACAAATTAGTATCCCACGGGATTCTAGATCCGGGATAAACGTATACCCTATGATACTTATTGAGACAATCTTCGCTTCACTCGGGTGTATCCTTGAGTACCTGACCTTAGTGTAACTTGAAATCAAATTACGTATCCGAGCAAAGCGGGGGTATATATCTAGTATTTTTGTAAAATTTGTTCCGCGTGTGAATAATAATGTAGAAAGAGGCTTTTATTTTAAATCCTTAAGCAGATTTTTATAAACTTTTCTCTATATAAGTTTTTTTTGATTCATCAAATAAGTTTTTCTTATTTCTTCTATAAATGAACCGCCACCACCACAAGTCTTGCATTGTAGTCAAAAAAGCCCCTACTCCTCAAAAACCTCCTCGTAATCTCATTGCAGGGTTGATTTCAGAGTCAAATTGCCCCATGAATTGTGTTGAATGCCAAAACTAAAATTTAATCGCAACGACGAAAATATCCTTATTTTGATACATTTTGAGATATATCCTAATTCCTTTCTTATGTTTTTTTAGAGTTTGGATATTGAAATTTTAAACCTCCTTGGTCTACCAGTTTGAGAAACACTGGCTTAAGATATTCCCTTACCTGTTTACCTTCATAAAAACCAAGGTTTGGCATATCGTTCCCTTCGTCACCAAACCAGAGGTAACTCTTCGCGAGCAGCTGATCATCAGACACGAACTCTTGGAACACCACACATGAGGACAGTTCTAACATCGCCATTGATTGTTTTAAGAGTTTTGGTCATATCCCACGGGATTAACAGGATAGTCAAATACCAAACACCGGGATTGTAATAAGACTGTCATGCTCACCCAATAAATGAATAATGTAAAAAAATATATATATCCTTCTGTTTCTGCTTGAAAAATTAGGACAAAATAAACAAACGTACATTCCCAATTACAGTATAAGTATATTTTTTTGACAAAAAAGGTTGACTGATTTCAAATTTACTTACTCTAATCTAAGTGGATTTTTTTGTCACCTCAATTTTAATTTACAATTGGCGATGATATCGAGTGCATATCCAAAAAATCACAACCAAAAAGGAGATGCCCTTTGAAGTCGGCCAAATAGTCGAATGACAGCAATTTAATTTTTTGCTATTATTATAGCTCTAATAAATGGCACATTTAGTAAATTCGCGTCTGTATCTATCTAATCTAATCTAATATATTTAAACGAGCAATTCTTGTACATTTATATCTTTGTATATTTATTTATACCGGCGATCTCGGAAACGGCTCTAACGATTTCGCTGAAATTTGGCTTGTGCGGGTTTTCGGGGGCGAAAAATCGATCTAGATTAGTCTCATGTCTGGGAAAACGCGTGTTTTCGAGTTTTCATGCGGTTTTCTTTTGCATTATTCTACGCAGAATATGCTCGATAATTTCTTACACTCCGACATGAGCATTGTGGTCAAGCAACAAAAGCGCAAGATTAACAAATCAATAGGTGCGTTTGAGATCGAATCTCGATCGGATACAAAGTTTTACTATTTTTGTATTTATTCAAGTTTTTAGTTCTTTTTATCTAAAAAATACGATATAACAAAAAAGAACTACGAGCGAAGCTCGGTCGCCAGGTACTACCTATATATTAATTCAAACTGCTTGTTTGTCTAATGGCTAGTAGGTATATACGGCTGCAGATCTGGAGGTTCTGGGTTCGAGTCTAATTTAATTACTGAGCTTTTCTATTAAGATATTCTCAGTAATAGCCACTCAGTTAAGAAGTTGGCAGTGTTACATCTCGTGTCAGTGCGTGTCGCGTCGGTCCTGCGCCTTAATTCTCACCGGTCGTGTCTTGTGTCGTCCCACCGGAGTATGAGAGTGACAGGGACAGAGAGTGCACGTTGTTTCTGCGCTCTCTCTCACACGCGCTGCACTATAATATCTCCTGCGCAGTTGGCTAGTCTCAGTGAGATTGGCCGCCGTGACCGGAATCGGTCGACATTATTATATTACTGCTTCGGTGGTGTAATGGCTTACATGTACGGCTGCACACCCGGAGGTCCTGGACTCCAGTCCCGGGTCGGGCCAAGTTTAGTTATTGAATCTTTCTGTTTAGTAAGCCTCAGTAAGCAAAGTCTGTTTAGTAAGCAGTCCGGAATTGGAAAGTTGGGGGTGTTTCACCCCCGTGCCTCGGAGAGCACGTAAAGCCGTCAGTCCTGCGCCTTCACTCTCACCGGTCGTGTCGAGTAGTCGTCCCGCCGGAGTATGAGAGTGACAGGAATAGAGAGTGCACTTGTGTCTGCGCGTACACTTGTGCATTATAATATCTCCTTTGCAGTTGGCTAGCAATGAGATTGGCCTCAGCACCCGAAATCGGTCATAACATTTATTAATTCAAACACTCAAATATTCGTTTACTCCATACAAAACCATTCCCAACGGCCATAACTTATTGTTATAATATTCCATATTCTTATCACTTAATTCTGAAGAATCTTTTTCAGTTCTTCTTTGTATTACCACAGGTTGAGATACCAACCCGCAATGCTTTTGATAGTGTTGATTTATGTAATTACGGTCTTTGTTGGAAATTAGAGAGTGTAAGTTCGATTCCTGAAATGGTACATTTATTAGAACTAACGACTTAGCCTCGCTTCGCTTTGGTTCGTCCCCAGGCACGTTTTAACGGTATAGATAGATTATATATTATATGATATATAGCCTATAGCCTTCCTCAATAAACAGACTATCTAATGCAAAAGGAATTTTTCAAATTGGATTAGTAGTTCCTGAGATTAGAGCGTTCAAATAAACAAACAAACAAACAAACTATCTTTTTATAATATTAGTATAGTCTTTTTTCCTAGCGGCTGTTTTTGGAACTTGCGACAGCAGTGTACAGTACCTACTACTTTTTTCAGAGCATCATTTACTTCATACGTTTAAATCCTACTCTAATCATATCTACTAACTAGCAACTCACCCTCGTTCCGCTCGGGTTCGTCCCTAGTTATGTTCTTACGTTTAGCTCAGAGATGAGATATTTTGCCGCAGTAAAAAGTATCCTATATGTTGACCCGGATAACCAGCTATCACCATACCAAATTTCATCAAAATCTGTCCAGTGGTTTTCCCGTGATGCGTTCCCAGACAGACAGACAAAAATTCTAAAAACTATAGATTCGGCCTCTGTATCGATAATAATGTTTATTTCAATAAGATTTTCCAAAAAATATTTAATGTACAGATTCGGCTTAGTTACAATTTTATAATATGTATAGATTAATACATATTATAAATGCGATTGTTTATAAATATGTGTGTCATTTCTTCATGCTGTAATGGCTGAATAGATTAGGGTGAAATTCGGTATAGATTGTTTATATCTTACTAGCGGCTCACCATCGCTTCGCTTGGATTTGCCTCTGGGAAAACGAAAACAAACCTATGTTACGGGAACCGTAGATTTCTCCGGGATGATATATAGCCTATAGGCTTCCTCAATAAACGGGCTATCTAACGCAAAAAGAATTTTTCAAATCGGATTAGTAGTTCCTGAGATTAGCGCGTTTAAACAAACAAACAAAGAAACAAACAAACTCTGTCGCTATATAATAAACTAGCGACTCACCTTCGCTTCGGGTTCGTCCCTAGACAAAAACAAACCTATCCCACGGGAACCGTACATTTTTCCGGGATGATATATAACCTATAGCCTTCCTCAATAAATGGGCTATCTAACGCAAAAAGATTTTTTTCAAATCGGCTAAGTAGTTCCTGAGATTAGCGCGTCCAAACAAACAAACTCTGTCGCTTTATAATATTCCTCAAAGGAGGGTTATGTGTTTGACCTGTATGTATGTCCGACCCTATCTTACCTCATAATTACTCAACGGCGCAATCGATTTTGATGATTCATACGTCTATAATATCAATCATTGTTTTGAAAATCCATAACCAATAACCATACTTACAACAACTGTTTTACTAAAATCATACTGCAGCGGCGAACAAAATTTATTTTTCTGTGGGTTATTTATATACAACACTTTCTCGTCGCTCGAATTGAAATACGGCGTGAAAAAGAACTTCACGCAAATTTCACTCTGGAGATTAGACAGCGTGTTAATTATAACATCTTGGGAATGTGGATCTGAAAAGTGTATGGATATGTTTAATTCATCCCATTTTTGGCCACTTTAAAATCTTCGGTAAATTAAATTAGTATTTTGATCCGCACAGTAAGACCGGAATAACAGTAATTCAAATTAATATTTTTCACTTGGAAATTTAATTCTTAATTAATTTTAACTTTTTAAAATTACACATAGAACAATAATGTGGTTTAAACAATTAATATTTTATTTTTTCTTCATAGTTATAAATATAATAATGGCAACACTAAATATAGATTATTAATCAATAACTTTTCTAAAAATTGTAATAATTATAATAATAACAGCTAAAATTATACAAATAATATTCCATATTCAAGTATAAAAGCAATTAAAATTATAAAAATGTTTAAAATTAACAAATATTGTAAGGTACTTTGGTGCCAATTTTCAAGTTTCCTGTATTCATTTCATTATTTTGTGGGTAGGCTGTCTGTAAGAACTATATAATACCTTTGAGACATCTAACACCCGTCTCTCCCGTGACCATGTGCGCTGTAAGGCAATCGAAACGTCGGGAACCAAAAACAAAAAAAAAACCGCGAAAAAATCCGAAAAGATAGTTTTATTTAAATCCTTCAGATTGATTTCGACCACGGTGGCCAGTCTCACTAAGACTATGCCAACTGCGCAGGAGATATAATAGTGCGGACACAAGTGCACTCTCCGTCCTTGTCACTCTCATACTCCGGTGAGACGGCAGTTCGACACGACCGGTGAGATCAGGCGCAGGACCAACAGCTTTACATGCTCTGTTCTCAGAGGTACGAGGTAGAGGCACCTAAAATTTTCCAACTCCTATCAGTTACTGGGACTTTCTACTGAGAAAGACTCAATACTTAACTTGGCCCGACCCGGGACACGAACTCATACTCCGGATCCATAGCCTTACATACTGACACAAGACACGAGTAATAGAAGTTAAAACAGTTAGTTGCAAGTGGAGCTAATAGTAGGAGAGTGCAATATTTTGGTTTCTATGTGGCTTTTGTCGCTTTTGATGGGATCCTATTGGATTTTTTCAAGAGTGATAGCGGATTGTGGTATTTACTCAAGCGCATTAAATTAAGTGTTGTTTCTTCGGCTTGTGGAAATCGGTGAATTATTGAATTGCACACTTTCCAGCATGTAATTAGCCCACGACACCTTAATCTGACAGTTTCAGGTATTTCTAACTTGTATTTAGCCCTTTTTACCGTCCCACTGCTGGGCACGGGCCTCCCTTCAATACGAGGTGGATCAAGACATAGTCCACCACGCTGGCGAAGTGCGGGTTGGCGGACTTCACATGTCTTTCGAAAACTTGCTAGGTTTTCTCAGACACGCAGGTTTCCTCACGATGTTTTCCTTCACCGTAAGGCAAGTGGTGGTCATGTTAGAAATGATTCGCACATGAAAATATGCGCAAGGCCCGGGATTTGAACTCGCTTCACTCGGTTACCCAAGCGAACGCGTTACCACTGGGCTACCACGGCCTTTTCTAACTTACCATAATATTTTTTTAATATTTTGATCAGCTACCCTAGACGCGCGATCTTATAAAATAAGTAGCAAAACCCACGGCTTCGCTCGCGATGAAACTACGAAAAATACAAAATTTCATGCAAATATGTCCAAAGAATAAAAAGTTTCATACAAACTTTTATCCCCTATTTCACCCCCTTGGGGGTTGAATTTTGAAAAATCATTCCTTAGTGGATGCCTTCGTCATATGAGGAATACGTGTGCGAAATTTCAATTTTCTAGCCTTAAAGGTTTGGCCTGTGCGTTGATACATCAGTCGATTACTTTTGCCTTTTATATATATATATATATATATATACAGTAGCGCTCAAAAGTATTTTGACAACATAAAATTCATTATTATTCCTCTTATAATAAAACACTATCGGACAGTGTCTTGAGTATAGTGGAGAGCATTATAACTACGATTATTTGAACGTCATGTTACGACTTGTTTCGACTTGTCACTTTATGCTGCTTGACGAATGTGACTTTCAGCGAGCTCAAAAGTATTTTGACACACAGTTTGCTCCGTAAATTCGTGGATGTTACTTGCTTCTTTCTTCTGATTTCTACTGATATTTACTTACAGTAATTATTTCAATATGCCGAAATGTAAAGAATATTCCAGTGATTTTAGAAAAGCCGTGATAAATGCGCTAAAGCAAGGATTGAAACAAATCGAAGTTGCTCGTATTTTCAAAGTGTCTAGTCAGCTCGTTAGTGCATGGAATAAATTGTATAATAAACGAAAGACTGTCGAAAATAAGCCTCGCAATGGACGTCCAAACAAAACGTCTCCTAAAGTCGATCGTATCATAAAAAAGTTATCAACAAATGATGTTCGCAAGTCGGCTGTAATGATACAAAGAGAATTGAAAGAAAAATATCACGTCGAAATTCACGTTTCCACTGTCAAACGACGCTTGAAACTCTTTGGATTACATGGACGAAGACCGACGAAAAAGCCTTTAGTATCTACGAAAAACCGGAAGGCCTGACTTGCGTTTGCAAAACGGCACATATCATGGTCAAGTTCAGACTGGTCTAAAATTTTGTGGAGTGACGAAAGCAAATTTAATTTAATGTCTTGTCATGTCGTGACAAGTCTTGTCCTGTCATGACATTAAACTAAATTTGCTTTCGTCACTCCACAAAATTTTAGACCAGTCTGAACTTGACCATGATATGTGCCGTTTTGCAAACGCAAGTCAGGCCTTCCGGTTTTTCGTAGATACTAAAAGCTTTTTCGTCGGTCTTCGTCCATGTAATCCAAAGAGTTTCAAGCGTCGTTTGACAGTGGAAACGTGAATGTCGACGTGATATTTTTCCTTTAATTCTCTTTGTATCATTACAGCCGACTTGCGAACATCATTTGTTGATAACTTTTTTATGATACGATCGACTTTAGGAGACGTTTTTTTTGGACGTCCATTGCGAGGCTTATTTTCGACAATCTTTCGTTTATTATACAATTTATTCCATGCACTAACGAGCTGACGAGACACTTTGAAAATACGAGCAACTTCGATTTGTTTCAATCCTTGCTTTAGCGCATTTATCACGGCTTTTCTAAAATCACTGGAATATTCTTTACATTTCGGCATATTGAAATAATTACTGTAAGTAAATATCAGTAGAAATCAGAAGAAAGAAGCAAGTAACATCCACGAATTTACGGAGCAAACTGTGTGTCAAAATACTTTTGAGCTCGCTGAAAGTCACATTCGTCAGGCAGCACAAAGTGACAAGTCGAAACAAGTCGTAACATGACGTTCAAATGATCGTAGTTATAATGCTCTCCACTATACGCAAGACACTGTCCGATAGTGTTTTATTTTAAGAGGAATAATAATGAATTTTATGTTGTCAAAATACTTTTGAGCGCTACTGTATATATATATATAGAGGACTTATTATGGTGGAGGTACTCGACAGAATGAAAGGTCTCCCCCCTTATATCAATTTGCCGCGCTTGAATAAATCTCAAAGTACTCTAATGGGCTCCCCTACTATAATTAAAAGCTAGGTAAAAAATCTATACAAATATATACCGTAGTCCTTATTATTTATATAATAATGCACGGCTCCATTCTTCCATAGATTTGCACTAACAAAATTACAAACGCATATTATTGCGAGAAATCTCATAGCTATCGACTCGATCGGAACGATAATAAAACTTCTGCAAAATCAATTGAAAAATTCAATTTAAAACAACAATAAAGCATATTTTACAACGTAGCTACAATAATAAAAATCTTTACTATTAAAATGTGAGTGTGTCTGTTTGTTAGGTAGGTATATTTTTTCACGGCCTGAGTCGATCTCGGATGAAATTTATTGCCATGATAGATTACATTTTGGAAAAGTGTAATATTATGATGTTTAAATCAAAGAAACAATGAATAGAAATTATAAATGTTGGTTGGTACATTAACACACAGCACCCTCTAGGTCCATGGTAAGCTACGAGGCCTGTGTTACGGATACCGGATAGTTGATACACTACACATATATAACTTTAAATACATACATATTATAAATATAAACACCCACGACTGGAGTACAAATATTCGTGCTCATCACACAAATGAATGCCCCCAGCGGGACTCGAACCCGCGACCGCTGGCACAGCAAGTAGGGTCACTATAAACTGAGTCAAACGTCAAATACAAAAATTTTCATTTTTTTTCATAAGGAAAATAGTTTATGAAAAAAGATACGTATTGAAGTAAATGTGAGATTTTTTGTGGCCAATCACTTTCTTTCTAATAGTCTAAGATCCCGATCTATGTCGAGGGCCCTTTACTCTTTTTCCAGATGAAATATATTTTTTAAACCATGAAACATATTAACAAACACGACCCAGCCTGTTTAAAAACTCCAACAGAATCCCATCAAAAGCGACAAAAGCCACATAGAAACTAATAAATATTTTTTGGTTTCTATGTGGCTTTTGATGGGATCCTATTGGAATTTTTCAACAGGGCAGGGGAGTTGTCACCAAAAATTCGCTTCAGGCTATTTTCTATTACAAACTAATTGATCTTTTTAGGGTTCCGTACCCAAAGGGTAAACCGGGACCCTATTGCTAAGACTCCGCTGTCCGTCCGTCTGTCTGTCTGTCATCAGGCTGTATCTCATGAACCGTGATAGCTAGTTGAAATCTTCACAGATGATGTATTTCTGTTGCCGCTATAACAATAAATACTAAAAAACAGAATAAAATAAATATTTAAGGGGGCAAACAAGACAAACGTGATTTTTTGCTCGTTTTTACTCGATGTTGATAACGGCAACAGGTAGACGCTTGACATATTCACAGAATATTTAGTTATGTATTCACTTTAAAAATAAATAATTATTTTAAAAGTACAAGAACGTTTTTCCTATGTCAATTTAACTAAAGTTATCAATTATCCACGTATTTGTACAATCAAGACAGATCTAACATCATTTATTTCGTTATTGAGGAATATTTAAGTTTCCTTTTTTTTTCTCGAAAAAAAAGGAAACTTAAATATTCCTCAATATTTTTTTTTCTTTTTCTTTCTTTTTTTTTTTTATTATACACTGACTAGCGACTCACCCTCGCTCCGCTCGGGTTCATCCCTAGTTGTTTTAACGTTTAGTATAAATTTCTCACAGATATTTTCCCGCAGTCAAAAGTATCCTATACGATAACCAGCTTACCATACCAATTTTCATCAAAATCTGTCCAGTGGTTTTCTCGTGATGCGTTCCCAGACAGACAGACAAAGATTCTAAAAACTATAGATTCGGCCTCTGTATCGATAATAATGACTATTTCATAAGATTTTCCAAAAAATATTTAATGTACAGATTCAACTCAGTTTAACTTTATTATACTTATAGATTTTTGCACAGGAGATACTTTAATTATTCTAATAATTTTTAATAAATCTTCTACACCTGAAAATATCACATTATAACTCTATGGAATATTCATAAGTGAAAGCGCCCACTAAACGGCGCTGAAAGACAATTCTGATCTACCCTAATCCAAGCGTCCACGCTTGGATTGTCTAGTTCTCATAATAAGGTTGTGGTCACAGCATCCCAAAAATAGCTAAGTGCATATCAGAGTAGCGACTAGCGACTTACTTATGATCAATATTAGTGATGTAACGAATGTTCGATTTTTCACATTCGCGAATGCGAATATTCATGACCAATATTCGCGAATACGAATGCGTATGTTGACTTTCAAATAAAACGCGCGCAAAATGTTAAACAGACAGGTTTCACGTTTCGTGTCGGCCATATTTAAACCAAATGCATGGTAAAGCCATAACCTAAAACACAAGTTGGTAACCTAGTTCAGGTAGGTAGGTAAATTGTATTGTGTCCTTTGTCATTTATTTTGTAAATATTATATAACTTTGTAAAAGTATTTCAATAAAATTATTATAATTATTATTATTATTAATCATAACCTAAAATATCTGATTAGGTATTTATTCTAAATGAAAACCCCCGTTTAGTTATTTTTTTTACTTTTTAGTGCCTGATTTTGATTTTTTATTTATTAAGGCATTGAATATAACATCTCAATAGACTTATCGAACGCATGCCCACGGTGCCCATTACAGTGGATCCGCGCTTGCCCTGATCAAAGACTAGGGCCAGCACTGAACTTACCTTAAATTTATTGTTCTTCATCTAAAACACCTTTTCACCCAATTTCGTGCTTCAACCCCCGTAATATGGGAGTAATGGGGGGTGACAACCCTCCCTGTTGAAAAACTCCAATAGGACCTCATCAAAAGCGACAAAAGCCACATAGAAACCAATAAATATTTATTAGTTTTTATGTGGCTTTTGTCGCTTTTGATGAGATCCTATTGAAGTTTTTAAATATTGCTTAACGTTATTTTTTTTTCGAAACTCCATATATCTTAATGATAACTATTTATAAATATCTACGAAATGCATATTATCCACCGATCAAAAAAGTACTAGATACACAATCCCATGCAAAAGTTCTCTTAAAACTGTCACCAATTGTGTTTAGGTAATTATTCCAGTTGAAATAAATATACAATGTAAATTGAACCTTAAATGCAATGCTTAAAGTTGTTTTCACAAAAACAAAAAAAATAAAAGCGTGCTCAAATGTTCAAATGAGAGGACATTTATTGTCGCTGATTGTGCATCTAGTAATTTTTTAATCGATGCATATAATAAGATATTTTCTACAATTTTCGCTACATTAAAAACTATAGAAAACAAGAATTATATTTTCAGGGGGTGAATTTTCATAAACCCCCTGAGTGATACTTACCAAAAAAATACAGTTTATTAATTTGTTAGAAAGCTATTATATATAAAAATTACAGTAGAGTCGAATTGGAGGAAGAGTAAAAAAAAATCTATACAAAGAAGACTTGTGTGTCTGTTTGCATCCACTTATTTTCCAAAACACATGAACTGCAGTAATTTTAAATAAAACTATCTTTTCGGATTATTTCGCGGACTTATTTTGAGTTTTGGTTCCCGACGTTTCGATTGCTTTACAGCAACCATGGTCACGGGAGAGACTGATTACTGTAAAGCATTCGAAACGTCGGGAACCAAAAATCAAAATAAATCCACGAAATAATCCGAAAAGATAATTTTATTTAAAATGTCAAATATTCGCGTAAATCTAAGAAAGTATTATGCACTCATTATGATTGGTAAATATTAAAAATATTTTAAGACAATATTTGTTAGGTCATACATAGTACGTTTACAGACAGACGATATGAATACCAACATAATATAAAAAATCGAAATCGATATTTTTACGAATCCGATATTTTGTTATCGATTTTTTTATTTAAATGTTTAAACACAAGCGTAAATTACATTTTTAGCTTATATCAAATCAAAATATATTTTATTCAAATACACTTTTACGCGCAGTTTTGAATCATCAATTTTACATTTTAAATATAAATTAAATGTCAGTGTAGTCTGTCCGTGAGGAATCTATCACCGGCTCGGAAGGCAGTTCTGCTGAGAAGAGCCGGCGAGAAACTCAACAGTTGCTCTTTTAAAATAATAATTGTGTACAATATTGTAATACAATAATTATTATATATTTATCCTACGTGAGATCCAACCAGATTAGTTCCACACATTGATATCTCCGAAGTATTCCGTGACTGTATAATAAGCCTTATTCGCTAATACATTTTTAATTTTAGACTTAAATTGTTTATAGAAACCATTTTAAATTATTCAATCCATTAACACTTTTAAGAAATTAAAAATATTACGTCTTATTTATATTGGTGTTTCCTAAACATAATTTTCTATACAGCATCACAATTTCAATTTAAAAAAATCAGTCTTACGTCAGTCTTCTCATTAATTTAGGCAATTGTATCTATAAAAATAACATTATAATGTTATTATAATCTGTGCATATTATCACAAAATTTATGTACATTAATTACATATTTGAAAAAAAAAGTGTATGTGTGTCTGACTGGAGTTTACTCTTACAAGAAACAAAATTGTTACAGAATGGTTAAATTATCAATAATTTAAAAATATTTAATATTATTTTTAAAATTAAATTATTATTATATAACGCAAAATAGGCGCAAAGTCGTCGTGTTGCTGAAACCAGCCCGAACATACCATACCATAATATTTAAGTAAATAATTGTAATATAATTAATATATCTCATATAATATACTTAATTATATTGTAAAAAATTAAGCTCATGTTTTTTTTTATTCTTCTCAGAAAACACTTTCATTTAATATCCATATCATATGAGGGCTTGAAAAAAAACAGCCCGCCATCTTTGGGAGTCCGCCATATTGGATTTATAATAACAAAAAAAAATACCGTTATATAAAAACCAATCCTTAGGGAGTAAACTCCAAAAATATATAATATTTACTTGTAAGTATATGATTAATTTACATTTAAATTTTTACTATTATTTTTGTTACATTTAAAAAAAAACTATTTTTATATTCTCTTTAACAGTATTAAACAATACTTAAGAACAACCATACCATACCATCATCCCTATCAAATATTTAAAACCTATACAAAATACCATTTTTTCCTCTATTATTTACTTTTATACATAAAAAATGTTGTATAACATTCAAAAAATGTCCAAAAACATTTCTAAAGATACCAAAATAATAAAAAAAAACGTGTATTGTACGTAAGAAGTTATACTTCTTTGGCGTAACAGAACAAAAACAGCTAAAGATTTCATCCCGTATCGTCGCAACTCTCTGTTTGTAAAAGGAATGCAGCTAACTTCATCATGTCGCTTTTTGGCTGTCGGTGTGCGCGCGCATCGTGAAAATTTTACTCTCATACTTTTTCCAAACGTCCCAAAAGAAGTATAACTTCAAAAAAATGTATCCAGACTTTTTAAAATCACAGCCCCTTTAAATATAATAAATATACATATAAATAATAATAATTACTAAAAATAACTTATCACTAGACAGTCTTCTTTCTTGAGGTTACAATAAATAAAACGCCATTTTGTTATTTTTTTTTCTTATTTAGTCAAATTTACTTAAACTAATGACAATATGTCTAATTAAATTTAATGAATGGTCCGGTTTAAAAAAATAATGGTAAAATATTACATTTTTATTTGATTATTTGCTTCCATTTTAATTTTTAAGGGTAAAAAAAACCTGTTTTCTGATATTACAAAGATAGAAATCACTAAGTCCTAATCAGTGCTTTTTTAAATTTAACAGGAGGCGTTTAAAGTTCCACCATATCTTCTAGGGTATCTATCTAGGGTTCCTCTCAAAAAAATTTAAAGATACCTAGGAACGCACCAGAGCGAAGCGAGGGTGTCACTAATAAAAACATAAAACAAATATGAAAGACACTGAAAGATAATTCATATTCAACTTTAGAGTCAAGAAAAACTATATTCAAAGGATTTAGCAAACACATTTCAAAAATCAAACTCGGAACTTATTACCCAAAAAAAAAAATGTCATTTAGTTGACATATTCATTATCAAATAAGTGCTTTTAAAAAAATATATTTTTATTTATAATCTATAATCTAGCCCAGTTCAAATCCCGGGTCTCGCACCTCTGACATTTTCATGTGCGAATCATTTCCAACATGATTACCACTTGCCTTACGGTGAAGGAAAACATCGTGAGGAAACCTGCATGTCTGAGAGAACCTAGCAAGTTTTCGTAAGACATGTGAAGTCCGCCCGCACTTGGCCGACGTGGTGGACTATGGCCTGATCCCCCTCGTCTTGAAGGGAGGCCCGTGCCCAGCAGTGGGACGTTAAAAAGGGCTGAATACAATCTGAATATTATTTTTCTCAACCCTAAACCTACATTATGTTTCTCAACACCATATCTATATAAAAATAACTATCATGTTATTTTCATTCTACAACTACAGACAAACAAACAGAATTTCACCATTATTTCAAACCAAACACCATTCAAAGTTTACATATACACAAAATTGAACCGACACAGGCTTTGTGAAAGAGAAGATATTATTGGTCCGTAACCTTGTGCATTATCATACAATTCAAATAGAGGTGCCGCTACTAATTTATAGTTCTTTGGTACGGCAAATAGGGCTCTATCTTGTAACTGTACTAGAAATAGCCTTTTGTGCTCCTTCGGCTTAGTTATGTGAGGCGGTATGTAGGGATACTGCGGAGGTTCAAAGTTAGGCCTCCACCAGTTACCTGTAAAATTAAATGTGTACAAAACTGATGAGATTATGTGCAGAAGTAGTAATAAAAAATAATTTATAAACTGTGTAAAATAATAGCAGGTCAGAAAATCTATACAGATAAATAAAATTGAAGTGTCTGTTTGTAATCTCAAAATAACAGCTTTATACTAAATGCATATGGAATTATATACGGTACTTATAAGAAAAACACAATTGTAAAATTTATTGTCTGTCTGTCTGTTTGTTCTGGCTAATCTCAAAAACGGCTGGACCATTTTATCGGGACTTTCACTGGCAGATGGCTGATATTATAAGGAGTAACTTAGGCTACTTTTAGAAAAAGAATTAGGGTTTCATTAAAAAAATTAAAACGTACCAAAGTAATACAAAAAGTAGAAATACAAAAAATGAAAATGAAAAAATCAAAGTAAATAGCTTTAAATAAAAAAAAAACAACATACCAATAGTATCCTCTATGAGCCAGTCCTGTTTGACCCCATCTTGTCTTCCCAGAGTCTCAGTTAACAGTCTCTTCAGACCTTCTATTTCATCCTAAAAATCAAATATGTATTGAAAATTATTAATTAACTAGTGTCTCACACTTGTTTGCTCGTGTTTGGCCCTAGGTATTTTTTAATGGTTAGTATGGAAAAGATGGTTGATCCCTTGCTGTGGAAAACAAAAACAAATCTATTCCACGGGAACCGTACATTTTTCCGGGATAAAAATAACCTATGTGCTATGATACCACTCATTGTTTATTTATCTATACTAATATTATAAAGAGGCAGTTTATTTGTATGTTCAGACGCGCTAATCTCAGGAACTACTAATCCATTTTGAAAAATTCTTTTTGCATTAGGCAGCCCGTTTATTGAGGAAAGCTATAGGCTATATTATATCATCATGCTACTACTCAAGGGAGCAGAGCAGTAACCATAAATGTCAACAAATTGAGCAGATTTCCATACATTATTGTAAGACTGATGTTTATGATCAATTAAATTTAACTCGGGTGAAACTGTGGGGCACGGTTAGTACACTAAATAGGCTGTCTATACACTTTTGAGAAATCTAGATAAAATTTGGCACAGATAGAGATTATAGTCTGGAGATTATAGTATAGTAGAACATGATTACTTTTTATTGTGGAAAAATGTATGGTTCCCGTGGGATAAATTTGTTTTTACCTTTCACTAGGAATGAACCCGAGCGAAGTGAGTAACTAGTAGCAACATAACTCTTAAAGAGTTGTTTTTTATATATACAGTACTATGTTATTATGTAGCATGTGAATTTTAGTGACAAGACACCATTAGTGCTATTTTATACATATTTCTGAATATTGTAGTTTCATTTAAAAAGTAAAATGAAAAAAATTCTATATTTTTTCAAACAAAAAAGAAACGAGACTGAATTTCATAAGTATCAATACAATACCTCTCTAGGATTTAGTTCTCCACCGGGCAATTTGAAAAATGCAGTACCGAGTTGCAGTAACAATACATGTGGTAAACCATGTTCATGTACAAGGAGGACACCTTCTACAGACCTGGAAATATTATATTATTTATATGGAAGCTACAAATAATCTTTAAAACTGTAGATTCAGATTAAGCTGAAAGATTTATATTGTCATAATACAACAGCAAGGCAGTGGTAGCCCAGTGGTAACACACTCGCTTGGGAAACCGAGTGAAGCGGGTTCAAATCCCGGATTTCGCACTTCTGATATTTTCATACGCGAATCATTTCCAACATGATTACCACTTGTCTTAACGGCGAAGGAAAACATCGTGAGAAAACCTGCATGTCTGAGAGAACCTAGCAAGTTTTCAAAAGACATGTGAAGTCCTCCAACCCGCAGTGGGCCAGCGTGGTGAACTATGGCCTAATCCCCCTCGTACTGAAGGGAGGCCCGTGCCCAGCAGTAAGATGTTAAAAAGGCTGAATACAATAAATACATACATACAATACAACAGCAGAAGAAGTGGGTAATGGCTAATCATAAATAATCTTTTAATTCTTAAATGAAAAATAATGTAGACCGTTTATAATGATAATTAATCAATGGACTTGCTCAGAAATTAATGCATTATAGAAAAACTAAAACTCGTTTAATATTAAATGAAGCAAGGATTACTATTAAATTTACAAGATATATTGAAACAAAACTAAGGCTCAACTTTATAATGAGGAATTCGTAGTAGACTCTTGATTTTCTTTTTGTGCAAAGTACTTATTATTTTAAGTAAACCCACAAAAATTCAACTTAATAGGGTAAATACTTTCGGAAATAAAAAATATCAAAGTTTGATAAATATAACCTCAATCTGCATTATTTTATTGCTTTTGACGTAATTTTGACAGTAGTGTTGCTATTTTAGGGAATTTTAATTATGCGTTTTGATTTTTAAGACAGAAATGTTGCCATTTTAGGAACTTAATTATGCGTTTTAATTTTGTAAATAATAAGTTGACGCACTTTTTAATTTTTATTTGAAGATTCTTAATGTTTTATTTGGTTTAATAAGTCATTAATTTTGACTAGTTAGGTAAGAAGTTTGTGGTTAGGTTAGGTTACAACTTAGGTAATTATCATCAGATTTTGGTTAGGTTAGGTTAGAACAGTTTTCATAACACACGAGCCGAGCGAGCGAAGCGAGCGTGCCGCGGTAGCGGCCGGCGAGTGTCATAAACTCTAAATGTTATAAAACTAGAACACTAGAAAGATCAAATTTCACGCAAAATCGAAGTACACACTTAACAAAACATAACCTCAAAATAAGATTTTTAAAAATTCATAAAAAAAAAAACATTTGCAACCTATTAACTTGTATTTTTTGGGGGGTGATTTACACCCCCTACCGACCCCCCCTACCCCAAAAATATATAGATTTTATGAATTCCTCTTTCAAAAGTCCTTCCAAAACTAATGTTATGATGGAGTTAATTGTAAGCTTACCTTCTCATACCAATTTTGGCAAATTCTTCACGCATTCTTTGAAATCTTGCCGGGACAGATGCATCTTTCTCAAACAGGGGCTCTTTTGTACCAAATGTATAATTTGTTAACGGGTACAAATTTATTGTTCTGTTTAACGTTAAACTCACGGCATTTTGACTGTTTTGATGCTGTACGCCGGGCCGCGTTGGCCATTGCTTGCTACCGGGGGCTCCTTGCACTGCCGCCATTATAACCAAATATTCACGAATTTTTAAGTCTTTCTCACTTAGGTATATCAAAATGTGTAATATAAATATTAACAGTTACAAGAATAGTTATGAAAATAAATGTTTACTTGAAGTAAATTTATAAATTTGAAATACAACACTCAAGATAGCTTCAATCCGCCATTAATAAGCTCACAGATAAAAAAAACAAAATTGAAAATTGGCTTTGGCGATTTTGATTCTTGGATAGAGTTTTAAGAACAGACACTTAATTTTAATTTAAAATCGGTTAAGCCGTTGACGGAACATTACGTTGGACATACATACATACAGGTCAAACACAACTCTCGTTTGGGCTTCGCCGCAGTCGGGTAAAAATTGCATAAGATTTTATAAAATGAATGAGAACTTTTATGATAAAAAGGGTCTTTAGTGTACTTCCGGGGTCACCAATTTAGTGTAGGGTCGTTGGGATTTGTTAATGAAACTACTTGCTCCGACTGGAATGAATGAATGAATTTATTCCAACCGGGTCATCTCACATTCCCCTGTAGGGGGAGTGGGGAAACGGCTTCAGGGACATCCCTCTGGCCGTGGGTTCTCACGCCGCCCACAACTATGGGCGCGTCGCTGGGCGGGCCCTTCTAGGGCCCATGTTGGCTTCGGAGGGGGAGAGAGCTGCCCGGGCGATCAGCCCGGCCGGGTGAGACCCTGTTCAGGGAGGCCCAGCCAGGCGATCAGCGATCGATCGGCAGCTACTCCGGTGTCGATGGGGCGAGAAGGTCGCGCGGGAGCGCGAAGCGGTCCGGTGGTCGGGCGTGCCAGGGGGCGATGTCCCTGATGTGGTCGTGCGTGGAGGCGTCCACCTTCTCCAGCATCCCCCTACTGGAGCGTCGGATGAAGTCGTCGATGCTCTCGACACGGAGGTCACGCTGTATGGTAGCGTTCCTCACGTATCGAGGCGCACCGACGTATTCTCAGGCATGTCGATTGAACTACACGAAGGCGCTTCTTTTGGTGTTCCGATGCTAGGGCAAACCAAGCCGGGGCTGCGTACGTAAGCCGGGACCTTACATAGGTCTTGTAGATCCCGACTTTCGCACGCAGGGGCAGCGTTGAGTGTAAGAGCGGGCGGAGCTGAGCCATCGCCACCTTGGCGCTCTTGATGGCCGCTGATATGTGGGTCTTCATGCTCATGCGGCGGTCTATGTGGACGCCCAAGTACTTGGCACTGGGCGTCCATGGGACCTCGCAGCCTTCCATCCTCAGAGGCGGTGGCGGGCGCAGGTCGTAGCCGATGGAGACTGCCTGTGTCTTCGCGACGTTGACCGACAGTCTCCATTTATCTAGCCAGGGTGGTAGGGCGTCCAGGGCCCTCTGCATCTTCGCGGCGGCGTGGGTGGTATTGAGGGACGTAGTGATGAGCGCCACGTCGTCAGCGAAGAGTGCAAGAAGGGCGCCTGCGGCAACAGGGATGTCGTCCGTGTAGAGGGCGTAAAGGGACGGTGACAGCACGCTGCCCTGGGGTACGCCGGCGGTGATAGCTCTCACGGTGGATGTGGCGTCGTCCACCCGGACGCGGAAGGTGCGCCCCTGGAGGTACGACGCCACCAGCAGCACGGTGCGCCTGGGGATGGTGGAGTCCATCAGCTTGCCTAGAAGGCCTTCGTGCCATACTCGGTCGAAGGCCTTCTCGACGTCTAGGAACGTGGCTGCAATCTTCTCCTTCCTATTGAGGGCTGCGGCGATGTGGTGAAAGACCCTGGCCACCTGAAGGGTCATTGAGTGGCCGTGGCGGAATCCAAACTGCTCGGGGCGTGGTTGGCAGTGCGCCTGAAGCTGTGGCAGCAGGAGTCGCTCGAACAGCTTGGATACCGCCGAGAGTAGGGTTATAGGCCTGTAGTTATTGGGCTGGAGTGGACTCTTCCCTGGCTTGGGCAGCATCACGACGGTGCCCCTTTTCCAAGGGGCGGGAAAGTAGCCGGTGCGGAGGACGGTGTTGAAGAGCCTGACGAGAGTGGCGATGGTTTGGCGCGGCAGATGGAGCAGCGCTCCGTTCGTCACACCGTCAGGCCCCGGGGCTTTTCTGGGCTTCAGCTGCTTGATTGCCTTTCTTAGTTGTGAGGGAGAGATGAAAGACGGAGACTCCTCGGTGGGGATTGGTGAGCTTAGGAAGTCCCTCACCCTGGCTTCAATTTCACTGTATTGTGCAGTGCTCATCCCCTGGTTCGGAGAGAACTGTCTTGCCAGATGGTCAGCGAAGATCTCAGCTCTCTCCGAGGCTGCATATCTCCGGGTGCCGTCGTCGTGTTGAAGTGGTCCGGTTGGTGGCTTCTTGTTGTTTAACTGGCGGCATAGTCTGTGTAGGGACGTTAGGTCGTCCGCGGCGTCGTCCAGCCTGCGGTCCCATTCATCCGAGGCGGTGTTGTCCAGTACCCGTTTGATGTCTTCGATTAGACTGTTCAAACGGGTCCTTATTCTGGGATCCCTTGTGGTTTGCCACTGCCTGCGCGTTTGCCTCTTCTCGTCCAGTAGGCGGCGCAGGAGTGGTGACGGTGGTAGTAGGCGTCTAGTTGGGTGTGGCGGGATGGTGGCTTCGTTAGTGGCCGCTGTAATGACCTCCGCTATTCGAGTAGCCATCCTGTCTATGTCCTCAGGCCCCTCAAGGGGCTCAGACCTTGAGGGAGATGAATTTATTCCAACCGGGTCATCTCACATTCCCCTGTAGGGGGAGTGGGGAAACGGCTTCAGGGACATCCCTCTGGCCGTGGGTTCTCACGCCGCCCACAACTATGGGCGCGTCGCTGGGCGGGCCCTTCTAGGGCCCATGTTGGCTTCGGAGGGGGAGAGAGCTGCCCGGGCGATCAGCCCGGCCGGGTGAGACCCTGTTCAGGGAGGCCCAGCCAGGCGATCAGCGACCGATCGGCAGCTACTCCGGCGTCGATGGGGCGAGAAGGTCGCGCGGGAGCGCGAAGCGGTCCGGTGGTCGGGCGTGCCAGGGGGCGATGTCCCTGATGTGGTCGTGCGTGGAGGCGTCCGCCTTCTCCAGCATCCCCCTACTGGAGCGTCGGATGAAGTCGTCGATGCTCTCGACACGGAGGTCACGCTGTATGGTAGCGTTCCTCACGTATCGAGGCGCACCGACGACTTTTCTCAGGCATGTCGATTGAACTACACGAAGGCGCTTCTTTTGGTGTTCCGATGCTAGGGCAAACCAAGCCGGGGCTGCGTACGTAAGCCGGGACCTTACATAGGTCTTGTAGATCCCGACTTTCGCACGCAGGGGCAGCGTTGAGTGTAAGAGCGGGCGGAGCTGAGCCATCGCCACCTTGGCGCTCTTGATGGCCGCTGATATGTGGGTCTTCATGCTCATGCGGCGGTCTATGTGGACGCCCAAGTACTTGGCACTGGGCGTCCATGGGATCTCGCAGCCTTCCATCCTCAGAGGCGGTGGCGGGCGCAGGTCGTGGCCGATGGAGACTGCCTGTGTCTTCGCGACGTTGACCGACAGTCTCCATTTATCTAACCAGGGTGGTAGGGCGTCCAGGGCCCTCTGCATCTTCGCGGCGGCGTGGGTGGTATTGAGGGACGTAGTGATGAGCGCCACGTCGTCAGCGAAGAGTGCAAGAAGGGCGCCTGTGGCAACAGGGATGTCGTCCGTGTAGAGGGCGTAAAGGGACGGTGACAGCACGCTGCCCTGGGGTACGCCGGCGGTGATAGCTCTCACGGTGGATGTGGCGTCGTCCACCCGGACGCGGAAGGTGCGCCCCTGGAGGTACGACGCCACCAGCAGCACGGTGCGCCTGGGGATGGTGGAGTCCATCAGCTTGGCTAGAAGGCCTTCGTGCCATACTCGGTCGAAGGCCTTCTCGACGTCTAGGAACGTGGCTGCAATCTTCTCCTTCCTATTGAGGGCTGCGGCGATGTGGTGAAAGACCCTGGCCACCTGAAGGGTCGTTGAGTGGCCGTGGCGGAATCCAAACTGCTCGGGGCGCGGTTGGCAGTGCGCCTGAAGCTGTGGCAGCAGGAGTCGCTCGAACAGCTTGGATACCGCCGAGAGTAGGGTTATAGGCCTGTAGTTATTGGGCTGGAGTGGACTCTTCCCTGGCTTGGGCAGCATCACGACGGTGCCCCTTTTCCAAGGGGCGGGAAAGTAGCCGGTGCGGAGGACGGTGTTGAAGAGCCTGACGAGAGTGGCGATGGTTTGGCGCGGCAGATGGAGCAGCGCTCCGTTCGTCACACCGTCAGGCCCCGGGGCTTTTCTGGGCTTCAGCTGCTTGATTGCCTTTCTTAGTTGTGAGGGAGAGATGAAAGACGGAGACTCCTCGGTGGGGATTGGTGAGCTTAGGAAGTCCCTCACCCTGGCTTCAATCTCACTGTATTGCGCAGTGCTCATCCCCTGGTTCGGAGAGAACTGTCTTGCCAGATGGTCAGCGAAGATCTCAGCTCTCTCCGAGGCTGCATATCTCCGGGTGCCGTCGTCGTGTTGAAGTGGTCCGGTTGGTGGCTTCTTGTTGTTTAACTGGCGGCATAGTCTGTGTAGGGACGTTAGGTCGTCCGCGGCGTCGTCCAGCCTGCGGTCCCAATCATCCGAGGCGGTGTTGTCCAGTACCCGTTTGATGTCTTCGATTAGACTGTTCAAACGGGTCCTTATTCTGGGATCCCTTGTGGTTTGCCACTGCCTGCGCGTTTGCCTCTTCTCGTCCAGTAGGCGGCGCAGGAGTGGTGACGGTGGTGGTAGGCGTCTAGTTGGGTGTGGCGGGATGGTGGCTTCGTTAGTGGCCGCTGTAATGACCTCCGCTATTCGAGTAGCCATCCTGTCTATGTCCTCAGGCCCCTCAAGGGGCTCAGACCTTGAGGGGGAGTTCCGAGTCATGTACTCAGAGAAGGCTTCCCAGTCGATCTTGCCCCGGGCAGGTGGTAGATTCGCTCTGAGTGGGGTTGAGGCGATTGTGGCCAGCACTGGTAGATGGTCGGATTGGTGGTCGTCTGGGATCACTTCCAGGGAGAGTCGAGGTATCCCGCGGTGCACCACAATGTCTAGTACATCTGGCAAGTATTGAGACGACCACGGGTAGTGTGTGGGGACGTCTGGGCCTGTGATCTCGTAATGGTATCTTTCGGCGTCCTTGAAGAGGCGTCTGCCTGATGCACATGTGACTGCGGAATTCCATGCTGGATTCTTGGCGTTCCAGTCGCCCGCCAACAGCGTAGGGACCGAGGTGTTGAGCAATGTTCTGACCTCGTTGAGCTTGACAATAGGTCGAGTGGGCCTGTAGATGGCATATATGTGCGTAAGCATCCCTTCGACGCACAGCTCTACTCCCAGGGCTTGCAAGGATGGTGAGCTGTGGACCGGCAGCTTGGAGTGAATGAGGCCCCTCCTCACAAGGACTAGTAGACCTCTAGCGCGCACTATGCTGTCGGTGTAGTCCAAACGATGTTGGTGAAAGCCAGGGAAATTGATGGTATCGGCTGGGCTTAGGTGAGTTTCATTGATCAGCGCGATGTCAATGTTTTGCTCTCTCAGCGTCCATTTGAGTAGTGTGGACTTCGTCTTCAGTCCACAGGCGTTCCAAAACAGTATCCTGGTTTCTCTAGGCATTCTTGAGCAGCAACATCATACCGTTTAGGACAACGGTGGTAGGGTCCTTCCCGGTCTGCAACGCGACGAGTACGTCTTTAAGTACTTCTATCGCTGTCGTCAGTGTAGGGTTAGACGAGGAGGCTTGGGGCGGCTGGGCTGGCTGGGTGCTTGGTTCGAGCGTAGTGGTTGGTATCGGGGCAGTTTGTGCCGTGGTTGACTGCTGGGCCGTCTGGTTTGGCTGTGGTTGGGAGGAGGTCTTCTTCCCTCTCTTCCTCCGTTTTGGCTTGGCGGATGATGTTGTTGTAGTCGGCGCCCCTCTGGGAGTGGGGTCGTTAGCCGGGGCCATCAGTGAGGCGCCTTGGTGTTCTAGGACTGGTACTGGGGGTGCGGCGGCTGGAGTCGTGGTGGTGGTGGTGCGTCTGTTCGCCTGGGTGGCTGCCACCGTACCAGCCTTCTGGTTCCTTAGCTCCTTTTTGTATTGGGGGCAGGAGATGGCATTGGCCGGATGTGGTCCTCCGCAGTTTATGCAGGTGGCAGGCTCCTCTCGCGGTCTAGGGCAGTCTCTTGCGGCGTGGTCGCCTCCGCATTTCACGCATGCCCTCTGTCGATGGCATTGATGGCTTGAATGGCGGAAGGCTTGACATCTGTGGCATTGTGAGGGCCCTTTTTTCCCTCTCCAGGCCTCGATCACTACGCCTGGCATAAAGAGTAGTTCGGTGATCTCATAAATCCTTGGTGTCAGGTCCGGGGTGTTGGTCAGGATGGCCAAGAATATACATCCTGGCCTGCCCTTCCTTGCTCGTATAGCCCTGACGTATTCGGGTTTGAATCCCAACTCCGTCAAGGCGTCCTGGATTTCTTGGGGGTCGGTCGTCACTGGTAGCCCCCTAATGGCTACCTTGAGGCTTCGTTCGGCTGGCAGTGAGTATGAGAACCAGGAGATATTCTCGCTGCGTTCCAATTCTCCCAGGTAGCGTTGGATGACGCGGTACTCCTGGTCCGAGGCTGGTAGGAAGCGTACTCCTCTTCCATACGGGCGTGCGTTGGGGGCGTGGCCTAATTTGTTCTTCAACTCCCTGAAGTGAAGCGCCCAGTTCGGTAAAGTCTCCACTATCAGGGGTGGATAACGAGGTTCAGGGGGTAAGGCTGGCGTTGCGGCTGTCGAGGCCGCGGTTGAGGTGGTCGGTGCGTCGACTCGGGCTGTGGCTTGAGTACGGAGTGCGGCGGCAAATGTGGCTGGTGTAGGTTTTGCGCCAGTGACGGACGTGGTTGGCGCGGTGGTAGTGCTGGTGCATGTGGATGTGGAGGCAGCTGTGTCGCTAAGGACTGGGTCTGGTCGTCTGCGGAATCGGGGGTCCCGCGGTGAGGGTCCCTGGGCTTCGATGGTGTCCGGGCAGTGGCGTTTGCTGAGCACGTCAGGTTCCTCTTCAGGTGTGCGCTGACGTCTCACTGGAGTGGGTGGTGTGTCCGTGCTCATCGGTGCTTCAGCGCTTTCGAACGTCCGCAGCTTGTCGTTAAGGAACACGGAAATATGTTCCATTAACGACGCCGATAGGCATCCTTTGCGTTGTAGCGCAGCCACAACCAGAAGGTCGCGGTTGAGTGCGGACTGGGGCGAGAGCTGCGTGTCGGTGAACGAAGGGGCGGAGGGGGAGCGTTGCTGTGAAGTCGTCCTTTCCTTAGGGCGCGAGGCCCTCGTCAGGGTGACGTCGGCTTGCGTTCCTGGGTTCGGGTGAGGCGCCGGCGAGTCCGGTCCGTGTTCCGTCGCAACCTGCGCGAGAATATCGCGCGGCACGGCGGAGCGAGGGGCGCGGGCGTCGCGCGGCCCGATCTGGACGGGGGTGGCGGCAGGGGCGGCGGCGGCGGCGGCGGGAGCAGGTGCGGTCGTCGGGCGACGCGGGGGCAATGTCCCGCGATGACTCGAGCGGCTACGCGACCTCTCTCTCGGGGGCTTCGGGTCCTGCCTGCTACTCATAGCGGCGAGTGTGGATGCGTCTTCTGGGCGACTGCCTTCGCGACCCACACGACCATCTATGGTCGGGCTTCTTCGGGGGGGTGAGGGGGGTCCCCTCGACGCATAAATGCGTGGCCGGATTCCACCGAATTTATTAAGGTAAATTCGGTAGGAATTCCGTTGGGGTGTCGAGTTGGGTCCGTGCGATTGCTTCTTGGTTGCTTCTTCTTAGTTGCTTCCAAGTGACAGTCGAGCTAATCTATGAATTTATTTTGCCAAAACACCCTATTATATACATTAGCTATGACACACAATAGAACCTAACCGACACAGATTGTATTCGCTCGGACCAATAGCGATGCGCCGTAGGGCGAGCCGCGTGCGGGGCGCGGGGCGCTGCTTCCCACGGCACTATTCGACGCGAAGGCATAAATAGGTGTGCGAGCGAAGCGCGCTCTTATTCTCCGTGCGCCGCCGTCGAGTGAAGATCATCGATCCGTCGTGTGTCGTCCATACCAACGTCTTTTTCAAGACGACTGCTTCACTGTGTCTCTGCGGAACGTCAAAAACTTGGTAGGGTAACTGTGTGACAGGCACTGTGTCACTACAGGTCAATAAATCTATACTAATATTATAAAGCTGAAGAGTTTGTTTAATTGTTTGTTTGTTTGTTTGTTTGTTTGGTTGAACGCGCTAATCTAAGGAACTTTTTGTGTTAGATAGTCCATTTATCGAGAAAGGCTTTAGGCTATATATCATCACGAAAAAATATACGGTTCCCGTGGGATAGAGTTATTTTTGTCTAGAGACGAACCCGAAGCGAAGCGAGGGTGAGTCTCTAGTTTTATATAAATGGAATTCTAATAATAAAGGAGTATATATTATATCAATCTATGGTACCTACTGTGAACCATAGATGAATAATCTGTAAGTATAATATTATGTGATCTGTCCTGTACACATGAAAAAATGACAGTTGATGAATTGATATTTGACATTTGTCATTTAGTTTTGGAACTTCAATGGAAGTGCAGTGATCGTATTCTTATCTCCTATAGTTATTAGTTTGTGACTTGTGTCTTGTATTTAAAATTTAAATAATTAATAGGGCTTCCAGTTAAATAATGTCGCAACAATTAGAATTACTAACAGAGAGTCCATCACAATGGACCCCAGTATCATTTGTTACTCCAGAAATACAGAAGAAAGAAATTAAACCATTTGTTTTGTGTATGTTTTGTTCTAGATACTTTAATATTTTTATAAATATTTTAAATTAAATAAGTTGAGGGCTCAACTTTATAATGAGGAATTAGTAGTAGACTCTTGTTTTTTTTTTTTTGTGCAAAATACTTATTATTTTAAGTAAACCCACAAAGTTTCAACTTAATAGGGTAAATACTTTCGGAAATAAAAAATATCAAAGTTTGATAAATATAACCTCAATCTGCATTATTTTATTGCTGGGTACACACCGAGCCAACGAACGCCAACGAAGATTATTCAGCGTTGGCTATCGCACGTATGTTATACTAGGTACACACCGACCCAACGAACGAACGCCAATGGGTTTCGTTGGCCCTGTTTGGACGACTTAGCGAACGCCAACGATCGTTCGTTGGCGTGTGTCTGCGATCCGACGCGTGTCGGTAACATCAAAGGAATCGTTCCATGCTGGTACACACCGACCCAACGAACGCCAACGAAGGATTCGAAGATACGTCCACGTCCGGCTTGCATTCGCAATTTAGTCATGGACGACGACAAAATAATTATAATTGCTAGTTTTATATACCTTAACGAGTTAGCAAGGACAAGAAAAATTAAACGAAAACGGAGATGGTACCACATATTTTAAGAATAGAAATGTGTATCGCAATTAAATAAAATAGTAGTAATTTCTGCCCAACAATCACTTGTCTTCATTTTTAATTTATATTAATTATTAGTAGGGTCCCAAAGACTAGAGGCTTTTCTTTGTATAGATTGATTAACAAAAACATATCATAATACTTTCTTAGATAGAATATTTGACATTTAAATAAAATTATCTTTTCGGAGTTTTTCGCGGATTTATTTAGATTTTTGGTTCCCGACGTTTTGATTGCTTTATTGCAATCATGGTCACGAGAGAGACTAAGGTGTTAGATGTCTCAAAGGTATTATAATATAGTTGTTACAGACAGCCTACCCACAAAATAACAAAATGAATTTAAAAAACTTGAACATTGGCACCAAAGTATCTTACAATATTTGTTACTTTTAATTTTAAATATTTTTATAATTTTAATTACTTTTATACTTGAATATGGAACATTATTTATATAAATTTAGATGTTATTATTATAATTTTTTAGAAAATTTATTGTTTAATAATCTATATTTAGTGTTGCCATTATTATATTTATAACTATAAATAAAAAATAAAATATTAATTGTTTAAGCCATATTATTGTTCTATGTGTAATTTAAGAAGTTAAAATTAAATAACAATTACATTTGCAAATGACAAATATTAATTTGAAATACTAATTTGAATTACTGTTATTTTGATCCGCACAATAAGAACTTACTACATCTAACTGTCTGTTTTATTTAGATTTATTATTTGATTTTATTATATTAATAACAGGATCCCACGACAATGGTAGTACCCAGCTATCTTCCCTATTTAAATTTGGATGTTTTTTAATTTCTATGGCTTCCCGAATCATTCTAGGGCGATATCTGTTTTCTTTCGCAAGGATTTGGGGTTATATTCGCTTCGATATATCCTGTCGGTGTGTATCCAGCTTAATAATAGGACGATTCCTTTGATGTTACCGCCACGCTTCGTATCGCAGGCACACGCCAACGAACGATCGTTGGCCTTCGCTAAGACGTCCAAACAGGGCCAACGAAACCCATTCGTTGGCGTTCGTTGGCTCGGTGTGTACCCAGCATATTGCTTTTGACGTAATTTTGACAGTAGTGTTGCTATTTTAGGGAATTTTAATTATGCGTTTTGATTTTTAAGACAGAAATGTTGCCATTTTAGGAACTTAATTATGCGTTTTAATTTTGTAAATAATAAGTTGACGCACTTTTTAATTTTTATTTGAAGATTCTTAATGTTTTATTTGGTTTAATAAGTCATTAATTTTGACTAGTTAGGTAAGAAGTTTGTGGTTAGGTTAGGTTACAACTTAGGTTATTATCATCAGATTTTGGTTAGGTTAGGTTAGAACAGGTTTCATAACACACCCCGGGGGAGAGCTGACTCCTACCGGGCGCGTCCCCAGGTGGCGGATAGGGGAACGCCACTCGCCTTCGGACCGGGCGGGTGGTACCGGAGAAATCCGGCGCGGACCAACAGCATGGGGGGCGGGGGGCCTGCAGCCATGGGCCGTCGAACGTGGTTGAGGCCCAACCCGCACGGTGCCGCTCGTCGTTAGAGTGCGACTTTCGACGTTGCGGCTACCGGTTTGGGGAGGGTTGCCATTTCGGTGGCAGGACGGGTGTCCACCTCGGTGGACTGATTGGTGCCCCTCGTTCGTGGCTGCATCTGACGGCGTTGCGGCCATTGACGGGGGGATGGTGGAGGGTGTCGACTGATCGCTGGCCCGACGGTCACGGACGGACACCAGATGGACGGGGCTGCTTGCGGCCGGTTGTGATGGTTACCCACTTCGGTGGGTGGAGTAAAGTCCGCTTTTGCGGAAGGTTTGGTGGCCTCCCCCTGTCGCGGCTGTTTAACTGTCGGGGTTGCAGTCGCGGGTCTGGTTCCGCTTAGGCGGTCCCGTTGACCCGATGGGGGGTGGCGTGGCGTGAGTGGATGGGTCCCACTTCGGTGGGGGGTTTGGCCCACTTCGGTGGGTGGAGTGGGGTCGCGCGTCGTGGCTTCGGCTGGCGGCGTGTGACCGGTAGAGGGGTGGGCCGCGGCAGGAGGGGAGTCGTGGTATTTGCCAGTCTTCTCCTTCCGTGGTCCGGACGGGGCTGCGCGTCGTGGCTTCGGCTGTCGGCGTGTGGTCGCCGGTGGCGGGACCGCCTCGGTGGTCCCGCGATCGGATGGGGGGTGCCGGTGGCGAGGCTGTGTTAATAGCCTCGCAACCGGCAGAGGAGTGGGTCGCGGCGGGAGGGGAGTCGTGGTATTTGCCAGTCTTCTCCTTCCGCGGCCCGGACGGGGCCGCGCGTCGTGGCTTCGGCTGTCGGCGTGTGGCCGCCGGTGGCGGGACCGCTTCGGTGGTCCCGCGATCGGATGGGGGGGGAGCCGGTGGCGGGGCTGTGTTAATAGCCCCGCAACCGGTAGAGGGGTGGACCGCGGCGGGAGGGGAGTCGTGGTATTTGCCAGTCTCCTGCTTCCGCGGCCCAGACGGGGCCGCCACCGTTTGATGGCGGACGCGGTGGGGCTGCAGGGGAGAGGGCCGGTGTTTGGCCCTGACTTCTGCAGCCGCGTGGGGTTCCTACGGGGGCCTCACTGGATGGTGGCCTTCGGGCCTACCGCCGGGGCGCCGTAGTTGAATGCGCGAGCGATCCTGCGGCGTCCCACTATGGCGGAGGGGAGGGGATCGTTGGGGTTTAGTGGGTAGTACCGGCTCTTCTAGCTGGTGAGTCCCACACACCCACCTGGGGTTATAGGTGGACGGTGCGTAAATGCATTCCCCAACGTTAAAAAAAAAAAAAAAAAAAAAAGGTTTCATAACACACGAGCCGAGCGAGCGAAGCGAGCGTGCCGCGGTAGCGGCCGGCGAGTGTCATAAACTCTAAATGTTATAAAACTAGAACACTAGAAAGATCAAATTTCACGCAAAATCGAAGTACACACTTAACAAAACATAACCTCAAAAGGCACAAGTTTAGTATATGGGACGCGGCCCCTGGAGGAGTAGGTGGTATTTTCGGATAGGGGAGGTGACAGGGAGCCCAAATATGTAAAAATTCTTTTAAGGAAATGTAGGAGTAAAAAGTTACTGAGACTTAAAATTGCAACAATTCCATACATTTTTATACTTAAATAAGTCATTACAAAAGATAAACATACCTTTAACGAATAGTAAACATCCTTTTTTTATGTACAATCCATATTTTCACAACAATTAAGGCTTTATTGTATTAATATTTTAATAATTTCACATATAACAATATTCTAAACAAAATGATCTTATATTTTGACAAACTGTCAATTTTTGTTTTACATTACCGCTTTTATGACAACAGATTATCGTTTAATAATTAGTTATGAGTTACGCTTATTAAAAATAAACAGTCCGACTTGGATAATTTAGGTTGGAGAAGGCTAAGGCGGGAGCGCAGCTCCCGCCTTAGCCTTCTCGTTAGGTCATTTTTTTTTATTTCAAACCCAGAACCCCTGCTATTATAAGTGCTTTATGTTAATTTAAAATTCGGTGATAGATCTGACTTCAATTCAATTCTTATATTCAATGGCTTTTAGAAGTGCCATATAGATCTGAAGATTATTTTGACAATTGAAAGTAATGTTTTGACATTTCAAAGTGTCAAAATGACAGTAATGTCATAATAATGTATGAAAATGTTACAACTTTAAGTCTCAATAACTTTTTACTCCTACATTTCCTTAAAAGAATTTTTACATATTTGGGCTCCCTGTCACCTCCCCTATCCGAAAATACCACCCACTCCTCCAGGGGCCGCGTCCCATAAACTAAACTGCCGCCCCTCAAAATAAGATTTTTAAAAATTCATAAAAAAAAACATTTATAACATATATTTTAATCAAAACTAATGGCTACCTAGTCTAGTGACTCTTTTGTACTCATCGTTCACAATTTTGATTAGTTTAATTTTTGGGTGGAGTAGTAAATTAAAACGTACAAATATTATTTAAAAAAAGTCTGTCTGCTCGTTTGAAGATAAGCTATTACATACAGTAGTTTTTGTCTGTCATTATC
The DNA here is from genome assembly GCA_905404265.1 of Fabriciana adippe. Taxonomy (NCBI): domain Eukaryota; kingdom Metazoa; phylum Arthropoda; class Insecta; order Lepidoptera; family Nymphalidae; genus Fabriciana; species Fabriciana adippe. The sequence continues at coordinate 6,919,790 of FR990003.1, forward strand.
ATTTCAATTTTATTATCAACTATATTTAGTTCTTTAAGAGTCACTTAACAAGTGTATTCTATGTACATTTTCCATAAAACACAATATATTATTATATTCTTTATTGCATTAAACAAGTAATAAAAAAAATACATAGAAAATTGTGAACGATGTAATCAAAATTGTATCAAAATTGAATTGTAATCAAAATTGTGAACGATGAGTACAAAAGAGTCACTAGACTAGGTAGCCATTAGTTTTGATTAAAATATATGTTATAAATGTTTTTTTTTATGAATTTTTAAAAATCTTATTTTGAGGGGCGGCAGTTTAGTTTATGGGACGCGGCCCCTGGAGGAGTGGGTGGTATTTTCGGATAGGGGAGGTGACAGGGAGCCCAAATATGTAAAAATTCTTTTAAGGAAATGTAGGAGTAAAAAGTTATTGAGACTTAAAGTTGTAACATTTTCATACATTATTATGACATTACTGTCATTTTGACACTTTGAAATGTCAAAACATTACTTTCAATTGTCAAAATAATCTTCAGATCTATATGGCACTTCTAAAAGCCATTGAATATAAGAATTGAATTGAAGTCAGATCTATCACCGAATTTTAAATTAACATAAAGCACTTATAATAGCAGGGGTTCTGGGTTTGAAATAAAAAAAAATGACCTAACGAGAAGGCTAAGGCGGGAGCTGCGCTCCCGCCTTAGCCTTCTCCAACCTAAATTATCCAAGTCGGACTGTTTATTTTTAATAAGCGTAACTCATAACTAATTATTAAACGATAATCTGTTGTCATAAAAGCGGTAATGTAAAACAAAAATTGACAGTTTGTCAAAATATAAGATCATTTTGTTTAGAATATTGTTATATGTGAAATTATTAAAATATTAATACAATAAAGCCTTAATTGTTGTGAAAATATGGATTGTACATAAAAAAAGGATGTTTACTATTCGTTAAAGGTATGTTTATCTTTTGTAATGACTTATTTAAGTATAAAAATGTATGGAATTGTTGCAATTTTAAGTCTCAGTAACTTTTTACTCCTACATTTCCTTAAAAGAATTTTTACATATTTGGGCTCCCTGTCACCTCCCCTATCCGAAAATACCACCTACTCCTCCAGGGGCCGCGTCCCATATACTAAACTTGTGCCTTTTGAGGTTATGTTTTGTTAAGTGTGTACTTCGATTTTGCGTGAAATTTGATCTTTCTAGTGTTCTAGTTTTATAACATTTAGAGTTTATGACACTCGCCGGCCGCTACCGCGGCACGCTCGCTTCGCTCGCTCGGCTCGTGTGTTATGAAACCTTTTTTTTTTTTTTTTTTTTTTAACGTTGGGGAATGCATTTACGCACCGTCCACCTATAACCCCAGGTGGGTGTGTGGGACTCACCAGCTAGAAGAGCCGGTACTACCCACTAAACCCCAACGATCCCCTCCCCTCCGCCATAGTGGGACGCCGCAGGATCGCTCGCGCATTCAACTACGGCGCCCCGGCGGTAGGCCCGAAGGCCACCATCCAGTGAGGCCCCCGTAGGAACCCCACGCGGCTGCAGAAGTCAGGGCCAAACACCGGCCCTCTCCCCTGCAGCCCCACCGCGTCCGCCATCAAACGGTGGCGGCCCCGTCTGGGCCGCGGAAGCAGGAGACTGGCAAATACCACGACTCCCCTCCCGCCGCGGTCCACCCCTCTACCGGTTGCGGGGCTATTAACACAGCCCCGCCACCGGCTCCCCCCCCATCCGATCGCGGGACCACCGAAGCGGTCCCGCCACCGGCGGCCACACGCCGACAGCCGAAGCCACGACGCGCGGCCCCGTCCGGGCCGCGGAAGGAGAAGACTGGCAAATACCACGACTCCCCTCCCGCCGCGACCCACTCCTCTGCCGGTTGCGAGGCTATTAACACAGCCTCGCCACCGGCACCCCCCATCCGATCGCGGGACCACCGAGGCGGTCCCGCCACCGGCGACCACACGCCGACAGCCGAAGCCACGACGCGCAGCCCCGTCCGGACCACGGAAGGAGAAGACTGGCAAATACCACGACTCCCCTCCTGCCGCGGCCCACCCCTCTACCGGTCACACGCCGCCAGCCGAAGCCACGACGCGCGACCCCACTCCACCCACCGAAGTGGGCCAAACCCCCCACCGAAGTGGGACCCATCCACTCACGCCACGCCACCCCCCATCGGGTCAACGGGACCGCCTAAGCGGAACCAGACCCGCGACTGCAACCCCGACAGTTAAACAGCCGCGACAGGGGGAGGCCACCAAACCTTCCGCAAAAGCGGACTTTACTCCACCCACCGAAGTGGGTAACCATCACAACCGGCCGCAAGCAGCCCCGTCCATCTGGTGTCCGTCCGTGACCGTCGGGCCAGCGATCAGTCGACACCCTCCACCATCCCCCCGTCAATGGCCAAACATATATTTTAATCAAAACTAATGGCTACCTAGTCTAGTGACTCTTTTGTACTCATCGTTCACAATTTTGATTAGTTTAATTTTTGGGTGGAGTAGTAAATTAAAACGTACAAATATTATTTAAAAAAAGTCTGTCTGCTCGTTTGAAGATAAGCTATTACATACAGTAGTTTTTGTCTGTCATTATCATTTCAATTTTATTATCAACTATATTTAGTTCTTTAAGAGTCACTTAACAAGTGTATTCTATGTACATTTTCCATAAAACACAATATATTATTATATTCTTTATTGCATTAAACAAGTAATAAAAAAAATACATAGAAAACAATGTTGACAAAGGTGGAATAATATATATATATATATATATATATATATATATATATATATATATATATATATATATATATATATATATATATATATATATTTAACTGAAAGACTGATAATATAATGATGATAAATGTTATACACTAAAACATTGTCTCACAAGTTACAAGCTTAAATTAATTAATAAGCTTATAATTTTTTAGTTTTTAGCAAAAGCATTATGATTTTAATTTGTTTTCAAGTATTATAAAAAAATATATTTACCGCTCAAACTCATTCATGTCTTCCTCACAATATGTGGTATTGGCAGTGTTTTGTGTTTGTTAACAGGATTTTAAGCCATTAAAGAAATTCATAAAAAAAAATCTTTAATTAAAGTTGATTGAATTATCAACAATTTTATATGATAATAGCGACTCACCCTCGCTTCGCTCGGGTTCGTCTCTAAGTTACTTCCTAAAACAAAATTAAATAATTAATTTGGTTTTAATTTTTTTTCATGGGACCCTATTTTTCTTTCTAAAATAAAAGTAGCCTAAGTTACTCCTTATAATATCAGCTATCTGCCAGTGAAAGTCCTGTCAAAATCGGTCCAGTAATTTCAGAGATTAGCCGGACCAAACAGACAGACAAAAATTGTAAAAAATGTTATTTTGGTATATGTACCGTGTATACATCCATATGCACTTAGTAAAAAGCGGTTATTTTAATATCACAAACAGACACTCCAATTTTATTTATCTGTATAGATTTTTATTTATAAACTTAATTTGTAGATTTTCATCAGAATGTGCAGCGGAGTTGACAACATTGTTGTGCACAGATAAAATATATGAGAACATACCACGGCATTTGAGGGTTAAGCCTGGATTAGTTAATTTACAATGGAAAATTGATGTTTCGTTAAGGTTTGTTTTTAATTATTTAAAATATTTTAATTGATTATTTGCCATACAAAAAATTGTTTAAATTGATTTTAATAGATGGCATTATATAAATAAATGGACTACTGACTCACCCTTGCTCTGCTTGGGTCCATATCTAGGTTATTGTTACGTTTAAATGTTTAGCTCAGAGATGAAACATTTTCCCCCAATAAAAAATAGTCCTATATGTTTACCCAGATAACCAGCTATCATCATACCTATTTTTTTTTTTCAATTTTTGTCTGTCTGTCTGTCTGTTACCGCATCATGCAAAAACCACTGGAGGGATTTTGATGAAATTTGGTATGATGCATATGCGGTACTTTTTATCCGGGTCAAATTATAGGATACTTTTTACTGCGAGAGAATATCTCATCTCTGAGAAATTTATACTAAACTTCAACACTTAAGTAGGGATAAACCCGAGCGGAGCGAGGGTGATTTGCTAGTTACACTGTATAAGTATTCTAAAAATAGTATTGATTGTTACTTAATTGCTTATCGATGGAAGTTTTTTCTTTCTTCGAGTAACAAATGCGGTATGATTTATAATATTAGTATCAAAATATGACATTTTAATTGTTAATTTTTGTTTCAGTCAATCCAACATTGAAGCAGAAAGTGCAAATCCTCAAAGAACAAAAGAAATTCTTTACCGAGACACACAAATTATATTAATTTTCACATTAACAGACGGACAGATAAATACATACAGATTATCTATAAGTAAGTTTCATGAATTTAGATATGTTATAGCTAGTGCGTTAAAAAGTATGATTGTTTTAGAAAAAAGAAAATGTATGAGGAAAGACTGACATAAGTATTTTTGGGGGTAGTTTTCGATTTTTTTTTAATTTAGCTGATTTTTTTTTTATTTTGTATCTGTTAAATGCATTACTTACTGTTAAAAAAAATATAAAGGAGGATAATTATTATATTGTTGTCTGTTTGTATGCATGCTAATTAAAATAGAGAAATTTCAATTTAACTATATATTGCATTAATTTTAAATTTATAATTCACTAGCGACTCACCCTCGCTTCGCTCGGGTTCGTCCCTAGTTACGTTTTACTGCTGAACTGAGCTAAACGTTGATAAGTCAGTCTGTGAGTCGCGAGTACTGAATAAAAATAGTAACTGCGAATGTACCTTAGGTGATAGACAAATAATATTGCGAACTTCCCTGTATAACTTTTTAAGACCTACAATTTTCTAGTACATTGTTTTGATGTATCTCTTAAGGTTCAGCCAGCGTCAGCCATAGAAATTTCTAAGGACGACTCGATAGAACCAGTCATTGCGTTTTCCCGCGGGAACGAAAAATGTGCCTGTAGTAAAAGGTATCCTAAATGTTGACCCGAGTGATAAGCTATCACTGTACAAAATTTTGTTAAAATCGGTTCAGTACTTTTTGCGTGAAACGCGTACAGACAAACAGATAAACAGACAAACAGACAAAAAATTTAATAACTATTGTTTTGGGGTCTATATCGTATACATAATACGTTACAGTCATTGTTTTTAAAAAATATTTCATGTACAGATTTCGCTAAGTTACTGCTTTATTATAGTATAGATAGATAACGTACTCGTATAAGAAAACAGTAATATCATTCAATAAAAATAGTTATAGCGAGTGTACTTTAGGAGATAGACATATACTGTTGAGAACTTTTCTGTAGAACTTTTTAAGACCTACAATTTTCTAGTACATTGTTTTGATGTATCTCTTAAGGTTCAGCCAGCGTCAGCCATAGAAATTTCTAAGGACGGCTCGATAGAACCAGTCATTGCGTTTTCCCGCGGGAACGAAAAATGTGCCTGTAGTAAAAGGTATCCTAAATGTTGACCCGAGTGATAAGCTATCACTGTACAAAATTTTGTTAAAATCGGTTTAGTACTTTTTGCGTGAAACGCGTACAGACAAACAGACAAACAGACAAAAAATTTAATAACTATTGTTTTGGGGTCTATATCGTATACATAATACGTTACAGTCATTGTTTTTAAAAAATATTTCATGTACAGATTTCGCTAAGTTACTGCTTTATATATGATCAAACGAACTTCTCAAGTGAAGTTCGATCATTATTATATGAGTCGCTTCATTCGAAGATATAATATAACCAGGTAGTCCTTTTAACCTGCAAGGTAGCTTTCGCACACATTTAAGAGATTTTTTAAAAAAAGTCGATACACATATCGATTTTTAAATCAATTCATTACTCGTCAATGTCTACATCCCTACTACTCAGTGCCGTCATTCTTTTAGAGATTCCTACCACAAATAAATACAAAACTAAGTTCGGGATCGGGTTGGGGGGGTCCTTATATCTTCGAATGAAGCGACTCATATAATAATGATCGAACTTCACTTGAGAAGTTCGTTTGATCATATATTATATTTCTTCGCTTCATTCTTCAGATATAATATAACCAGGTAGATGTTTAGAGAAGTTTTGTATTTACATCCATTAAATCAACCAGTATCAAGGGAGTAAATTTAAAATGTATTACCTACTATATTATATTAACTATATAATATAATGTGAAAAGAAAAATAAATGAAAAATATAACTACGGAAATAATTTTTTCGGGTACTAAATTATTCTAAAATAATTCATTATTAGTAAAGAATATTTAAGAATATAAAATCAGAATTTATATCTTAAAATAAACATTTCCCATATAGTTTAATTGTTCATTAAACAAAATTACACCAGCAAAACTATTTTCATCTATAGTAATTGAGTGATTATAGAATTTCGCGAATAATTTCAAAGTACGTTTTAATACATAAACGACTGGTCGTTTTCCTTATAGTATCAACAGAGACGCCTCGTCCAGCAAGTGTGGACGTCGCGGAACGTCGCGTGCTAGTGTGCTAGATGACGTCACGTTCACACCACTCTATTAATACCTGCTTTATCCGCCTAATTATGGACGCCTTACAGTTATAAAGAGGTTAAGTATATTAGGAGGACGGTCATGTTGTGGAACAAACATATCATATCTTCAAGTCATATTGCAGAATATATGCAGAATCGAGATAAATTATCTCGAAAATACTGCAAAATTAGTGTTGGTTAGTCTCGAACGACTACATACGTCTTTATAATATTTTTGATTAGTATATTAATTCCAATACATATAATATATCATATTTTCGTATTTTGTCAATAAAAGGCTTTGTACGCGTTGGGCTGTATATAAAACTAATAAAATTACAAATTTATTCGTAATTTTTCTCTCCTTATATTTCTTATAGATACCAATCAGATAAATTGTGGATCCCATCTACTATGAAACAGTGGAAAGCTGGGTTTTAATTTAAATATTTTTAAAATACTTTTAACACGTTTATCAGATCTAATATTGCTACTTAACAGAAGAGATAATGTGGATCTCTGGCTGTGAAGAATTCCATACCTATAGTTCCTTTATTATACTGATTACTTTAAAGCATAAAATATTCGTTACAAAGCTATGAATAATATGGTAATGATTACCATTGCAATTCTGCAACCACTGTTTAAAAGATATATCTGTACTAATATTATAAAGCTGAAGAGTTTGTTTGTTTGTTTGGTTGAACGCGCTAATCTCAGGAACTACTAATCCGATTTGAAAAATTCTTTTTGCATTAGGTAGCCTGTAATTGAGGAAGGCTATAGGTTATATCATCCCGGAAAAATGTACGGTTCCCTTGGGATAAATTTATTTTTGTCTAGGGACGAACCCGAAGCGAAGCGAGGATGAGTCGCTAGTTATACATATATGCCGCACAATGTAAACATGTAAACGCATGTTGTGAGTACCGCGGCAACCAGAATAAAGACCTTTCTGTAACAAGATTTTTCACCATAAAAGGTTTCCATATTAATTCAGACTTATTCACCATCGTTATGAATGGATGCCAGGCCTGAAATGACAAAAAAGAATTTTCATCTATAATATTTCGAAGATACTTTAGAATAATTGGGAAAAAAAAAGAAAAGCATAAAAGTATTTAGTATTCTAGTTTATTGTGAAAGCATCAATAACTAGAGAGTACGGATCTTTTTTCTATTAAAATATGGCTCTGTTATTTGGCCCTGGCCATAGAAGTAAACAAATTAATTTTAGATTTTCTTAATTGTATTAATATTCAATTAAGAGCTAAATTAGACAATTCACATTTTTTATTTTTTTTATTTTTTTTTTAGATTATTTCCAGCTTTAAAATTTTCTTTCATGTTTTTAAGCCAAATATTTCTTTTTTGATTTTTAATATATTGTGACTTTACGAGCTTAGATCTTCTAACAAGGGACAAAGTTTTAACTTGGTTTCACAATAAACAGAATTTTATACCTTTTGTAAAACGATTATCCTTATATAATATATAATACTTATATTTTAATATAGATCCAGACACCTTTAACGGCATAACGTGCATCAAATTTCAATTGCATATTACTTCAATTGATGAAATTCCCTGATTAAATATTTTTGCAAATGTAAAATATTTTTTGTTAAAAAATATTCATGGTTTTATGACATTTTTCGGTTCGCAAAGAAATTGTTGATTAATGAGCCAAACATGAATCAAAATTTTCAAAGTGACAAAATTTTCAAAGTGCAAAATCTTAAAAATGTAACAGTTTTAAAGAAACGTTTTGGCTTTCATTATAGTTATTTCTAATACAAAGAACACAGAGCCTGATGAATGAGTTCAACACTTTAGTAAATGTTCTATGGGCTACTAAAAGGCCGTAGGGTATATTACTAAATTATGTTATCAAATTGAATTCGTCTTCAATTTGAATACTGCACATAGTGTTATTTACTGTACTCATGTTTGCTTTCTCAAAAATAGATAAAAAATTTGAAGGTACGTATATCAACTTGTGTTACTAGCGTTGTTGTAAACAACGAAAGAATTAAAATTAAATTAATAAATTTTTTAGAATTAAAATTAGAGCAATATGGGAAAATTCTACCTAAATTACAAAGTTATATTACGTTTGTAATATTAAGTAAGCAATAGTGAGAGAGGCTGTTAGCGTGAAGTACAGACTTACTGGCGAGATGCAGACGGCCGCGGTTTGTTTGAGCGTACAGCGCTGAACATTTGCCGAGCTGGCATTTGGCGGTTCAGAGGGCCTCTGCTCGGGCCTTTGCACCTCTCCTGCTGTTTTGCTGATAACACGGGGGTCTGTTCCAGTTTTCATGACAGGCCACGTATATGGGTTATTGCAAAATAATAATGTGTCGTTATTACTTTTTGAACATGTTATAAAATTAATAAAGCCGTCGTGTTAACTCACGGTTAACCGCCAGGCAAAAACGTTCGAAATAAACATTACAATATAAGGTATAAATTATATATTTGATAATTTTCAATTTTATACGGCCATCGTATTAACTCACGGTTAACCGCCAGGCGAAAATGTTCAAAATGAACATAGTACCATATAAGGTATAAATTATATATTTGATAATTTTCAATTTTATACGGCCATCGTGTTAACGCACGGTTAACCGCCAGGCGAAAATGTTCAAAATGAACATATTACCATATAAGGTACAAATTATATATTTGATAATTTTCAATTTCATACGGCCATCGTGTTAACGCACGGTTAACCGCCAGGCGAAATGTTCAAAATGAACATATTACCATATAAGGTATAAATTATATATTTGATAATTTTCAATTCTATACGGCCGTCGTCCAGGTAATTGAAATATACTTATATAAGGTGCTCAATAAGAGTGCACTATTTTATTTAAAAATAAAAACACGAAGTTTTCGATGACTTTTTGACAAAGATGTAGCTGTATCTCACCGATGACGCGTGGGCTATCGACCTTGAGCTCAGGAATTATTTCTGGATTATTTTTAATAATCAGGACAATCATAGGTAACAGCTGTCAAATTTCAAAGTTGTCATATGCACGAAAAACGAAATGACGCAAAGTTTAAATAGTGCCTTCTTATTGAGACACCCATTATTTATTATTATCTTAATAGAAGTTTTGCTAAGTTTATTAGTGAAAAACGTCAGCATTCCATATTGATCGTAACTTTTTAACTTAATTATCGTTTAATTTTATCATTTGCAAGTACCTACTACTGTTGATCAGCTTCTTGACAATCGTCAATGAGATCAGAGCTGTATTAGAAATTGCCTCGTTATTTAATTTTTGTGCTAACAGAAGGTAAATTTAAATATATAAGTAGGTAAAAATAAAGGTACCTAATCTTTTAATAGATTATGTTTAACCTCTTTTAATATATTTAAGAATAGGCTAAAATTTGCGCCAAAGTACTGTGAATTTCCTCAACAAATGAATCATTTTCAGTCTCCTTTCATAGTGCTATGAGAACTTCTGTATCGAATACTGTACCAACATTGGGACCACCATTTTTGAAAAACGAATTTCTGCGCTAGGCATAAAAGTGTCCTGACCGGAATTTCGAATTGTCATTAATTTTAGCCTCATTAATGTTTTGATCTAGAATACGTCGCTCAGTAATGAAAATTACGAGGTACCTTTGTGTTTAACGTACAATTAACCGCCAGGTTAAAACTAAATTTACATATATACACGTTTTAAGGTTTTATGTAATTCTATGTGACCCTCGTGATAACTTTCAGTTAGCCGCCGGGCTTTAAAATAGGATTATAAATTTATATCTAATATTTAATAAAATATGACGACAAAATGTGGGTAATCGTAAATAGATAATATGTACATACCAAATGGATTCGAATAATGATTTAATTTGAATCCGACGACGTTTAAACAGTTGTTGTTCCCGTTTGTATTAGTTAATATCTTCTTGAATATTTTCACTTTTCTTTGTAATTTTTACCCGAAGAGTGTACGTGTGCTTGCTACCTCGCACGAAAAAAGAATGATGGCACTGAGTAGTAGGGATGTAGACATTGACGAGTAATGAATTGATTTAAAAATCGATATGTGTATCGACTTTTTTTAAAAAATCTCTTAAATGTGTGCGAAAGCTACCTTGTAGGTTAAAAGGACTACCTGGTTATATTATATCTGAAGAATGAAGCGAAGAAATATAATTATAGTATAGATAACGTACTCGTATAAGAAAACAGTAATATCATTCAATAAAAATAGTTATAGCGAGTGTACTTTAAGAGATAGACATATACTGTTGAGAACTTTTCTGTAGAACTTTTTAAGACCTACAATTTTCTAGTACATTGTTTTGATGTATCTCTTAAGGTTCAGCCAGCGTCAGCCATAGAAATTTCTAAGGACGACTCGATAGAACCAGTCATTGCGTTTTCCCGCGGGAACGAAAAATGTGCCTGTAGTAAAAGGTATCCTAAATGTTGACCCGAGTGATAAGCTATCACTGTACAAAATTTTGTTAAAATCGGTTCAGTACTTTTTGCGTGAAACGCGTACAGACAAACAGATAAACAGACAAACAGACAAAAAATTTAATAACTATTGTTTTGGGGTCTATATCGTATACATAATACGTTACAGTCATTGTTTTTAAAAAATATTTCATGTACAGATTTCGCTAAGTTACTGCTTTATTATAGTATAGATTTATAAATTTATAAATACACTAGCGGCTCAGCCCCCGCTTCGCTTCGGGTTCGTCTCTAGATAAAAAATCTATCCCACGGGAACCGTACATTTTTCCGGGATGATATATAGCCTTCCTCAATAAACGGGCTGTCTAATCCAGAAATAATTTTTAAATCGGATTAGTAGTTCCTGAGATTAACGCGTTCAAACAAACAAACAAACAAACTCTGCCTCTTTATAATATTAGTATAGATAAGAAATGTGTATGTTATTTTCTTTTGAATAAAATGAAATAGGGATAACTTGAGAAAAAAAAACTATGTTCAGGATTAGTTTTATATGTAATTAAATAATTAATTCAATTTATTGGATAATTGTTTATTTATCTGTGTCTGTATATAAATATTATAAATGTGAAAGTTTGTGAGTATGTATGGATGTTTGTTACTCTTTCACGCCAGAACGGCTGAATGGATCTGGATGAAATTTGGCACAGAGATAGATTATAGTCTGGAATAACACATAGGTTACTTTTTATCCCGGAAAAATGTACGGTTCCCGTGGGATAGGTTTGTTTTTGTATTAGTGTAATTTATTTAGTTAAAATAATATGAGTACATGTATTTTACTATATTGAAATATTTTTGAAGACAAAATCTGAATTAGACTGTGATTTAGAATCGCTTTAGAATATATGAAAGTTGATAATAATAATATTTTTATGTACTGTTATAATATTGTTAGTTTTAAATGGTTTAATAATTTATAAACCTAATAAATTAATAATTACAATAAATCAAAATAATAAATGATTATTATTTTAATTTATTATAATTAGTTCATATAAAAAAACACTTTTTTAATGAGAATTAAGTTAAAAATTAAGGCTATTAACCCCAATTAATTAAGAATCTAAAATATTTTTTTTTTATATGATAAAGGTTCAATCACATTGTTTTTTTAAGTCAAGGCCTACGTATAGGTGTTTATATTTATAATATGTATGTATTTAAAGTTATATATGTGTAGTGTATCAACTATCCGGTATCCATAACACAGGCCTCGTAGCTTACCATGGAACTAGATGGTGCTGTGTGTTAATGCCCCAATATTATTTATTTATTTATATATGTTTTATTTTTTGAATCAAATGTCAAGGTCTTAGTGCAATAAAGGCGTAACGCACATTTTAAAATGTTGCTAAAATATTATATATTTTTTTAATAAAAAAAAACCATTTAATTTTTAACCGACTTCCAAAAAGGAGGAGGTTCTATGTTCGTCTGTATGTACCTTTTGTTATTATGTTATTCTATAGTCATATTCACTTTATTTTTATGTATATGTTACATTATATCTACTAACTATAAACCGATTTTATTATCTTTTTTTAATTTAATGCTTTACTTTTTAGGTCCTATTTCATTTTTTTTAAATTCACTATAAGTTTGTTTATTGTAAATTTTTTTTAATTTCGCTAAACTTTGAATGTTTTTTTAATGTAGATTAAGTACTTGTTCATAAATCGAAAGCAATATTAGATGTAAAATTTAAAATAGAATATAGAAATATTAGATCTACTTGGTTTATATATATTTTTTTTGGTTTATAATATTTTCGACAATATCGCTGTATTGTACATAGTCGAGTTTAGATTTAGGTACACTCCACGTTATTATATATTAGCGTCTTACCCTTGCGTTTACGTTTTAATTTTTTTGAGCGGAACCCTAATTCTTTTTTAAAAATAAAAGTAGCCTAAGTTACTCCTTATAACATCAGCTATCTGCCAGTGAAAGTCCCGTCAAAATCGGTCCAGCGAAACTCGGCTAGTCGGTCGAAATTACATTGTATACATTTGTCATATTTAAACAAGAATTAGACAAAAATGTTCAAGCGTGTCAACGTCCATTGCAATATAAAGATTCTGTTCTGGAGTATCTGTGTGTAGGGGGAGGGGGGGGGGGGGGGGGGGTCTGTTTATTTTTTTTTTACGTTGGGAAATGTATTTAGGCTCACCGACAAAGCCAGTACTGCCCACTAAAACCTAACTGAATCTCCCCCGTCTTAATGGGGCATCGCAGGATCGATTACGCACTCAACCGCTCGGCCCCGACGGCAGGTCTGCCGAAGCAGACCACAACAGCCATGGGGTTGCTCCACAGTCCATTCTGCTGAAAGAGAAGTACCAGGAGCAACCCGCATGGCACACCGCCCACCGAAGTGGGCCACGTCCTTGTGCGTTTCTTGGCTTCGCGCCCGGCAGGATTGCCGGGCACTACTGACCCCAAACCACAACAAGGGTGACACATTGGGAGGGAAATTTGGGGGGCCCTGAACTAACATTTCTTGGGGGCCTCAATTATCATTTTGTCTTTATGAAATCTATAATGATAAATAATACTAGGGAAATTAAGAACGTTATTGTTTAATTCTTAATTGAACTCAGCGTTATTAGACCAGCCTTTCTGACCTTAATTTTTTTATTTGGATATTTTCTTAGTTTAAAAATTTACAATGTTATTCATTATTTTTAACAGGGGGCCCGTAATATCTAAGGGGCCCTGGGCTGCAGCCCTAAAAGGCTATAGATCCACCCCTGGAGTCTGGTTTAGACCAGACTTATTATGTACTAAGCTTTCTAAATGAATTGTAAGAATGTATGAACTAACTACATTCCATTAGCTAAGAAATTATTATTGTTAAATATTTACTTCTAAAATTAAATTTTGAGAATATAATATATTTGTTTTATTTTTTATTATTATTATTATTGTTTTACTAGCGGCTCACCCTTGCTTCGCTCGTGTTCACCTCTAGACGAACAAAAATAAATCTTTCCCCATTCATCTTTCGGTTCCCACGGGAACCTTACATTTTTCGGGATAAAAAGTAGCCTATTTGTTATTCTGATGTATGAACTATATTATTGTAAAGTTTCATTAAAATCCAATCAGTAGTTTTTGTGTACTAAGCTGTATAAGTTACTATAGTTTTTAACTATCCCACAGGAACTCTTTAATTTTCCGGGATGAAAAGTATCTAAGATCATGCAAAATTTCATTTAAATCGGTCCAACAGTTTTGGAGATTAGCCCGTACAAACAGGCAAACAAACAGAGAAACAAAGAAATTGAAAAAAAATCTGGATTTGCTCTATTTCTCTTCTTACATCCCCCTCCCCTGACTCGGTTTTTAGCTTTTTTTTATGTACAGACATTCGACCTCTATAGTTTTATTACATGTATAGATTTATAATAATAATTTATGCACTGTTATGATAATGTTATTAGTTTTAAACGGTTTGACAATCAATAAACCTAATACCAATAGTCAAAAGTAGTTTTGACTGAAACATATACAGGGTTACTGGTTAAGTCAACCTATTCCCGTTAAGGGCGTGTAGTTTACATCATTTCTGATAGATTTCACTATTAGACACCCTATCTTAAATCTAACCGTTTTCGAGATATTTGAATTTAATTGTTTTCTACAAAAAAATCCCGATTTTCGGCTGTTAGCTTAGATATTTTAAAATGTGTAAGTCTTATTATTACTATTATTTGATTTTTACATGTAAGATAAGATGATTTATCACCTTAATAACCAATATTATACGTAAAATGAATAAGTAAGTCGTTGTAGACGATTAAATCTAAAAAAAATTAATAAAAATTTAAAAAGTTTATTTTTCTTTAATGGATATCTTAAAAAAATATTATGGCGCCTGTTCCGCAGATGTGCTTAAAAATATCTACGTTTCATCAGCTATCCGACGACGTATAACAATCTAGGGTTTTATCAAAATTTTGTAAAAAAAACTTAGCTGCGAGTCGCCAGGTCCTAAATTCAAAAGTCCCACGCCAATTGTTCTTTAGGGTTAATGTATTATCCAAACAAATGGATTGGGCGAGGTGGACCTGTACCCTGGCCAGCCAGAAGTTCGGACCTAGCCCCCATGGATTATTATGTATGGGGGCACATGAAGAGTCTCGTGTACAGTGAGCCCAACCCAATTTCGTCAATTGAAATGTTAAGAGACAGGATAATTAATGCGGTGAAGGAAATAAGAAGAACTTTAACTACTGGTGTAGTAAAAACTGAACTTCGTAAAAGAATGCGAAGATGTGTGCAAAACAGAGGCGGACATGTTGATCATGAAATTTAGATTTTAAAATGTTTTGTTAAAACTTGAAAGTTTAACAAATTTATTATCTTGTACCTACCTATTGTTTCATTAACATTTTTTGCCTCCCCTGTAGCCTATGAAACTAAGTTTTCTTTTACAAAATTTTGATAAAACCCTAGATTGTTTTACGTCGTCGGATAGCTGATGAAACGTAGATATTTTTAAGCACATCTGCGGAACAGGCACCATAATATTTTTTTAAGATATCCATTAAAGAAGAATAAACTTTTTAAATTTTTATTATTATTTTTTTAGTTTTAATCGTCTACAACGACTTACTTATTAATTTTATGTATAATATTGGTTATTAAGGTGATAAATCATCTTATTTTACATGTAAAAATTAAATAATAGTAATAATAAGACTTACACATTTTAAAATATCTAAGCTAATAGCCGAAAATCGGGATTTTTTTGTAGAAAACAATTAAATTCAAATATCTCGAAAACGGTTAGATTTAGGATAGGGTGTCTCATAGTAAAATCTGTCAGAAATGATGTAAACTACACGCCCTTAACGGGAATAGGTCGACTTAACCAGTAACCCTGTATCAGGGCCGGATTTAGGGGAGGGCAAGCGGGGCTGCAGCCCCGGGGCCTCCACAAGAGAGGGGCCTCCACAAAAGAGATTTAAAAAAAAAAAAACAAATTCTGAGTGGTCGACAACTTTTTCGTTTTTATTTTTAACAAATATGATTGATTATTTATGTATAATTATTCTTAAATATTAAAAACAATTTATCCATATTCGTTCACCGCAGTTCATCGCGGTCGGGTAAAAAGAAGTTACAGAGCGGTTATCCTTACTTAATTATCATGCGTTTTTTTTGTTTCGCTTGAGTTTATTTATTTTATAATTTTTAGATCTGCAATATTATCATCAAATACCAATGTTTTATAGATAAATTCACGTTTGTTAATTCAAATTTGAAAGAAATTTTCTTCGATCCTTTTCTATTTTTGTGTTTTGTATTTTTCAGTGCATGCATATATCTATATCTACTCCATAGGATTAGGTAGTTAACTAAAAGTAAACAAAGAGCTCATGGGGACTTAACCTTTTATTATAAATATTTTATCACATATTGTCAACTAGCGATTTAACCTCGCTTCGCTCGGGTGCATCCTTAGGTACACGGATTTTATTCACAATTTTATGGATTTTAATTTTTTACGCGGAACCATGATGTTTTTTCTAAAATAAATGTAGCCTAAGTTACTCCTTATAACATCAGCTATCTTCCAGTGAAAGTTTCGTCAAAATCAGTCTAGCCGTTTTGGAGATAAGCCGGAACAAACAGACAAAATTTTTAAAAATTTAAACCTTATATGCATTTTATATGCATTTAGAAAAAACTGATATTTTGACATTACAAACAGACATATAAATTTTATTTATCTGTAGGTATAAATAAAATACCTACAGCTTAAGTGTAAAATACAATAAGAATCTAGACTCACAGGAGCATCTGCATATCTAAAAGAATTAATAAACAGTAGCTTATCTAATAAGATTGTTAATTAGAAATAAAAAAAAAAAAACAAGGTTTTGTTCATTGTGTACCATTCGTCGGATAGCAATAGAAGAGGCAACTAGCAAGAAAAGCTAAGGAAGAATCAACCAACGAAAGTTTCATTTTGAAACCCTTAAATGCAGTCCACCATATTTAAATTTAAAAGTTTAGGTTAGGTTTATATACATTTATTCTCAAAAAAGACATATGCATGAGTCGCTTACATGAGAATACACATAAATAGTAATATAAAAAATAACATATTCGTCGTGAACTACATGTATGTACCCATTTAACGCATTATATTATTTTTTTTAAAGTGAGTGTTCTATTATATGTTCTGCTCGCCTGCCTCGGTGGTGTAGTGGCTTGCATGTACGGCTGCACATCCTGAGGTCCTGGGTTCGAATCCCGGGTCGGGCCAAGTTTAGTTATTGAGTCTTTCTGTATAGTAAGCCTCAGTAACAGCCCGGAGTTGGGAAGTTGGCGGTGTTTCACCCCCGTGCCTCGGAGAGCACGTAAAGCCGTCGGTCCTGCGCCTTAACTCTCACCGGTCGTGTCGAATAGTCGTCCCAACGGAGTATGAGAGTGACAGGAATAGAGAGTGCACTTGTGTCTGCGCGTACACTTGTGCACTATAATATCTCCTGCGCAGTTGGCTAGTCTCAATGAGATTGGCCGCCGTGGCCGGAATCGGTCAGGAGAACATTATTATTATATGTTCTGCTAGTTTAGTTTTGAATGCATTAAATGAGTGTACATTTTTTACGTGTGCAGGTATTTTATTGTAAAGTAGTGCTCCTTCAAATGTTAGGGTTTTTTTACCGTAAGATGTTCTAGTTTTGGGTAGGACAATATAGCCAGCTCGACGGGTGCTTCGTTTTGTGTGATCTTTTATTTTGGTAAAACTAATATTAGTGTGGATGGTTCTGTTGAGGGCTTTTCTGATGAAGATACATGTATTGTAAATATATAGCTGCCGAATATTCATTATTTTAGTTTCTTTATAAATTTTTGTGGTAGACGTTCGGAAGGGGTAACAGAAGAGAATTTTTATTATTTTATTTTGTGCTATTTGTAGGTCGTCTAGTCTTGTTTTGGTGGCACTTCCCCAAACTTCAATGAGATACAGTAAGTGTGGTTTGACCAGAGTGTTGTAGATGGTATATCGCAGTTTACGTGGAACACATCGGACTAGATTTCAAATTGAGCCAGTAATTGAAGTTAGTTTTTTTCTAATATGTTCAATTTGAGTATTCCAGTTTAAATTACTGTCTATCCTTAATCCGAGGTATTTATCACTGTGTTTTTGTTGTATTTGTACGTTATTAATTGTAAGGGGTGCGTGTGGCAGTATCAGTTTATTTTTTGCTTTAAAAATAATGTAACATCTTTTAGAGGCATTTATTGTTAGAAGATTACGTTGAAACCATACAGTTAAAGTATTTAAATCTTCTTGAGCTTGATAGATAAGAGTTTGTATAGATGGCCCAAAATAAAAAAGACAGGTTAAAAGTTTCCATATGGTATATCATGTTAAATCAAGTGAATAAGGTTTATTTATATGCTGTTGCTGATATTATATAATATAGATGTTTGCTTTTTCACCCGACTGCGGCGAAACAGGGTTATGTGTTTAACCTGTATGTATATCTGATTCTATATTCGTTCGGAATCACTAAATGGATAAACTGATTTTGATGATACATACCTAATTCGATTCGTATTGAGAATGCGAGTGTCATATACACATATTATTAAAAGTCAAAATGGCGAATCCTATGTGGCAGTTTGTGTATATTGAAAAAAAAATTTCGTCGGTCGGTCGGTTTTTTTTACTTTTGTAAAAAAAAATGTTCATTTTATTCGGAATATAATTAGGGACCTCCACTCTTTTGTTGCCCCGGGGCCTCCACACCCCTAAATCCGGCCCTGATAAAATATAATGACTGAATAGCAAACGAGATAGACCCCTCATTTTATCTTTAGTATAAAAGTTCATGGGTGAATGATAAAATTATTTAATTAGTATTACGACTTAGTATTTGTTTGTGTAATATATTTTAACCCTTAGTTTGTAGGGAGAGTCCCAGGGACTCCCCTTGAAACAGTCTTCATTTATATCTTTTGATCAAACGCGAGCACAGCGTCGTACGTTTTAGTATCTTCTGCTATAGGTGCGGCTGACGCGGTGGCTAGAGGACGCGCGGACGCACCTTTCACAAGGCGAGTAATCAACACATGCGGAGTCCTATGGACTCCACCTTACACTTAACGTTACAATTTATGAATTTAAGTTTTTTCGTTTTTACCCCAATAACGTTGTATTTTATTTTTCCAGTTCAAAACTATTGCTTCTAATAATCGTAACATAAGGTCCATAAATGTTTTGGATGAAAATGTCAGCTCTGTGATGACGGACTGGATGGAAGATCTAGAAAATGAAGATAGCATGGGCAATGACAAAGATTATTTTGCGGCCGCGCCCAACAACGTGTTTTTTGAATGATGCAGATGCAGCTCAATCAGATTAAATCAGATCATGATACCTTTTTCGAAGAAAGTGCAGGACCTGACACGCAGTCGGCGAACTGTCCGTTAGTCAATAGCGATTATCTTCCAGATTTTCCACTTGTGTGGAGGAAACGCTTACGTTATCCACCAGGCTCAGGGTCAAAGAACCAAAATGACGGCTGAATTTTCTAAAAAGTGTAGCATCTTCTCTAAACGAATCAAATTTGACAACACGAATGTCCAACAAGCGATTGCCCAAATCGATTCGTGTCCAAATATTCTAGATCATACGAGAAGACCTTCCAGCTGATTTTGATAATGTAGTGTAGGAAAAATTATCTCGCGAAAACAGAAAATACTGTTTTCTCTATCCAGCTAGGATAATAAAGAAAGACAGCCTATATTTGTCATACACGCGGCAAGCAAATATGTCTGCATATTCAAAAAAAAGTGTACAGGCAATGTATGTTACGTACTGACGAGTTGGACCTTGCACGTTTTTTTATTTTTGAATATTTAGAAGGTTTTATTAAGTTTTTACTAAGAAGAGAGTTAAGTTAATTGATTAAAGGAAAATATTTTTGTTTATAATCATAGGAAAGAAAACTATGGAGGCTCAAAGTCGGTGTGTTAATTTTTTTGTGATTTTCGAGGGTTGTTTCCTAAACTTAAGTAAAAATGAATCTAATGTGAAATTCCTGTTATATTTTGTCATTAAATTGTAGAATAGTAACTAAGTTATGTTTTGCATTCCAAATATATTACAACATTTCTTATTTTATCTTTTTATTTTGAATTTACCTTGCGGAGTCCCTCGGACTCCAACCTACATCAAGTGTAAGAATCTTTCACCCTACAAATTAAGGGTTAATGTCAACACAATTATGTACGAAATGAGAATCGAACTCCTGAACTGTTGAAGTAGGTAGATACGTAAGATACATACATATTATAAACCAGAGAAACAAAGACAAATCTATCCCACGGGAACTGTTCATTTTTCCGGGATAAAAAGTAGCCTACTTGTTATTTAGGTGTATGAACTATATTATTGTAAAGTTTCATTAAAATCCAATCAGTAGTTTTTGTGCACTAAGCTATACAGCTTATACAAGTTACTATAGTTTTTTTTAACTATCCCACGGGAACTCTTTAATTTTCCGGGATGAATAGTATCTAAAATGTTGACCGGGGATATAAGGTACCACCATGCAAAATTTCATTTAAATCGGTACAACAGTTTCGGAGATTAGCCCGTACAAACAAACAGACAGAAACAAAAAATTTGAAAAAAAATCTGGTTTTGTTCTATTTCTCTTCTTACATCCCTCTGACTCGGTTTTTAGCTTTTTTTTCTATGTACAGACATTCGACCTCTACAGTTTTACTACCCACGACTGGAGTACAAACATTAGTGTTGATCACACAAATGAGAACCCCAGCGGGACTCGAACCCACGTCCGCTGGTACAGCAAGTATGGTCACTACAAACTGAGCCAAACGTGTCGTCATTATGTCTTCAGGTCTCCCTTACCTTCTACATACGATACAATAGTGGTAGGCCTGGGGTCAGCAGGTGCCACAGCAGCCTCCACTCTCGCCAAAGCCGGGAGGAGGGTCCTGGCTTTGGAAGCCCAAAACAGAATTGGAGGTAGAGTGAAAACTGTTCCATTTGGTGATGGTGTGGTGGAAGAAGGCGCAGAATGGTAACTTTTGATTTAATATATTAACTCGAAAATCTCTTTTTATTAGTAAAATAGCATTTTTTCTGTTATTTTATGCATAAGTTAGACTAATACTTTCTTAAAATTACGCGAATATTTGACATTTTAAATAAAAAAATGTAAAGCATTCGAAACGTCGGGAGCCAAAAATTAAAATAAATCCGCGAAATAAACCGAAAAGTTAGACTAATTTATATTTACTCAATAAAAAAAATGTAATGCGAGTAGTAACTCCTTAAAAAGATTATTGACATTGAAATTCGGAAGCAAAGAGATATATTTAAATTTATGGTTTTTTAAAAGAAATGCTTAATGTTCATCAGCTTATCTATACAGATAAATAAAATTGAAGTGTCTGTGTGTAATGTCAAAGTAACAGCTTTATACTAAACGCATATGGAATATACGGTATTTAGAAGAACACAATTTTAAATTTTTTGTTTGTCTGTCTGTCTGTCTGTCTTGTTCCGGCTAATCTCCGAAATGGCTGGACAGGTTGTAACGGGACTTTCACTGACAGATAGCTGATGTTATATGGAGTAACTTAGGCTACTTTTATTTTAGAAAAATAATTAGGATTCCGCTAAAAAAAATTGAAACGTGTCTAGGGACGCACCCGAGCGAAGCGAGGGTAAGTCGCTAGTTGTCGTATATAAACAAAAACAAATTCTAATGAAAATTTCCCGATATTTAATGACACTTCGATTCAATTCCCGATGACACTTCAATTTTATTTATCTGTATAGGTGTATTACAGAATTATTCGTACCTAGAGATGCACCCGAGCGAAGCCAGGGTAAATCGTTAGTTGTTAATGTTATTTTCAGGATCCATGGAACAGGGAACAGTCGTGTCTATGATAGCGCAGTTAAAAATAACATAACAGTATTTCCCCAAGACCCAAATTCCTTCGTATATAATTCAGATGGCACACCCGGGAATACAACTTTAATAAACGAGCTATTTCAACAAAGTATGACAATTGCAGAAAACCCGCCTGAAAAACCTGAAGCTCTCGGAAAATTTATATCAAGAAGGTAAGTATTAGTATTTATGGTTAGATTTAGTCGGAGATAAGGGTTATTCTAAGGGTAAGTCCTGTTCATAATTATTAATATTTATGATTAGATTTAGTCGGAGATAAGGGCTAAGGGTATGTTCTGTTCAGACATAAGCGATATTCGCTACTGCGATGGATGTACTTTCAGATTTTTATTGATACACGTTTTCTAGTTTGCAACAGACTATATATTTTCAATTAATACAATAACAAGTTTTCTTACATTTAATCATAGATGGCGTAACTAGTCAAATAAATACAAGTAATTTTGATACATATACCAACACCCCCACTTATCAAAATAAACTAAATAAGTAGATGAAACATTATAATTTACATAGAAACAATACCAAGCAAATTCATAAACTTATAATGCTTTAGTGGACAGAGACCTTTAGTTAGTATATCAGCAGGCATATCCTCACTGGGGATGTATTTAATTTTAACACATTTATACTTTACAACATCTCGGATATAATGATAGCGCACATCTATGTGTTTAGATCTGTTATGACTTTGATTACTCAATGCTAACTTCAATGCACTTTGGTTATCACAATATAAATCAATTACATAAAGAGTGTCAGTAATTTCATGAATTAATTTTCTTAAATAAACAGCCTCTCTAGAAGCTTCAGACAGGGCAGTATACTCTGCCTCTGTACTGGATAGGGAAACAGTTCTCTGTTTCCTGCTTTGCCAAGATATGGCTGAACCTGACAGTACAAAGCAAAAACCTGTGTAGGATTACCTATCTATGGCATCACTTGCCCAATCACTATCGACAAACCCTTGTAGATCACAATCAGTATTGATATATTTTAAACAATATTTTATAATACGCATACTAAGATATTTATTATATAATCGTATATAATAAATATCTTAGTATGCGTTTTGCATAGGTCCAATGTGTATAGTTATAGCAATTATTAAATTGGCTAAGATAGCTCACAGAGTAAGCTATGTCTGGTCTTGTTAATACCGCTAAGTACATTAAACATCCAATTAGTTTTTGATAAGGTACATCATATAAGCACTTGTCAGATGACTTATCTAAATTCACTTTAGGCTCAATCGGAGTACTTTTTATTTTACACTCAGACATCTGAAATTTAGAAGCTAACTGCTCAATATATAGTTGTTGATCTACTGTAATAACATTTTTATCTTTACCTACATTTATTCTCATGCCTAAATATTGTCTTACAGGACCTAAGTCTTTTAACTTAAATTCTAAACTTAATACATGTTTTAATTTATTAGTTTCAGAATCACAGTTCGAAAAAATCAGAAAATCATCTACATACAATGCCACTACTATTTTAACTTTACCATTCATTTTTGTAAACAAACATGGTTCATATTGACTATTTTTAAAATTTAACTTACTTAAAACATCTTTAACTCTTTCATACCATGCTAGGGAAGACTGCTTCAACCCATAAATAGCTTTTTTTAATTTTAATCAAAACCTTCAGGTAATGACATATATATATTTTCTTTCAAGAAACCATTCAGAAATGCAGTAGTTACATCTAAATGTCTAATGCTCATTCTCATTTTCACACTAAGAGCAAACAATAATCTTAAAGTCGAGTGTCGCACTACTGGTGAAAATGTATCTGTGTAATCAATCCCAGGTTTCTGGGAAAAACCTTTTGCCACAAGCCGAGCTCTAAATCGCACATTATTGTCAATGTCATATTTTTTTATTAAGAACCCACCTGCACTTTATAATTGTCACATCACCTGGATTGTCCACTAGTTCCATGCTTCATTGTCTTCAAAAGATTGCAACTCTTCAGCCATTGCACCTTTCCACTGCTCCCTCTCTGGCCCCTCAAGAGCCTCTGAGAAAATGATCTCTTCGGATGCTGGAACAGTACTGGAAACACATATGTTACTAAAACCATACCGCTCAGGTTGCTTTCTCTGTCTCTTCAGATATTCCTCTGACTCTACTTCCGCCACCTGCTTTGGTTTTGATATTGGCTGAACCTCATGCTCTGGAACATCTTGTGTTGTAATCTCAGTTAATGTTTCATTGCCATCAACATACACTGAAGAATCTGAAGAGTAATCAATAGGATCCTCAGTTCCTGGAATATTCTGAGACAATTCCCCCACTGAATCACTACTCTCCTCCAGATGGACTGCTGGTGTCTCTTCATCAGAAACCCAGATAGCTGACTCTTCACCAGTTTCCTTGACATCTGTGTCATCTTCCATCACTATGACATCTCTGCTGATCATAACATTGTTCTTAGCAGGATTATAAACACGATAACCTTTTACATCCTCACCATATCCTACTAAAATATGTTGTGTGGCTTTTTTGTCCCATTTCAAACGTCTTTCTTTAGGCACATGTACCATAACCTTACTGCCAAATAAACGTAGGTGACTCAAATCTGGTTCTGATCCATACCACAATTCATATGGTGTTTTTTCTAACCCTGATGCAATAGATCTGTTTTTTAAATATACAGCTGTATTGGCTGCCTCGGCCCAAAACTTTTTGTCCAACTTTGCATCATATAATAAACATTTAGCCTTCTCGACAACAGTACGATTAGCTCTCTCACAAAGTCCATTTTGTTCTGGGGTATAATAATTAGTTTTTTGATGTATTATACCAGCATTTTTTAAATAGCTTTCAAATTCTTTGTTGCAAAATTCTAATCCGTTATCTGTTCTCAACATTTTAATTTTTTTATCTAATTGATTTTCAACAACTGATTTGAACTCTTTAAATTTGCTGAAAGCTTCATTTTTCTTTTTTAGAAAATATATAAATGTCATTCGACTGTAATCGTCTATAAACAACAGAAAATATCGAGCTCTATTTAAAGAACTTGTTTCCATTGGACCACAGATATCACTGTGAATTCTGTGTAAGGTTTCTGTACTTCTTTCACCTACATGAGAGAAAGGTAGTCTTATTTGTTTCCCTTCACAACAAGTTGTACATTGAGATTTGGTTATGTCAAATTTGCTATCATAAGACAATCCTTCGACAATACCATTTCTCATCTTATTCATATCTTGACTATTGATGTGTGCTAGCCTTCTGTGCCATAGCTTTCCACTAACTGCTGGAGCGGCCAGAAAACAACTTTGTGATTGTAACCTCAACTTATAAACACCATCTGACAAATCCGCTGTTGCAACCAAAACATTGTCTTTGTCTCGAATATGACAGTGCTTCTCTTCAAATACTATATTATTTCCATTCTTAATGAGCTCACTTACAGATAATAAGTTTGTTGACGTCTTTAACTGTAATGTGATATTCTAATTCCGACACAATGTCTACGTCTCCGGAACAAACAACTGGCACTTTTGATTCATTGGCGACAACAATTTCAGGTAAACACGGCACTAAGTTCATGTTCTTTACCCAAGCTTTATTCGCTGTCATGTGTGCACTTGCACCAGAGTCCACGTACCATTCGTTCTTGTTAAATTTTCCATTTAGGAAAACAACATTAAATACACATTTACTTTTACTTTTCTTTAACATTGGGCACTGATTTCTATAATGTCCATCCTCCTTGCATTTGTAACAAGTAATTGTTTTTCGGTCAGAGGTGCGAGACCCGGGATTTGAACCCGCTTCACTCGGTTTCCCAAGCGAGCGCGTTACCACTCGGGAGTCGAAAAATCGCCAAAATTGTCTCACGTAATTAATGGATGTCCCCTAATAGAAATACATAACTCTGTGAAAATTTCAACTTACTATCTATTGCGGTTCATGAGATACAGCCCTTTGACAGACGGACTGACAGCGGAGGCTTAGTAATAAATAGGGTTCCGTTTGCACCCTTCGGTTACGGAACCCTATAAATAGGTATTTTTAATTTTTGTTTCTTATAATTTACAGAACACTTACAACAACGGCCCAGGTTGGCCAACTTTAGATATAAAACTAAACAAGGAAGTCACTCTAATAAAATGGCCGCAAAACTCCACCGGAAATGTCGAAGTGGTGTGCAAAGATGGCGACGTGTATAGAGCTAACAATGTTATTGTTACCATCTCACTTGGGGTTCTGAAAGAAAGGTAAGATTTAATTCATTTTTTCAATAAGCAGGCAGATTATCGCAAAAATTACTTCAAAGTGCACTTTAATCAGTGTCAAATTCGAATCTATGAAAGCAGTATGAGGGTTATGTGTTTGACTTGCATATATATTGTTTAGTATTTTTTATATATGGTATTATTGTCTTAAGTCATGTTTGAAATGACAGTTGTCAATTGGATTCGGGATTGTTCGGTCGGTGTGACGAGTGCTCCTCTCGTTTGAATTGTTTCGGTTACAAAGTAAAATAAGTATTTTCGGTCGGATTAATTATGGGCTTATATATTTATACATCACATACACACAAACATAACCGAAGATTTCTCAAAGAAAACAATAGAAGCGCGTAAAAACCTACAGCAGCAATTAAAGCAAGAAAGAGAACGTGGAAATATAGCATTTATTAAGAACAACAAACTTATAATAAAAGAAAAATCAGATGCTGAAAAAAGAAAAAGGGAATCTTCTATGTCACCCAATAATGTACAAACACCTCCACGCCCTACAGAAGGAAAGAATATTATAGCTCCTTCCAAATTGCACAAAACCGACGCATTTGCATACATGAGATCCCGATCTTTTTCACTATCAGATAAACATACTCAACAAAATAAGGCATAGGAATTACTAGACACCGGTAACGCGAAGAACATACATAACAATAAAAACAAACTAATAAGAAACAACAAGATCCCCAATACGGTTGGTCACCGCGGGGTGAGAGACCATACCCCCCAAAAGCTTAAAGAAGATAAGTCGATGAAAAGATTCCCTACAAGACACAGAACTAAACTAAATATAGCTACGCTCAACACAAGATCATTGAAGTCTAAGGAGTCTTTATTGGAACTAGAACAAGCATTAGAAACAGTAAACTGGGATATTATAGGACTAAGTGAGACACGGAGAGCAGATGAGAAAATTGAAGAGCACGAAAACTACATACTTTATTACAAAAACGAAACAACTGGGTTACATGGAGTAGGGTTCATTGTTAAAAAATACCTTAAAAACAATATAATAGAATTCCAAGGAGTATCCGACAGAATCGCCGTTTTAAATATTAAGCTCCCTGGTCACAAACTACCAACTTCAATTGTCCAGGTATATGCTCCAACCGAGATTGCCAAGGAAGAAATAAAAACGAATTTTACAACAAACTAAACAAAACTATGGAAAATTTAAATAAAACCATAATCATAATGGGGGACTTCAATGCTCAAATCGGTAATAGAAAATCAAACGAAGACAAAATACTTGGACCTTATACTACAGGAAAAAGGAATGATAACGGACAAAAACTGGTACATTTTGTTTTGGAAAATAACCTACATATTACAAACAGCTACTATAAAAGAAAAAATAAAAGAAAATGGACATGGGTGTCACCTGATGGAAAGACAAAGAACGAAATAGATTATATAATTACAAACAAACTAAAATTATTCTCCAACATAGAAGTTGTCAACCAACTCAACTACAACACCGATCACAGAATGCTTAGAGGCCAATTATACATAGTAGAACCAAAAACGTCAAGAAGAAACATTCAACAAATTAAAAAACCTATAGCATTACCAATTCCTGAAAACATTTTAGATTCATTAGAAATCAATTTGAAGAAAGTACAAAATTTAAACGAAATACAAGAAAAATACGATAACCTAGAAAAAGAATTAAAAGACTTAGAAAGTAACATTGCAAAGAACAAATCAACAAAAGACAAGTTAGGACCAAAAGCCAGAACTTTAATTGAACAAAGAAAGATCTTGTTTAAAGATAGGAAGACTAATAGACAAAAAATAGTACAGATAAGTTAAGATATAAATTTGGAAATACGTAAACATAGACAACTTACAAGAACAGAAACAATTAACTATTATATTGAAAAATTAGGTGGTATTAAAATAGCATGGCAACAATTAAGAGAACCCTTAGATTGGATCGGAAACATGAAAAAAAGAGAATCTAAAAGGAATAAGACAAACAGAATCGAAATACTGAAAATTGCAACCGACTACTACCGCGAGCTATATAGTGATGAGGGATTAATGACTGAACCAGGCCAACGAACTGTCTATGAGGGCAAAGAGGAGGGTGATATCCCAAACATAATGCGAGATGAAGTTATCAAAGCAATTAATTCACAGAAAAGAGGTAAAGCACCGGGCGAAGACCGCATATCTAACGAACTTCTAATAGGGACATCTGTTAAAACTGTAAACATCATCACACAGTTATTCAATGAAATCTTATATACAGAATACATACCTCATCAATGGACATCGTCAACCATAGTACTTCTACATAAAAAAGGAAAGAAAAATGATATCGCTAATTACAGACCCATCAGCCTGATGTCCAACATTTACAAAATATTTTCTAAGATATTACTAGATCGTTTAACAAAGATTTTGGACGAAAACCAACCCAAGGAACAAGCAGGATTTCGAAGTGACTTTTCAACGCTCGATCATATTCACACCATAAAACAAGTTATCCAGAAAAGTAATGAATATGGAATTACTTATTATCTGGCCTTCGTAGACTATAATAAAGCCTTCGACTCACTCAAACACGCAATGATATGGGAAGCGTTAGAAACACAAGGAGTGGACAAAAAATATATACGACTCATTAAGAACATATACACGAGCATGAAAGCTAGAATACGAACAGAAAGAGTGGGTGAAGTTTTTCCTATAAAAAGAGGAGTCAGACAAGGGGATCCTCTCTCACCTAAACTTTTCTCAGCAGTTCTCGAATACGTGTTTAGACGTCTCGAATGGAGCAAATATGGACTAAATATCAACGGAGCTCAACTAAACCACCTGAGATTCGCAGATGATCTAATACTTATTTCAAGCAACGCGATAAGCCTACAAGAAATGCTCGAACAATTGGTACATGAAAGTAGAAATGTTGGATTGTCAATGAACACCTCAAAAACGAAATTAATGACAAATGTTGAAAAAATCCCTATTATAATCAATGGTACAAAGATAGAATATGTTGAAGAATACACATATCTTGGTCAAATAATATCTCCAAAAGACCTCACAACGAAAGAAATTAACAATAGAATCAATTTGGCTTGGAAAAGATACTGGTCTCTCAAGGAAATAGTGAAGGCAAGAGGCCTATGCTGGAAAGCAAGACAATCTTCGCGAAACTAGTGTCTAATAATAAAGTTTAATATTAATGAAATATGTACATATAAGATTGTTGAATAAAGGCTATTATTATTATTATTATTACACACAAACACCCCTAGTGATCAGTGCCTACGCAGGATTAAGGATTCCGGGCCCGGCAACGCTTCCACGGCTAAGTCCACGTACAAGGTACACTTTATATTATAATTTATTAGCGTTAGTTTTATATATATTTTACTCCGCGTAACGCGGATCATACATTTTGGTAGCAGAGCGTGGTTATATTTTCGGTCTTTTACGTCTATAATACACGATATCTTTAATTTGCGAGAAATCGGTAATTTATATCTACCCCTTATTGTGTTAACATTTTGTCACGCGTTGCGGAGACAGCTGATACGGCGTTGAACTGTGTTCGTTACCTTTATACGTACATTGTCAATATAATAATTATATAATAAACTTATGATGGTTATCGGATTATATCTTGGTGATTTTTGGATTTATGTATGTTACTAATCGTGGGTTCATTATTTCATTCAATGAAATTAGCATTAAAATTGCATTAATTGAAATATACATATTATAAACTTGGAATAAGAAGTAAAAGGTTGTTCGTGAAATATATAGGATAATTATTATCGAGTTGTTTCATACGGTTTAAGATGTCATTGTTGAAAGTTAAATTTATGATATAAAGTTAAGAAGTATTATATACTTTATATTATACTGTGTTTAAAGATTAGCATTAACGGTTTATAGTAATTATAATTGTAATAAAATATTATATATAGTTTAACGTTCGGAATATTTTAACATTTTGTTTGAAATATATATTTTTTTTTTTTTGGTTTGGCTTGATTAATAATAGTTATTTATCATGTCTGTACGGTTTCATTGGTCCCAATTTAGAGTAAAGTTGCAATGGTTGTTAGATAGTGCTGATCTTATAGATAGGCCAGAACTTTCTATGCGTTTATCGGTACGGCTTTTAACGGTGAATTCGGAATTTACGGCTTTTGAGACGTCTTACCAACGTATTCTTGAACTCGCGGATGAGACTATTACGGCGGACAGAGAAATAGTGGTTGCGGCCCGGGCGGACTATACTCGTGCTTTGGAAGCTTTTGATAAATTAATGACGATTAAATTGCAACAATCTCCTCCTACGTCGGCTTCTACTTCGGAAAATATTAAATCGGATCGGATGGAACTGGATGCTCTGTTATCACATTTACCAGGACTTCGGCTCCCATCCTTTGATGGTGATATGGATCAATGGGTTGGATTTAATAATCTTTTTGATAGCCTTGTAGATAAGCGGTCGGATTTATCTCCTGCGCAGAAATTAGCATATTTAATGTCATGTCTTTCCGGTGAACCTCGCGGTCTGGTTCAACATATTAGAATTTCGGATGAAGGTTACAGTATTGCTCGGAATCTTTTGATGAAGCGTTATCAAAATACTAGACGGCTGGCAGATGTTCAGGTTGACCAGATTTTAAAATTTCCTGTAATTTCTATTCGCCTTAATGGACTTCGGACTCAATTTTTAAATCCATTAATTATGGCGGTAAATCAATTAGAGCGGCTTGGTTTTCCTGTCGAGGAATGGTCATTTTTACTTTTACATATATGTTTGTCAAAATTGCCTACTACACTAAAATCTCGGTTTGAACAGAAATTCGGATGTGAAACAGATATTATACCAAAATATTCGGAATTGGTTGAGTTTTTGGAAACGGAATGTCGGCTTTTAGAATGTGCAAGTTCGGAATTTACGCATGGTTTGTATAATGAATACAATGCGAGGCAAACAAAGCCTTCACGTAAGGCTGGTCATTATGCTGCGGTTGAAGTTTCTCCTCCATGCGCTTGCTGTGGTGAAACAAAACATTATGTTCTGAATCATTGCTCTCAATTTAAAGCAATGACACCTTTCGCGAGAAAAGATTTAGTTAACCTTAAACGTCTTTGTTTCTTTTGCTTAGGTCCTCATTCTTATCGAGTGTGCAGCCGAATTCCTCATTGTCATTGTGGTAGTAATAAGCATCATCCAATGCTTTGTTTCAATCGGTCGGGAACCCAACAAAGGCGGGATATTAATCGGAACTCTACGGAACGGTCACCTCCTCGCATGGGCGGGGGTGGTCGCTATTATAATAGAACAGTTAGAAAATCTCCTCGGAACTCACCTGCTCGTACGTCACCTTCTTCGCCGCACCAACGAGGAGAAGTGGAGCGAGGTGGTAACTATAACGGTCGAAACCATGGTCAACATTATGATGAACGGAACGCTACACGTGAGGCTGTTTATACTGACTCACGTGGTTACTCACCAGGTCGGCGCTAGGATACGGTCCCCACCTACCCTTTTGAGACGTGCCCTAAAGCTACTGTTTTATTACCTACAGCATTGGTTAAGGTTTATTTTAATTCGGATTCGGGAAGGGGCGTTACGGCTAGGGCTTTATTGGACGCAGGTTCTCAAGGGTCATTGATCACCTCTAAGTTATTGGGTAGGTTGGGGTTATGTTTAGAAAAATGTACGGAACGGGTTAAAGGAGTAGGAGGTATTGAAAATATTAATATTATCGGAAGGTCCTCGGTTACATTTTCTCCATTAAATAATTCATTTCCTAGAGTAACCACCACGGTAGTATGTATGGATACAATTGTCGGTGATCAACCGTTAATTTGTTTGAATAAATCGGTAACGGATTTAACTATGGATTTAAGTCTCGCAGACCCAGATTTTTATATTCCACAGCCAGTGGATCTTTTACTTGGTTCGGATGTTTTCGGTTCACTAGTCGGAGGTGATAAAATTATATTAAATTCTTCTGGTCTTACGGCGTATAGTACGGTTTTCGGATACATTATTTTAGGTCCAGTGGAATACATTGAATCGAGCTTAATTGATAATTCGGAATATTTCGGCGTTTCTATTGCGGATACCTTACAAAGGTTTTGGGAGGTGGAAGAACCACCAATGGCATCGCGTTTGGGTTTACCTGATGAGGAGTGTGAACTCTTTTATATTAATAATACTTTTCGGTTAGAAAACGGTCGGTTTGTTACTAAGTTGCCTTTCTTGTCTAATAGACCTTTATTAGGTGATTCGAGAGTGTCGGCGGAAAAAAGATTTTTTGCCTTAGAAAAACGGTTTACTAAAAATCCCGTATTGCGAGAAAAATATATTGATTTCATGCGTGAATATTTAAAGCTCGGACACATGTCGGTATCAAACTTTGATTTTAATAGTGACCAAGAATATTTTGTCATACCTCATCATGCGGTATTTAAAGTTTCGGATGAAAACTCTAAGTTACGTGTTGTTTTCGAATTGTAGCTGCTAAACCCTTTCAAGGCGTTGGGACTGATTTTGCGGGACCCTTTTTTGTACGGTCACATAAACATCGTAATCCAAAAATCATCAAGGCTTACTTATGCGTCTTTGTATGTCTGACCACTAAATCTGCTCATTTAGAATTGGTTTCGGAATTATCAACGGAGGCTTTTATTGCCACTCTTACTCGGTTTGTTTCTAGGCGTGGCCTACCTTCGGTTATTCGGTCGGATTGTGGTACTAATTTTAAAGGAAGTGATAGATATTTAAAGGAAGTAATTAGTTTTTTGGATAAAAGTGAAGGTCACATAGGTCAAGATTTATCTCGACGTGGAATTACATGGATCTTTAACCCACCTGGGTGTCCATCGTGGGGAGGCTTGTTTGAAGCTGCAGTTAAATCGGCGAAAACTCATCTAAAACGTGTTATTGGGGAAACTACCTTAACTTTTGAAGAGCTTAGCACTCTATTCTGTAAAATTTAAGCGGTGTTAAACTCACGGCCCTTATGTCCTCTTTCGTCGGATCCCAATGATTTGGAAATATTAACTTCTGGTCACTTTCTAATTGGCCAGCCGTTGAATGCGGTTCCCGAATATCCACTAGAGGATATAAAATTTTCTAAATTATCTCGGTTTCAACTTCTACAGCAAATGTCACAAAGAGTTTGGCATAGATGGCATTTGGAGTATCTCCACACCCTGCAGCAACGTTTTAAGTGGAATGATTCAATAAATCCACCTAAGGTTGGAGATTTGGTTTTACTAAAGGAGGAAAATACTCCTCCTCTTCAATGGCGTCGAGGTCGGATAATAGCTTTACACCCAGGAACAGATGGTGTGGTCAGGCTCGCGGAAGTACGGATTGCTAAAGGTACGATTTTGCAACGTGCAGTTTCTAAGCTGTCACGTTTGCCTTTAGATTAGGATATTAGTATTTAGGCTGGTGTTAGGGTAATTTAAGATTAGTTTAATTTCGGTTAAAGCAGTTTGGGACTGCTTGGGCGGGGGAATGTTTAGTATTTTTTATATATGGTATTATTGTCTTAAGTCATGTTTGAAATGACAGTTGTCAATTGGATTCGGGATTGTTCGGTCGGTGTGACGAGTGCTCCTCTCGTTTGAATTGTTTCGGTTACAAAGTAAAATAAGTATTTTCGGTCGGATTAATTATGGGCTTATATATTTATACATCACATACACACAAACACCCCTAGTGATCAGTGCCTACGCAGGATTAAGGATTCCGGGCCCGGCAACGCTTCCACGGCTAAGTCCACGTACAAGGTACACTTTATATTATAATTTATTAGCGTTAGTTTTATATATATTTTACTCCGCGTAACGCGGATCATACATATATATATATATATATATATATATATATATATATGTATGTTCGATTCTATGTTCCCTCGTAATTAATAAACAGCTAAGCCGGTTCAGATGAAGCGAGTGTTATAGGGTAGCTATACAGAAATAGTTAAAAACTAAAATGGCTGACTGCAGGCGTCAATTTGTGTCTTTAAAAAAATGTTCAATAGGTTTGGACCTATTGATATCAAAAAAAGGTTTTTAAGAGTCGATCACGAAAACATAATATATTTCATGACAAAAAACCCAGCAAATATTTAGTTCCGACCTGAGACTCGAACCCAGGACCTCCATTTGTTTTACCATATTTTGTAAGAAACTATAACAGCCAAAGTTTCATTATTTTTTAAATATTGTTCAACAGTGAAAACGCTTTCTTATTTTGTGGAATGCTCCAACTTTACTAACCCTATAAGTATATTAATAATGTCCTCCCGACCGATTTCGGCCACTGCGGCCAATCTTATTGAGACTAGCCATTTGCGCAGGAGAGTTTATTTATAGTGCATATATAAGTGCACTCTCTATTCCTGTCACTCTCATACTCCGTTGGGACGTCACGAGACACGATCGCTGAGAGTTAAGTCGCAGGACCGACGGCTCTACGTGCTCTCCGAGGCACGGGGGTGGAACACCGCCAACTTCCCAACTCCGGGCTGTTACTGAGACTTACTAAACAGAAAGACTTAATAACTAAACTTGGCCCGACCCGGGGCTCGAACCAGGACCGCCGGATATGCAGCCGTACATGATAGCCACTACTCATACTGTTCTTTGTTTTTGGCTAACACGCGCCAGGCAAATGGCGGCAAATTCAAATCTTGCGTGAATTTTGGGACATTCTTCATCTATATATATAAAACAAAGTCGTGTTAGTTACACCATTTATAACTCAAGAACGGCTGGACCGATTTTTATGATATACTTTTTGGATTTCTCTTAATCCAGAATAGGATAATAAATATTAAAACATTAGAAAAATTAAAAAAATATATATATTAAAATTTATATGGCTAACGCTGGCAAATAACTATTTTAAATATTGATGTAAAACGTACCTAGCGATGAACCCGAACGAAGAAAGGGTGAGCCGCTAGTATGTGATATAATATTTATTGATTTTCAGATACTCCACTCTAATTTCCCCTTCCATACCACAGAATAAGTTAACAGCCATAGAAAAAATCCCTTTCGGACTTATTGGCAAAATTATATTGTCTTTCCCGAAAAGATGGATGCTTAATGATGATTATATTTTATTTTATTTGCCTGGAGATAAAAGTAAAATAAACGATACATGGCTTACGAAAATACGAGATATTTCAACGCCAAGCGGATCTTCCAATACTATCACTCTGTGGACGTCGGGGGATGTTACTAAATTGGTAAGCAGTGTTGCCAAACGAGGCAGTGGTAGTCTAGTGGTAACGCGCTCGCTTGGAACACTGAGTGAAGCGGGTTCAAATCCCGGGTCTCGCAGCTCTGATATTTTTATGTGTGAATCATTTCTAACATGATTACCACTTGCCTTACGGTGAAGGAAAAACATTGTGAGGAAACCTGCATGTCTGAGGGAACTTAGCAAGTTTTCGAAAGACATGTGAAGTCCGCCAATCAGCACTTGGCCAGCGTGGTGGACTATGGCTTGATCCCCCTCGTATTGAAGGGAGGTCCACCCCCAGCAGTGGGACGTTAAAAAGGGCTGAATACGTACTTACGTTGCCAATTTAACAGATTTATCGCTAAAAATGACGACTTTTGCTTGCAATATTTAGCGACAAAATTGTTAATTGGCAACACTGTTGGTAAGTGTCCATAGAATATTAGATATTTAAAAATGTTTATTTCAGTTTTTCCAATAAATGAGTATTTGTATTTAGTCCCACTGCTGGGAGTGGGTTTGCCTTCAATACAAGGGCAGGCCACAGCCCTTTTTTATGTTGGGAAATGCATTTACGCATACCACCTACATACAGGTGGTTATTTGGGACTTATCAGTTATCGGCCAGAAAAATCAGTATTACCCACTAAAACCCAACAGAATTTCTTCTGTCTTAATGGAGTGCCGCAGAATGCAAACGCACTCAACTACGACGCCCCGATCTGCCAGCTTGGTTGGGTTAGGTTAGGTTAGGAATTATGGCAAGCTCCCGGGGGAGAGCTGACTCCTACCGGGCGCGTCCCCAGGTGGCGGATGGGGGAACGCCACCCGCTTGCCCCACAGCGGGTGGTACCGGAGAAATCCGGCGCGGACCAACAGCAGGGGGGGTGCCTCTGGCCGTGGGCCGTCGAACGCGGTTGAGGCACCGCCCGAGTGGGGCCGCTCTCCGTTGAGGCTTCGGCTTCCGGAGTTGCGGCCACCGGGGGTGGGGCCGCTTCGGCGGTCTCGCAACCGGATGGGGGGGCCCACTTCGGTGGGAGGGGGTTGGAGCCTCTCGTTAGTGGCTGCATCTGACGGCATTGCGGCCACTGACGGGGGGATGGTGGTGGGTGCCTCTGGCCGTGGGCCGTCGAACGCGGTTGAGGCACCACGAGGACGGCGATTGGCGGTTGTGGCCCACTTCGGTGGGGGGATCGTGGTCCACTTCGGTGGAAGAGTTGGGGGCCTCTCTCTCGTCGTGGCTGCATCTGACGGCGTTGCGGCCACTGGTGGTGGGGTCGCTTCGGCGATCCCGCTATCGGATGAGAGGGGGGCGAAGGCGGTGGGGCTGCAGGGGAAGAGGAGTGCCGGTGTGTCGTTGCCGTTCTCCCTGTCCTCTGCAGCCGGATGGAGGTAGCCCACTTCGGTGGGCGGAGAGGGGGCCAGAGGGCGGTCGGCTAGGGGAGGTCGGCCGTCCACTATTCTGGCCAGAGGAGGCTGTCAGGGGTGGTCGGCCATCTCAGCCCCTGACTCCGAGACGTGCCGAAAGGCAATCGCCGTCGGGGTCGCGGAAGAGTCTTTTTGGTACCCGCGGCCCCGGCCTTATGGCGACGAGGAGGAAATTCTGTCAGGTTTTTTAGTGGGTAGGCTGCCGCGCGCTTACCATCTTTGCGCGGCAGGAGCCCCACATAACCCGCCTCGCTTCCCCGATTGGCGAGCGGGTACCCGTAACAGGGTTTTTCCTGACGATAAACAAAAAAAAAAAAAAAAAGGAATTATGGCAAGCTAATGAAACCTTTACCCCTCCCCCCACCATGACAAGGTGAAAACACTCCAAAAAAATACAGCAGATTATAACAGCAAAACCGCATCAAAATTGGTTGAGCAGTTTTCGAGATTAGTGCCCATATACCTCACTTACTCCAGCGACTTCCTTTCAGATCAAGGATAGGGTTCACATGAACTTTTACAAGCACTTCTCAGTCTGATGTAGGAACTATATTAGTGTAGTTTCATTAAAATCCAATCAGTAGTTTTTGTGTACCAAGCTGTATAAGTTACTGGGTCGATTTCACAACTTGAATTAAAATGGCATTTTTTTTTATATTTCCGTAAACAACCGTTTTATGTGTCATTAGTGGTGTTATATGATTTTATGGATTTAAAGTTATATATATTTTGTAAAATATCAATGATTCACCAAAGGAAACTATAGAAAAATGAAAATCTTTGCAACACAAATGAGTACAGTATGACACTAATGAAATTTTCGCAAACTCCAATGATATTACGCATCCACTAATGATAAGTGTCAAGGAAACTATTTTTTATTAAATTAGGGTACGCACTTTTTCATTTATAATTAATTAAAAATAGGAAAAAAATAAATTAAATCATATTAATTAAATTAGTTTAATGTTGTCACAATAACAATCATAATAAAAAAAATCTAAAATAATACTTCAGTCTTCCGAAAGTAACTTTGGAGTTTCTAATTCTTTGGAATTAGGACAAATAATAGAATATAATAATCAATAAAATAAACAGTTTCATAATCACACAAATATACTATACCTATAACTATTTTAATATTACTCTAATTTTAATCAAGTCTTATTATAAGTAATTTTCTATCAATTTATTCAGTCATTGATTCTAGATTCATTGAATTTCTAGATTTTTCATTATTCTTTCTTTTCGTAATCGTCTACAATTGTGTTTATTTTTTTAATCCTCTTGAATCATCATATTAATCTTATTTTTATTCTTGCTTATTCTAATAACCTTGACTTAATCAAATTCTGTTGGATTTTGTTCATTAATAAAGAAAAGAAATTGTTTTTGATGTTGATTTGCCGATCTAAATTCCATTTCATCTCTTCCAGTTAGCATAAAGGATTGATTTTCCCAAGTATCTTTAGCTTTAGCAAGAGGCGTAATAGTTACTTGCTCCTTGAGAACTTGAGAAGTTGTGGGTTTATTGTGCTCATCCGTGTACTTAAAAGTGATGTCGCTCAACACTTTAATTTTTTTATTTTCAGGAATAATTTTAACATTTCCTACTGTGGATTCTACTGCGCTTTTGTAAATTTTATGTAACTGCATGTGTTTATCGTGTTCACAGATTTTGTTAACACACTCGTAACAGCTTAATTTCCTAAACTCGAGAAACTCTGATTCAGAACTCCAAAGATCCTGGTGGACTGACATAGTGCCTTTGAACGGAGCAATGTTTTTAGGCAGGCAGATTTCTTTTTCTCTAATTTCATGTTCCTGTACTATCCTTATCTCGACACTATTTAAATTTTTTCGCACAATATCAACAAATGATGAAAAATCCCCAACATCACGCCCGCATTTTACTTGATAGTCAGCTGTCCTCTTAACTACGGCGCCAATACCATCTGGGGCACCTTTGCCATGTCCGGCTTCCTGGTAATTCCAAGAAACTAATTTTAACGATGTAAAAACATTTTGCAGCTGAGTCATAATGTAAAATATATACTTGTTACGATATTGGCTACTAGGACCATCCGTTAAAATATGCACAGTAGTAACTTTAGAAGATTTTTCAAATACATAGTGCAATGTCTTCTCTAAATGTGCCCATACTGCCGACGAATCATGCCGAGTGCATTCGCTTACTGTGCAAAGAGAATAGTTAATAATGTCCCTTCCTTGCTTTAGATATATTACCACCGTATGTAAAGAAACTTGGCCCCGGCTACCACCAAAGTGAAAACTCTGCACTTCTTCAGCAAATTTAAAATTATAATTTTCCGAAAAATCCATGTGTACTAAAACTTCGTAATCATTTAATGACTTCTTTAATTGTGTTATAATTTGATATTGATTAATAATGTTTGCCGTATGAGTGAAAAATTTAGGTAGAGACTGCTCTAGTTTGAGTATCAAATCCTTTGGGGTAGTTGTTCTTCTGATTTTCTTTATGATCATTATTTCTTTTTGACCTACTTTCTTTTTCTCTCTATTCCATTCATTATAATCTATTTGCTGCAAGTTACAAAATTCTTTATATGGTATGACTTTATCTTTACAATTGTCGCATTTACGAGAAACACACTTAAGGTTATACTTGTCGCAGCATAGTGCGTCCAACATAGTTTGAAAGTTAGTAATGTCAACAATCCTTTTCTTTTTCAAAGCCGAGATTAATAGATCCATGTTTGTATGAGCTGTACAACCACAAGTATCTCTGTCATCTCTAGGAAGGTAAACCCAAAATGGACGAAGCCGTGAGAAAGTAACATAACTTATTCGTATATTTGTATGTTCTTCCAGAAATTTTTTATGAAGGTTCTTAATAGAGTCCAATAAATATCGCTTTTGTTTCTTTATGCCATGTTTCTTAATACATTGTTTCTTTCCAGCGGCTATGCGGCTATTGATATCGTCTTCATAAAATTGCTCTACTAATGTTTGAATATTTTTACCTCCTTCTAAAATACTCTTCTTTAATCGCCAGTGTAGAAACTCTTTTCGGAAATCAGTTTTTTTTCTACGATGTACAGTTTTCAACTTGTACTTAACTTCACTAGCCTCGTTTGCTTCTTTTTTGTCGCTGTTTGCTTCTTCTCGATTCAGTTGCATAGATTTAATTTTTTTCATCAAACATCTGCACCTGTACTGATATCTTTTTATAATGCCTAACATTTCTTTCTTCTCTTCCGCGTGTTTTCGTTTTAAATTTTTAATTTTCGCAAATAATACTTTGTCATTTTTCTTTTTATATTCTACTTTTATATTAGGTACATGTAATGGATCGCTTTTGTTATCAATGATAGTGTTTACGGTTTTCTCTTGTGAAATAATCACTTCCTGTATTTTCTTCTGAGTATTTTTTTTTCTCTTGGTAACGTTTGGAATTATCCCTCCATTTTTTTCTTTGTATTTTCTGCTCTCTTGGCGACATTTCTTTAATACTTTTGATTTTTTTTGTCTGTTTCTGTTTGAGGTAAGCTGCTTTTTTTTTAGCTCTTTCAATAGCATATTTTTCTGGATCATTTTTAATTTGTTTGTATCTTTCTCTCCTTGCTAATCTTCTTCTTTCTTTCTCATCTTCACTAGCCCTTTTCTTCTCTTTCGGCATAATTTCCTAAAATAATTATTTGCATGAAATATTCTATCGCAATAAATTCTTTGCATCGTAAATAAATTGCTTACATGACGAAAATATAATAACAAATACAATAAGGCATTTATCTAATAATAAAAAGACTTTTGTCTATTTATTATTGCTTAAGACGAAATAAACTAAAAAAAAAAGATAAAGACAACGACCCTATTGCATAAGTAACATTATTCATAAAAATACTTCATTAGTGTAAATTCAGTGTCATTAGTAGTACTTTAAAAGTTGACACTAATGAGAGTGATTCTAATGAAATTAGGGAGAAATTTGATAAATACACGTTCTAGAATTTTTTTAACGGTTATTAAATAAATTGGAAATTTAGGTGCTCCTGTTAGCTAATCAATACACGTTGTTAT
Source organism: Fabriciana adippe (assembly GCA_905404265.1). NCBI lineage: Eukaryota > Metazoa > Arthropoda > Insecta > Lepidoptera > Nymphalidae > Fabriciana > Fabriciana adippe. The sequence continues at coordinate 6,960,861 of FR990003.1, forward strand.
AAAGAATTAGTTACATTACCTTTTGCTATTGTAATTGTAAGACTAATGAAACGAATTTTGTCTTCGGTGCTGAAACTGGTATTGACATAGATTTCTTACAAAAATGACGAAGCACAAGACCGCCTCTAAACGCCAAGCTGTAACTGAAGTTACGCCGTTATGTCGCGCTTGATGCGGAGGCGGGGGGTTTACGGTAGTACTTTTAGAACAATGTTAAATTACGTTACATTAATGAAAGAAACTCACTATCATACATTTAAAACATTCAGAAATTAATGTTCTGCTTTAATTAGGTAAAAAATGCCTTCGGTTTTAAAAATGTTGAACACTCACTTGATACCAAATATTAAATTAATACAATTTCTACGAGTAATTCAATTTTTATTTCATTTTATGTCAACAAACAATTTATGTTAATATAAGGACATCAATATTTCAATTCTATTTTTTTTTAAATGGCACATTATCCAATATTTTTATGTTATGGAAAGTAAAAAGGTTAACACAAGCTATAATATTTGGAAAAAAACAATTACTATATTACAAGTATTACGAAATTATTGGCCAAAACAATATTTTTAGCTACTTTTGAAATCGACCCTACTATAGTATTTTAACTATCCCACGGGAACTCTTTAACTTTCCGGGATGAAAAGTATCCAAAATGTTGACCGGGGATAAAAGGTACCATCATGCAAAATTTCATTTCAACCGGTCCAACAGTTTCGGAGATTAGCCCGTACAAACAGACAAACAGATAGATAAAGAAAAAAAATGGACAAAGAATCTGGATTTGTTCTATTTCTCTTCTTACATCTCCCTGACTCGGTTTTTAGCATTTTTTTTCTATGTACAGGCATTCGACCTTTACAGTTTTATTATATGTAGAGATGTGAAAGTTTGTGAGGATGGATGAAAGGATTTTTGTTACTCTTTCACGCCAGTACGGCTGAACGCATCTGGATGAAATTGACACAGAGATAGATTGTAGTCTGGAATAGCACATAGGTTACTTTTTATCCCGAGAAAATGTACGGTTCCCGTGGGATAGATTTGTTTTTTGTCTAGAGACCAACCCGTAGCGAAGAAAAGGTGAGGCTAGTATTCAAATAATTTTCTTTTAATATGCGTAATAAAAATCTTTTATGATATTATAGGTAGAAACGTTACCAGAAGACGTCGTGAAGAGGAAAGTGATGGGACTGTTGCGACAGTTTCTGGGCAAGGACATGACAAACCAGAACCCACTGGCATAATAATGTAAGTTATAGATCATTAATGTATCTTCATAAACTGTTGAAGAGTTCCACTCTCCACCTCCTAGCTGCATCATCAGATCAGCCTGATGGTATCATTTTTTGTATTACATTCAGCCCTTTTTAACGTCCCACTGCTGGGGGTGGGCCTCCCTTCAATACGAGGGGGACCAGACCATAGTCTCCACCACGCTGTACTTGTCCTGTGCCCACATGTCTTTCGAGAACTTGCTAGGTTCTCTCAGACATGCAGATACCTCACGATGTTGTCCTTCACCGTAAGACTAGTGGTAATCATGTTGGGAATAGTTCGCACATGAAAATATCAAACGAGACCCGGGATTTGAACCCGCTACACTTGGTTTCCCAAGCGAGCGCGTTGCCATTGGGTAATATAATAGTAATATAATATAAAGAGGTAAAGTTTGTGAGTTTGTGAGGTTGTAGGGGGTAATCTCTGGATCTACTGAATCGATTTAGATGAAATTTGTTAAGAAGATAATTTGAGACCCTGGGAAGGACATAGGATACTTTTTATTCAGGAAATCATCCCTTAAGGAGGTTGAAAATAGGGGTGAACGTTTATATTGGGAAGCAAGCCAGGAACGATTCCGAGCGAAGCGAAGCATAAACATATTTTTATGGGATATAAATAAATAATAATATTTATTATTTACAGATCAAAATGGTTCTCAAACCCCTTCACACGCGGTACCTACACCTACGATAGTGTATCTGTGCACGAGTATCCGAACGCGAGGGCGATCCTCGGGGAACCCCTCGTCGATGAGGCGGGGGTTCCCAAGGTGTTATTCGCGGGGGAAGCCACGGAATTAACTCACTTCGCCACCGTCCATGGCGCGAGCGAGACCGGTTATAGAGAAGCTATGAGGTTGTTGAATTTCAATAAGCAATAGAAAGGAATCTATATATTAATACGTGAGGAGAAAACTTTGAACCCCTTTTGAAACATATTGCATGTACGGAGGAGTATGAGCTTTGGCATAGTTAAATTTTATATAGAGAAGGACTGCAGAAAGCCAAAATTTATTGACTTTCTTTTACCCGCGGATCCGCTCGCGTATTTTGTTTATATATAATTACTTCACTGCTAAAAGATGTAGTATGATGTTAGATAACCTTCGTCAATATTATACGAGTACTTACATAATATATAGATGAAAAGTTTATTTGTCTGTACGTGCAAATCTCTGAATTGGGCTGGTTTTAAAATTATTTTGGATTTTATAGGTTATCTATATAACTTTGAAAAAAGAACCTCAATATCGATCAAACTTAATGAATTATGGTTGATTTTCAATGAGGGGCGATCGCTAGTTTATTTTAAATATATTATTTTTAAAGGATTTTTTTGTTTTATTTCATTTATTATTCAATTCATTTGTCAATGTCTTCAAAGTGTGCCAATTAAGCACAGATTACTTCGCCAATGTCACGTGGAATGGAGAAGATATGAAGGATGGTCGGTAAAATAAGATATTCAAGCTATATCATAGTTGTATTTGTTTTGATTTTTTATATTTTTGTATCACAAAAGTCTAGAGGTCTAATTAATTTATATTTATTACAAAAAACTAGATTGATTTTGATAAAATTAGCACACATTTTTGTAATATTTTCTGCAGGCCTCAAAAAAATTATAAGCCCCTTATTTTTCGTGCCCACTTTTAATTTCGTTGTGTTAATTAATATATGTAGATTAAAATATTATTTCATAATTTCATTTCTTTATGAAGTCGATTTAATTTTTTTTAAAATATCTTTTTAAATAAAAACTAAAAAAAAAATCCGACTTCCAGGCACTGAAAAGTAAAAAATAACTAAATAGGGGGTTTCATTTAAAATATATACCTAATCAGATATTTTCGAAGTCGGTGTGATTTGATTTGTATCGGCTGGCACCGACCGTTAGGTATATATTTTAAATGAAAACCCCTGTTTAGTTATTTTTTTACTTTTCAGTGCCTGGAAGTCGGTTTTTTTTAAGTTTTTATTTTTCCATTTTTAGTGTAGACGTAATAAGCAGTTAATTTGTAAGAAGAAAGATTTTTAAAAACATATTCGATTAAGCCATTTATTTAAAAACCGCTTCACCGATTTCGATAAAATTTATATGGGACCACCGGGGAAGAATACCCTTTGAAACAAAAAAAGAATTTTCCAAATCGCTCCAGGCGTCTTCGAGTAATCGGTGAACATACATAAAAAAAAGGTTCCGACGACTTGAGAACCTCCTCCTTTTTTTAAATCTGTTAAAAAGGACCTCAGTAACTTACTGTAATAAGAACTTTTCATCGAGCTTTGTACAAGCTAGTGATGTAACGAATGATCGATATTTCACATTCGCGAATGCGAATATTCATCTCCAATATTCGCGAATACGAATGCGAATGGTGACTTTCAAACAAAACGCGCGCAAAATGTGAGACAGGTTTGACATTTCGCGTCGGCCATATTTAAACCGAACACAGCCGAGCCGATACAGTTTGAATGAACGAAGTTAGTCACATAAAGTTCGTTCGAAAAGATTTGTTGTGATTTGAGGTTAGATTAATATTATTGCATATGTCAAATTTAACTAACACCTAGTCAAATTGACAAAGTGATATAAAAACATGAGTAAAGCACAGTTCTATTATTATTCCATATCCGTTCGTTCCTTATATAATTTCCTTTTTGTTTGTCAAATACATTCGCCAAGCATTCGCATCGTTTCTTGCGAATACGAATGTGAATGTCAAAAAATATGCTGCACTAGTACAAGCAAATAAAATAACTCGCATTTTACAACATTTGTATGTATGGAATAAATAAAAAAAACACCAAAATATATAAATCTGTATTTTAATTAAAATATTGAACAGTCCATTCCACGTCAAATATAAAACTAACGATTTATTTATAACATCTCATTTAATACTTTCTTAGATTTACGCGAATGTTTGACATTTAAATAAAACTATCTTTTCGGATTTTTTCGCGGATTTATTTTGACCGTCCCGATTTTTTGGTCTCTCCCGTGACCATGATTGCTGTAAAGCAATCGAAACGTCGGGAACCAAAAATCAAAATAAATCCGCGAAAAAATCCGAAAAGATAGTTTTATTTAAACATCTCATTTCTTAAAAAATCGAACAATCCGACGTAGAATGGACCATTTAAACTAAATATTACACAATTACAGAACTAAAAACATGAAAAAATAATGTTTTTTTTTTTATTATAAATTTGCATCGAACTCCATACCCATAATAAACTAATTTTTATCGCCGGTACGAAGGTAAAAACCACAAAGTTATATATCAACAAAAATTGACTTACACCATTTTGCTTTTGGTACATAGCAAAAAAAATTAAAAAAAAAAAATGAGTGACTATAAAACATTTTCAAGCATTTCCTTAGTATTTATCTATACTAATATTATAAAGATTTTTTTTTATAAAGATTATTAGGATTTGATTGTTTGTTTGCACCGAATAGGATCCAAAACTACTAAACCGATCAAGATAGTTTGAGACCCTGGGAAGGATATAGGATAGTTTTTACCCCGGAAATCATCCCTTAAGGGAGTGAAAATGGGGATGAATGTTTGTATGGGGAATCGACCTAGGGACGAACCCGAGCGAAGCGGGGGTGAGTCGCTAGTATTAAATAAATAAAATTAACATAATTTGTCGATAATAATTCAAGCACACCAAATGAAAGGTACAGACAAAGAATACGGAATGTTAAATCTTCTATACATATAATAAAATTCTGAGTCGAATCTGTACATTAAATATTTTTCGGAAAATCATATTGAAATAGTCATTATCATCGATACAGAGGCCGAATCTATAGTTTTTAGAATTATTGTCTGTCTGTTTGGGAACACATTACGAGAAAACCACTGGACAGATTTTGATAAAATTTTGGTACGATGATAGCTGGTTATCCGGGTCGACATATAGGATACTTTTTACTGCAGGAAAATATCTCATCTCTGAGAAATATATACTAAACGTTAAATTGCTTTTTCCTCATATTGATTAGGACATTCCTCATTCCTAATAGTATAGGATCCCGCTATACAACGACCTTCACCGAGATGCTTATTTAATGAGACGTATTTTTTATGTTATTAAATATGCCAATAAATATATCCTATATGGGTTGCCTAACAAATTTCAGTCCAGAGTATTTTTAATTAATAATATAAAAAAATTTTTTTTTTAAACATTGCACCGGTGTGATTATTAAATAAATTTGATACCAATCGAAAGTTTGAAGCCCATAGAATATGCAAACGTTAGGTTGCCTATTTTTTTCCGGTCACAACCACGGGTTGCCAGGTGTAAACAGGTAAATCTATACTAGCATTTTGCAACGGTCTGATTATTGAATCAAACTTAGATAAAATGAAAGATTATTTCATAAGGAACACGGTGGTATAGGGTTGCCTGCGATAAATCAGTCCCGAATTACGGTTGTCGAATTTTAAATAATAAAATATCGCTGCGAGTGAATGTGTGTGAGAGAGAGGTCCCAGACCAACCATCCCATGCGGTAGAAAAGGACGCAGCGTAGCAGCTGTTTAAAGTCCGCCCATTTAAAGAAGGAGAGTGCGCATGCTATTTGTGCTTGGAAATGAAAAGGATAGCGATAGACTCGTATATGCTGTGCATTATTTTGGAGTAGATTGTCGCTATAGATACAAGTGAAAAAACGTGCTGCTATTTATTGTTGGAAAAAATGGCCAAAAAGTGTTTTTTGTGTGATTCGGATGACGGAATAATTGATTTTGATGATGAAACTTTTGAAAACTGTGCATTAAAGTTAGCTTTTCGTAAAAAAAATAATTAAATACAATTTTGTTGAGCTACCCAGTGCGTCACTCCAATTTGTAGGTTATCATACCACGTGCTACAAAAAAGTGACTGTTTTGAATAAAAAATATAACGAAGAATTTCTTAAATTTATCGCTGAATATACATAATAATTGAATCTTTAAAATTATCTAAGCTAATACATCTTCTATATTTTTGTCATGTTGAAGTAATTGCTAGTAAAACTCACTTATGGTTTTGTTAATTTTCGACACACATATTTTTTTTGTAATTTACTTAAAAAAACGGTAGTTGAAAATTGAACAAGAAAATGTTCTGATTTCCTTTTTTTTTTTTTTTGGAATAATTAAATGAGGATGTTTTAAATCAACTATTCTTATCAAAAAATTTTTAAAATTTATAATCAAACATTTTCATTTAATCGCAAAAATTGTTTTTTTTTTTTAGGAGCATACCGATGTACCTACCACTGAAGAAGAACCACAACAGTTGAATCCTAGTGTCGATTCCTGTGCTACAGTTGCTGAGGATGAAACGAGTAATGTTGAAGACCTGCCTCAAACTTCTGGGGGCTTTGACAAGGTAATAAAAAATTATTTTTTTTTTAAGTTTTTTTAAAAAAGTGACATGAAAATCTATTAATTGAACTTGTATTTTCATTTATATTTGTTTTCTTCCATTTTTACTCAAAGAATGATTTAAATTCTTTTAGGAGCAGTCAACATCAACAGCATCGACATCAGCAGCAACGACATCAACAGCATCGACATTAACAGCAACGACATCAACAGCATCGACATCAAGCAAAATTATTTGTCTTTTTTGTGACCACAGCCAAAAAAGATGTGGAAAGAAGCTGGTTAATCTTACTTTCCCTAAAGGTGACAAAGTACCACTACAGATCAAAAATATCGCCGAAAATTTAAGCGATTCGGAGATTCTCTCCAAACTTCAACATCAAACTATCGCGTACCATCTGCCTTGTTACGCACTGTATCAATCGAAAAATAAGCGGTCCACGGAAGAATCTACCGATTCCACGTATAGTAAATATCGACAGTTACATCAGTTGGCTTTTCAATCCATATCAAATTTTATTGAGACAGAAATAATTGAAAACAACCAAGTTATGTACTTGGCTCAATTATTTTTAAGATACCAAGCTTTATTGCTAGAGTTTGGAAATCATGAAATTGATTTCGATGATATTCAAGATTACCGATGTGAAACCTTGCAAAAAAAGTTAATGAAGAAATTTGGTAATCTTATTACGATTGAAGCGTCAATGGGAATACGTAACAAAAAAATTGTGTACAAAACAGACTTGGACGTTTCTGTAATGGCTAACAATTTTAAATTTTTGGAGACAAGAAATGATTATGAGTTTGAAAATGTAGCATATTATTTGAGAAGTTGCATTAAAAATATAGATGTTCATCCGCTTTCTCGCAACGTAACTGCTGATGATGTCATTCGTGGAGAATGTGACATTCCTAAGCAATTAATAGATTTTATGCGAAACCTTATTGAAGGACCTAATCATTCTGATGAAGATTCGAACGGACTGAAAGCTAAAATAACGTCAATATGTAGTGACGTTATTTATGCTGTCACTAGGGGTGCATGTAAGCCCGCAAAAAGTTTATCTCTTGGATTGGCAGTAAAGTCTTTAACCAACTCTAGGCAAGTAATTACGATACTTAATAGGTATGGCCACACAATTGGATATAATTTGGCAGAAGAATTGGAAACCGAAATGACGTATACATCGATCCAAGATAACAAAGTTATACCAAAAGGCATCACTGCAGCAAATGGACACAGCACCCACGTAGCGTTCGATAATTTCGACCGCTTCGTTGACACAACTTCTGGAAAGGACACTATGCACGACACAGTTGGCATTATTTATCAATTCTCTAGTAATGGAACTGATAATTTTGATGATGGTGAAGCTACAACTTCACCAGCGCCTCAAGTAAAGGACAACACAAATGAAGAAGGGCCTACCCGCAAGAGAAGGCGTTTCAATGAAATATCACGAGAAATTCGACCATATTATTCGAAACCTAAGGCAAGTATGCAGCTGATTACTGTAGATTCGTTTACCAATACAACCGAGTTATGCAAAGGTGCTACAGAAATAGCTACAGATAAAGATTTATTATGGATAATGTCGTTATCAAGAATTGATTCTGTTCCTATGTGGTTGGGTTATAACTGTATGATATCTTTAGACCACAGTGAGAAGCAAAGAGTTGAATATTTGCCTCCCATAAATTCATCACCAACGTCGTATGCAGTAGTCAATGAAACATTAAACATGGCTAAAGAAATCGCTGAAAAATTTCAGTAGCCAGAAATTATTGTGACATATGATTTAGCGATAGCAAAAATGGCTATGCAAATTCAAGAACAAGAAAAACCGCTATACAATAAAATTTTTGTTAACTTGGGAGCGTTTCACACAGAGATGGCATTTTTTAGAGCCATCGGAAAATATATTGACTCCAGTGGATTAGTGGAAATACTGGTGCAAGCTGAAGTATTAGCCGGCGGCTCCATGAATAGCTTTTTGGACAGCAAGCACTTCAATCGTTGCAAGCGCTTACATCCGCTAACCGCTGCCGCATTACAAATATTACATTTTGAACAGTATTTATCGACAACTAATGTTACACTTGAGGCGATGGATGAACTGCTGCAAACGCAAATACAGAATGCATCAAATCAAACTGCTTATGACGCCAACGAAACTATCGAGTTACCAGATGTATTGAGTCGAATTGTTAACGGTTATAAAGAATTCTGCAATCAGACTTTAATCGGAGAAAAAGGGAAAACTGCTCAATTTTATTACCAGTACTGTGAGTTAATTAATTTATACCATCGGTTTTCCAGAAGTATCCGCACCAGTAACTTTGAACTGTACGTGGACTCGATTTTCAACATAGCTGATATTTTTTTTGCGTTAAACCAGCCCAATTATGCCAGATGGTCCTTGTTATATTTGAGCAATTTAATCAATTTGTATACTAATAATTCATCTTTGGTGGCTGAATTTCGTCGAGGTGCCTTTGGAATTAGACGAACTGCAGCGAATTTCGCTCGATCACCGGTTGACTTGACGCTAGAGCAAACCATCAATGCTGATGCTAGCAATCAATTGGCTGATAACCTTGCTGCGGATTCAATATCTGCACGTCAAAGATGGGCACTCAGTCATAGCATGAGGACGAAGATATTAACATCTATCAAACAAAAAATCGGATTAACGAAAGAGGATGATACTTCGCACTCATTGCAACGAAGTAAAATTAAGAAAGACAAGAAAAATCTTCAGAGTATCATTGAAGCAATAAAATGTACGATGAATCCATTTGATGACACTATTGACAAAGATACATTATTCAACATTTCAACCGGTAAAGCTGCATCGAAAGAAGTTACTGATTTTCTGCTGAACGTAAAAACAGCAGGCTCTCAACAAAAATTAAATTTTATCTCGGAATGCTCTTCAACTCCCGGAAGATTCGATAAATCAATAAAACGAAACAAAATCTGCAATTTTGCTTCTCAATGTATGACTAAAGTCTTGAGTACCAAAGAGAAGAACAAGAAAGTATTGTTGAAAATGGAACGAGATGTATTTGGGCGACTTTTGGCAATAAGTCTAAACAAAAAAATTAATCTCGAATTTTGCCTAACTTTTCCACTAGCACCATTGCCCCCTGCTCTTTTTGCATGTACTGGAGAGATGTTAAAAACTTCAAAATCAACGTTAGCAAAGGTTTTGAAATCCAAAACTAAAATGGTTGAGCCAACTCATATCAACGTTGAAATAATAGATGGTTGTTATTACTTGCATATAATCGGAGCTGCTATAGCTCAAACTTTTGATAAAATTGCCGAGTCAATACTCATAAAAATATGTTCAACAAACGCGACAGAAATACATTTAATTTTTGATCGCTACTTATCACCGTCAATCAAAGATTCCGAACGTGAAAGCAGAAAAGAATTCGATATTCCGTACAAAATTTCAGGACCTCAGCAAACTAGACCAAAAATTTTTTTGCAAAGCCTTAAAAATTATCGCTTTAAAGAGGCTCTGGTGCAGTTTCTGGCTGATTATTGGCAAAACGACAATTTGGTAACGATAATCCAAGACAAAAAAATTTTTTTAACCGTCGACCATCACTGTTACTCTTATCAAGTTCAGGAAAATTCCGTAAAAAAAAACTGAAGAAACTAATTATGAATGTCATCACGAAGAGGCAGATACAAGGATTATTTTTCATGCTTCTAAAGCGGAACCAGGCTCAAGAGTTTTAATTAAAGCCTCTTATACTGACGTTTTGATTATTTTGTTAGGAAATATGCACAAACTTATCGGATCAGAAATTTGGCTTGCCAGTTCAGCTACAAAAAAGAGTAATAATCAAACTGTTGATTGTATTAATTGCACCGATTTAGCGTTGGAGTTAGGAATTAAATTATGTCAAAGTCTTCCAGCATTCCATGCATTTACAGGTTGCGATTACACGGCAGCATTTTACAACAAAGGGAAAGTAAAACCTTTTCAGCAATTTTCAAAAAATGAAAAATATCAAACAGTTTTTGCGTCATTAACAGATGCTGCTGATATTTTCATTGGTGAAAAAATGAAGACTGTTCAAGAATTTACGTCTAGTATGTATGGTATCAGGAACTGTACCAATGTGAATGATGCGAGACATCGCATTTTTTTGAAGAATTACTCTGCAAAAGAAGACAGCGAGCACTTTTTAAAAAAAATAAAAGGCTTCGACTCCAACTCCATACCACCATGCTGGATATCATTAACTCAGAAAATTTTACGAACTATTTTCGTAAATTCCATGTGGCTTAATGCAACGGATCCAATATGCGTGAAACTTCAGCCTGAGAACTGCGGTTGGTTCTTAGATGAATATTTAAAACCAGTAGGATTCATTGGGGATCATACACCTTTAAAAATAGAAGACATTGTCGAAAAAACTGAAACGGAGAGTGATGACGAAGAAGATTCAGAAGTTGGAGATCACAGTTATATGTCCGATGACTCGGAACCTGAATGATTTTAAAAATTGTTGTATTTTAAATTTTTTTCAATAAACAGAAGTATTCTTTTAATTGTTGTTTTTTATTTCGGCTCCCAATAATAAAGATAAAATTTGCCAGATAAGTAATATATATGTTTTACTCTAACTGTCTTTTTTACTAAAGATGTGTATATACTTTAGTGTGACATAAACAATAAACATAGATAAATAATTAATTGATTAAAAAATAAAAAATTAAATAACTATTTCTGTATATTAATAATTAACTACTCCAAAATAATGCACAGCATATACGAGTCTATCGCTATCCTTTTCATTTCCAAGCACAAATAGCATGCGCACTCTCCTTCTTTAAATGGGCGGACTTTAAACAGCTGCTACGCTGCGTCCTTTTCTACCGCATGGGATGGTTGGTCTGGGACCTCTCTCTCACACACATTCACTCGCAGCGATATTTTATTATTTAAAATTCGACAACCGTAATTCGGGACTGATTTATCGCAGGCAACCCTATACCACCGTGTTCCTTATGAAATAATCTTTCATTTTATCTAAGTTTGATTCAATAATCAGACCGTTGCAAAATGCTAGTATAGATTTACCTGTTTACACCTGGCAACCCGTGGTTGTGACCGGAAAAAAATAGGCAACCTAACGTTTGCATATTCTATGGGCTTCAAACTTTCGATTGGTATCAAATTTATTTAATAATCACACCGGTGCAATGTTTAAAAAAAAAATTTTTTTATATTATTAATTAAAAATACTCTGGACTGAAATTTGTTAGGCAACCCATATAGGATATATTTATTGGCATATTTAATAACATAAAAAATACGTCTCATTAAATAAGCATCTCGGTGAAAGGTCGTTGTATAGCGGGATCTTAGACTATAACCTGTATATTTTAATCAATAAAAATTAAAAAATCATCCACAGATAAAAAATTTATACGGACTTAGTGATTTCTACCTTTGCACTTACAATATATAACTATTATATAATAATAGATACATTCACACATGGACCGACGTTTATCATACATTTTAATCATCTGGTTTCATACATCTGGTATATTTAAAATGAAAAAAAAAAAATACATATTATTTGTGCTTTTAATAAACAGATTATAATGAAGCTCATTTAAATTAAAACTGAACAATAAAGAAAACCCTATCACAAACTGTTCAACCGATTTTTTAGAATATTTACAACATTTGGACGTAGTTATGCAAAAAAGATCCAACCACAAAAACTTAATTTTGAGAAAATAGAGTTTTAGTAAAATTGATATATTAAAATAACATGGATGTAGTTTTCTTAGGGTTCCGTACCCAAAAGGTAAAATTGGACCCTATTACTAAGACTCCGATGTCTGTCTGTCTGTCCGTCTGTCACCAGGCTGTATCTCATGATCCGTGATAGACAGTTGAAATTTCCACAGATGATGTATTTCTGTTGCCGCCTTAACAACAAATACTAAAAAACAGAATAAAGTAAATATTCAAGGGGGCTCCCATACAACAAACGTGATTTTTTTGCTCGCTTTTGCTTGATATTGATAACGGCAACAGGTAGACGCTTGAAATATTCACAGTATATTTAGTTATATATTCACTTTAAAAATAAATAATTAAATAAAAAAAAAACAATATTTAAGTGGGCCTCCCATACAACAGACATGATTTTTTTGCCGTTTTTATAGATAACGGTACGGAACCCTTCGTGCTCGAATCCGACTCGCACTTGGCCGGTTTTTGAAATTTCTCTTAAACATTGGATATTTTATTCAATTTCTGTATATAAGTTTATATGTAGGTGTCATTTATGACAGTAACTAAAAAAATAGTTTTCATGGGCTGGACACATTTTGCATAACAACGTCCATTTTATATATAAGTTATGTATAGACGTTACAAATGACTTAATAATAAATGAACCATTGGAGCTTCAATTATTACCAATAGAGAATATGCGTGTTTAAAATAAAGGTGAAATATTTTTTTTATAATCTTTACTGCTTTTGAATTAAGCCTATATTAATATTTTTTAATGTAATTTCTTTTTGATTAAGAAAATAATTATTAAAAAGTGCAAATGTAGGTGGGAAATTCAATGTAGTTGAAATGAAACGCCATTGGTCAGACCGAGTGTGACGTCAGAGTATATCATAAGAGTAAATATTGCCAATTTAGAGATTTCTAAAAATAAAAATTGGCAACACTAATTGTTATTATAGACTATGACGTCACGCTCGTGAAATGGCGGGCGTTTAAAGTATCCGTATCCTTATATTTAAAAAAAAAACATTTTAATACTAAATGTTAGTCTTTCGGAGCTGGATATTTTTTTTACAATTATATAACAATGTTAGCTAAGGTATAGAAAATTAAAAAAAAAATCACGCATATTCCCTATTATTATTACAACAAAAACTGTTCAAAATTTAAATAATTTTTAAATTACATAATCGGTCCAAAACAAACTTGACCACTGACTGAATTACGAAACCATATGGACCATACAAATTCATCCAACAAAAATCATCCATTCATACAATTTTCTTTTCATCTTCACCTATTTGCGCGTCCAATTCATCCATTAGCTTTTTATCATCCATTTCTGAATCACTGACATCTTCTAGATCGTCCATATTGAATTTTTCTTCAACATCCGCTTCTCCGTTCACATAAGTTTTATCATTTTGAGCACCCTTTTCGTTATCTGTGTCCGGTGTTACTTGTTTATCATCTGTGCTGTCTGACGTATTTGTGTCATTAACGTCATTTTTGTCATTAAGTTCTGTCGTTGTGACATCTCCAACTTCACTTTTATCTGTGCTGTCTGTTATTGTGATATTTTCCACGTCATTTTTACTATCTGTGCGATCTTTACTATCTGTGTTTTCTTCATCGTCTTCCATTTTTAGATTTTGTGATTGTGACGAATCGTCACTTTTATTATCTATACTGCTTTCATAATTTTCTTTTAATTCTACTTTATTATCATTCGATTCATCAATATTGGTAACTTCTTTATCAACGTTTAAATCATCACTTTGTTCGTTGTCATTATTTTTATCATTGGATTCATTTTCTGATATCAATTCTCTTGATTCAGTCTCATTGAACTTATTCAGACTACACTTTTCATTAATATCATCATTTTGTACATTATTCTCATCATTATTTTTAGAACTTTCATTATTTTCTATTGATTCTTCAATCTTATCATTATTACGTTCACTTTTATTACTTTCTATTGTTTTGTTAATTATGCTTTCTTCATTAATTATATCGTTGCTTTCACTTTTTTTACTTTCATCATTATCTTTATTTATATCATCATCATTCACAGGGTTTACTATTGATAATTTTTTTTCACTTTCACTACAAACTGTATCGTCTTTACTTCTTTCGTTTTTATCATTTTCAATAATTTCATTACCTACACGTTCATCATTAACGCTGTCATTATTCTCCTTTGATTCGTCATCATTATTTTTATCATTATTTTGTGTATCACCAAACAACATGTCAAAATCATCATTAGTGACTGTAGGTGCTTTATCATCACCAAATAATGAATCATTATCCCCGCTCTTATCCTTCGAAACATCGATACTATCGTTTAATCTATCGATTAAGCTATCGATACCACGACACATATCAGAATCGAAATCACTAGCATTCAAAATCGAGTCAAACGCTTTCTCAGCTTTGACTTGACGTCGTTTTTTCGGGACTTTCCCTAATAATTTTGGCGAGAAGATACTTTTTAGCGCGATCGATGTTAGCGAGTCTACTTTTTTTACAGCATCCTGATCTTCAACGTCTGCATCTGAAGCAGTATCTTCAGAATCCCAATGAATATATTTGTCTGCGTCAAATGCTTCTTTTATTTCGTCATTTATATCGACCATGTAACTTGGTTCCGATTTTATTCTTAGACGAGATATATATGGATAAATACAATTACTATCCAAACCATAGTCCTGAAAAAACAAAAACATAATTATAATATAAATATAACTTAAATACATGTCTGTCTGTCAGTCTGTCTACCTGTTTTCAAGTTCAAAATATGTCAATACTTTTTTTTCGGACAATTTGCTTTGATGACGTTGCAACGTATGCGTCAATGAACTCCTCCTTAATGACTGGATTAATTTTGATAAAAAAAATGTGTTTGAATGGGTTCCTGTTCAGTTTAGATTCACAACTGGACCCGGTAGGTTGTGCTGCAGTCAAACTCTAGAATTTTATTAAGACTATATTCGGGCAGGACAATGTCTATCGAGTCCGCTAATAGATTATATTATATTAGCGAATCACCCTTGTATCGCTCGGGTTCGTCCCGAGATATGTTTTAATTTTTTTTAGCGAAACCTTCATACTCTTTCTAAAATAAAAGTAACCCAAGTTACTCCTTATAACATCAGCTGAAAGTCCCGTCAAAATCAGTCCAGCCTTTTCGCAGATCGGCCGAAACTAACAGACAGACAGACAGACAAAAAATTAAAAAAGTGTATTTTTCATACAAGTACCGCATACAATTTCATATTTTGACATTACACACAGACACTTCAATTTTATTTTTATGATGATGACGATGATGATCAATGATCAATTAGGGTTATGTGACCAAAAAAATTTGGAAACCGCTGATAGCCTATTTATTGATGAAAATTATTTATTCTAATATTATAAAGAAGAAAAAAATGTTTTTTGTTTGTTTGTATCGAATAGGCTCCGAAACTACTGAACCGATTTAGATGAAATTTGGTAAGAAGATAGTTTGAGATCCTGGGAAGGACATAGGATAGTTTTTATCCCGGAAAACATCCCTTAAGGGGGGGTGAAAATGGGGGTAAAAGTTTGTATAGGAATTTGTAGGCTATATAATAGCTAGGTAAGAAAACAGAAATACTTACAAAAGGCACATTTGATACATCATAGTGACCGTTCACAGAATTTTCCAGTAACGAATCGCATCTGGATATTCTTATCTGCATGGGTTTCACTTTTCTTAACAACGCCGGACTTATGGCTGTCGCTAAAATAAAACAAAAAATATTAGGAAAAACAACTAATATAGACAAAACATATATTAAAATTCTCTATTTACTCGTATAATGCCATACCTTAGGAGACTGGGGGTCAGGGGGGTGGGAGAGGCGGGTCATACGGGGAGTGGGTCAGGGGGAGGGGGAGGGGGAGGGAGAGGGGCCAGGGAGGAAGGGAAGTCAGGGGGATGGAGTAGGAGGGGGGAGGGGGTTAGGAGGGGTTGGTGTGGGGCGTGGTGGGGGTTAGGGGGGGTGTATAGTCCCTATATGTGTATGTATGTATATTTCTTTATAGCTACAATTGCTGTGAAGCATTCGAAGCGTCGGGAACCAGAAGTCAAAATAAATCAGCGAAAAAATTAGAAAATATGCTATTATTTGAAATGTCAAATATTCCCATAAATCTAAAAAGTATTATAAAATATTAAAATTTGTGTGTATGTCACATTTTCACGCTTTAATGGCTGAAAAGATTTTAATGAAACTATTTAAGCTACACTAAATTACATATATAAGGCAGTGGCCCAGTAGCCCAGTGGTAACACGCTCGCTTGGGAAACCGAGTGAAGCGAGTTCAAATCGCGGGTCTCGCACCTCTGATATTTTCATGTGCGAATCATTTCCAACATGATGACCACTTGTCTCACGGTGAAGGAGAATATCATGAGGGAACCTGCATGTCTGAGAGAATCTAGCAAGTTGTCTGCATACATGCTCAGTCCGCCCGCATTTGGCCAGCGTGGTGGACTATGGCCTGATCCCCCATCATATTGTGGAGGCCCACGCCCAGCAGTGGGACGTTAAAAAAAGTAAAAAAAAAAACCTTTTTTCTTTTGATTACAACGGCTCTTATGCTTTGCCATTGCTTTACTTGATGGAAACTTCCGACCGCATATATCGCAGTTCACTGAAACAAAATTAATAGAGTCGTTATACACATTACTATTTTTATTCAACAAAAACAAACCTATCCCACGGGAACCGTACATTTTTCCGGGATAAAAAGTAGCCTGTGTGCTATTCCAGACTAAAATCTATCTTTGCGCCATATTTCATCCAGATTCGTTCAGAAGTTCTGGCGTTATTTTCAATAATTTCTTAATTTTCAACATTTTTGCAATTTTAATAAATTTTATAATTGAATCTATACAGATAAATAAAATTGGAGTGTCTGTTTGTAATATTAAAATAATAGCTTTTTACTAAATGTATGTGAATGTATGCACGGTACATATACCAAAAAAAAAAACATTTTTTATAATTTTTGTCTGTCTGTCTGTTTGTTCCGGCTAATCTCTGAAACGGCTGAACCGATTTTGACGGGACTTCACTGGCAGATAGCTGATGTAATAATGAGTAATTTAGGCTATTTTGATTGATGATGAATCGCTAGTATTGAATATTATTTATTTGATTTTTGTTCCTATTATTATCATTAAAAAAAAACAAAGTATCACTTACCTTCTTTCGGAGAACATGTATGTATATCAAGAAGATGTTTACTCGAGAACGTCTTCTTACAATTGTTACACTCAACATCTCTACTCTGTTTGCTTGATTTTTTAGCTGGAGGTCTGAAATGAACATACATATGTACAAACATTTGACGACACGTTTGGCTCAGTTTGTAGTGAACCTACTTGCTGTGCCAGCGGTCGCGGGTTCGAATCCCGCTGGGGGCATTCATTTGTGTGATAAGTACGAATGCTTGTTGTACTCCAGTCATGGGTGTTTATATTTATAATATGTATGTATTTAAAGTTATATATGTGTAGTGTATCAACTATCTGGTATCTATAGGTATCTATAGATGGTGCAGTATGTTAATGTCCCAACATATTTATTTATTTATATATTAGAATATTTTTGTTTTGTATATATGTATTCAGCCTTTTAACGTCCCGTCCATTTCGAATCGTGAATAGGGAATATGCGTGTGATTTAAATAAAGCTGAAATATTTTTTTTTTATTAAAAGTTAAAGTACAAATATATGTGGTAAATTCAAAGTAGTTGAAACGCCCGTCATTGGTCAGACCGAGTGTGACGTCAGAGTATACCATAACAGAGCGATTAGCGATGTTGTCGCTACAAATAGAGTCGTTATTTGACTGTGTATATCTGCAACGTCACGCCATGATCACGTCACGTCACGTTATATTTTTTTTTTTGTATTAAATTTTAGGTTTTTGGGGTTGGATATTTTTTTACAATTATATTATTTATTATTATTAGATATTAGCTATTGTATAAAAAAATATGAAAAAAATCACGCATATTCCCCATTATGGATGGGTTAGGTTAACTCTTCAATGGCTAGTATTAAAATCCTTAATTAATTTAGACGAGTATTACCCATACTATATAGTTGGTCTAAACTATGAAACATATTTTATATATCTGGCTTAGAAATTGTTTGTATGCAGCCCTTTTTAACGTCCCACTGCTGGGCGTGGGCCTCCCCTTCAATACTCGGGGGATCAGGCCACAATCCCCCACGCTGGCCAAGTGCGGGCGGACTGAGCATGTCTGCAGACAACTTGCTAGGTTCTCTCACACATGCAAGTTTCCTCACGATGCTCTCCTTCACCGTGAGACAAGTGGTCATCATGTTGGAAATGATTAGCACATGTAAATATAAGAGCGAGACCCAGAATTTGAACCCATTTCATTCCATTTCCCAAACAAACATTACCACTGAGCCACCACTGACAAACAAAAACTAATAAAACAATACTCACTTGTTTTTTGAATGAACTCGCATATGATTGTTGTAAGAGTGATGACTTTTATATTGTATTTTACATATTTTACATTTTAATTCGGCATTCCCTTGGTTCTTGTTCACACGGGGTGGAGATTTCACTACTATCCTGAGAACAATAAGAAAAAAATCATATGCATGCATCAATGGATATACTGTCGGTGTTTAAAAGACCTAATAAAAAAAAGCAGTCACGAGGACAGCCGATAGAAGTGAAAACTTTAAACTATAGACACAGTTGTTATTTTTGTATATTCAAATTAATTGTTTGATCTTAAATTAAAATGCGTAAATTAAAACTGTTTCCATCTATCTGGTTTTGTTCGACATCTATCGGCGCTCTGTGTTAGCGTCGACACGTCACGTGACCATGTCGATGACGACTCACATGGATTCACTCCCCATACAAACAAACCTGCCTATACAAGTTTTCACTTCAAAAAACTAAGTTTTATTGACGACTAGTTCGAACAGTGGTCAAAATTGGACCATCATCATTTTTTTTATTGATAAGAAAGAATAATCCTCCTCAACGACTAAAAAGTAAAAACCATTCTAAGACGATGATATTTGCATAATTATATATAAGAAGAACACAAAAACAAACCTATCCCACGGGAACCGTACATTTTTCCGGGATACAAAGTACCCTATGTGTTATCTCAGACTAATCTATCTCTGTATCAAATTTCATCCAGATCCGTCCAGCCGTTCTGGCGTGAAAGAGAAAAACAAATTTTCACATTTATAATATTAATATAGATAATAATTTCTATTTCCATTATAACAACAAATAATAAAAAAAAAAAAAAAAAAAAATGGGTGCGTGTAACCTTTACGCGCAGTTGAAGTAAAACTTCTTTGACAAATATTGCAATTAAATTAAAACAAATCATTAATTAAATAAGACATGTTACAATAATATATTTATAGAATATCATATACGGAAAGAATATAACATTATATATTTGTCACACAACGACAATGGTTACCATGGCAACATGGCAATGTATTCTATCTCATTCTCTCGCCAGCTTAATCCTATATATTTATGTGTTTGTCTCTTTCTAGTGCCACATTTTCGTTTCATCAACTTTCAAATCACAACGATCCTAAAAAAGTTTCACTTCAAAAAAACACACTCACTGGACTTTTTTAGTTGACTCTTTCTTCAATGACTCCCTCTCTTTCGAACCTCTCAATCTTGGCGTTAAGAGGGGACTTTCATCAACCTGCAAGAAGAAAACGTATTGGTTAATACATATTTGACGACACGTTTGGCTTAATTTGTAGTTATCCTACTTGCTGTGCCAGCGGTCGCGGGTTCGAGTCCCGCTGGGGGCATTCATTTGTGTGATGAGCACGAATGTTTGTACTCCAGTCATGGGTGTTTATATTTATAATATGTATGTATTTAAAGTTATATATGTGTAGTGTATCAACTATCTGGTATCCATAACACAGGCCTCGTAGCTTACCATGGAACTAGATGATGCTGTGTTAATGTCCCAACATATTTATTTATTTATTTAACTACGCATGGAAAAATGAATATAGATTTAATATAAAGGTTATCTATATATAAATCTGCATGACTGAGATAACCTAATGAGTTATCGAAAGACATGTAAAGTCGAAAGGCAGTGGTAGCCCAGTGGTAACGCGCTCGTTTGGGAAACCGAGTGAAGCGGGTTCAAATCCCGGGTCTCGCACCTCTGATATTTTCACGTGCGATACATTTCTAACATGACTACCACTTGTCTTAAGGTGAAAGAAAACATCGTGAGGAAACCAGCATGTCTGGAGAGAACCTAGCAAGTTTTCGAAAGACATGTGAAGTCCGCCAATCCGCACTTGTCCAGCGTGGTAGACTACGACCTGACCCCCCTCGTATTGAAGGGAGGCCCACCCCCAGCAGTGGGACGTCAAAAAGGGCTGAATACAATATATAAATATCGATGTGTGTATGTATGTTCCCTATGGACTCCAAAACGGGTGGAGAGATTTTGATGATTTTTTCATGTAATCTTCATATTATCTCAGCAAGTGAAGTTGGGTAGCGATCTGAAGTTTGAACGTGGAAAATTTTCGAAACACCATTTTTCGTTATTATCAAAGTATGTTGAAAATATCTATTTGTTTCTAATCTTTAAATTATACTAGCGACTCACCCTCGGTCCGCTCGGGTTCGTCCCTAGTTACGTTTTAACGTTTAGTATAGATTTCTCAGAGATGAGATATTTTCCCGCACTAAAATATATCGTATATGTTGACCCGGATAACCAACTATCATCATACAAAATTTCATCAAAATATGTCCAGTGGTTTTCTCATGATGCATTACCAGACAGCAGTGGCGAAGGGTCCATACAAGACGATTCCCACCGTCTTACCTTTTAAAAATCCAATAATCCGTCGTTCATTATGAATATTTATTTTTTGAATTAACATAATTAGTAAATAAAAAATCTATTTATTATTACTAAGTCAATTTCTGAAAATAATATAACGCAAAAAATCACAAGCAACACATAAACAACGCAAAATACATTTTTGCGCTCCAAACTGCTTACGCGT
Organism: Fabriciana adippe; assembly: GCA_905404265.1. Classification (NCBI taxonomy): domain Eukaryota; kingdom Metazoa; phylum Arthropoda; class Insecta; order Lepidoptera; family Nymphalidae; genus Fabriciana; species Fabriciana adippe. The sequence continues at coordinate 6,982,454 of FR990003.1, forward strand.
TTCTTCAAAGAAATGCGACGATAAGACGTTGTATTTTAGCTTACCGCGTTCATACAAATTACAAAATTGTATTTCATTCAATGTTTTGGATTGAACATTGTCACGTGACTTCATTCATTTTTAGTATTTTACGCATGCGCACTTATCAAATTTTTGTTGCTCGAAAAGCTGCTTCTTTACGTCTTATCCTGCCTGTGATTGGTCAAAAATTACAAAACGTCCCTAATTTGACAAGCGAAGCGTCAGACGAGCAATGTTATTATTTGAATGATTTATTATTTAATGTAAATTAATATGGCGGATTGTTATTGTTTACGAGTGCATTGCTTAAGAGATTTTTTGTTTTATAGAGTTTTAATTTGGTTTTAGTGTAATATAGACATTTTGTGCTGTGTTTTTTTGTGGACTATGAGTGTCTCACATATTTGTTAATTTCGGTGAGTTCTATTAGCCATTATGACATTAATTTGCATACTATTGACTTTAGTTTTCTAAATTTGGTTGTTTAATAATTAAAAAGCATGTCATCAAGATACTCATTTGTTTGAAATATGATTTAATTATTACATGAAATGAGTTACCTAAATATTTTCATAAAACGTTTTAATTAAATTATGTGTGAATGTGCTAAATTAGAAAATATTTAGCTTTCCATGTTTATTATATTCTGATTCTATTTAAGTTTAGAGTGAATTTTAATATGTTAAAGTTATTTTAAATATGTTACATTATTTAACAATATAATTTGACTAATTAAGCTAAATACTAAATAGGATAGTCAGACATTTTAAAAACGGATGTATTGCTATATGATATTATAATTAAAGCCTGTGCTTCTTATCGTTCCTTTTTTGTGAATTATTTCATAATTTTCGTCCAATTTGGCTTGATAAATAAAATACAATAAAATAATAAATCAATTTCATTACTAAGCACGACGAAGTAGTTCACTGAGATTTAAGTAGATGGCGGTATTTATATAAAATATATTGATTAAATATATTTATGTAAAATTAACAAAAAAAAAAGATAAAATAATATTTAAATCCCAAAAAATATAGGTTATAATATATGTACTTTTAATAAAGAAAAATAAAATAAAATCAAATTTCCGTATTAAGTCATGTGTAAAGATTTTTCATAGATGGCGTTATTAATATTTTATGAGGTTTTATTATTATATTAAATGTTAAATATATTTTGCTAGAATATTTTACATGTAACAACAATAAAAAACACAATAGCCTTATAAAAAAAATATCTTCACAATTACATTTCCTTTTTTTTTTGCATTGATTGATTGATATATAAAAATTGTGTATCAATGTTTTTTGTCTTTTTTTTTGGAACGGCTTACCTCTACTAAAATTTCACCCTTCGCCACTGCCAGACAGACAGAGAAAAATTCCAAAAACTATAGATTCGGTCTCTGTATCGATAATAATGACTATTTCAATAAGAATTTCCAAAAAATATTTAATGTACAGATTCGACTCAGAATTTTATTATATGTATAGATAAACTTTCACGTGTACTTTCGTCATTCTCCTAAACAGCTCCACAGATTTGGATGATTTTTGTCCTTATAGGACGGTTCTTGGCTATAATTGACCCCGATAGATGGCGCTGTTATAGAGGAGAACCAGGTTTTTTCTTTCATTTTAAGACCAAATAATATCTGTGCTATAATAATCTATACTAATATTATAAAGAGGTAGTTTGTGAGTTTGTAGGGGGTAATCTCTGGATCTACTGAACCGATTTAGATGAAATTTGGTAAGAAGATAATTTAAGACACTGGGAAGGACATAGGATACTTTTTATTCCGGAAATCATCCCTTAAGGTGGTGAAAATGGGGATGAAAGTTTGTATGGGGAATCAAGCTAGGGTGAAGCGAGGGTGAGTTACTAGTTATATATATTTTTAAATAATAAAGTATGCTTTTGACCACCTATAATATATGAGATCTGTCAAAATTATTCAAAGGGTTTATTAGTGCCCATAGAAGAGTTTCACTATCCAAGTGATTCCAAGTATCCAAAATATTAGTAATATTATAAAAAAAAAATATACCTCATTCTTTTTTAATATAGACTTGGGCAGTGGCACCGCTGTCCTTTTGGATCTCTAAAAAAAAGAAAACAAAAAAAATTTTGAGTGCGTGTATGAATGTGTACACGACTGTAAAGTTTATGTACGATTTTTACCTCTTCGGCTTGTAGAAATCGACAGATTATTGATTTACACACTTTTCAGGATGTAATTAACCCACCATACCTTGATCTGACGGTTTCAAGTATTTCTACGTTATCAAAATATTTTTTTAAATATTTTGATTGGCTGCCCTAGACGCGCGGCCTTATATAGAGGACTTATATTATGGTGGGGGTACTTAGCAAAGTGCAAGGTATCCCCCCTTATGTTAATCTGCCGCGTTTGAGTAAATCCCAAAATCCCCTCTTGGGCTCCCCTACTATCATGTTTAGTTCTATAACACTATGTCTATATTATTCCATAGTCCGAGTAGTGGGTTCAATAATTACCTGTATATTGCCCAGTGATACATCATCATCATGACTCCGCTTGGTCCCTCGTAACCTTGGAGGACTGGGCTGTTTGCTCCGGAGAGATCTCGGTTGGATCCTGTCCTTCCCCCTCGTCTCTTTTCTTGCTGGTAATGTTATCTGTAATTGAAATGAAAAAAAAATTAAGTATTTCATATGAATGAAAAAATCATATATATTTATTAATGGCCAAACTAGATTTTGAGCCAAACCAGTTCATCCAAAGTGTCAGGATAGACTTGTTTAGCGCAGGACAATCTAGTTTGGCCTAAATACTTTAGGCTTAACAAGTTTAGCATAGACCAAACTGATTGAAATAACATAACACTTATGATATTCGGTGTTCTAGCTTTGAAATAAAAAAAAAGTGTGTGTGTACTTACACACGTAAGAAATTATACTTGTTTGGTGTAACAGAACAAAAATATAATTAAAAATATTCGCATTTATAATATTAGTAAGATACATAGGTTATAAATAGTAAAAATTACCATTCTTGATAAAATAGAGGTGTTTATATTTAAAGCAGTGCAAATATTTATTTAAAAAAAAAAAAAAAAAACATTACACAACCACCTTATTATTCTGGCACCGACTTCGAAAATATCTGATTAGGTATCTATAGTATATGAAAATTAAGTTTTTATTTTCAATTTTTAGCATAGACGTAGTAGTAGTAAAGTAAGAAGCAAGTTTTTTAAATAAATTTTCGCTTAAGCCGTTTAAGTGTAATTTGATGCTAAAAATTGTTTCATTAGCTATTTTTCCACCATTAGCAGTAGTATTTTTTCTTTTAATCTATACTAATATTATCAACCTGAAGAGTTTGTTTGTTGGTTTGAATGCGCTCATCTCAGGAACTACTAATCCGATTTAAAAAAATCTTTTTGCATTAGATAGCCCGTTAACTGAGGAAGGGTATAGGCTATATATCACCCTGGAAAAATGTACGGTTCCCGTGGGATAGATTTGTTTTGGTCTAGGGACGAACACGAAGCGAAGTGAGGGTGAGTCGCTAGTAATTTAAATAAAATTAAGAAGTTACATAAATTAAGAACAGTTAAAAAAAAGTGTGTGTGTGTGTGCAATTCCCACTCGGTAGAAGTGTAACTTCAGAAAAGTAACCTACGAGAGAATGAGATGAATATAGAGTATCGGGAGTAGGATAATTGTAAGGTTTAGTTTTTTTTATCAAGTTTAAGTTATTTTACATTTTATTTAACTTATATTACATAAAATATTATTCAATATTATTTTTCACTTCTGTGTAATGTATTCTATCTCATTCTCTCGCCGGCTTAATCCTACATATTTATGTGTTTGTCTCTTTCTAGCGTCGCGTTTTCGTTTCATCGAATTTCAAAACACACAAACAAACAAAGTCTAACTGTATATGGTAGAAAAAAAAGTGTAAAATCAAATGCATTCAAGTACTTTATATTAATTTTAAGGTTGCGTTCATAATTAATTATAAAGTATAAGTAGCAAGGAAAACAAAATGTAATTTTCACGTTTTTCCGTGATTTTTTTCCAATTTTCCAAAGACAACCAACTTTCCTCAGAATTTAACAATTATTGAAAAAAAAAAATATAACTGAATTGTTCCAGCCGTTCTCGGTTTGCGCTTAGCAACGCCAGACATACATTCATTTTTATTTATATCTATACAGATAAATAAAATTGGAGTGTCTGTTTGTAATATTAAAATAACCGCTTTTTACTAAATGCATATAGATAGATGTATACACAGTACATATACCAAAACAACGTTTGTTCTGGCTAATCTCTGAAATTGCTAAACCGATTTTGACGGGACAGATAAGGAGTAACTTGGGCTACTTTTATTTTAGAAAAAAAATAGGGTCCCATTAAAAAAAATTATAAGCAAATGAATTAATTTTGTTTTGGGAAGCAACCTAGGGACGAACCCGAGCAAAGTGAGGGTGAGTCGGTAGTATAGATATATATTCTAACCTTAACTTTAGTATCCTGAACTTTATTTTTCACATTCTTCACATTACTTTTTATGTTCTTCCCTTGCGTCCTCGTTCTCATTAATGGCTCATTTGAATCTTCATTTATAAAAACTGGTTCGGTTATACCTAATATACAGTCCCCTGCATCAGGCTGAAATATATGAAGAAAAAAACTTTAAAATCAACAAAATATTATTAACACAACCTATTTATTATTAGTAACTAGGCGACCGAGCTTCGCTCGAACTTCTTTTTTGTTATATCGTGTTTTTTAAATTTAAAAAAAACTAAAAACTTAAATAAATACAAAAAAAAAACAGAAGTAAAAACTTTGTATTGGACCGGGTTTCGAACCCGGACAGCTGTGATTATCAATCTTGCGCCTTGAACGCTTGACCACGATTCGTAGGTCCGAGCGTGCGAATTTAGCGACTATATTTTGCGTGAAATACTGCGAAAGAAAACCGTATGAAAACTCCAAAACACACGTTTTCCCAGACGTAAGACTAATCTAGATCGATTTTTCGCCCCCAAAAAGCCCCCCATTCCAAAATTCAGTGAAATCGTTAGAGCCATTTCCAAGATCGCCGGTATAAATAAATATATAAATATACAAAAATTGCTCATTTAAATAGATTAGATTTGGCTAAAAAATAGCGAAATAGGTTGACTAAATTCAAAATCATTTTAACTTTTTACTTTGACCTTTGAAAATTATAATTGATATCTATACTAATATTATAGGCAGAGTTTGTTTGTTTGTTTGATTGAACACACTAATCTCAGGAACTACTAATCTGTTTTGAAAAATTCCTTTTGTATGAATAACCCATTTGTTGAGGAAGACTATATATATATATATATATATATATATATATATATATATATATATATATATATATATATATATATATATATATATATATACAGTGCCCTCCAAAAGTTAGTTGAAATTTATTCACCTCGTCAATTTTGTCATATATTTTCTCAAATATGCAGTTTTAATGATTGAACTGTTTACTATTTATATTCGGATACACTATTCTAATACATACAGTAAGGAATTCACCGAAATTCATTTTATTGTCGTCCATAATCCATGTTTATTTGCACACTACTTGAACTAAGTGCGCCAAAAGTTAGTTGAAGTAGGAATCTATCACCGGTTTACGATACTCTCGCGATTTTAAACTTATTTATTAATATTGTTAGAACAGTGCAAGTAGTTTTCATTAAATAATTAGATATTATAAGGTAATTTAACTGAGTATAAATAAATAATGGCTCCGAGAGGAAAACTAACTATAGAAGAAAGAACAAAGATTGTGTGTGTATACAAAAAATTAAAAACTTTAGTACCGCGGAAAAATTATTTAAAGTTAGTCCTAAAAGGGTGCGGAAAATATTAAAAAAGGGTTTAAAATGTCTTAGTCTTGTAGATAGGCCACGGTCGGGGCGTCATAAAGCTACTACTTCTGTTGATGATTGACAAATAATGCGGCAGTGTCTAATCAATCCCAGGATTATGATACGAGAGATCAAAGATCAATTATAGGAAGCAGGAACCTCGGTTTCTGAAACTACTATCAGGCGACGCCTGCATGATGCTAATGTACGAGGTCACGTTGCCAAAAAGAACCTTTAATAATATCGATCCAAAAAACGAAGATTGGTCTCTGCCCTCAAGTATTCGGAAAAGCCAATAGATTTTTGGAAGAAAGTTCCCTTTAAAGATCAATCAGAGTTCCAACTACTTGGAAATCGACCTCGGAAAACTGTAGGCGCAGTAGCAATGATAATTCTTACAATGACAAATACTTGCGGCCTACTGTCAAAAACGGCGGTGGGAGTGTGATGTCATTGGGGGTGCTTCTCTCGGTATGGTGTGGACCGACTGCAAATAATTGAAGGTAGGATGATAGCATATATGTATTGTAATATTTTGAGTGACAATTTAAAACAATCTGCAGAAACAATGGGGTTAGGTCGGACTTTCAAGGTCCAACAAGACAACGATCCGCAGCATACAGCAAGGGTAACTAGAGAGTATTTTGAATATAACTAATTGAGCTTATTGGAATGGCCTTCAAAGTCACTTAATCTTAACCCCATTAAACATTTTTGGGATGAATTATACCGCAGGATCCCTATTTCGGTAAGGCGCAACAGAAATTTATTTTAAAATAAAGTTCTTGAAACATGGTCGACTATACTAGACAAAATATTACAAAATCTTGTAGAATCAATGCCTAGACGACTCAAAGCAGTTCTGCAGAATAATGGCGATCATACGAAATATTAAAAGTTAAGATATTAGCAAAGACATAATCCGTAAAATAATTTTTCAACAATTTCAACTAACTTTTGGCATCGTAACTTCACTGTTTATTTTCATAAAGTGTAATTATTAAAATTGCTATGATTGTTTTATTAATAGAAATATTCTAAATTGATCATATTTTAATAAATAGTTATTAAATCCACGATTTTATTTGGTTATATTATAGTTTTTTTACATTTCGTACATTACTGATGATTTCAACTAACTTTTGGAGGGCACTGTATATATATATATATATATATAATATATATATATATATATATATATATATATATATATATATATATATAAGTAACAATTACATATTATATTTTGTGGCACAGTGAAGCCACAAGAAAATTGAATTGAAATTATATATGTAAAATGTTTCAATGTTTGGTTATTTGGGTAAACTAATCAAAGTCAAATAATAAAAATACATTAGAAATGTATAAAATATGACAAAATTCAATTGTAACATTTTTTCTAATTATTTTTACCCTTACCGCTCCTCTCGGCATTGTCTGTGGTGGAAGACCTAATCGTAATCTCGTCCTTTTGTTTGTTTGTCTGCACATTTCCAGAAATTCGTAGAAATCATTCACTTTGTCTACACAGAGTTCACATATAAGTGGAGGCATTTTGTCATCTTGGTGTACCTGAAAATAATTTTATTGTAATAAGAATATCTTATCCAACTAATTTAATCAATACATTATTTAATAATGGCTAATATTAAGCGATAATATATAAAATTATATTTGTTGAAATAAATAGGTTTGCCTCCAAAAATAATATAACCTAACTTTTAAGATTTTTACACTGCAAATACCGTTAAAGTTGTAATTTAATGTTGGATAAGCGGATATACCGAAATATATATATGTATATAATACGTGCCACGAAAGATGAGACTTGACGAGCGTCAGTAGTGGGGAGCTTGCGCAGGTACAGTCGTGTACGAAATAGTTATCTATAATTATTTATTTCTATATTTATTTCAGGGATTTTTCGACGTCATTCGGAATAAGGTGTATAGCAATGTTATATTAAAATGATTAACAATATTTATTACGAAATGATACGCATGGTACGCAACGGTACGTATTTGTACCTGCTTCAAATTTTGTACACTTCTTTTGCTTCTTTTAACATATAAGTGTACACATCGTAAACTATCTTCCTACTTTCTCTTCTTAATGTTTTATCTCGAGGAATAATCAAAATTTTACAAAATTGCACTCGTATACAACACAACTTTAAACAAAATAGAAAATAAACACAAGTTGCACTCGTCTGTATCGCGGAGTCAAGCGGGGGTTGCACGGGGTGAGGAGAACGGTAGGCAACTAACACGCATGCGCAGCGCCGTACCGCGCCTCCCGCGCAGTTTCGACGCCCCGATGACGCCCGATCCCTTCCCGCCTCAGCTCTCGTACCGCTAAAGTGACCTATAAATCGTCTTCTGCGCAAGTGAAACCACGTGGTTTGTCAAGTCTCATCTTTCGTGGCACGAACTTATAATCACATATTAGACGTAATTTTTCCAAATTTTATAATTTAAAATCAAATATGTGTAAATATATGTACAATGTCATTTTCAATTAGCATCAAAACAATAATTGTTTAATGTCACAAGCACATTAATGGTAAAAGGAAATAAGTTTACTGTGTGTAATATTGTATATAAATTAAATATTATTATATATAGCGGTTGTTTACTTCTATTTGCACACAGTCACGAATTTTCTGTTTAAGTTCCACTTCTGCTCCGTCTAAATCGACAACATTTTGTATTATTGGCATTTTGTAGCCAGCACCCGCACCACACAGTCGACATGCTCGATATATTTCGTATATCGTTTGAGCTTCTATTTTGGAATTAATAAATCCATCCATTTTCTCATTTCTCCAGTTAAACTACACAAATATCACTGATACAGTGATATCAATAGCGAATTACCACTTCGACGCCATTATAAAGATGTGTCAACTCGATTTACTAACTCGAGTTAACTCGAGTTGGGCTTAACTCGAATTAACTCGAGTTGAATTCTCTCTGACTCGAATTAGGCATTCTTAAATCCGATTTACATCAAACGAGCGAATGCTCATTCTATCCCCACCCTATCAAATTCTTTTAATGTAAACAGAGACAGAGCATTCTTTCGTTGTTCTCTTTGCGTTCACAAAGATTCTATAGAACATTCTAAGAATGCTCACTCGCTTGATGTAAACGGCACTAGAACAGTGTTCGCAACTGACTGACATGACTGCGTATGATGTACGAGAATACATTGCAAATGTACGATAATTTGTGAAGATGGGATGGGTTAAAATTTTTATCAGGATTAGGTAATGTTTTATAAAGAAAATTATTTGATTATGCATTTTAAGTATTTAGAATTTGTAATAAGGGAAAAAATGAAAACAGTCCTTTTTTTTTTTTTTTTTTTTTTTTTTTTTTTTTTTTTTTTTTTTTTTTTTTTTTTTTTTTTTTTTTTTTTTTTTTTTTTTTTTTTTGCTCTCCCGCCTGTACTAGGTGCAAACACTTTCAGGTTTACATTAATTTAAACCAAACAAATCATTCACTTCAATTTTCATCCAGTTAACTCGAGTTATGTAACTCGAGTTCAATTCGAGTTACGTGAATTTCAATTCGAGTTAAATCGAGTCATATTTTTTCCGAGTTGGCACATCTCTACGCCATTAGGCATTAATGTTGCCAGTTGCCACTTGTTGGCTGTTGCTTAAAAATAGAACGTGGAAGATGGGGAAGAATTTTGCCTTTTTCTTCCGCCAGATGTCGCAATCACTATAGCCCTCAGTATATTGTAAAACTATAGCGATTTTTTTCATTTTATTTAAAATTTAATTAAAATGACAAATTATTAAGTGCCAGGATGCAAAAAAAATGGATATCATTTATTTCTTAAAGATAAAATCTGAAGAAATTGGGCTAAAGCAATGAGACGACCAAAATGGGTGAAATCACAATCTTCATATTTAAGGCTATGTGGACATCATTTTAAAGAAAGTAATTTAAAAACTCTTAATAATATATATTTTTTTATTTTTTGTACTTTTTTACATATTAATACAGAGTTTCATACAAACTTTCATCTCCCATTTTACCCCCTTATGGGATTGAATTTAGAAAAATGCTAAAACATATATTTATTTAACTGTATTGAAGGACATTAATATTACTGTTTTGCATTACAACAAAACAGGTATTATGTGTTGAATAAAACACACAGCGTTACAATGAAGAAAGCTATTGTGTGAACCTGCCTTTAATTAAGTATCTATCGTAAAACTTACCGAGTTATCTATGGGTTTTATACCTGTCTCTTTCTCTCACCAGCGGGCTTCATCTTCCGTCTCAGAAGCATGTCCTAAGTTTCAGTTCATAGAGTCTTCATTTCACCAGCAAGAACATTGCTGTAACGCTGTGTGTTGTATTCAACACATAATACCTGTTTTGTTGTAATGCAAAACAGTAATATTATGTGTTTCTCTAAAACACACAGCGTTACAATGAAGACCTGTTTGGTATCTGCTGGTGGTAAACACAAACGCTATGATGAGAATAAATTATAAAACTGTTTTAAAGAAAATCAGTTTAATTATCTAATAAAACTAAAATAACATGAAAAGCAACACTTAATAACTTATAAGTCACCACTTCTATCTTATTATATAAAAGGCAAAGGTGATTGACTGATGTATCAACGCACAGGCCAAACCCTTAAGGCTAGCAAATTGAAATTTCGCACAAGTATTCCTCATATGACGAAGGCATCCACTAAGGAAGGATTTTTCAAAATTCAACCCCCAAGGGGGTGAAATAGGGGATAAAAGTTTGTATGAAACTTTTTATTCCTTGGACATATTTGCATGAAATTTCGTATGAATTGAGTACGGCAAAAATAATGAGTTACGTATTTCAGCGTTTTCTAAAATTCAACCCCTAAGAGGGTGAAATGGGGGATAAAACTTTGTATGAAACTTTTTATTTCTTGGACATATTTGCATGAAATTTCCTATGAATAGAGTACGATAAAAATAATGAGTTATGTATTTCAGCGTTTTCCAAAATTCAACCCCTAAGAGGGTAAAATAGGGGATGAAAGTTTTAAGTAAACGCACAGGCTAAACCCTTAGGGCTAGAAACTTAAAATTTCGCATACGTATTCCTCTTATAACGTAGGCATCCACTAAGAAAGGATTTTTAGAAATTCCACCCCTAAAGGGGTAAAATAAGGGATGAACGGTTGTATGGAAATCCGTCATTTTCGAAATTAGAAACATGAAATTTCATATACAAATTTCTGATTAGAAATAAATAAATATGTACTTCAGAGTTTTTGAAAATCTATCCCCTAAGAGGATGAAATAGGGGTTGAATGTTTATATGGAAGGTCCGTCATTTTTGAAGTAAGAAGCATGAAATTTCTTATACAAGCTTCTGGTTAGAAATAAATAAGTACGTATTTCAGAGCTGTTGAAAATCTATCCCCTAAGAGGGTGAAATAGGGGATGTAATTTTATATGAGGAGTCCGTCATTTTTGATGTAAGAAGAATGAAATTTAATATTAAAGCTTCTCAATAAAAATAAATACATACGTATTTCATCGTTTTTATAAATTCAACCCCAAACGTGAAAAATAGGGTGAAAACATTAGTATGAAAATAAAAAAAAATTCAAAATTCCATCTCTTAGACGAGGAAAGGGGCGAGAATTTATTTATGTTTGTTTCGAAGGGTTAGAATGTTTGTATGGACATATTCCTAAAACAACTTGATGTACATACTTCTAAATACAAAAAACTTAAAAAAAAACTGACCTTAAAATACTAATAAAATAATAATTTTAATTAAAAAACCACGACGGCGTAAAAACCGAACTAAAAGGTGAGAACAGGTTGACAAAGGATCTTTAAAAATAACGTAGATTTTAGCCTGTTTATATGTTAGCCGAGTTACATGATTCTTAAGTCGTAAACATTATATGCGAGTTCTATCATTGTAGTCTCTTACTCCAACTTTGAAAAGATAGAAGTAGTGGAGCGTGCTAAATACTTTAAACATAAATGAATTTACAGAATACACGTAAAATGTCTTTTCAGATACTGGATATTTTGAGTTATGATCACTTAAGTTTTTAACCTAACCGCGAACTTATATTTGCAATTAATAAAATATGTATTGCGAAAACAAATATATATATACTAGAGACTCACGCTCGCTTCGCTCGCGTTCGTTCCTAGGTACGCTTTCACGGTTATACATAAATAGTAGCTTGCTTCTCCTAAGATATTCATTTAAATTATATAGCGATTTACCCTCGCTTTGCTCGGGTGCGTACGCCATACGCGGATTTTATTCACAATTTCATGGGTTTTAATTTTTTCTCGCGGAACCCTGATTCTTTTTCTAAAATAAAAGTAGCCTAAGTTACTCCTTATAGCATCAGTTATCTGCCAGTGAAAGTCCCGTCAAAATCGGTCCAGCCGTTTTGGAGATTAGCCGGAACAAACAGACAGACAGACAGACAAAAAATTGTAAAAAATGTTGTTTTGGTATAAGTACCGTGCATACATCCATATGCATTTAGTAAAAAGCGGTTGTTTTAATATTACAAACAGACACTCCAATTTTATTTATCTGTATAGATATTTCTGTGTAAATGTGTAAGTAACAACAACACAATATTCGGCGGTACGGAGCTCTCGATGCGCGAGTCAAAATCATACATTTGCAAATCATTACAGCCATCAAATTATTACTAATAGCAAAAAGCCAAACAGGTTTTTTGTAGTACATATTTGCTTGAAATTTCGTATGCAATGTGTACGACAAAAATAAAAAGTTACGTACTTCAGTGTTTTCCAAAATTCAACCCCCAAGGGGGTGAAATACGGGATAAAAGTTTGTATGAAACTTTTTATTCCTTGGACATATTTGCATGAAATTTCGTATTTTTCGTAGTTTGATCGCGAGCGAAGCCGCAGGTTCTGCTAGTTAATTTATAAAATTTTAAAAATCAACAAAACACTAAAAGTAATAGTGAATTAAAATAAAAAATAATTCTGTTACTTTATAAGTTTAAAATCAAAAATAAAATAATTCTTTAATAATCATAATATCAAAGATATATAAATCAGTTCTTTCATTAAATCTTAGTCCTAGTATTTAAAAATAATATATATTTATTAATTAATAAATAATTATTAATATTAATTAATAATAATTAATATTTAAATTAACTATTTTCTTAACAGTAAGAATATCTGAAAAAAGACCTTAAATATTAGTAAAATTTGTACGCAATAAATCAACACTGGAATTAACATAATTGCTATTGTTCACTGGCCGACAGTAAAACTTTCTGAATGTTTCAATGCTTTTCCAGTTCCCTCTATTAAGTATCTCCTGTACAGGTCTGTTCTCTAACCAGCTAATTGAGGCAACAGCTGATCTGATACTACCTGGTGGTGCATCAATATTAGCATCTTTAAAAATACTACGTATCCAACCTGCAATCACAGTCCTTGAGGCTGGCTTTAACTTTCCTGACAAGGAAATGAATAGGCTTGTGATGTTTCTATCTGAGCTCCTTCTACTTTGAGATTTAATTATAAGATCCTTAATGTGTCTGACTGGGCAAACCTGAGGATCTGGATGCCTCCGCAGCAACCAACCTGATTGTCTGTGTGTTTGATTGTCAGTTTTAGACCCAAATCTAGGCCACAGAATTACCTTATTATCTTTAAAAACAAGATTTTCAGGACCATCATCCAGGAGGGTTAGGTCATGAATCCTGCGACCTGAAGCAAGTAAAAGTATCAAGGCTGTTCGCCTGGAAATATCAAATAATGAACCAGAATTTACAATATATATTAACCAATCATATAAAATTTTTGTGTCCCATATTGGTAATTTCTTAACATCAGGTTTAGCTAGAGAAATGGCTTTCAAAACCTGAATAATAAAAAAAAAATTTGAAAGTTCTGCTCCGGATGTTGCACAGTATGTGGAAACAGCAGATTTATGTAAAATTATGGTTCTATAGGCTAATTTATCTACTAAAAATAGTTTTGCTAAAAACCTTGCAACTTGATGGCCTTCAGGTACTTTTGGATTGACTTTATTTTCACAACACCAAGATAGCCATCGTTTAATTGGGGCATTATAAGTTGTTAAAGTAGATGTCCGCCAGCTACTTTTTAATAAGCTTTGCTCCTCTGTGGTCCAGTATGCAACCTGGTCAGCCCACCCCCAATTTTCCAAGTCATCAGAGACAATTCGTCCACTTGTGGGGGACACTTGCCTGTAGTCTGATCTATCAAAACCTTCCGCAGGTTCTTTATTGGAATTGGTTCTGTTATCGCTCTCGACCGAAGGTCGGGGAGCCAGAAGCATTTGGTCCACTCCGGTGCTATTAGAACATATACTCCCTTCGCGTTGTTTAAATGCGCAAGGACTCTGGGTATTAAGCTGGGTGGGGGGAATACCCAGCCCAGCTGATAATCCCATTGACGGCTGAAAGCGTCGCTAAAAATTGCGGAACCATCTCTGGAATCCAATGTTACGTACTTTGCTACCACTGCTGACTCTCTTGACGCGAACAGGTCTACGTCTGGGACGCCCCAAATTTTGAATATGGCTTCCGTTGCCTGGGGTAATAGGTGCCACTCTGGTACTTTGCGGCCCCTTGATAGGCGATCCGCAATTCCGTTTAACCTCCCCGGGAGATAAGTGGCTGATAGAGTTATTTGTAGTCTCTCCGTGAGCTTCAGAAGCCTGGTTGTTAATTTGAGAAGTGCAAGAGATCGTGTCCCCCCCTCGTTTCTGAGGTATGCAACTAGAGTCCGATTGTCGGATTGTATCAGAATATGTGCACCTTTTAAAGTCATCCGCTGACTGTTTATGGTTGCAAATACAGCATACATTTCCTTGATGTTGGAATGCCAAAGTTGGTGATGTGGAGCCCACTTCCCTGAAATATAAATGTTGTTTAGTTCTGCTCCCCAACCTGCATCCGCTGCATCTGAGGTTAGGTAATGAGTGACACTCTTTTTTATTATTGGCACTGAGCTGTGGTCCACATTTTTCAACCACCATTTTAGATCCTGTTGCACAGATAATGGTAGGCTTTTTCTTTCCCTTAATCGGTTTTGTCTGAACTCCTTCAGAAACCGTTGCATTCTTCGACAGTGTAAACGGCCTTTGGGAACTGCATAGTTTGCGAAGTTAAGCATACCTAATAAACTCTGAGCATCTTTCAAAGAACATTTTCCATTGCTTAGAACCTTGGAAAGAAATATTTTTATTTTTGTGGCCTTCTTGGATGGAAGTTTCACTCTGTTCTGTTTGGTGTTCCACAGTAAGCCTAGATATTCTACCTCCTGAGAAGGCTGCAGAACACACTTCTGGTAGTTTACATGCCATCCCAAGGTTTCTAATGTTCTCAAGGTTTCCGCAACCTGTGACACAAGTACTGTTTGGTCCTGATTGACCAGGAAATAATCGTCCAGATAAACTAATATGCGACACCCCTGTGCTCGAAGGATCTCCGCAACCCAGTTTGAGACTGTGGCAAACATCTTTGGGGCTGATGACAGACCAAATGGTAGGGCAGTCAACTGAAGAAGTTCGTTGTTGTACATCACCCTTAGGAACCTTCTGTGCGCCTCTGCAATTGGCAGGTGAAAATAGGCCTGATGAATGTCTATTTTCACTAGCCAATCGTTTATTTGTAAAAATTCTGCTACATCTATCTGTGAAATTAGTTGAAAATGTTTTACTGCTACATAAGAATTGAGTCCTCTGAGGTCGAAAATGGGACGCAGACCCCCGTCGGATTTTCTCACAAGAAACATTCGACAAAGGAATCCTGGGTTCATGTTTGGAGGTGCCTCTAATATGTTTTTCTGCTTTAATTGAAGAATCATGTCCGTCATGTCTTTTGTCTCCCTGGTAGCAAATTTTTTTAACACATGGTTGTCTGGATATTGTAAAGGAGGTTTCTTTGAAAATGGGATTCGAGCACCAGTTATTAGTTTCATTATGTAGCTGCTGGCTCCGAGCTGCTGCCACATATGAACATAATTTTTCAGGCAACCCCCCATGAAATTCTTGACCTGATGGTCAACTTTTTTTACTACTGGTAGGTGTGTTGTTATGTCTTGTGTAGTTTCTACGAAAGGGCTGACTAGTTTTAAATTTAGGATTTTGTTTCTTTTGTGACTGTGATTTATAATCTTTAATATTTAAATTATTTGATTTGAAATGTCTTTTGTTTTGAGTTTGTGGTGTGCCTAAGGTTCTTTTTTCCCTAACATAAGAAGGTGTGTTAAGCCACATCTGAGATCCACCTAAGGAAGCTATAACAGGCTGTAAGGCTTCACGGCTAAACAGATACTCATTACTCGGTGGAACATTCTTAAGTGTATTTCTTAAATTTGGATTAGTGATCTCTTTTAAAATACGATCCCGTCTCACCTCAATGCACTCTGCCCTTTTACCACAGATACTCTGCATTGTAGTCTCAGAATTCTTATAAGATAGTGAACCCGGGCCGAATGTACTAGTAATCTTATCAAACAATGTGTTAGAATTAATATTGTTAGGATTAGCAGCTGTCCAGTCTAGTAAATCTTGTAAACCTGACCTCAACAACTGTCTTTGCTCTAAAATGTTATTTGATAATCCAGCTAATAATTGTTCAGTAGAGGCAAGATAATCTTTACCTTTATCAAAATGACACAACTCTTCATTAAGTTTGAGACCTATAAAACCAGGAGTCGCAATACAAGATTGTAAAGCTTTTTTATAACGGATACCTTTCCAAGCCAGTGTATCAAATTTTTGCAAATTACCTAACTCCTGTAAGCGCTCTTTGTCTGCTGGCGGAATTATTGTCCTTTCATCATACTCTGTGTCTAAATTACCCAAAGAGAGCTTACCTGAAGTTAGTGGGTTAGATAAAAATTGAGATGTAGATGGAGTATCATTTTGTTGTTGACAAATTGATTCATTAGTGCTATATGTTAATTGAGGTAAGCTTGTAAGATATTGAGACATATATCCTACTTGTTGAATAAGGGTATCTATTCGCGGGTCTGAACATGTTTGAACTTGTTTATACTTACTAGACATTTTTCGTCTTTTGTTGGGCGGAGGTGACGCTGTGCCCTCCTCATCCTCCGAGGATGAAGAAGATGACGAGTCACAAGGACTCATTTTGTTCGAAAGCCGATCTCCATCCGAAGCATCAACTCTCGAACATTGTTCACCTCCAAAACTTACCGCCTCGATTTCTTCCGGATTCATCACTACTACAAATCACTACTTTATATTATAAAGTTAAAATACGTGTAAGTATTTGACGCTGTGCGATAATTTAACACAATATTTTAATGTATTTCAAGAGTATTCTCTAAAAACTTTAACTTTGAAAATTTTGCAATGTCTTTGCGGCAAAATTCACAAACGCTATGAACTGAAACTTAGGAGATGCTTCTGAGACGGAAGATGAAGCCCGCTGGTGAGAGAAAGAGACAGATATAAAACCATAGATAACTCGGTAAGTTTTACCATAGATACTTAATTAAAGGCAGGTTCACACAATAGCTTTCTTCATTGTAACGCTGTGTGTTTTAGAGAAACACATAATACGAAGTTTCAAGTAATTTTGACCATAAATAATTCTTTGCTCATATAAACATTATAACCCCTTTAACGGATGAATTTCGAAAAAAAAAACAAATAAATATATTTCTACTTTGTATCTCAAAGCTAAAAACTACTTTCTGTGTATTTCACATTAAGAATGACAGAATTTATACAATCTTTAAATTCATATTTTACCCACTCAGGGAATGAATTTTGAAAAATCCTTTCTTATCGAATGCCTACATCATATTAAGGAATACGTTCTCCAAATTTCACATTTTTATCACCAGCTGTTTATGCTGTGTGTTGATCCATCAGTCAGTCAGGACCACCATAGGAAGCACCTCTCCTTTTCAATTCTTCCTTCAGCTGGTCTCACCCTCGCTTCGCTCGGGTTCGCCTCTAGACAAACAAAAACAGATCTATTCCACGGGAATCGTAGGTACACTTTTCCAGGATAAAAAGTAGCCTATTCGTTAATCTGATGTATGAACTATATCAGCGGTCGGCAACCCGCGGCCCGCGGGCCGCATGCGGCCCGCGAGGTGTCTCCATGCGGCCCGCGGCCCGTGACTGTTTTATAAAGAAAAGTTTTTATGTTTTTTAAGTATTTTGAATTTGTAATTACCGAAAAAAAGAAAATGTTCCTCGTCTCATAGATAAGCATTTAAGAGTCATTTTAGGAATTGTCACATTGAATGTTGTAGTGGATATATTTTGTGGTATATGCTTTTTTTTTTGCTCTCACAAGTGCGGCCTGCCTTTACCAGGTATAGCCACCTTGTGGCCCCTGCCTGCTAAAAGGTTGCCGACTGCTGAACTATATTATTGAAAAATTTCATTAAAATCTAATCAGTACTTTTTGTGTATTAAGCTGTTATTAACGATCCCCTTGGAACTCTTTAATTTTTCGGGAAAAGTATCTAAGATATTGACCGGAGATATAAGTACCACCATGCAAAATTTTATTTAAATCGGTCTGACAGATTCGGAGATTAGCCCGTACAAACAGACAAACAGACAAACTGATAGAGACACAAAAAATTAAAAAAAATCTGGATTTGTTTTATTTCTCTTCTTACATTCCCCTGACTCAGTTTTTAGCATATTTTTTTTCTATGTACATTCAACTTCTACAGTTTTATTATATGTATAGACTACGAGAGTGGAATTGCGGTCCAACGCTAGTACCTAAAATAAAATAACAAATATCAGAAGTGGTTTGCAAATTAGGTATAGATCTGTACACATACAATAATCCAGTAATTATCTAATCTTTTCACCAAAGGCTGTCTGTAAGAAATTGTTTCTAGCAATAAGACCGCCTTTGCATGCCTTTTGGTTGTCTTTCTTTTGCTTTTCATCTTCCTCTTCTTTTGTGTGTGCAATAAAGTATTTAATTATATAATTTAATTATAGAAGCTCTTCCAAGTCCAATCGTTAATTCAAAACCGTATTGTAAATAATAATTTATAACATTCATCATGTCTTATATGAAATACATACGCTATACTAGTGGCTCACCCTCACTTCGCTCGGGTTCGCCTCTAAACAAAAAAAAACAAATCTATCCCACGGAAACTGTACATTTTTCCGGGATAAAAAGTAGCCTATTCGTTATTCTGATGTATGAACTATATTATTGTAAAGTTTCATTAAAATCCAATCAGTAGTTTTTGTGTAATAAGCTGTAAAAGTTACTATAGTTTTTTACCTATCCCACGGAAATTTTTTAATTTTCCGGAATGAAAAGTGTCTAAAATGTTGACCGGGATATAAGGTACCATCATGTAAAATTTCATTCAAATCGGTCCAACAGTTTCGGAGATCAGCCCATACAAACAGACAAACAGACAGAAAAACAAAAAAAAACTGGATTTGTTCTATAATTTCTCTCATTACGTCCATCCCCCTGACTCGATTTTTAGCTTTTTTTTCTATATACAGACATTCGACCTCTACAGTTTTATTATATGTATAGATTTTATTATCTAATCACTCTAAAATACCATTTCGTATTATAATAGAAATGTAGGTCATTTTATAATAATATCAATAGTTAAAAGGCAGTGGTAGCCCAGTGGTAACGCGCACACTTGGAAAACCGAGTGAAGCGGTTTCAAATCCCGAATCTCGCACCTCTGATATTTTCATGTGCGAATCATTTTTAACATGATTACACTTTTCTTATGGCGAAGGAAAACATCGTGAGGAAACCTGCATGTCTGAGAAAACCTAGCAAGTTTTCGAAAGACATGTGAAGTCCGCCAATCCGCACTTGGTCAGCGTGGTGGACTATGGCCTGAATCCCCTCGTATTGAAGGAAGGCCCGTGCCCAGCAGTGGGACGTTAAATAGGGCTGAATACAAAAGTCGTATAAAAGATTTAAGCTATTTATTAAATCAGTCTGTAACAATTTAACTTAAGTAACAACAATTATATCATAATGTAAATTTGATCATTTTACATCGCAATACCAACTATAGTGATTTCTTAAGAATAATGTTGATCATAGACTAGTTTTAATATTTGCTATAGTTGTAAAGCTTATAGCTTGTGAATAACTATTTTTATAATAATATACATGTATAGAAAAAAAAAGAGAAACCTCTAATAAAAGTGTTAAGCACATTTTTATATATAGAGTTCAAAAATTAAAAAAAAAGTCTATGATCATTAACACAAACTTCGTGTAAGAGTTAGAATTAAAAAAATTACATAACAATTTATATAAATGCCCCAGATAAATATATTATAAAAGAGATTGGTCTTTATTCAGTAAACCGTTACGAGTGTAATACTAACTAAGAGTTTTAATGGCCATTTTTTTGAGGTCATCCACAGACCTACTACTTTCGACATTAAGTGTTAAAAAAGTTAAAAATAATATCTCATTAACACACACCATGATTAATCTTTATCAAAAAATTACTGTTAAATGCATATTTACTAACGAATGTAAACTTCTTGCAAACACTAAAATAACGATATGAAAAATATTTTATTAAAGTACATGATGTACCAAAGCAGTGATATTACGAAAAAAGTCCCAAAAAAAGGGATATGGATTACTTAATGATATTTTAATCGATTACTCCAATTGATAATTTATTATTATTTTGAGAACTGTTATAAGTCACTTATACAATATTTTTAGTAAATAAATATATTTGCCCAAAAGCACTTCTAGAAGGCACGAAACTAAAGAATTGAATTGAATTGAAAAAAAAAAATATATAAAAATAAGTGTCTTTCTTTTCTTACAGCTAAATAAAAAAGGCTCTATACAATATATTATTTATATAATATAGATTATGCGATATTTTTTGTACTTATAAAAAATAAAGATCATACATTTTCTATCCTTTTATTTAGAATATTGAAGATGATTTTGAAATCGGTGTAACTTTTTTTATAAAATATTTATTGAATTTAAAGTAAAATTAAAATTTAGTTACCATATTACTAAAATAACTCAACAATGTACTTAAAATATAATTGAACTTATCACCTAATAGATCGAAATAAATATATTATACTATTATAACATTTAAATTCACTGGCGGGAACGCTTGGCGTCCATTTTTTTTTTTTTTTTTTTTTTTAATTTATTGAGAGCTGGATACAAGTCCTTCGCTCTAAACTGTACAAATCTTTACAACTTAAAGTCTTAAACTAAAACATTAATATTATATAATTATACACAAAATCTTCTACATTTCCAATTTTTCCTTTGTTATATCTTCTCTATTGACGAACGTATAAACTTGAATAATGGTTTAAAAAATCTTGGATTAGCTAGTATATCTTCTGGGCGGCGGGGAATATTTATTTTATTTTCTGCGCAGATGTTATTTATGTCCGAAGCCAGGATTAATCTATGTATCTTCAATGACTCGCATTTAAAAATAATATGGTTTAAGTCAGCGTATGGCTCATTGCATTTAGTGCACTTAGGGTCTTGAATTATTTTTAATTTGAAAAGATGAGATGGAGTAAGACAATGTCCAAATCTCATTCTAGTAATTATGGAGATAAATTTTCTTGAATCATAGCTGATGTTATTATACCAGGGCTTAGTATTGAAGACTTTTTGAATTTTAGCGTACCATTGTCCTTTATTCTGATTTGTTAGAGTCCAATAATCTTTCCAAAGTCTATTAATCCCGTCTTTGATGTTTGGGAAGTAATCAGAGAAAGGAGTTTTAACAACATCTCTGTGGTCCTCATCATATCCATCTCTTGCAGCTTGATCAGCTATTTCGTTACCTGCAATTCCTCTGTGGGAGGGTACCCAGACTAGCACAACGTTAACATTTCTCGCATTTAAATTGTACAGTAAATTTCTTATCTTAAATACTAAATAATTTGTTTTAAAGGTTAATTTACAACTGTTTATAGATAATAAAGCGCTTTTACTATCGCTAATAATAATAACATTTCTAATATTGCTACTGGAATTTACATATAATAATGCCATATAAATTGCGTAACATTCCGCAGTAAAAATTGAACAATTATTGTTTAACAAAACACATTTTGTACAGTCTAAATTACTGTCGAAAAATGCTGCTTTAACTTCTTGGGTGTTTTTCGATCCGTCAGTATAAATTTTACAAAAATCATTTTTGAGATCTAATAATCTAAGCAATTCCGATTTACTATTAATATCTAAAATAATTGTAAAATTTCTTTCCAAAGTACTTTCAAATTTATATTCATAAACAGGCCATAGAGAGCTAGAATAAATAGACTTTGATATATTTATCGTTAAATGTAAAATAGCTGACATTTGCGGAAGCATTGCAGAATTTATTGATTGAGCGTTAATAATATTAGAAGACACTATAGCACTCGATAATTCTTCTGCTAACATTAACTTCCTAACAGGTAAAGAAGAGTTTATTGCCAGCATTTTTAGAAAAAACTTCTGGGCTAACATCAATCGTCTTAATATTAAAGGAGGAATACCTGTTTCAATTTCCATTGAGTTAATTGGTGTAGATTTCATAGCTCCAGTAATTATTCTTAATGCCCTATTCTGTATAATGTCTAGTTTCTTTAGCAGAGATGGACTAGCATTTATATAGGCAATACAACTATAATCAAAGTGGCTTCTTACAATGCTTTTATATAAAATACTAAGAATCTTTGCATCAGCACCCCAAAAAACTCCTGCTAAATATCTTAATATATTGATTCTTTTATAAGCTCTTTTACATATACAATCAATATGGCTATTAAAATTAAGTTTCTTATCTATAATTACACCAAGGAATTTTTTTTCCTTTACAATAGGGATGTTTTCGCAGTTATATTTAACTTGAACATTACAATTTGATTTTCCGAATAACATAACAGAACTTTTGGAAGAATTGATATTTAATTTAAGTTTATTATGATAAAAATTTTGCAATTGACTAAGACCTTCGTTTATACTACATTTAGCTATATTTATATTTTGATTAATAGAATACATAACCAAATCATCTGCATATTGTATGATATTTATATTATTTTCTTTTATATAATTTTGGATCTGAGAAGTGTAAAGATTGTATAAAATTGGTGATAAGATAGCACCTTGCATTAATCCTTTATGTGCATACTTAGGCCCATGTATAATATTATTAAATTTTACATATACAGTACGATTATACAAATAATTAAATATCCATCTTAACAGCTTACCAGGTATTTTTAATTCACTTAAAACTCTGATCAATTGAAACAGGTTCACATTATCATATGCACCCTCAACATCCAGAAATACACAGATTGCATTAGAGTGTGCCAGGATAGACTTTTTAATGTCGGCAATGACTGAAACGAAGCCTTCAACTGCACTTTTACCTCTTCTAAAACCTAGTTGATAATCAGGTAATAAAGAATTTATTTCTACAAAATAATCCAACCTTACTTTAATCATGTGTTCAAATATTTTCCCTACACAAGAAGTGAGAGAGATAGGTCGATAAGAGTTATGATCTTGAATTGGTTTGTTATTTTTTAAAATTGGAAGAATACATTGTGTTTTCCACGATTCAGGAACAACTTGAAATGACCATAAAAGATTGTATATATTTAGAAGGACTAATTGTGCTACTTTATGTAACTTTTTAATCATTAAATACGGAAAGTCATCTAAACCAGGTGTCGAATCTTTTCTTGACAGTAAAGCACTATTAAATTCATCCCAACTAAATTGTTTTAGAAGAAATTCATTATTTTTATCTTCTTTTGTTTTAGCAAATAAATTTTCTAAACAAGTAACATTTTCAACTTCGGTCTTTGTAAATTTATCAAAAAATTCTGGTATAAAACTATCATTTTTACTGTTAGAACCTATTTTTAAGCGATTAAATCTTTTTATAAAATTCATTATTCTGCTAATGGGAGTGTATCTATTAAACGTAGTGCATAAATTTTTCCAACTTTTCCTTTTTTCCTCTTTGATAATCCTCTTTTTTTTAGCTTCCATTTTTTTATAGTTAAGATAATTTTCCATATTTAAATTCCGGCGGTAAATACCTAAAGCTAATTTACAATCCTTTACCGCCTTTGCACAAATGTCATTCCACCATGGAGCAGGGGCTTTATTATCTTTCTTTTTTGTACCATATCTCAATTTGGGAACACATTCATCTTTTAGATTATTTAGAATACTACAAAATTTGTTGTAAGATCCTACAGGATCTTCATTGGATATCTTAAAATTATTGAAATGACTTTCTGAGAGAAAATAGTATTTTTCCCAGTTAGCTTTATTATACATATATTTATTTAAATTTTTATTAATCTCATAGGTATTTGGAGATGCAATTATATTAGTAAATGTTGGGTAATGATAGCTACCTAATGGATCCTCACCAACATACCAATCGCATAAGGGTACTAACTCTGGACTAACTAAAGTGACATCAATGGCCGATATATTGTCATTTGGCCTACGTACAGTAGTGGCACTACCGGTATTAAGAATACATAAATTTAAGTCATCTATCAAATCATATAGATTTTTACCCCTTGTTTTAGTTAAAGTGCATCCAAATGCTACATGATGTGCATTAAAATCACCTGATATTATATATGGTTTAGGGAGACTGGTTATAATATTTTTTAATTTTGACATATTAATTTTATTTTTAGGTGGACAATATACACACAGAATAGTTAGAGGACCTACTTTTGTATCAACAGAAATGGCAATTGTTTGAACATCTTGGAAATTTGGAGTAGAAAGTTGGACATATTTTATTGAACTTTTAATTAAAAAGGCTACACCACCATGTTCATTTTCAGCATTTTTAAAAATAAAATCATAGCCAGACATGTAAAAGTGTGATTGGGAACTTTTTAACCATGTTTCATTTAATAAACATATATCTATTTCATTTTCAAATAAAAGTGTAACAAAGGTTTTTTATTATTAATACTTTGTATATTATGTTGTACTAATTTTAAAATATCCATTATTCAGCTAAATTTTTAATTAAAATTTCCTTAATATGAGATGTGGTCTTAATAGATTCAGAATTTCCTAATGCTACTAAAGTTTTTATTATCGAATTCATGAATTTTGTATTATTTATAATATCTGAAATATTAAAGTTATTTGATTTTGATGGAACATACTCTAATTCTTTATTTTTATTATTGTCAAATTTTCCTGTGTATTTCTGAATGTTAGTTTTAGGAAGAGCTGGAAAGTTAATAAAATCTCTATTTAAAGTAGCCATTGCATAAGATTGTCTATTTTTTAATATTCTAGCTGCTTTTATTGGACAATCTTTTGAAATAGCTAGATGATTTCCAGAACAATTTGTACATTTTAATGTTTCAGAACTACAATCTTTGTATGAATGATTTTCCGAGCATTTAGAACAAACCTGTTCACTACGGCATACTTTAGCTGAGTGATTGAATTTTAAGCATTTAAAACATTGTAACACCGGAGGAATATAAGTGTGTACTTTATATCTCCATCCGTCTAATAAAATATATTCAGGTAGAGAAGTACCCGAAAATGTTATGGATACGGTTGTTAATGGGTTTAAATAGTCTTTTTCTCGTTTCATAAATCTTCGAACACCAATGACATCTCTGTCACAACAAATTTTTTCAAACAGTTCTATGTTTCCTATTTCTTTAGGAATGTACCTAATAACGCCTACCCTTTCCACAGAGGATGCAGGAATATATGCTCTTAAGTTATGATCTAATAAACATC
Source organism: Fabriciana adippe (assembly GCA_905404265.1). Lineage (NCBI taxonomy): Eukaryota > Metazoa > Arthropoda > Insecta > Lepidoptera > Nymphalidae > Fabriciana > Fabriciana adippe. Next base: position 7,008,229 of record FR990003.1, read on the forward strand.
GGGATTTCAGGAAATCATTGGCTAAAGCTGCTTGTTTGAAAGATATTTTAATTTTATTTGCATTAATTCTTGCTCGTTCATGAACCCCCTTGATATTTTTAAAATATTTAGAGAGGTTCAAGGGATTCATATTACCAAGTTTTATTTCCATATCTTTATGTTCTACATAAACTATAAATTCCCCATTAGAGCTATTATCGGGATATTGTCTTGTGTATGCATTTTTAATATATGGCTTATACTTATCGATGGTTACTGGTGTCCTAATTTTTCGTTTTTTGCTGGATGTTGACTTCACAGATCTTTCCTCCTCATCTCCATCGCTTTCTATTTGCATTTTTATTATTTAACTATTAAGTTTAATTAAAAATACTATAAAATTCAATTTTATTTCTGGGACGATTTAAAAAAAGGCGCGTTTCTCTTCCCGCCAAAAGAGAATCTTGGCGTCCATTTTGGAGACATGTGTTGCTATATGAAACATTCTACCAACTTAGTGGGTTTTTTATTTTTACAATTGGTATATTTACGAATTTTAATTATGTTATTTTCAGAAAATTATGTTATGCTTGTTTTATTTTAAATTGTTTTATACAGAAATAAATTACTAAAAGCAAGTATTTTTTAATTTTTAGAATGTCACATTTGTATAAAACTGAATTATCATTAAAAGCAATGATAATTTTATAATTTATTTTTTATTATTTTTTACTTACTCTTAAGTATGTATATGTTTCATATAACTTTGTCAACACAGTAAATTACAACATAGGAAATTGTTATAATCTATTAGAAGATTGCGATTTTCGCAATGGCTGTAATATGGAATCCAAAACCACTGCCGCTGTGTTGACTTTGCTGCATCTAAGAAGAAAAAAACATCTTTGTTTATAATTAATATACAAAAGAGATTTTCGTTATATATAACCTTGCAGTAGCCAAGATAATAAAATGCAAAAATTTCTAATACAACTAATTTAAAAAAAATGCTTGAAAAAGTAAAAAAATAGGCCTTTAAATGATACCTTGGGAACATATCTGTACACTTAAGTTCAGTCCATCCGGTCAGTGCTTCATACAACATGGTTTCGATGGCGCGAACGGCTTGAAGTTCGCCTGTCAGCATTCTCAAAGCCAATCTATTGAAGAAAAATATAAAAATAATTTCAATATCAGATAATCTCGAAGTTAACCATTTAAGAAATGGTGGAGTAATTAAAAACGTCCTATTTAATGTTGAAAATCGTTAATTTGATGATGAGATAAATGGAAAAGAAATGATTAAATCTTCTTATTCTTATGAAAATTTAACTTGGGTTTAGAAATTTTCATCGGAATAAGAAATTTTAATTATTTCTTTTTTAAATAAATTCGAAAAAAGTTGTATAGTTAATAGTGTTGTTCTAAATCTATAATATAATAATTATTATAATATATTTCTAACTGATTTCCTTTACGATAGTCAATCTCATAGGCTAACAAATGCAGGACAGGAGTGCGGGTTTTTTACTGTCATAATTAATATGTACGCACAATTTAAACATAACATTTTATGAGACAGATAGTCTTCAAATCATATAAATATTGTAAATACGAAATAAGTTTGTCTTTTACTTCTTTACATTGATACAGTCCAACGCATTTAATTGAAATTCGAAATTGAAATTATTTTTATGGATTTTCCTACCATATGAGCGTAGTCTCAAGTAAATTTGAATATCTAATGTAAAAATAAATGTCTTACCCATTAATTCGAGCCATAGTGCCATAAGGAGGATTTAATTTCCCCGTCGCTACTAAATTCTTGCAATACAACAACCAAATGCAATCTAAGTCGGTATACGACGTAGCGTTGGCAACACTGGAGCTGTCATTCTTACTGAATGACGTTTGCAAATGATTTAGCGCGTGTGTGTTGGCATCAATGTTGCGCGATAATTGACTTTGTATGTTGGCAGCTAGTGCTTCTCTGTTGGACAGTTGGTTTAAAACTATTCTGTAAAGGATGATTGGTAAATATATCAAATTTAGCAATAGTGTGATAATCCTCTTAACCTCTTATTACTGTAGACAAATGTCGCTGTCTTAGAAAGAAATGAATGTTATAGGACTTAGTATGTATTGTATTCAGCCCTTTTTAACATCCCACTGCTGGGCACGGGCCTCCCTTCAATACGAGGGGAATCAGACTATAGTACACCACGCTGGCCAAGTGCAGATTGGCGGACTTCAAATGTCTTTCGAAAACTTGCTAGGTTCTCTCAAGCATACAGGTTTCCTCACGATGTTTTCCTTCACCGTTAAGACAAGTGGTAATCATGTTAGAAATGACTCGCACATGAAAATATCAGAGGTGCGAGACCCGGGAATTGAACCCGCTTCACTCCGTTTCCCAAGCGAGCGCGTTACCACTGGGCAACCCCTGCCCCTATAGAACTTGTGTATTATTGTAAAATGCTATATGGGAATTAGCAGTTTTGTGTCAAAGTGTTTTCTTAATATTTTCAATATTTAAAGAATTTAAATCAGTTAACAATGTATTGGAAATCGTACACAAGCGCCTATAGAAGCGGTTGGCATCAAAATCTCTTTTTTTGTTATTTTGTGGGTTTATTAACATTGTATTGCTTAAGAGGCCTATTACATTTTGACTGTGATATTTCAATTTAATGCCCATCTTTGACGTTCTTATTCAGAGAAACTGAAAAACTTCGACAATTTTGATTTTGACAACTTATTGTATGGTGGAGAATAATTATTAACGTAGTTCATAGCGGCCTCGCTTTTCGCAAATTTTCATTATTAATTGAAATAAAGCCAAAATTCCGAAGCAAGTTTTTAATAAAATGCGCGACGACACTTTTTCAAGCTCATGGATTGAAATACGTACAGTATTTCAATCCATGAGCTTGAAACAGCATAAGCAAATGAAATGAAAAATATATAATAATATCTCGTATATGGTGGTTGAGTTCATAGCGGTCTCGGAATTTGAGAATATGTATTGGATTTCTACAAAAAAAAATCATTTTCAAACAAAAAAAAACTACTATAAACGGTCAGAATTAGCTGTAAATATATCCTAACAACATAAATATTATTTTGTAAAATTTATACCAGAATATACGTTAGTTCAAAAGAAACGTAATAACATACTTTTTTTTAAATAATTTATTATAAAACTTTACATAGAAGTAATTACAACTGCAGAAAACGCTAGAAACAGCGATGTGTCGGCCGCTCGAACTCAATACCATAGAACTCAGTACATTTTGTGATTGGCCTCTTAACGCTATTTCCCACATGCATGGGTTGGCTGGAAGAGATCTCTAATCTCTTATAGAGATAAGTCCACCTTTGTCCACGTCACTTTGTATGTATTTACTTATAACTTATTTGTGCAATAAACTATATATATATATACTTACTTGGTATTTTTGAAAGCTCTACCCAAGTGTATAGCAGCTCGGGCAGTACTCATGCCTATTTCCATTACATTTTCTAGAAGGTTCTTACCGACATCAAACTCTTCTTCTTGACGATTTTGCCTTTTTCTATAACAATTGATAGGTTTTTTATATATATACATATATATATATATATATATATATATATATATATATATATATATATATATATATAAATGTTCTTTAAAAATATAATAAGATCATTAACTTTAAAATAATAATTAGATTGGTAAACGTTTAGATATTAAATAAATAATAAATAAATATTTTGGGACACTAATACACAGCACCATCTAGTTCCATGGTAAGTTACGAGACTCGTATTATGGATACCAGATAGTTGATACATTACACATATATAACTTTAAATACATACATATTATAAATATAAACACCCATGACTGGAGTACAAACATTCGTGCTCATCACACAAATGAATGCCCCCAGCGGGACTCGAACCCGCGACCGCTGGCACAGCAGGTAGGGTCACTACAAACTGAGTCAAACATATTGCAAAATATATTTTACTCCCTGGTGGTACACGATAAGGTCATTCATAGTGATGTATCTTTTATTCATTTTAGACATCATAACATATTTTCAAATGTATTTTAAAATCATAATATTACATTTTATTTAAATGGACTTTTCGAAGCACTTTTGAATTGTCAATTTATACATTTTCTAAATTTAAATTAAATGTCAGTATGTAAGTCCGTGAGGACGCTACCATTCGCTCTGCTGAGAAGAGCTCAAAATGTAGTTCGGCGAGAAACTCAACAGTTGCTCTTTTAAAATAATATTTTTTATAATGTTATATACAATACAATAATTATTTACTTTTCCCATGTAAAGCCCAACTAGAAATTAGAATTAGCAATTAGTAATTAATTTAAAATGAAGGTTTAATCCATTTAAGTGTATTATATTAAATACTAGCGACTCGCTCCCGCTCCGCTCGGATTCATCCCTAGTTACGTTTTAACATTTACTATAAATTTCTCAGAGATGAGATATTTTCCCGCAGTAAAAAATATCCTATATGTTGACCCGAATAACCAGCTATCATCATACCAAATTTCATCAAAATCTGTCCAGTGGTTTTCTTGTGATGCGGTAACAGACAGACAGACAGACAAAAATTCTAAAAACTATAGATTCGGCTTCTGTATCGATAATAATGTCTATTTCAATAAGACTTTCCAAAAAATATTGAATGTACAGATTCGGCTTAGTTAGATATGAGACACGATATATCCGTCAATTGTATATCGATTTTCATATTTTTTATGAAACTTCAAATGATATAATCGATAATTAATTAATTTCACCACTATTGAAATTTGAACCTTTATCGATATCAAAATCGATGTCTTTTATTTTAAAAGTAATTATAATTAAAATCATACCCGTAAATAGAATTGTCATATTGATGATGTAACTCATTCCGTTTCGCGTCTATTTTGCCTGGTTCCATGAAGAGTGCGTTAAAAGCAAACACGTCTGGATCTTTCAGCATCTTATTACGAGATAATTCCTGTAACATTATAATAATATATCTTAACTACATATAGACAGTGGTATAAAGGCAGTGGTAACCCAGTGGTAACACGCTCGCTTGGGAAACCGAGTGAAGCGGATTCAAATCCCAGGTCTCGCACCTCTGATATTTCCATGTGCAAATCATTTCAACATGATCACCACTTGCCTTACAGTGAAGGAAAACATCGTGAGGAAACCTGTATGTCTGAAAGAGAAGCAAGTTTTCGAAAGACATGTGAAGTCCGCCCGCACTTGACCAGCGTGGTGGTCTATGACCTGATCCGCCTCGTATTGAAGGAAGCCTAGCATTGGGACGTTCAAACGGGCTAAATACAATAAACACAATACATATTATAAAAGAATTGGATTACTGTATGTTTGTCACTCCTTCACACGGAAACGGATAGACGTATTTTTATGAAATTTAATAAACAGATAGACTAGGACTTTAAGTAACACATAGGGTGTTAGGTTCCTAAGTCAGTAGTATTCGTATAAATTAGACTCTCACCTGACTTTCCCATGCCATTAACTGGATGTTATGTAACAACATCACATCTAACGTGAGAATACCAAATGACAGCAAATCGGTATTGTTACTCGAAATAACTTTCCTGCTCTGATTGGAGTGTGTGAAATTTTCTCCAAAATATAAATCTCTGAGCTTACTCATCACAATAGTCACGTTTCCTTCAATTATACTTTCGTTTAAGGCTTTCAAAAGCTGTCCAAACTCGTTGCCAGTATTGTGTTTTTCTGCTTTCCCCTCAAAATCAGGGTCTGATGATATCCAATCGTGTAACTCCTGAACTTTTTCTATCAAATAACTTGTCATTGTGTTACTTTGCATATAATCATCATATAAATTGTCATCGTTATAGTATTCTTCATAATTGTCTTCAGTTTTTTGCAATCCAGCAATGTATCCATCTGAGAGCTTTATGGAACCGTCCAAAAAGACGTCAGGTAACGTTGGCTTAAATTCTGGTACTTTTGGGATGAAATCTTCGGGAAGTTTTGCCTGATCTTTCTTTTCGATTTTCCGCTCGGGATGATGCAAAGATGTATCGTGGAGAGGATGAATTTGTGGTTTAGATATCAGGTTTTTATCATCTTTCTTTTTATCTCGATTTGCGACTATATTTTTGAATATGGACAACTTTTCTAGTATAGGGAATTGTATGTCGTTGTCTATTTCTTCAGGTTTCACTTCTGATCAGTCAGTCGAGTAATAAAATGAAGCTATTCTTCTGATCTTCAAAATGACATATGTCTCAACTTGATACACTCTGGGGACGGAATGCCCATGATCCTTTTATTTATATACATATATTTATTAGGATCATAAAGAGAAATGACAATAGCTTTACATTTAATTGTAAAATTATATTTTTAGTTGTTTTGAATTAATTTCGTCAATTGAGTTAACAAGTAAGTCGTCACAGGTTGCTGTCTCCATACAATGTATAGGGATGTACACTAGGGTGGGTCGCTCATGTATGGAAAAAAAATAAAGTTTCGGGATTCCATTCTAATAGCGATATTTTATTGTCTTACAAGTAAACAAATAATTCTATGTAAAAAAAAGTCAAATTAGGTTTAATCTTTAGCCCGCGCATGTGGTTCAAAGTTAAAGAAAATTTAAATAAAACAAGGTAAAATCAAACTCAATTATTTAATTAAGAACCTACAATTTTTAATTTAAAAATCAATATTTGGTAAAAAAAAACACAAAAATGAATGAAAACTCAAATATAGATAACTTAAGTTGAATTAATAAAAATATTTTACTTATAAATAAATAGTAAAAAAAATTATTAAAGTTATCGTAGGTAATTTGTTCAAGAAATTTTGTTTGCTTTCAAATCTGGGCATTATATTTCGAGACGCAAGCTTTGCTTGAATCAAGGCTTCTCTTGATTTAAAAATCATAGATGCTTCTGTCACTATTTTTACTGCACGTTCGATCTTCAATATTTTTACTGAGCTATCGAAATATAAAGCAGTCAATTAAACCTATGTTTGTTGTTTAGATAATTCCTCACGTTCTTCCTTCCTTTCCCGACAAATTTTTGATTTATCGACCATTTGAAGATCTGTACTTATATCGTGCAATGCAGAAGAAACAAGTGCAGCAGCTGCTCTGTCAGAAATACCATATCGGTCGCAGGTTTTTGACAACAAAGGCAAAGTAATAGTATTTTTAGTGTTCGTGTTTTCTTGTTATGTGGATGGATAATGGATGGATGAAATGGATGGTAAATTTATTAGATCACAAGAAGACACACTATCTTCAGAATCACTCGAAGGTGATACTAATTTCTGCTGTTCATTATCGTAGTCTGTTTAGTTTTCATTTATTTGTAAAGCTGTGTTTTTGGCCTAATGTCTGTTCTTCTTTAGGGATTTTATGCTCTCTCAGGCAATTACATTGTTCTTAACTTTTACGTTCACATGCACAAATGTCAAATAAAACTCTACTACTCTGCAAGAATTCATTTTTTTGATTTTCGACATTCTTTATAGAGATTTAATAAGTTTTTTGTACTTTAAATGATAAGTTTTTATGAGTTGAACTGTTCTTGAGTGCAACACAGTAGGAATGATGCTTTTCCCCAAATTTATTCTACTTTTTCAGCTACAACTTCGGCGATTTCTAAAAAGGTAGTTCTTTCTTTGTATTACTGCTAATTTATAGCTATAGTCTATTCCATTCATAATATTTCATGATATCTTTGTTAGTTGGTAAACATTTTGTCCTTAATGTCTTCAACACTTTCGAAAATGTGACACTGATGATTTTGTCTCCTTGTAATCATTGTTCTTTTTATATATTCAAAAAGAAACACAAACAAATATTCTATATACAACAGATTTTAGTAAATTTCACGTATATAATATTTTTCTTTTTGCACTAAAGTCAAATTAAAATAGCAACGTAATTCAGTGATGAAGTAAGCCCACGACAACTTATTCCTAGCCTCTTTAGGTAACAAAAACTAAACTATAAGTCAACAATCTCGACTAATAATCACTTTACGTTTCATTAACAATACTTCAGAATAGTTTATATCTACCATAATATTTTTTGATGGTGTTAGTATCGTATGCTCATTTACACTATTTTCACATTATTTTAATTTCATAAAGTGCAATGCGCGGGCTATTACACTGAAAATATTTTAATAATATTTTACAGGCTTGTTATTTATCTTATAAGACATTATATTTTGACTATTACAAAAAAAAATGAGCCAAAAAATTTTTTCGACCCACCCTAATGTACACCCAATTGCGAATCGATTTTATCGTTTAAAAAAAATGATGAATTGATTTCCAAAAAATTCCAACCCTAGGGCGGAACAATTAATTTTAATTTAAAGTCAATGAATAAATAAATAAATATGTTGGTACATTAACACACAGCACTATCTAGTTCCATTGTAAGTTATGAGGCCTGTGTTATGGATACCAGATAGTTGATACACTACACATATATAACTTTAAATACATACATATTATAAATGAATATTTTTAGTTAAAAAATTAATTATTTACAGTTATAATGTTCCAATACGAATATGAAAAACGTCCGCCATCGAGGGATAGCAGAGCGACTGTATCCAGAGATTGGCATTCCAGACCGTTGCCGCCTCGACCTGAAGATGTTCTACCAGCTAAGACCAGTGTAAGTGGACCCTTATTTAGACAGACTAAAAAAGATGACACTTTTTAAATAAAACTATCTTTTCGGATTATTTCGCGGATTTATTTAGATTTTTGGTTCCCGACGTTTCGGATGCTTTACAGCAATCATGGTTACGGGAGAGACTAAGGTTTTAGACGTCTCAAAAGTCAAAGGCGTTATATATTTGTTACAGACAGTGCCTACACACAATTTTAACGAAATAATCCGATAAGATAGTTTTATTTAAAATGTCAAATATTCGCCTAAATCTAAGAAAGTAAAAATGGTATTGAAAAAATATAATTACGGATGGATTTCTTTTGGAATGATTAAAGGCAATGCACATGACTTGTTAGGTCACAGCCCACGTGCTTTTGATGAGTTTTGTAGCGAGTTTGTATCGATTTCGATGCGATTTTTTTTTTAATTATCAGCGGAGATTATTTTTTTAATGAATATGTTATATTTATACTAAAGGGCTGGTCTTATAAATGTATTTTTATAGAAAATATCCGTAGAGATGAAATAATTACATTTAAAGTTATGTCATAAAGTCGGTAGGTATACCTTTGTAGATAAAAAAGGTTTTAAGGCTAATCATAATGACAAGCGTCAATCTTTTTGGTTTTAAGATCGAAGTAATGTATTCAGCCCTTTTTTTAACGTCCCACTGCTGGGCACGGGCCTCTCTTCAATACGAGGGAAATCAGGCCATAGTCCACCACGCTGGCCGAGTGCGGGCGGACTTCACATGTCTTTCGAAAACTTGTTAGATTTTCTCAGATATGCAGGTTTCCTCACGATGTTCTCCTTCACAGTAAGACAAGTGGTAATCATGATAGAAATGATTCGCACATGAAAATATCAGAGGTTCGAGACCCGGGATTTGAACCCGCTTCACTCGGTTTCCCAAGCGAGCGCGTTACCACTGGGCTACCACTGCCTTATCGATCGAATATGATCGAAGTAATAGATCTATTTAATTTAACAATACGTGTTTAAATATCTTTTCTTTGCCATATAAAACTGGGGACATTTGTAATCCAAAAGTAAAATACGCGAACAAAATCGTAGTTAATCCATACTAATATTATAAAAGAGAAAGTAACTCTATCTGTTAACTTTTCACACTTAAACTGAACTAATTACGATAAAATTTGACAAGCACATTAAGATGTATCCTGAGAATGGATATAGGATACTTTTGATCCTCGCTTAGTTTGCAGTGTGCCAGCGGTCGCGGGTTCAAGTCCCGCTGGGGCAATCATTTGTGTGATGAGCACGAATGTTTATACTCCAGTCATGAGTGTTTATATTTATAACATGTATGTATTTAAAGTTATATATGTGTAGTGTATCAACTATCTGGTATCCATAACACAGGCCTCGTAGCTTACCATGGACCTAGATGGTGCTGTGTGTTAATGTACCAACATATTTGATTTGATTTGATTCGTTAAGCTAACCACGCGAGCGAAACCGTGGGAAAAAACTAGTAGGTAATAAAAAAATAATTAAGTTTGTACAAATCACGTAAGTTTTATGCCTGCCGCAAACCGCCAGTCAACTTCCGTCTTGCAATACATATTAATGTTGGATAGCTGTTATGAAAAGTAATACTACTAGTGTTGTGCTCTAAATTTAATTTTACTATTATTTTGAAAGATATCGTTATTTTAAATAAAACTATCTTTTCGGATTATTTCGCGGATTTACTTTGATTTTTGGTTCCCGACGTGTCGAATGCTTTACAGCAATCATGGTCACGGGAGAGACTAAGGTGTTAACTATCTCAAAGGCGTTATATACTTGTTACAGACAGTGCCTACCCACTATTTTACAAAAATGATTTCAAAAAATTCAAAAATGGCACCAAAGTACCTTACAATATTTGTTGATTTTAATTCTAAACATTTTTAAAAAAATTATAATAATCCGAAAAGATAGTTTTATTTAAAACTAGCAGAACCCGCGGCTTCGCCCGCGATCAATTTACGGAAAAAATAAACTTTTTCGGTACGCATACTTTATTATTTGCAAAAATAAGTTCGTATAAGATTTCGTGTTCTTAAAGATATAAGGAACACATTTTTATTTTAGCGATCGTAACTCAAAATATCCAGTATCTTAAAAGATGTTAAACATACATAAAATATTTTGGAAATAAATGATCATTTTAGGTATTTAGTAAGCTCCATTACCCATATTTTTTACTCATTTTTTTACTCCATCTCTCTAAAGTTAGAGGAAGAGAGTACAGTGATATAATCGCATACAATGTTACGACTTTAGAGTCATTTAACATGGCTAATATGGGTTTTTTAACTAACATACCTACTAATAGGCACGTTATTTTTAAGACCCAATGCTATTTACACCTGAAGCTTACAGTCTCCCTCCTTCTCCTTCTTTTTTAAGTTACATACATATATAAAGTGCCATTCTTATTTTACTGTAGCTTTTTGCCCGCGGCCACGCTAGCGTGGACTGAAAAATTTGCTCAGTTTTAATTTCCATTGAATTTGTACGTTGTCATATCGAATTTTTAATATTATGTATAAAATAGAGCTCTAGGTTCACTTAACTTAGTCTACACTAAAAAACCCAACTACAAATATATCACACGGATGGATGTTCTGTCTAGTTTTGGGTTCTACTAAAATATCCCTGTGAGGAGCTATCCTCTCTTAAATCTACGCCTGCTATTTTTAACAACTGACTCTAAGATATATTAATGGTCATTGCAAAGCAAACTTTAAGGAGGAATTAAAATAGATTAAATTCAAAGGCGCAGTCAGAAATTACCAGTGGTATTCGAGGTATGAATTTTGATTCCCCCCAAGCACATCAAACAAACACGCAAACACAGTGGCCACTATGATGTTTAATTAAATACAGTCTTATCACGTTACATAGCTTAGGTGACTTTTTCATTACAGTTGTGCCAACCTTCAGAAGGAGGATATACATAGATAGCAGGATACTCTCTAGCAAGGTTCTCTCTCTCGCGCTCTAGATCTATTATAGTCAGCCAGCCGAAAATTTATACATAATTTTCTTCTGAGTTTGGAATAATCTAAGTACTCTACTTTATATCCACACAATAAGTGTGCACTTACGGAGAACTTGACTTATGTTACCCTGTTTAAATATATTCAACAACTCCAACTTCACCGCCCAGTTTTACCCCCTTAGGGACGAATTTAAAAAAAAACTAAAATACATGTTTATTTAAATCATTGTATTAAAGAGCATTAATACCAAGTTTCAAGTAATTTTGATTATAAACATTTTTTTCTTCATTTAAACAGCACAACCCTTCTTTTACCTTTTAAGGGATGAATTTCGAAAAAAAAGATGTTTGTATTGTTTTATTTTTCATTTCAAAGGTAAATAGCACTTTCCGTGTATCAATTATAGAATTTCATACAAAAATTTCATCCCCCATTTTACCCCCTTAAGGAATGAATTTCGAAAAATTCTAAAACATATATATATTTAATTGTATTAATGTGCATTAATACCAAGTTTCAAGTAATTCTGATCGTAAATAATTGTTTGCCCATATAAACTTTATCACCCCTTTTTACCCTTTTAAGGGTGGAATTTCGAAAAAATCTAATACACATATTTCTTATTTTCCATCTTGATCATCACACAAATGATTGCCCCAGCGGGACTTGAACCCGCGACCGCTGGCACACTGCAAACTAAGCGAGGATCAAAAGTATCCTATATCCATTCTCAGGATACATCTTAATGTGCTTGTCAAATTTTATCGTAATTAGTTCAGTTTAAGTGTGAAAAGTTAACAGATAGAGTTACTTTCTCTTTTATAATATTAGTATGGATTAACTACGATTTTGTTCGCGTATTTTACTTTTGGATTACAAATGTCCCCAGTTTTATATGGCAAAGAAAAGATATTTAAACACGTATTGTTAAATTAAATAGATCTATTACTTCGATCATATTCGATCGATAAGGCAGTGGTAGCCCAGTGGTAACGCGCTCGCTTGGGAAACCGAGTGAAGCGGGTTCAAATCCCGGGTCTCGAACCTCTGATATTTTCATGTGCGAATCATTTCTATCATGATTACCACTTGTCTTACTGTGAAGGAGAACATCGTGAGGAAACCTGCATATCTGAGAAAATCTAACAAGTTTTCGAAAGACATGTGAAGTCCGCCCGCACTCGGCCAGCGTGGTGGACTATGGCCTGATTTCCCTCGTATTGAAGAGAGGCCCGTGCCCAGCAGTGGGACGTTAAAAAAAGGGCTGAATACATTACTTCGATCTTAAAACCAAAAAGATTGACGCTTGTCATTATGATTAGCCTTAAAACCTTTTTTATCTACAAAGGTATACCTACCGACTTTATGACATAACTTTAAATGTAATTATTTCATCTCTACGGATATTTTCTATAAAAATACATTTATAAGACCAGCCCTTTAGTATAAATATAACATATTCATTAAAAAAATAATCTCCGCTGATAATTAAAAAAAAAATCGCATCGAAATTGATACAAACTCGCTACAAAACTCATCAAAAGCACGTGGGCTGTGACCTAACAAGTCATGTGCATTGCCTTTAATCATTCCAAAAGAAATCCATCCGTAATTATATTTTTTCAATACCATTTTTACTTTCTTAGATTTAGGCGAATATTTGACATTTTAAATAAAACTATCTTATCGGATTATTTCGTTAAAATTGTGTGTAGGCACTGTCTGTAACAAATATATAACGCCTTTGACTTTTGAGACGTCTAAAACCTTAGTCTCTCCCGTAACCATGATTGCTGTAAAGCATCCGAAACGTCGGGAACCAAAAATCTAAATAAATCCGCGAAATAATCCGAAAAGATAGTTTTATTTAAAAAGTGTCATCTTTTTTAGTCTGTCTAAATAAGGGTCCACTTACACTGGTCTTAGCTGGTAGAACATCTTCAGGTCGAGGCGGCAACGGTCTGGAATGCCAATCTCTGGATACAGTCGCTCTGCTATCCCTCGATGGCGGACGTTTTTCATATTCGTATTGGAACATTATAACTGTAAATAATTAATTTTTTAACTAAAAATATTCATTTATAATATGTATGTATTTAAAGTTATATATGTGTAGTGTATCAACTATCTGGTATCCATAACACAGGCCTCATAACTTACAATGGAACTAGATAGTGCTGTGTGTTAATGTACCAACATATTTATTTATTTATTCATTGACTTTAAATTAAAATTAATTGTTCCGCCCTAGGGTTGGAATTTTTTGGAAATCAATTCATCATTTTTTTTAAACGATAAAATCGATTCGCAATTGGGTGTACATTAGGGTGGGTCGAAAAAATTTTTTGGCTCATTTTTTTTTGTAATAGTCAAAATATAATGTCTTATAAGATAAATAACAAGCCTGTAAAATATTATTAAAATATTTTCAGTGTAATAGCCCGCGCATTGCACTTTATGAAATTAAAATAATGTGAAAATAGTGTAAATGAGCATACGATACTAACACCATCAAAAAATATTATGGTAGATATAAACTATTCTGAAGTATTGTTAATGAAACGTAAAGTGATTATTAGTCGAGATTGTTGACTTATAGTTTAGTTTTTGTTACCTAAAGAGGCTAGGGTGTACAATGTACATCCCTATACATTGTATGGAGACAGCAACCTGTGACGACTTACTTGTTAACTCAATTGACGAAATTAATTCAAAACAACTAAAAATATAATTTTACAATTAAATGTAAAGCTATTGTCATTTCTCTTTATGATCCTAATAAATATATGTATATAAATAAAAGGATCATGGGCATTCCGTCCCCAGAGTGTATCAAGTTGAGACATATGTCATTTTGAAGATCAGAAGAATAGCTTCATTTTATTCTATGGCACCAACACTGAGACTTGTGCAGGGAAAGAACTATGAATCATTTAATTTTATCAAACCCGTGAAAGTCTAAAACAGTATGACGTATGTACATCACTTTAAAGGTCATAATAATAGCTTTATTTTATTGTATGTCACCAAAAGTGAGGCAGTTGCATGGAAGAACTATGAATTATTTTATTTTTTAATGAAGACAAGATTACTTTTAGGTTTTACACTCTTTTTCATACATTTACTTTTATTTACAGAAATTGACAAAACACTCAAATTACTTGATTTTTTCACCTTAACTGTGGCTAGTTTGTGACATCGTTCCAGCCAAAACGATTTTCACGAATGCTGGTCTTGTGCCATACGCATCCAGTGGGCTCCAGCGTTTTTGATCAAGTCATCGGTCCGCCTTGAGGGAGTCCTGCCCACGTTTCATCTTCCGGTACGTGGCAGCCACTCAAGAACTCGTCCTCGACGACCATCCGATCCTTGAGCGATGTGCCCCGCCCAATACCACTTGAGCTTAGAGATTTGGCCAGCTACATCGGTGATTTGGGTCTTTCTGCGTAGCTTCTCATTTCTGATTCGATCTCGCAGGGAAACTCAAAGCATAGCCCTCTCCATTGCTCTCTGGGTGACCTTGAGCTTTCTAATAAGGCTTATTGTGAGTGACCACGTCTTTGTACCTTATGTCATCACTGATAACACAAGTTGGTCAAAGACTTTTATTTTGAGACACTGCGGTATTTGAGACAAAAAGTTTTGCGTAGTTTCCCGAATGCTGCCTTTCCGAATTTTATTCGTCGATTCACCTCCTTCTCGAAGTTAGTCCTATCTAGTTGTGCGGTTGTCCCAGGTATACATACATGTCTACAACTTCGAGTCATCATCCATAAAAACTGGAGTGGTTGCAACATGGTTATTTAACATGATTTTCGTCTTATCTATGTTTCATTTTAGACGATCTCGTTAAGAGACTCTATTGAGGTCATTGAGCAGTGTACTGAGGTCCTCCATGGTCTCAGCCATGACCGCTATATCACCGGCAAATCAAAAGTGAGTGATGTACTCGCCGTTAATGTTGATGCCCAGTCCGTTCTAGTAGAGAACCTTAAGAACGTTTTCAGCGTCTGCAGCGGTAAACAATTTCGGCGAAATGACACTGCCTTGTTGTACTCCTCGTCGTAATTGGACGGGTCTCGAGTCCCCCGGCCCTAAAGTCGGACGGGTCGATATGCCGTGGTTAACTTGACACCGCTGGAATAACTGCAGCACAGCCCAGGTCTTGATCGAATCAAAGGCTTTTTCGTAGTCCTCAAGCGCCAAGAAAAGAGGCAAGTTATACTCATCAGTCTTCTGTATAACTTACCGCAGCATATGAATGTGGTCTAACGGTACTAAAGTCTTTACGGACACCAGCTTGTTCGGGAGGCTGGAACTCATTGAACTTGCATTCGAGACGGTTCGTAACACGAATTCCCGAAACAACTTGTAGACATGGATCAGAAGCGAGATGAGTCTAAAATTATTTAGCAAGGCATTATCGCCCTTTTTACAGAACAGTACCACTACGCTTCTGCTCCATAATTGTGGGATTTTCCTTCGAGTATGATAGAAGATAGAAAATAAAATATGATAGTAGAAAGAAGATATAAGTAACACCTCAGAAATTCAGCTGTAGTTTCGCCTGAACCCGATGCTTTGTTGTTCTTAACCTGTTTTAGTGACGGCTTGGATTTCTTCGGTATAGTGTCGGGTTAGCCTGGTGCTTAATCATTGTCTAGACTGATGGGTTGTTAAGTTGATGTAAATATCTATCCATAAAATATTTCGATCTCTCCCAAAAATAAACTCAGGAGTAGATGATACAATTTTACTGGCGTCGGTTTTGAATTTTACTAGCTGGCTTCGCCCAATAGATAAATCAAAAAACCTCGAAAACCTTTGGGGTGTTACACCTTTGGATGACTGTAAGATCATCTCTCTCCTTTCTGCCATGAACTCGAGAGTTCTTTGAGAGAGATATTTTTTGAGTCTATTTTTAGAGTGTGTTTAGGTACTTTGACCAAACTGATTGGACAGCTTTGAGGAACCCATCGTTAAAAGTAGCCGCATGACTGTCACAATCAAAGCGGTTTTGGAGTTCCAGCTGAAAGCTTAAGGGGTTTTGGATTTGGTGTGGCACTGGTAGGCACGTGGACTTCGTCAGTCGGAGTCAGTTGGAGTCGTTCAAGCTGTACACAGTCACCATGCTGTACCATCACAAGAGACTTGTAGACGATAAACCCGACACCACCTAGGGACCGTTAGTCACCCGAAAATACAACAGGTTACCAGATTTAAGCGTTATCGAATTGTCCCCTTCTCTTCGAACTTCCAATAACCCTACAGTTTCCCATCGTAACCTGCTCAATTCTTCCTCATTTATTTATTCAGCTATCCTGTACAGGGCTGCAAAAGTCGCAATATGTGCGAAGGTGTGTAAACACAGACGGCACGGTACGATATAAAATAATATGCATGAAAACCTTGTACAAGCTAAATTATACTATTTTACTTTCACGAGTTTTATAAAATTAAATGATTCATAGTTCTTTCCCTGCATGAGTCTCAGTGTTGGTGTCATACAATAAATTGAAGCTATTCTTCTGATCTTTAAAATGACATATGTCTCAACTTGATACACTCTGGGGACGGATCCCATACAAAGTTGCACATTCTCCTTTATAGGGTTTTCAGGGCTAAAATAAAATGTTTTTTAGGCAGTCTAATTGATAATGATGATGAAATAATTAAAGCATAAATTTCTTGAATTATTAAAAAATCAAGTATTCCGTATAAGATAATATAATACTCTGTAATAATCATCGATCAAAAAAGTACTTTTTGATCTGATCTGGTTCGTTGATGAACTATTATTTACAGTTTTCAGGTGGACACTTTTTTAACTTATCCCCCATACTAACAACTCGCCCTCGCTCCCTACTTGCGTTTTAACGCTTAGTATAGATTTCTCAGAGATGAGATATTTTCCCGCAGTAAAAAGTATCCTATATGTTGACCCGGATAACCAGCTATCATTATACTAAATTTCATCAAAATCCCTTCAGTGGTTTTACCGTGATGCAGTCACAGACAAACAGACAGACAAAAACTCTAAAAACAATAGATTCCGCCTCTGTATAGATAATAATGTGTATTTCAATAAGATGTTCCAAAAAATATTTAATGTAGAGATTCGGCTTAGTTACAATTATATTATAGGTATGTATAGACTAGCGAATCACCTCGCTTTGCTTCGGATTCGTCCCTAGACAAAAACAAATCTATCCCACGGGAACCGTACATTTTTCAGGAATGATATATAGCCTATAGCCTTCCTCAGTTAATGGGATATCTAATGCGAAAAGAATTTTTCAAATTGGATTAGTAGTTTCTGAGATTAGCGCGTTCATCCAAACAAACAAACAAACTCTTCAGTTTTATAATATTAAGTATAGATGGGACGGTTCTCCTAACTTTTGCCCTCCATAACGTAGGGTAGGTGAAAACATTAGTATCTGAGTCGAGTGAAACGGGTCACTATTGGTTCACATGTGCGGAAAGGAAATGTGTGCAAACTCGAACATGTGTTATTAGTCTAGCAAATGAATGCTATCTGAATTTCCCACTGAATCACTGATGCGTCTAAGATATTTTCTGCTCATGTCTCAGCGCCATGCTCTACTTGCAACTATCATCCGCGTACATTCCATATCGAATGTACGGAAACTGGCTTTCTTCCACTTTGCGTAATTATGTGGGTTATGAACTTTAGATTAAATTCCAAAAGAATTTTCTTTTTAATTTTTTCAATAACTTAGGTTAATATATTCTGGTTTATTTACATCACCGCGTTAAGAGCAGCATATCAGTTTCCATGGTAAGCTACGAGGCTTGTGTTATGGATACCAAATAGATGATACACTACACATATATATTTTAAATAGGTACATACATATTATAAACTAGCGACTCACCCTCGCTTCGCTTCGGGTTCGTCCCTAGTCAAAAACAAATCTAACATATTTTAACCACGGGAACCGCACATTTTTCCGGGATGATATATAGCCTATAGCCTTCCTCAGCTAATGGGCTATCTAATGCAAAAAGAATTTTTCAAATCAGATTAGTAGGTACTTCCTGAGATTAGCGCGTTCAACCAAACAAACAAACAAACTCTTCAGCTTTATAATATTAAGTATAAATACAAACACCCATGACTGGTGTACAAACATTCGTGCTCATCACACAAATGAATGCCCTTAGCGGGACTCGAACTCGCGACCGCTGGCACAGCAAGTAGGGTCACTATAAACTGAGCTAAACGTGTCGTCAAGTTACTCCAGTTCATAGTCTATCTGTTTACTAAATCTCATACAAATCTGTCTAGCCGTTGCAACGTGAAGGCGTAAAAAACATACACACATATAAATTACATACTTTCGTATCTATAATCGTGGTCTGATAATATGTGTTTTTAATTGAAAAGGACCAAAGACTCAAAAATCACATTTAAAGCAATAATAATTCTATTTATTTAATTATTATAAATGCTATTCTGTAGTTATAATTTATTAGCGACTCAACCTCGCTTGTTCTAACGTTTAGTATAGATTTCTCAGAGATGAGATATTTTCCCGCAGTAAAAAGTATCCTATATGTTGACGGATAACCAGCTATCATCATACCAAATTTCATCAAAATCTGTCCAGTAGTTATCTCGTGATGCGGTCACAGACAGACAGATAAAAACTCTAAAAACTATGTATATATTGGCCTATGTATATATGCATATATGGCCTCTGTATCGATAATAATGACTATTTCAATAAGATTTTCAAAAAATATTTAATGTACAGATTCTACTCAGTTAGAATTTTATTATATGTATAGATGTCGCATACATATTGTGAAAGCCGAGACACAATTACATAAGAGATTTATAATTGCATGCATTTGTCAATAAGGGAAATTATAATGTAACTTAGATTGTCTCGTGATAAATAAATATAAATAAATAAATATGTTGGTACATTAACACACAGCACCATCTAGTTCTATGGTAAGCTACGAGGCCTGTGTTATGGATACCAGATAGTTGATACACTACACATATATAACTTTAAATACATACATATTATAAAATATTGAAAGAATTGGAGGCGATTGACAAAAGCCCATGAAATTACATCACTTGTAAAATTATAATGTCTATCCATTTATACATATAATAAAATCGTAACTAAGCCGAATCTGTACATTAAATATTTTTTGGAAAATCTTATTGAAATAGTCATTATTATCGATACAGAGGCCGAATCTGTAGTTTTTAAAATTTTTGTCTGTTTGTCTGTTACCGCATCACGAGAAAACCACTGGACAGATTTTGATGAAATTTGGTATGATGATAGCTGGTTATCCGGGTCAACATATAGGATACTTTTTACTGCGGAAAAATATCTCATCTCTGAGAACTCTATACTAAACATTAAAACATAAGCAGGGACGAACCCCAGCGGAGCGAGGGTGAGTCACTAGTTGAATATATATCCATAAAAATCGGTTGATAACTAACAAAATACTTGCGTACACATAAAAAATGCCCTCCACCAGTTCATTCAATACCTCTTCCATTTCAAGTCGGTCAATATTGATGAATTAAAAAAGTTGATAAACGTCTTCTGGTACTATTCTAATCATTTCCTAAATAGTGATGTCAACAGTCGACCTTTGACCCTCGATATTTTAATTTATCGATTTCGGGATACTCTCCGAAAATAGAAATTGTCTTATCAAAACCCTTAACCTTGATTATACTTTGTTATCTTTCACTGATACCCTTCACTTTTTTTAATTTGACACTAAGGGTGAGATTCATAATCTCTGTTGAAAAACTCCAATATGATCCCATCAAAAGTGACAAAAGCCACATAGAAACCAATAAATATTTATTGGTTTCTATGTGGCTTTTGTCGCTTTTGATGGGATCCTATTGGAGTTTTTCAACAGAGATCATAACTTTAAGCCAAAGTCGTCTTTGCAAATTGAAATTTACATCCCCAAAGTTGATTTTCAATCCATTAATAAACAAAAACTTAAAATACACGTCTCAAATGTGTTCTCAAAAAGAAGCGCACAATTCAAAATTGTGCGCTAGTGCATCTAGTTCCATGGTAAACTACGAGGCCTGTGTTATGGATACCAGATAGTTGATACACTACACATACATATATAACTTTAAATACATATATATTATAAATATAAACATCCATGACTGGAGTATAAACATTCGTGCTCAAAACACAAATGAATGCCCCCAGCGGGACTCCAACCCGCGATCGCTGGCACAGCAAGTAGGATCATTACAAACTGAGCCAGATAATAGTAGTCCGAATAACTTTTATTTTTAAATTGGTGAATGGTTTAGGAACGCGTAAAAAGCAAAGGTCCAAATCAAAATTATTTGTTTAAGCCAAGAATCTTCGCGTATACAGAATAATCCACCAGAATTTCATCACAATCGGATCAATGGTTTAGGAACGTATACAGGACAAACAGACGAACATTCATTTTTATTTATATAGAAGATAGAAGACTAGCGGCTTAACCTTGCTTCGCTCGGGTGAGTAGTTACCTAAATGTGGCTCTAGGTACGAATGGCTTAGGAACATATAGAAGCCAAATATACAATGTTAAATTTCTTCTTTTGGGTCAGAAATCCTCGTGGGTGCCCTCAGAAGACTCTACAAAAGTTTCATCACAATCGGATCAATGGTTTAGGAACGCATAGAGGACAAACAGACAGACATCCATTTTTATCTATATAGATAGATAAGTAAATAAATAAATATAAATATATTGGGACATTAACACACAGCACCATCTAGTTCTATGGTAAGCTACGAGGCCTGTGTTATGGATACCAGATAGTTGTAGTGTATCAACTATTTTCTGTTTTTTTTTTGTTTTTTGTTTAGTAGCCATTGATGAGCTTTAGTTTTATCTATAATCTATAAATATAATATAATTCTAACTGAGTCGAATCTGTACATTAAATGTTTTTTGGAAAATTTTATTGAAATAGTTATTATCATCGATATAGACGCCGAAACTATAGTTTTTAGAATTTTTGTCTGTTTGTCTGTCTGTGACCGCATCACGAGAAAACCACCGGACAGATTTTGCTGAAATTTTATATGATGGTAGCTGGTTATCCGTGTGAGTCGCTAGTTAATTATATAAATGCGAAAATATGCTAGTTATGGCTATGAAATAATTAAAGTACAGTCTGGATATAAAGAAGATATGCGGGTGAAGTAACGGTACTTGTGGCAGCTTCAGCAACATCTGTTGACTTCGCGCACATTTTAATTTGTCATATGGTGTGTTTTTGTATTATTTTGCTACTGTCATTTAGTTACGCGCCAGTCGTCCTGCCTTTATGACTAACTAGCGACTCACCCTCGCTTCGCTTAGGTTTGTCCCTAGGTTGATTCCCCATACAGATTTTCATCCCCATTTTCACCCCCTTAAGGGATGATTTTCGGGATAAAAAAAACCTATGTCCTTTGCAGGGTCTCAAATTCTTCTTACCAAATTTCATCTAAATCGGTTCAGTAGATCCAGAGATTACCCTCTACAACCCTACAACCTCACAAACTCACAAACTTTACCTTTTCATAATATTATAGTTTAGACTAGGTTTTGCCCGCTGTTTCGCTCGCGTGGTAACTAGGGTAGGGATCAAAAACAACCTATGTCCGTCCCCAGGATGCAATCTATGTCTTTGACAAATTTTATCGAAATATGATATGTTCAGCGGTTTAAGCGTGAGAAGGAAACTGACAGTTACTTTCTTATTTAAAAAAAAATATTAAATATTCACGTAAATTAAATATTTTTTAACTAAAAGAGTATATATCGGCTTAATAATCACTTTAAAAGTGAAATATATTGGATATATGATGATAGCTGGTTATCCGGGTCAACATATAGGATACTTTTTACTGCGGGAAAATATCTCATCTGTGAGAAAAATACAAAAACTGCAATGTATAGGTATATATTGTTATGTAAAACCTAAGAATTTGGTTTTTGGTCATCTGAACGCGGGCGGAGCCGCGGGCAATGCTAGTATATTATATAATTCTTCTGTACGTTTGTTTGTCACCTTACTCCTCCTAAACGGCTGGACCAATTTAGATGAAATTTTCTGTGTATATTTCAATAGGCTCTTGGACGGTTTAAAAACACAATTGGACCCGGTAGGTGGCGCTGCAGTCGGTGTGTCAAAGAGTTTGATTTTTTTAGTAGTTTGAACGCGGGCGAATCCGCGGGTACCGCTAGTATATTTATATATTAGTGATATATTTTCTTAGAACATTATGTTAAGTTTAGTAAATTCTTAAAATCCTTTGTAAACGTTATTAGATATACTTGTAAGTCGTACGTACAATACATGTCAATTATAATAACAAATTCAAACTTAATATGCGACCGGACATTACACAAGTGTTTCGCCATTTAACTCACTTTTGGATTTTTAAATATTTTTCCTTTTTTCTCGCTTTTTAAGTCTCACCTAAGCTAAGCTAAGCCTAATAGCTTATAGCTTAGACCAACGTTTCTCAACCATTTTTATGTCGCGACCCACAATAAAAGCCAAAAATTTAAATAAAAAGTCTTGCGACCCCGTCACTATATTACATCTTAATATTTAGTTTTACAACATTACACAAAAATGTATACCTTTAATAAATGAATTTTTTGTACCTATATTATGTAGTTTATATTTATTATTTTTCAACAGATTGCGACCCCCTTCAAAAACAAACTCGACCCCCCCAAGGGTCACGACCCCCCGCTAGAGAAACGATGGCTTAGACTAGACTAAACTTAGTCCATAACTAGTGAGATACTCCCTAGGTACCTAACAGTAGCCTATATCTATACAGATAAATAAAATTCAAGTGTCTGTGTGTAATGTCAAAATAACAGCTTTATACTAAATGCATATGGAATTATATACGGTACTTATAAGAAAAACACAATTTTTAAAATTTTTGTCTATCTGTCTAATCTCCGAAACGGTTGGACCGATTTTAACGGGACTTTCGCTGGCAGATAGCTGATGTTATAAGGAGTAACTTAGGCTACTTTTATTTTAGAAAAAGAATCAAGGCTATGTATAATACCAGCGGTAAAGCAATGGAAACACTAATTATTTACATATGTTAATGTTTATTTTTTATTTACGAGTATTTAACGCTCAAGTAAGTTCCTTACAACAATTTCTTTGAACACAGACGTTTGTTCATTAACTTCAGTAAAGTTACTCAGACGGCTTAATCATATCTAATTGACAGTGTTTGATGCTTCCTTTTTTCTTATACATATTTCTAGCTGTGAGTTTACTTGTGTATGTTTAAATAAATAATAAATAAATATGTTGGGACATTAACATACAGCACCATCTAGTTCCATGGTAAGCTACGAGGCCCGTGTTATGGATACCAGATAGTTGATACACTACACATATATAACTTTAAATACATACATATTATAAATATAAACACCCACGACTGGAGTACAAACATTCGTGCTCATCACACAAATGAATCACCCAGCGGGACTCGAACCCGCGACCGCTGGCACAGCAAGTAGGGTTATTACAAACTGAGCCAAACGTGTCGTCGTGTTTATATTTGTAGCCATAACCACTGGACTTGTATCTCATGTCAGGGGATGTCAAATGTGAACTTTTGTGTTTAAATTGCTAGAGAAAAAGGGACAGTGTCATGGGAAAGATTGCTCTTGGTACTTCTCTGATAGTAGAGTGGACAGTGGTGATCTTATAGGTATTGTGTTCTGAATCAGCAGGCAGTCGTGGTGTTGCTGAGTTCGTAAGCGATTTTGCGAAACCCCATTAAGAAGGGAGAGGTTCCGTTGGGTTTTAGTGGGTAGTACTACCATTTCTAGCTAATGCGTCCCACATAACGTGTATGTATGCAGGTGATATACGTAAATGCATTTCCCAACATTAAAAAAAAGGTCTATGCGAAAAACTCTATTGATAGGTTGCTATGTTAATTTGTGAAAGGAGAACAAACAAACATATTTTATTATATTGCTAGCAATTTACTTTAGCTTTACTTTACTTTATGAAATTAGGAAACCCTAAAAACTATTCATACTTTCTTTCATATGAGTGTGCGAAAGTAATAAAGACTAAAGTCAAATATTCTAAAACTGTTGCTTTTGGCTTCTAAGCCTATATTATTATTTCCAAAAAATATATAAAAAATTATGTACTCATCACATCACTCATCACTCAGTGTATATAAAACAAAGTCGTGTTAGTTACACCATTTATAACTCAAGAACGGCTGGACCGATTTTTATGATATTTGATTTTTTGGATTTGTCTTAATTTAAACGAGCAATTCTTGTATATTTATTTATTTATTTATACAGGTGATCTCGGAAAAGGCTCTAACGATTTCGCTGAAATTTGGTATGTGGGGGTTTTCGAGGGCGAAAAATTGTTCTAGATTAGCCTTATGTCTGGGAAAACGCGTGTTCGAGTTTACATGCGGTTTACTTTCGCATTATTTCACGCAAAATATAGTCGATATTTTGTTACACGTAGGCAAAAGCAAATTCAAATTCAAAACATTTTATTCAGCATTAAATTATTACAATTTTTTACTGAACGTCATGAGTTTACTACCGGGTCGGAAAGAAGAAGCCTCAGACCTGAGAAGAGCTGGCGAAAGAAACTCAGCGGGACTAATATTATTTCGTTATAATTTTTATAAAGTTAAATTATAATTTACAATATTGCTATAAAGTTGCATCGTAGTCAAGCGACCTACGTGCAAGATTAACAAACACAGGTGTCCAAGTTCGAATCTCGATCGGATACAAAGTTTTTACTTTTGTTTTTTTATGTATTAATTCAAGTTTTTAGTTTTTTTTATCTAAAAAATACGATATAACAAAAAATTATAGTTTAAAAAAACTAAAAAAACACGCTTTGATAGCAATCGAACTAAAAAGTAGAAAATAATTTTTGTTTAAGACAGTTTGTGTTACTGCAATATCAAATTCAACAATCAATTATCATAATTAATTCAGAATAAGATTAACATGAATATTAAGATATTAACAAAAATTCAAATGAAGTGAAAAAGCGTGGGGTGCTTAATCATATTATTACAATAATTCTGATATTGCAAATAGTGACAAATAAAATAAACCTCACATTCGATATCAAGCACCCCACGCTTTTTCACTTCATTTGAATTTTTGTTAATATCTTAATATTCATGTTAATCTTATTCTGAATTAATTATGATAATTGATTGTTGAATTTGATATTGCAGTAACACAAACTGTCTTAAACAAAAATTATTTTCTACTTTTTAGTTCGATTGCTATCAAAGCGTGTTTTTTTAGTTTTTTTAAACTATAATTTATTTTCTGAATTTTTAGTGTCAAGACGACAATTAAAAAAAAATTATAACCAAACGCTTCGATTTTTTGTATATTATATATTCCACAATAGATCTAAATTCACTTCATTCCTGTCTACGTAATCTCTCCATTTCATCTAAAGCATCTCTATTACAGAGAACTTTTCCTGTTAATTTCGAGCAATCAAGTTCTTCTATTCGAATACCATTTAGTGATCTTCCGCGACTTAGAGCTACATAAGCTTGTCCAGCAGCAAACAAACGAGAACCCAAATAAATAACCGCATTATCTACTGTACAACCTTGCATTTTGTGCACAGTAGATGCCCAACTCAGAATTATTGGCAACATTCGTCTTTCAGCAGTACCATAGCTATATTTTGCTGGAAACTGTATCGATATTGGCTTAATTAGATGTACACCATCCTGACCATAGTCGATACGGACTGATGGTATGTCTGAATCATATACTTGATCACGTCGGAAATGTGGCCAGATAATTTCAGTGATAATACCCATATTGCCATTCACTAAGCCTTTTGTCACGTCAACAAAAAGTTTAAAAACTAAAAAATTTTAAAATTTGAATAGTACCAAAAATTAGGAAATTTGAAAAAAAGATTGAAAATTTGGAAGAACAAAAATTTTGCAAAAATTAAAAAAAATTTCAAGAAGCCTAAAAATTCTGAAAATTGTGAAAATTTGAATAATTTCAGAAAATTTAAAAACTAAAAAATTCGAAAATTTTGGAAAATTTGAAAATTAAAAAAAAAAGTTCCTATTTCGAATTCGGAAAAAGTGTTTATCAATATTTTTGAAATTAAAGATTAAATATTATAAATGCTTTAAAATTTAGAACAAAATATTAAAACGAGATTCTTGATAAGAATTTAAATATTGTTCACGATCAAATTGGAACACGGCCAGTATTAAACTATAAATTATCATTTAAAAATCAATTTTTTTATTTATTTTTATTATATGTTTTTTATTTTATATTACAAATATTTTTTATATTAATCAATTATTTAATTTTAATTATAATTTTTTAATTAAATTTTCAATTATAATTAATTTTTTATCCTTAGGAGGATTACCCCCCTTTCTAGGATTTCTCCCTAAATGAAGTTAATTTAAAAAAAATCATGTAATTTTAAAAATTGTCAAAATATTAAAATATTAAAGAAATTTAAATATGCAAGTGCGGATGCGCGCGCAATATTTCGGTAGCAGCGACAATTATCATATTCGAGGAGTGAGAGTGCATGCACACGAGGCAATTGGTAGCAGCAACCAATAAGGAAATTTTTCTTTTGAAAGTGGGGGAAACCAGAAAGAGGAACAGGCCGTAGGTAGCAGAGGGCCAATCGGCAGCAAGAGAAAGAGAATACCGTTTTTTCCTGCAGCATTTAGCATTATTTTTCATTGGCTTTCAGCAAGTGGTATAGGCTAAATAACCTGATAATTCATCTGAATTAATTTTTTTTATCCTGATGATCCTAGTCAGGACTTTAATATAAAGTTATGAGATTATTGTATTGTCATCGGTCCTTGACCCCTGTGCAAATTTCCATGTTAATCAGACTTCTAGAAGTAGGTGAAAATGAAGTTCAAAGATTCCGTTACATACATACATAGTTACATACAGGTCAAGCTAATAAAAGCGTGTTAAAAAGAACTCCGAGCGAAGCTCAATCGCCCAGGTACTACATTATTAAACTGTGGTACAACAAGTTGAAAGTTGCAATTGTACCTCCATAAATAGTTTATGCCATGACTAACAGACAGTTAAATTTTATATCTAAATATAAATGGATCCCATACATTACGTACGTTGACATTTGGAGAGCAAGTCCACAATCCTATCGTTAATCATTCGAAGAAATCAAATTGCTTGGTGACATTGATACTTTCACCATGGTAATGATATGCTATATGAGATATATGAGAGACTAATTTGCGCCCGCAGCTTTACTCGCGTGAAAAAATATATAAAAACTAGCGACTCACCCTTGCTCCGCTCGGATTCATCCCTACTTACATTTTAAGGTTGAGTATAGATTTCTCAGAGACGAGATATTTTCCCGCAGTAAAAAGTATCCTATTTGTTGACCCGGATAATCAGCTATCATCATACCAAATTTCATCAAAATCCCTCTAGTGGTTTTTTAGTGATGCGGTAACAGACAGACAGACAGACAAAAATTCTAAAAACTATAGATTCGGCCTCTGTATCGATAATAAGATTTCTCAAAAAATATTTAATGTACAGATTCGACTTAGTTACAATTTTATTATATGTATAGATATATCTAGATTATCTTAGAAATTAAATATTATTAAAACAATAAGAAACTATCCAAGATTATAATGTTACTAGCGGATCACCCTCGCTTCGTTTGAGTTCACCTCTAAACAAACAAAAACAAATCTATCCCACGGGAACCGTACATTTTTCCGGGATAAAAAGTAGCCTATTTATTATTCTAATGTATGAACTAAGTATATTATTGTAAAGTTTAATTAAAATCCAATCAGTTATTTATATGTACTAAACTGTTTATGTTACCATAGTTTTTTAACTATCCCACAGGAACTGTTTAATTTTACGGGATCAAAAGTATCTAAGATGTTGACCGAGATAAAAGGTACCACCATAAAAAAAATCATTTAAATCGGTCCTACATTTTCGGAGATTAGCCCGTACAAACAGACAAACAGACAGTCAAAAAAATTGAAAAAATCTGGATTTATTCTATTTCTCTTCTTACGTCTCCCTGACTCGGTAAGAAGAGAAATGGAATACATCCAGATTTTTTTTATTTTTTTGTTTCTCTGTCTGTTTGTCTGTTTGTACGGGCTAATCTCCGAAACTGTTGGACCGATTTAAATGAAATTTTGTATGGTACCTTATATCCCCGGTCAACATCTTAGATACTTTTCATCCCGAAAAATTAAAGAGTTCCCGTGGCATAGTTTAAAAACTATAGTAAATTATACAGCTTAGTGCACAAAAACTACTGATTGGATTTTAATGAAATTTTACAATAATATAGTTCATACATGAAAATAACAAATAGGGTACTTTTTATCCCGGAAAAATGTACGGTTCCTGTGGGATAGATTTGTTTTTGTTTGTCTAGAGGCGAACCCGAGCGAAGCAAGGGTGAGCCGCTAGTTATGGCATAATGGGCTTACAGCGAAAAGAAGACCTTATGAATTATGAAATTATAAAGGACACATTTAAAAATATTAGTCTTAGCCCAGGGGTCGAAATTCAACCTTAATCATTACGATATCTATATAAAGCTCGTCAATAGCTTGAAACAAAAAAAAAAGAAAATCAGTTGACAAATAGAGTAGAAAATGGTGCCGAACTGTTATGTTTTTGTCTATTTATATAATAATAATGTCCTCCTGACCGATTCCGGCCACGGCGGCCAATCTCATTGTGACTAGCCAACTGCGCAGGAGATATTATAGTGCACAAGTGTGCGCGCAGACACAAGTGCACTCTCTATTCCTGTCACTCTCATACTCCGGTGGGACGACTATTCGACACGACCGGTGAGAGTGTCGGCGCAGGACCGACGGCTTTACGTGCTCTCCGAGGCACGGGGGTGAAACACCGCCAACTTCCCAACTCCGGGCTGTTACTGAGGCTTACTATACAGAAAGACTCAATAACTAAACTTGGCCCGACCCGGGACTCGAACCCAGGACCTCAGGATGTGCAGCCGTACATGCTAGCCACTACACCACCGAGGCAGTTATCTATTTATATACTAATACTCTAAAGAGGTAAAGTTTGTGAGTTTGTGAGGTTGTAGGGGGTAATCCCTGGATCTACTGAACCGTTAGATGCAATTTGGTAAGAAGATAGTTTGAGACCATGGGAAGACATAGGATACTTTTTATTTCGGAAATCATCCCTTTAGGGGGTAAAAATGAGGATGAAGGACGTATGGGGAATCAAGCTAGTTTTAAATAATAGTACAACTTAAAATACGGGCAATGCCGGATTGGATGTTGAGCTATTGAGTCCAGACAGAAAATTTATTGTTTAGTTATATTAAAATAAACATCATAACAAGTACCTAGACCGAATGCTGAAATAAATAATCAAATTCTGTAACTGCATAAAATGTCTATATCATTTTCTATTTCAGTAAACTATTTTATTATTATTATACAAGCGACTCACCCTCGCTTCACCCGGGTTCGTCCCTAGGTTGCTTCCCAAAACAAAATTAATTAATTTGGTTTTTTTTTTTTTTAGTGGAACCTTATTTTTTTTTAATAAAAGTAGCGTAAGTTACTCCTTATTACATCAGCTATCTGCCAGTGAAAGTCCCGTCAAAATCGGACCAGCCATTTCAGAGATTAGCCGGAAAAAACAAACAGACAGACAGACAAAAATTGTAAAAAATGTTGTTTTGGTATATGTAACGTGTATACATCCATATGCATTTAGTAAAAAGTGGTTATTTTAATATTACAAACAGACACTCCAATTTTATTTATCTGTATAGATGTATAGATTTTAGTATTTATTTAAATAAAATGCAGTTATTTATAAGAATTTCGAGGACTCCACACCTTAAGAGTTCAATCGGAACTCTTCGATTACCTCTGAACCCCTATCGGTTAGCGGTTTTTCTTCCTACCCATAGGAATTTGATATAATTTAAATGGAGCTTATGTCAAATTTCTATCTCCAGTAAGGAAAACTTCAGATAGGAAAACAGCCGAAGTAAGCCTATTTTGACTATCTGCCCATTCGCTTGACCTATCATTAAAGCGCTGTTTTTAAACTATAATTACCGGTTGACATTTTCACAAAAAGTATGTTAATATGTCGAGTTTCCTAAAAAATTAATAAAAAAAAAACAAAAAGTCCAAAATTAAGAACATTATGTATATGAAATCTATACATATAATAAAATTCTAACTAATCGAAATCTGTACATTAAATATTTTTTGAATTTTTTTATCGATACAGAGGCCGAATCTATAGTTTTTAGATTTTTTTGTCTGTCTGTCTGTCTGTAACCGCATCACGGAAAAACTATTGGAGGGATTTTGATGAAAGAACAATGGCAGGTCTCTATACAACGTTTTACCTGATATCTATTTGAGGCGTCTTGAAATGAAAAAATGCTAAAACGATAGGGATTAAATAACACAAGTTTATCCAGAAAGATTTATTTTATTAGGAAGTCACAAAAAAAAGATATTAGCATTTTTATTTTATGATTTTCGGTTATAAACCTACCTAGCAATGACAGCTGTCACTGATTATTGTATCAAATATTATAAATTAAGTATTATAAATTAAAAAAAAGTACGTTAGCGTTACATATAAGTTACGTTTTTAATTTCTTTATCATGGATGAAACAAGGTACGACTTTGAGTCCGTTAGGAGAAATCAGTATTAGTCGTAGATATACACTGGCGATCGACCGAGAGAATGCACAAGTCGTCGTATGGGGCAGATAATCGGGTCCGTGGGCAAAGAGACAGTTAAAACTTAAAATAATCTATAAAAATTGAACAGTAACAGCAAAATCAAACGTAGTTGTCAGAGGCATACATAAAATCATGGATGACAAATCTATACTATAATAAAGCAGTAACTTAGCGAAATCTGTACATGCAATATTTTTTAAAAACAATGAATGTAACGTATTATGTATACAATATAGACCCCAAAACAATAGTTATTAAAATTTTTGTCTGTTTGTCTGTATGTCTGTTTGTGTGTGCGCGTTTCACGCAAAAAGTAATGAACCGATTACAACGAAATTTGGTGAAGTGATAACTTATTACCCGGGTCAACATTTAAGATACCTTTTATTTCAGAAAAATCTTTATTTCCCACGGGAAATCGCAATAACTGATTTTATCGAGTCCTCCTTATAAACCTTCCGCTGGCTAAACCTTAAGATATACATCGAAACAATGTACTAAAAAATTGTAAGTCTTGAAAAGGTCAACAGAAAAATCTGCAACAGTATATGTCTATCTCTTAAGGTACACTCGCAATACCTATTCTTATCTATACCTATAATAAAGCTGACTTAGTCAAATCGATGTGCGCGTTTCACTCAAAAAGTACTGAATCGAATTTAACTAAATTTTGTATAGTGATAGATTATCACTCGGTTCAACATTTGGGATACCTTTCACTACAAATACATTTTTCATTCCCGCGGGAAAACGCAATGACCGGTTCTATCGAGTCGTCCTTAGAAATTTATATGGCTAACGCTGGCTGAACCTTAAGAGGTACATCAAAACAATGTACTAGAATATTGTAGGTCTTAAAAAGTTATACAGGGAAGTTCGCAATATTATTTGTCTATTACCTAAGGTACATTCGCAATTACTATATTTATTCACTACTCGCGACTCACTGACTGACTTATCAATGTTCAGCTCTGTTCAGCAGTAAAACGTACCTAGAGACGAACCCGAGCGAAGCGAGGGTGAGTCGCTAGTTAAATATAAAATCTAAATAATATGTCAATATCTTATCAAGTCAAGTTCATTGTCATCTGTTGTGTTGCCATTACTATTATTTTAATTACTGTACTAATTGTAATAGCTTAACCCCATTAATTAATCTTACAGCTTAACATATAATGTTTCCATAATATGTAAAGCTGTAAGATTAATGAACAAAACATAGTTCATTATTTAATTATATGCATAACACTTTTAATAAAAATATTTTAAAACAAATACGGTATTCTATTTTCTTCTGTGGCAACAATTTTTATGTCATCTTTTACGAATTGCGAAGCCGGAAGTAAATAATAACAATCAATTAGTAGCTTATTATGTGAACATTTCTTCGTGGCTTTGCCATGTAAAACTAACGCCGTAAGAAAAAAGAGCAAATTAAATAATTCAGTTTTGTATATGTCCTAATCTTAGACGCTTTAAAAACATTCAGGTAAAAATTTGCCATTCTTCTTTAGTATGATGATAGCTGGTCATCCGGGTCAACATTTTGGATACATTTTACTGCGTGAAAATATCTCATATCTGAGCTAAATGTTAAAACGTAACTATAGGGACAAACCCGAGCGGAGCGAGGGTTCATCCCTAGTGTATTATAAAAAACAAACATTATTATATACGGTCGAATTGAGAACCTCCTCCTTTTTGGAAGACGGTTGAAAATGACGCGATATATTTATATTTTGTGTTTTATAAAACTTACAGTAAAATTATAAATGAAACTGATCACATTGATCAAAAAAGTACTAGATACACAATCAGCGACAAAAAAAATGTTCTCACCGAATGAGCGCTCATTTGAACATTTGAGCGCACTTTTAATATATTTTTTTGTGAAAACAACTTTAAGTATTGCATTTAAGGTTCAATTTACATTGTTGTATATTTATTTCAACTAGAACAATTACCTAAACACAATCGGTGACAGTTTTAAGAGAACTTTTGCGTGGGATTGTGTATCTAGTAGTTTTTTGATCGATGTGACACCGTTATATAGAAGCCTTTTGTCCTTCAAGTAGTGCCATCTTTTCGCAAATTTTACTGTTAACAGTAGCCTATGTGTGACTATTGGTCGTACTCCATTGCAGCGGCCTGACGGCACGTTTGGCTCGGTTTATAGTGACCCTACTTGCTGTGCCAGCGGTCGCGGGTTCGAGTCCCGCTGGGGGCATTCATTTGTGTGATGAGCACGAATGTTTGTACTCCAGTCATGGGTGTTTATATTTATAATATGTATGTTTTTTAAGTTATATATGTGTAGTGTATCAACTATCTGGTATCCATAGACACAGGCCTTGTAGCTTACCATGGAAGTAGATGGAGCTGTGTGTTAATGTACCAACATATTTATTTATTTATCTATGTACTAGTTTTCATCTAAATCCTTCCAGCTATTACAGTACGAAGAACGAACAAACATACATACATATATATACAAATTCTGCATTTGTAATTCACGCTAAACACGCTACGTGATAAAGCCCTGTTTTTTGCTTATATAACACAAATATATTATATGGTATGGAACCCTCTGTTCGAGATCTCATACTCCAAGATTTTTTAAATTGTATTTGCACACACTTTTCTTGGAAACAGGTTAATTGTGTCTCATTGAATTCTTCGATACAAGAAATAGTAATAGTTCTTATAAATTCAATAACATGGTTTAAAAATACCATTTTTTTTTCTCATCAAAGTATTTCTTTCTTCAGAATATCAAATATTTAAAGAATTAGCTAAGACGTGTTCTTCCCGTTTTAATATAAAGTCAAAATATTGAGGTCATATAACATATTATGTACAGCCCAGTGGTAACGCGTTCGCTTGGGAAACCGAGTGAAGCGGGTTCAAATCCCGGGTCTCGCACCTCTGATATTTTCATGTGCGAATCATTACCAATATGATCACCACTTGTCTTAACGGTGAAAGAAAACATCGTGAGGAAACCTGTATGTTTTAGAGAACCTAGCAAGTTTTTTCAAAAGACATGTGAAGTCCGCCAATCCGCACTTGGCCAGCGTGGTAGACTATGGCCTGATTCCCCTCGTATTTAAGAAAGGCCCGTGCCCAGCAGTGGGCCGTTAAAAAGGGCTGAATACAACATCTTATGTACTCTAAAAGTTGTTTAGGTGTTAATAATAAAAACAATGAGATCTATCTAAGAATATTCCATACTGACTTTATGAATAATCTATATTAACTGACCTGACACATATTGTCCTTTCCTAATTTCAATAGTTTTTCGTTATTTTTGGCAATACCAAAAAATTTTTGGTCATACATATTATTTTGACAACTTTTCGAAATCTGCTCCCTCAAATATTTATTCAAAATATATATAAATAAATATTTTGGGAAATTAACACACAGCACCACCTAGTTCCATGGTAAGCTACGAGACCTGTGTTATGGATACCGGATAGTTGATACACTACACATATATAACTTTTAAATACATGAATATGAATATAAACACCCAAGACTGGAGTACAAACATTCATGCTGATCAAACAAATGAATGCCCGCGGGACTCGAACCCGCGACCGCTGGCACAGCAAGTAGGATCACTACTTCTTCTTCTTAAAGTGCCATCTTCTTTCGAAGGTCGGCGATCATTAAGGCAACTAGTATCTTTGATGCCGCGGCTCTGAATAAGGAACGGGTGCTTTTTACAAACCATTGGCGTAGGTTTTTTAGCCAGGATGTTCTTCTTCGACCCACATTTCGTTTTCCTTGGATCTTTCCCTGTATGATGAGTTGTACTAGGTCGTATTTTCGGTTTCTCATTATGTGGCCGAGATATTCAAGCTTTGTTTTCTTTACTAAGTATAAAACTTCAGGTTTTTTCTTAACGCGACTTAGCACGGTTATGTTTTTTTTATTTTGTCTCTCCATGATATCATTAACATTCTCCTGTATACCCACATTTCGAAGGCTTCAATCTTCTTAGAGCTCGATTCTGTGAGGGTCCATGCTTCAACGCCATACAAGAGAATGGAGAAAACATAACAGCGTGCTAATCGCACTCGGAGCTGGATGTTCAGCTTTTTATTGCGCAGAAGTGACTTAAGCTTAAAGAAAGCATTACGGGCTTATTCAATGCGGCACCTTATTTCAAGACTGTGGTCACCCGTATCATCAACCCAACATCCCAAATATTTGTATTTGCTAACTTTTTGTAGAGGTTGTCCATTACATAGTAGAGTAGAGTTAGCAGGTGGTATTTTACAAACTGTCATGTATTTGGTTTTCTTGGTGTTGATACTAAGGCCATACGTTGAACTAACAGATTGGATTTTATCTATAAGGATCTGAAGTTCTTCCATTGTAGATGCAAGCAGTACAGTGTCATCGGCATAACGGATATTGTTAATAATCTGTCCATTCACTGTAATACCTATATGCATCTGATCCAATGCTTCACTGAAAATCATCTCTGAGTATATGTTAAAAAGAATTGGCGAGAGAATTCATCCCTGCCGTACTCCACGTAAGATTTCCGAATCATCTGTTAGTCTGCCCTCTATACGTACATTCGCCGATTGGTTCCAATATAGGTGTTTAATAAACCTTACGTCCTTAGAGTCGAGTCCGATGGATTGTAATATATCGACCATTTTTGCATGCTGTACCCTATCAAATGCTTTTTCATAATCGATAAAACATACAAACACATCTTGATTTATGTCCCAGCATCTCTGTATTAGGACTTGATACCCGAAAAGTGCATCTCTCGTTCCTAGGCCATTCATGAACCCAAACTGTGTTCTTGAAGTGAGGTCTTCACATTTACTATAAATTCTTTTATGGATTACTTTAAGGAACAATTTTAGGGTGTGGCTCATTAAGGAGATGGTTCTGTACTCGCTGCATTTCTTTGCAGAAGCAACTTTGGGCAAGGTGACAAAGGTGGATTTAAGCCAATCCGATGGTATGACGCCCGAATCATATATAGTGTTGATTAACTTTACTATTATTCCTAAGTTAGCATACTCAAGCACTTTCAACAGTTCCACGGGTAATTCATCACCGCCTACAGATTTTCCTGACTTGGACATGTTAATGGCATAAGTAATTTCACTTTTATTAATTGGTGGTCCAGTTAACTCACTACAAACTGAAGGAAGGATCACTACAAACTGAGCCAAACGTGTCGTCGCACGCACAAAATATTGTAAACATGAATAAAATTGCCAAATCCATTCAATTATTCCCAAATGGTGCGCTTACCAACGATCATTATTACATTTTTACAAGTATTATATAGATATTCCACCTAATATACAAAATTTCATCCCGCAATTTGATCATCCAAATCGATCAAGAGTTTCACGAATCGAACAAACGTACAAAATTTCGCATTTATAATAGTCCAATTGAGCAACAAAGAAAACATGGAACAATCTATATTTAAATACATGAATAATACGTGAATATTTAAAACAGTATAATGTTTAAATTGTATTGATTTTTATTTATTTCGCAACGCGCATAAATTCATTTGGTTTAAAATCACATATACATATATATGTACTAGCGACTCACCCTCGCTCCGATTGGGTTCGTCCCTATTTATGTTTTAACTTTTAGTATAGATTTCTCAGAGATGAGATATTTTTCCGCAATAAAAAGTATACTATATGTTGACCCGGATAACCAGCTATCATCATGCCTTTCATCAAAATCCCTCCAGTGCTTTTTCCGTGATGCGGTCATAGACAGGCAGACAGACGAAAATTCTAAAAACTATAGTTTCGGCCTCTGTATCGATAATAATGTCTATTTCAATAAGATTTTCCAAAAAATATTTAATGTACAGATTCGGCTTGATTAGAATTTTATTATATATATATAGATATGATTCTGGTTTTTTTAAGGGTTGCATGCAATACGGAGTTTTTGATAAATTATAATTAACTAGCGTACGTTTTAACGGTTAAATACAAATCTTTGACTTTTTCTGTACTATAATATGCATGTGTTATACATATAAACCTTCCTCTTGAATCACTCTATCTATTAAAAGAAAACCGCATCAAAATTCGTTGCGTAGTTTTAAATATCTAAGCATACATAGGGACAGACAGCGGGAAGCGACTTTGTTTTATACTATGTAGTGAAGGTAAACATTCTCTTTAGAATAACTTTATATTTCTTATTCCACCCTTAATTTTTTTTTTATTTGTGTTAAAGTACAAACTAATAAAAAAAACATGAAAATTGGCTCACAATTAGAGAATACTAGCGACTCACCCTCGCTTCGCTCGGGTTCGTCTCTAGGTACGTTTTACTGCTGAACAGAGCTGA
Organism: Fabriciana adippe; assembly: GCA_905404265.1. NCBI lineage: Eukaryota > Metazoa > Arthropoda > Insecta > Lepidoptera > Nymphalidae > Fabriciana > Fabriciana adippe. The sequence goes on from FR990003.1 coordinate 7,046,169, forward strand.
ACATTGATAAGTCAGTCAGTGAGTCGCGAGTAGTGAATAAAAATAGTTATAGCGAGTGTACTTTAGGAGATAGACATATATTGTTGAGAACTTTTCTGTAGAACTTTTTAAGACCTACAATATTCTAGTACATTGTTTTGATGTACCTCTTAAGGTTCAGCCAGCGTTAGCCATATAAATTTCTAAGGACGACTCGATAGAACCGGTCATTGCGTTTTCCCGCGGGAATGAAAAATGTATTTGTAGTGAAAGGTATCCCAAATGTTGAACCGAGTGATAATCTATCACTATACAAAATTTAGTTAAATTCGATTCAGTACTTTTTGAGTGAAACGCGCACATCGATTTGACTAAGTCAGCTTTATTATAGGTATAGATAAGAATAGGTATTGCGAGTGTACCTTAAGAGATAGACATATACTGTTGCAGATTTTTCTGTTGACCTTTTCAAGACTTACAATTTTTTAGTACATTGTTTCGATGTATATCTTAAGGTTTAGCCAGCGGAAGGTTTATAAGGAGGACTCGATAAAGTCAGTTATTGCGATTTCCCGTGGGAAATAAAGATTTTTCTGAAATAAAAGGTATCTTAAATGTTGACCCGGGTAATAAGTTATCACTTCACCAAATTTCGTTGTAATCGGTTCATTACTTTTTGCGTGAAACGCGCACACACAAACAGACATACAGACAAACAGACAAACAGACAAAAATTTTAATAACTATTGTTTTGGGGTCTATATTGTATACATAATACGTTACATTCATTGTTTTTAAAAAATATTGCATGTACAGATTTCGCTAAGTTACTGCTTTATTATAGTATAGTATAGATAACGTATAACAAAACAGTAATATTATTTAATAAAAATAGTTATAGCGAGTGTACTTTAGGAGATAGACATATATTGTTGAGAACTTTTCTGTAGAACTTTTTAAGACCTACAATATTCTAGTACATTGTTTTGATGTACCTCTTAAGGTTCAGCCAGCGTTAGCCATATAAATTTCTAAGGACGACTCGATAGAACCGGTCATTGCGTTTTCCCGCGGGAATGAAAAATGTATTTGTAGTGAAAGGTATCCCAAATGTTGAACCGAGTGATAATCTATCACTATACAAAATTTAGTTAAATTCGATTCAGTACTTTTTGAGTGAAACGCGCACATCGATTTGACTAAGTCAGCTTTATTATAGGTATAGATAAGAATAGGTATTGCGAGTGTACCTTAAGAGATAGACATATACTGTTGCAGATTTTTCTGTTGACCTTTTCAAGACTTACAATTTTTTAGTACATTGTTTCGATGTATATCTTAAGGTTTAGCCAGCGGAAGGTTTATAAGGAGGACTCGATAAAATCAGTTATTGCGATTTCCCGTGGGAAATAAAGATTTTTCTGAAATAAAAGGTATCTTAAATGTTGACCCGGGTAATAAGTTATCACTTCACCAAATTTCGTTGTAATCGGTTCATTACTTTTTGCGTGAAACGCGCACACACAAACAGACATACAGACAAACAGACAAACAGACAAAAATTTTAATAACTATTGTTTTGGGGTCTATATTGTATACATAATACGTTACATTCATTGTTTTTAAAAAATATTGCATGTACAGATTTCGCTAAGTTACTGCTTTATTATAGTATAGATAACGTATAACAAAACAGTAATATTATTTAATAAAAATAGTTATAGCGAGTGTACTTTAGGAGATAGACATATATTGTTGAGAACTTTTCTGTAGAACTTTTTAAGACCTACAATATTCTAGTACATTGTTTTGATGTACCTCTTAAGGTTCAGCCAGCGTTAGCCATATAAATTTCTAAGGACGACTCGATAGAACCGGTCATTGCGTTTTCCCGCGGGAATGAAAAATGTATTTGTAGTGAAAGGTATCCCAAATGTTGAACCGAGTGATAATCTATCACTATACATTTAGTTAAATTCGATTCAGTACTTTTTGAGTGAAACGCGCACATCGATTTGACTAAGTCAGCTTTATTATAGGTATAGATAAGAATAGGTATTGCGAGTGTACCTTAAGAGATAGACATATACTGTTGCAGATTTTTCTGTTGACCTTTTCAAGACTTACAATTTTTTAGTACATTGTTTCGATGTATATCTTAAGGTTTAGCCAGCGGAAGGTTTATAAGGAGGACTCGATAAAATCAGTTATTGCGATTTCCCGTGGGAAATAAAGATTTTTCTGAAATAAAAGGTATCTTAAATGTTGACCCGGGTAATAAGTTATCACTTCACCAAATTTCGTTGTAATCGGTTCATTACTTTTTGCGTGAAACGCGCACACACAAACAGACATACAGACAAACAGACAAACAGACAAAAATTTTAATAACTATTGTTTTGGGGTCTATATTGTATACATAATACGTTACATTCATTGTTTTTAAAAAATATTGCATGTACAGATTTCGCTAAGTTACTGCTTTATTATAGTATAGTATAGATAACGTATAACAAAACAGTAATATTATTTAATAAAAATAGTTATAGCGAGTGTACTTTAGGAGATAGACATATATTGTTGAGAACTTTTCTGTAGAACTTTTTAAGACCTACAATATTCTAGTACATTGTTTTGATGTACCTCTTAAGGTTCAGCCAGCGTTAGCCATATAAATTTCTAAGGACGACTCGATAGAACCGGTCATTGCGTTTTCCCGCGGGAATGAAAAATGTATTTGTAGTGAAAGGTATCCCAAATGTTGAACCGAGTGATAATCTATCACTATACAAAATTTAGTTAAATTCGATTCAGTACTTTTTGAGTGAAACGCGCACATCGATTTGACTAAGTCAGCTTTATTATAGGTATAGATAAGAATAGGTATTGCGAGTGTACCTTAAGAGATAGACATATACTGTTGCAGATTTTTCTGTTGACCTTTTCAAGACTTACAATTTTTTATTGGGTGTGTGAATATGACTCCGCCCTTTCTCAACAGATGTCGTTTTTAGTATTGTTTACGTGTACTAATAAATGACCATACTTGTATTCGATAGTACTGAATGTCAGCTATCTAACGCATTTTATGATATTTGGTTGAAGTGTAAGCAACAATTGTTTTCACCTTTTCGAAAATGTCGGTTTTTATTCCAAATAAACGTCATTTGCGGGAAGTGTTATTACATTATTTTATTGCGAAGAAAACTGCAGCGGAAACTTATCGTTTGCTTGTGGAGATTTATGGTGAGCATGCTCCGTCTAATACAACTTGCAAGGAATGGTTTCGACGATTTCAAAATAACGATTTTAGTACTGAGGATAAAGAACATGGAAAACCACCAAAAAAATTTGAAGATGCTGAATTGGAAGCATTATTGGCGGAAGATTCTTGCCAAACTCAATCAGAATTAGCTGCAGCATTAAATGTTGATCGTTCAACTGTTGCAAAGCGTTTACAAATGATGGGAATGATTCAAAAAGCCGGTTACTGGGTTCCACATGATTTAAAAGAAAGAGACATGGAACGTCGGAAAACCATTTGTCAAATGCTGCTTCAAAGACAGCAAAGAAAAGGATTTTTGCATCGGATAGTCACAGGAGACGAAAAATGGATACACTACGAAAATCCTAAACGCAAAAAAGCTTGGGTGAAACCAGGCGAACCAGGCCCATCACAGCCAAAAAGAAATATTCACTGTGCCAAGGTCATGCTCTGTATTTGGTGGGATCAGAAAGGTATTGTATATTATGAGTTGCTCAAACCCTCTGAAACTATTAATGGAGAAGTTTACCGACGACAACTAATGCGTTTGAAGCGAGCCATAGAAGAAAAACGACCAGAATGGGTGAATAGACATAACAAATTAATTCTTCAGCATGACAATGCCAAACCGCATACCGCAGAAGTCGTAAAAAGATATTTAGAGGGACAGGACTGGGAAGTGTTACCCCACCCGCCATATTCACCAGACATAGCTCCTTCGGATTACCACCTATTCCGGACGATGCAGACAGACCTTACTGGAGAAAAGTTTACTTCATGTGAAAGTATCAAAATTTGGATTGACAACTGGATAAGCTCAAAAGACCAGGACTTCTTCCAGCAAGGAATACGAAAACTACCTGAACGATGGGCGAAGGTTGTAGCTGCAGATGGAGCATACTTTCAATAATTTTTTTTTTAATTTTGTAAGCGAACAAATGTGTTTTATTTTGACAAAAAGGGGCGGAGTCATATTCACACACCAATAGTACATTGTTTCGATGTATATCTTAAGGTTTAGCCAGCGGAAGGTTTATAAGGAGGACTCGATAAAATCAGTTATTGCGATTTCCCGTGGGAAATAAAGATTTTTCTGAAATAAAAGGTATCTTAAATGTTGACCCGGGTAATAAGTTATCACTTCACCAAATTTCGTTGTAATCGGTTCATTACTTTTTGCGTGAAACGCGCACACACAAACAGACATACAGACAAACAGACAAACAGACAAAAATTTTAATAACTATTGTTTTGGGGTCTATATTGTATACATAATACGTTACATTCATTGTTTTTAAAAAATATTGCATGTACAGATTTCGCTAAGTTACTGCTTTATTATAGTATAGTATAGATAACGTATAACAAAACAGTAATATTATTTAATAAAAATAGTTATAGCGAGTGTACTTTAGGAGATAGACATATATTGTTGAGAACTTTTCTGTAGAACTTTTTAAGACCTACAATATTCTAGTACATTGTTTTGATGTACCTCTTAAGGTTCAGCCAGCGTTAGCCATATAAATTTCTAAGGACGACTCGATAGAACCGGTCATTGCGTTTTCCCGCGGGAATGAAAAATGTATTTGTAGTGAAAGGTATCCCAAATGTTGAACCGAGTGATAATCTATCACTATACAAAATTTAGTTAAATTCGATTCAGTACTTTTTGAGTGAAACGCGCACATCGATTTGACTAAGTCAGCTTTATTATAGGTATAGATAAGAATAGGTATTGCGAGTGTACCTTAAGAGATAGACATATACTGTTGCAGATTTTTCTGTTGACCTTTTCAAGACTTACAATTTTTTAGTACATTGTTTCGATGTATATCTTAAGGTTTAGCCAGCGGAAGGTTTATAAGGAGGACTCGATAAAATCAGTTATTGCGATTTCCCGTGGGAAATAAAGATTTTTCTGAAATAAAAGGTATCTTAAATGTTGACCCGGGTAATAAGTTATCACTTCACCAAATTTCGTTGTAATCGGTTCATTACTTTTTGCGTGAAACGCGCACACACAAACAGACATACAGACAAACAGACAAACAGACAAAAATTTTAATAACTATTGTTTTGGGGTCTATATTGTATACATAATACGTTACATTCATTGTTTTTAAAAAATATTGCATGTACAGATTTCGCTAAGTTACTGCTTTATTATAGTATAGATGTCGCGTAAAATACACAAAAAATATTTAAAGTATCTACGTGTATGATGAATTTAAACAATAAGCTGTAAAATTCATTAGAATTCATTCAGCCGTTTTCAAAGGGAAACGAAAGTAGGGCAAAAATTTTAATAACTATTTATTAAACTTCTATCTATACAGATAAATTGTAGTGTCTATGTGTAACGTCAAAATAACAGCTTTATACTAAATGCATATGGAATTATATACGGTAGGTACTTAATAGAAAAACACAACTTTTAAAATGTTTGTCTGTCTGTCTAGTATTTATTTGTTGCAGCTAATCTCCGAAATAGTTGAAACGATTTTGATGGAACCTACATTGGCAGATAGCTGATGCTATGAAGAGTACTGCTTTATAGCGTCAGCTATTTTAGAAAAAGAATTAGGGTTCCGCTCAAAAAAAGTAAAACGTACTTAGGGACGCATCCAAGCGAAACGGGGGTAAGTCGCTAGTTATTAAATTTTCTTTCCATACACAATATTATTTAGTTATTTATATAAAATATTAAGTATTAATATTCACTAAATAAGTGATCACTGATAAAGAAAATGTGATTTCATTTTTAACTATTGTTTACAACCTTAACTCATCTTGCATATTTACCAGCATCTTACTACAAAACACTGAAATATCCATACAGATAAATAAATAAAAGTGTCTGTTTGTAATGTCAAAATAACAGCTTTATACTAAGGGCATAAGGAATTATATACGGTACTTATAAGAAAAACACAATTTTTAAAATGTTTGTCTGTCTGTTTGTTTTGGCTAATCTCCGAAACGGCTGGACCAATTTTAACGGGACTTTCACTGGCAGATATATTATAAGGAGTAACTTAAGCTACTTTTATTTTGGAAAAAGAATTAGGGGTTTCGCTCAAAAATAATTAAAACGTACCTAGGGACGCACCCGAGCGAAGCGAGGGTAAGTCACTAGTATCTCTATAAAGAAATTTTCTAAACGATCGTAAAAATAGCAGGAAAATTTATTATTTTTGCGCAGTTTAAAAAGCATGTAACCAATGTCAACTTTCTTCTATTTAAATATAAAAAAAAGAAAAAAATGATAAAGAATGAAAAAAAAAAATCAAAATTGGGTGATAAATACAAAAAAGTTTGAGAGCCACTGGCTTTGAAACTTACCCAAATCTTTCCACTTTAACACATCACACAAAATAACTTATAAATGTATTAAAACATAATGAAAAATATAATGAAAATGCGAACGTCCGAACTTTACAACGGTGTATGGACGACTGAACGAAATTGTGCCTACAGACTACAGTAAACAGTTATGTATACTGACACAAATATAACTTGGTCTGCGCGTTTCGTATTAAAATCTTTTTACACGACGACAACACTTCAGGTTATAGGCCCATATCTGTACTAATATTATAAAGCTGAAGAGTTTGTTTGTTTGTTTGGTTGAACGTGCTAATCTCGGGAACTACTAATCCGATTTGAAAAGTTCTTTTTACATTAGATAGCCCGTTTATTGAAGAAGGCTATAGGCTATATATCATCCCGGAAAAATGTACGGTTCCCGTGGGATAGATGTGTTTTTGTCTAGGGACGAACCCGAAGCGAAGCGAGTGTGAGTCGCTAGTCCATACATATAATAAAATTCTAACTGAGTCAAATTTGTACATTAAATATTTTTTGGAAGCGAAGGGAGGGTGAGTCGCTAGTACTTACATATTTCTTCGTCAACTTGTTCCTATCTTTTTAATTCACTTTTTACGCAGTCGAGATATTTTTTATAAAAATAAATTTATCTATACATATAATAAAATTGTAACTAAGTCGAATCTGTACAATATTTTTAGGAAAATCTTATTAGAATAGTCATTATTATCGATACAGAGGACGAATCTATAGTTTTTAGAATTTTTGTCTGTCTGTCTGTTTGTCTGTGACCGCATCACGAGAAATCCACTGGATAGATTTTGATGAAATTTGGTATGATGATAGTTGGTTATCCGGGTCAATATATAGGATACTTGTTACTGCGGGAAAATATCTCATCTCTGAGAAATCTATACTAAAGGTTAAAACGAAAATAGGGACGAACCTGAGTGGAGCGAGGGTGAGTCGCTAGTAATGTATAAAGTAATACTTTCATATAGCTTTTTTTTTAAATAATAATTATAAAAATGAGAGCTGCAGCCGTGAGTTTCAACTTCGGGTCGGGAACTTTGAAAAAAAAAAACAATAACTACTTTTAGCTCGACTTGGGATTCGAAACCAAGACCTCTGGATGTGCAATCGTATATGCTAACCATTAGACCAACGATGATATTTAGTGTCTCAAAAATCAAAATTTAGTGTAGTGTTTGTATCTATTAAGTAGATATAATACATTGTCTCATGTACCCCGAGAGAGGGCGTAACTGTCAACGTCACCCGACCGGGCGGTCTGCCGTTAGACGCGGTGCGAGTACGACGTGCGTTTGCGCTTGGATCTGTGGGTAGTGGTGAGCCAGTGTTAGGTCTATATCTGTGGTGTAGTTTCCCTGTTGGGGTGGTGATCACTACAAGTGACGACGAGGATAAAGGTCAGTAAAACAAAAAAATATATATATATAAAAAAAAAGGAAGGTGGGTGACAGTGTGAAGTGCTGAGTTTCTGCAAGTGTACTGGGTGTTGTGTGTCACATTATAGATAGATATTAAATCTTCTAATGAAATTGTAATACGAAAAATAGCTTGTTAAATCGGTATGGAATGTTATTTACGTAAATAATTTCGATGAGTAACTATGTCATTCCACTAAAATAAAAGTGTAAACAAACAGTGCTCAGGTTAATAATTGTCCTTCTTATCTTTTAACAAATGGAATAGAAATTGCTCCTTTTGCTTATATTAATCCGAATAAGTAATTATTATAGCTTCTTGCTAACAACAAGTAATATCTGTTCGAATGAATCACCATTGCTTATGCAACAAAGTTACAAGGAGGCCACATCAAGCGACATATTATTTAGTTAATTATTTTTACAAACTTTTAAATTTAAGACCAGGCTGTCCGCGCGAAGTAGGCATTTAACGCTACCTCCCCTCCCGCAAAGCGAGCTATGCGCTCACGTCGCCGGCGTGAACTCACAACTGTAGGCCAAGCGTCACAGAGTACGCAAGCGCGTCTGTAGGCAGAAGCCCAACTTATTACATTAATTTGTTTTTAATATTATTGGAATTTAAAATACGGGCATTGATCCGGTAACACTTTGTTTTATTATAATAAGTATATACTTAGTAATCGCGAAAAGCTAAGACATTTATCCCTATGCAATAAATGAATTTGAGTAAATATTGAATATGTAAATTATATTTTATTCAATTATTTATATATTCATATGGATACTTTAGGAATCTGATCAGGAAGTTACTTATGTTTTTATTTGTATGATGTTTAGAAATTTACAAATTATTATGTAACTTTTGTAATATTGAATTAAAAATAATGAAAAGCAATTGAAGGACTATGATTATGAACCACTTATTTCGAATTACTTACTAAGCGTTAGTTGGCGTAGCGGTGAGAGCTCGGTCAAGACACTCTGTGGTCGTAGGTTCGAAGCCCTGTACTGAGACGATTTTTTCTTTTTTTCAATTTTTATATATTATTCATTTTTCAATTATGCAGAGAAATTAATATTTTATTTATTTATTATCATTTATTGTTTTTTTATATGTATAGATATGCAAAAGGCATAGAAATGATAAAAAAAATTGGGATTTTGGACTTTTCAACAAGGAATAGTAATTAAAGCCCATACGAAAAAACTTTGTTCATGAAAATTCAAAATTCAATGTATAAATTGAGAAAAAGGAAAAAAAGCGTCTATACATACGGAGAATCGAACCTACGATGATCGTTATTATAGTCCGAGGTCATACCGCTACACCAACTCATGCTTGGCTTGCAAAGCGAAATACGTGGTTCATAATGTGCGAAATATTTTTTTATTTATTATTCGCTTTTTTTTCTAAACGCTTGGTTTTCTAACCGCTTGACGCCCGGGCTCAGCTGATTGCGCTCACTAACCACTGTGCCTATTCCACCAGGGACGCCACTTCAAATAACATATTTACACTAACTTTACATACTGCTTTATTTTACATAAAAAAACTTCGACGTTATTATGATGTGAATAATATATTCCCAAAAGGTCTTCAGTAAATTTAAAATGGCATATGTACATAATAAAAGGTAAAGTTATAAGTATGAAGATAATCTGCTGATCTACATATGTAGTTAGGTACCTACTGGTCCGATTTGAAAATTATTTCTGTCATAGAAATCAGCATTATCCTTGAGGGACAAACATTCCCTATGTTTTATTATGATATACCTACTTACTAAGTTAGCTAAGTCCACTTTATATTTATGAAATTTGGTAGGTATATTACATGTAGATTTATGTGAAACCCGCGTCCAAATCCTACGCGCACAATCGCTTGATGAAGTCGTGGCAGAATCGGTAAGAGTGTGTTTGGGCACAGATCATATATAGAGGTTTGGGTGTATGTCTGCGTCCCGCAACATAGACTTTTAGAAAAAAATAAAAAATGCAGCGGTTCTGGGTGCGTGAAGTATATCTTCCTATTATTATAAGCATTTTTATAATCGGATTATCTAATACCAGAGAAAACAATATTATCAACATCTTACATAAAAACTTTTTCATACCCACTTATACCACCACGAAACGAAACGAAAGTTCATACTGATAACACACTTGTAAACTCTAGAAAAAAAGAACCTAGTACAAAAGTGATAAGCGTACATATTATGTACGTATGTATGTTATATACACACACTTACATACACACAACGCGTATAATAAATTACTTATATTTATTAATTATATTATTTATTCATATTAAATGTTAATCATAAGCATAGCCGCGCGAAACCCGTAGTATACGGCAAATCGGAATTTGTTTACTTATGATTTCATCGATCACTAAACTAGATACGAAAACAATCCTATGCAAAAGTTCTCTTAAAACCTAATTGTGTTTAGGTAATTCTAGTTTAAAAAAGTATACAATAATGTAAATTCAACCTTAAATGTATGAACGTTTTAAAGTTGTTTTGACAAAGCTACGTATAAAAAGTAAAAGCGTTGATTTTTTTACACTATGTCCAAGGAATGAATATTTCGATAAATTAGCGGGGAGGCCGTGCGCTAGCAAAAGAGACATAGGTCCTACCTCGTCAAGGGCCAGCAGCCGACTGAATCACTATCGCCGTTGCACCTAAGGTGCTAGCGAATAAGGTTGAATATCGAATATCCGATCGACCTTATTCTTGCACAGAACTAAAGGACGTAAGTCTAAAATCTAATTTAATTTATTATGAGAATAATAATTGGTCAAGATAAATTTTGCCTTGGCAGTGGGTAATAAACTATATTTTCCTTCTGTGAGTATTTATTTTACATATATAACTGAAGTAGCTTTCAAGGAAAAACCAAATAATCTCTAAAAAAGGCATATTTAAAAAAAATAAAACTCTCGAGAAAATTTCATTCAATTGTGTTTCTATGTTTACACTATGTTAGAAAAAGGTTTGAAAAATCATATGTTTAAATTATCACATTGATTTGATATTTGGTATACATAGAATATCCAGGCAAATCAGCATTAAATTTGGGGAGCCTCGTCTTAATCTTCTAATATTTTTATACCTATCTATAATTATGTACCTGTAGGATGTTTTGAACATCTATTTATTAGCGAGTTGTTTTGTTAAAATATAATAATATAGAGATATATAAATCAGTTTTTATGTATTTACCTTTATTCTAATAAATACATGCTAACGTGTTAACGGAGTATATGTACGTCCTGTTATAGGCAATAATATATAACTAATAGTATAGTAAGTAATACATAAGTAATAGTATACCTACCTAGGTTTCTCGTTCGGTTTTATATTATTATTACTGTTACCTGTGTTGTCAAAAAATATACAAGTACTACAATTTTATTAAAACTAATTGACTTTCATTTAATTGGAAGTATTATATCAAAATGCGATTTCTGTTAAATCGGAAATAATTAAAAAAAAAAAAGTGTTTTTTCATTAAATTGAAAATAAGATTTAATATTGGACTTTCATTAAATTGGAAGTATTATCATGTTATTTGTAAGTAGTTCATTAAATTGAATTTAAGAGTCCTTGAGACTTTGGACTTCTTTTAAATAAGAGGTACTGTACGTATGCAAGTGCTAGTATGTGTCAAAAGTACTAAGATCTATAGAATAAAAAGTTTCTTGTCGTCCATTTAATTGGATGTATTTTCAGGTCGCCCCATTACGATCAATCATGGCAAGTCAACTACCGCCACCTGAGAAATTTGATATCGAAGGTGACACTACGTCAGTAGGCCTGAAGTGGAAAAAATGGAAGCGGTGTCTTCTTATTTATCTCGAAGCCGCTGATATTACGGCTCCAGCAAAACAAAGAGCTACACTGCTAGTCCTAGGTGGAAGTGCACTGCAAGAAATATTTTACAATTTGCCTGGAGCAAGTGTAGAACCTGAAAAGGATGTAAATGTTTTTGAAGTAGCTATCAGTAAACTGGATGAATATTTCCTTCCTAAGCAAAATACGACTTTTGAACGACATATTTTCCGGCTAATACAACAAGATGAAGGTGAAAGTTTTGAAAAATTTCTTAATAAGCTTAGGGGACAGGCAGCAAGGTGTAAATTCGATAAACCCGATGACCATATAATTGACCAGATCTTAGAAAAATCTTTATCGTCGGAGTTGAGGAAAAAAATGTTAACCATGGGTGATGACATCACCTTAGACAAAGTTATCACAACCGCTACAACTTTAAAAATTGTAAATTACCAATTAGATAATTATGAACAAAAAGACAAGAATAAGACAAATGAAGTTAATGCAATAACAAGTACACAGGGAAACAAGAATAATTTTAGATGGAAGAAACAAGAAAATGAGCCCAATAAAGAAGAAAAGATATCGAAGTGTACAAGATGTGGGAATTCGAGACATATGTTCCAAGGTTTACCTTGCCCAGCAAAAGACAAAAAATGTAATGGATGCGGAAAATTAGGCCATTTCCAACGATGTTGCAGGACTAAGTCATTTCAGCAGAAACGTAAACTTGCACAAAATCAAGAAGGTGAACGAAGCTCTAACAAGCGGCATCGTAAAGAATCTACTGTGAATTCTTTGGAGGACGAAGAAGTGCAATATATATTTAATTTGAACGACGACGCTACTATAAAATGTGAGATAGGGGGAGTAGATTTAGAAATGCTAATTGATTCAGGATGCAAGTTAAATTTAGTATCTTATAAAACATGGGAATATTTAAAGAAGAACAAGGTGATTTGTGAAAATCAAGTGAAAGAACCAAAGAAAACACTACTAGCATATGGTAGTAAGACACCGTTGCAGATCAAAGGTTCCTTTGAGGCAGTAATAAAAGCAAACGGTAAAGCGATACGCGCTACTATTTACGTTATAGAAGATGGACCCCGGAATCTACTTGGTAAAGATACTGCATTGCGTTTGGATGTTCTCAAATTGGGTGTGGCCGTTAATCATGTCGAACAAGAATCACATAAACCATTTCCAAAATTTAAAAATATTTTAATTGAGATACCTATTGATTCTTCAGTTAAACCCGTTATGCAACCCTACCGAAGAATACCAATACCATTGGAAGAAAAGATAAATAAGAAAATCCAAGAATTATTAGACTTAGACATAATAGAAGAGGTTCATGAACCTTCACCATGGATTTCTCCTATAGTTCCAATTTTAAAGGATAATGGCGATGTACGTCTATGCGTTGATATGCGCCGTGCCAATGCAGCTATCCTAAGAGAAAACCATCCATTACCGTGCATGGATAATTTATTACCAAAAATAAAGAAGGCAAGATATTTTTCAAAATTAGATATCAAAAATGCGTTTCATCAAGTAGAATTACACCCGGACTCAAGATATTTGACTACTTTTATTACGTCCAACGGGCTTTACAGATACAAAAGACTTATGTTTGGAGTGACATGTGCTCCGGAACTTTTCCAGAAAATCATGGAGAAAATACTATTAAAGTGTGAAGGAGTTACAAATTTCATCGATGATATACTAGTTTGGGGAAGTAATGAGGAAGAACATGATTTGCGACTTACCGAAGTGATGAAGGTATTGAAAGAAAGTGATATTTTATTAAATCAAGAGAAATGTATTTACAAGGTACAGACAATACACTTTTTGGGACATGAATTGAAACCAGAAGGAGTGAAACCGCTGCCAAAATACGTGAAGAGCATAACTGAATTTAGAATACCAAAAACAATAGAGGAATTACAAAGCTTTTTAGGATTAGTAAACTACATTGACAAATGGATTCCAAATTTAGCCACGACGACAGAACCTCTAAAACAAATACTGAGACAGAAACTAGGAAAGAAATCTAATATTGAAGAATACTGGAAAGACGATCAGAATGAAGCATTTGAAAAGTTAAAAAGAATGTTATCTAAAATAGAAACTTTGGGATATGATGATATAAAAGACAAGACACAGGTAATAGCAGACGCAAGTCCTGTGGGACTAGGAGCGGTTTTAGTACAGATCGATAATGAAGGACCAAGGGTTATAGCATATGGTAATCGGACACTCAGTCAATGTGAAAGAAAATATAGCCAGACAGAAAAGGAGGCCCTTGCTCTAGTATGGGCTATCGAACATTTTAATATTTTCCTATTAGGTAAAGAATTTGAATTGATAACGGATCACAAGCCATTGGAATTCCTGTTTAGTCCAAGATCAAAACCATGCGCTCGAGTTGAAAGATGGGTTTTGCGACTTCAGGCGTATCGTTATAAAATAAAATATAAACCAGGCAAAACGAATATTGCGGACCCATTATCAAGGCTATGTATAGATTTCGATCAGCCAATTCATTCATCAGAAGATAATTATGTTCATCAAATAGTTGAACTCGCGAGACCTTGTGCAATATCAATGCAACAGATAGTAAAAGAATCCGAAAGCGATCAAGAAATCACCAAAATTAAAAATGGAATTTACAGTCACCAGTGGGATGAGTCCATAAAATCATATAAAATATTTTCTGATGAATTGTGTTTTTATGAGAATGTTCTGTTGAGAGGAAACAGGATAGTTATTCCACGGAACCTTAGGAAACAGGTCTTACTAGCAGCTCATGAGGGTCATCCCGGTGTGGTTGCGATGAAGAGTCGCCTTCGTTCTAAGGTCTGGTGGTCTGGAATTGATAAAGACGTCGAGTCAATGGTAAAGAGCTGCAAAGGATGCACCCTAGTTAGCTTACCAGATCCTCCAGCACCAATGAAACGTCGAGAACTTCCATCCGAGCCCTGGGTTGACATCGCGATGGATTTACTGGGTCCGTTGCCCAACAATGATTATATTTTAGTAATCATCGACTATTATAGTCGCTATAAAGAAATTAAGATTACTAGAACTATAACGAGCTTGCAAATTATTAAGATTCTAAGAGAACTCTTTAGTCGACTAGGCTATCCACTATCGATTACGGCTGATAATGGACGGCAATTTATTAGCGAAGAATTTAAAAACTTTTGCAATGACTGTAACATCAAACTTTTTAACACTGTGCCATATTGGCCACAAATGAACGGAGAAGTGGAGCGTCAAAATAGAGACATCGTAAAACGTCTCAAAATAGGGTCTAGTGAAAATCGAGATATAAAAGAGACGTTGTATGAATATCTTATGATGTATAAATCCACTCCTCATTCAGTTACGGGAAAAACGCCGTCAGAACTTTTCTTCAAAAGGATGAACAGGGATAAAATCCCCATGTTAAAGAATATATATCAAACGGATAATGAAACTGAGGTAAGAGATAGAGACAAGTTGCAAAAGGAAAAAGGAAAGGAATATGGAGACCGGAAGAGAAGAGCGGAAAATCCAGAATTGACAGTAGGTGATAAAGTGTATGTAAAAGAACTAGAAAAGACTAATAAGCTTTCGACTACTTTCAACCCCACACCACATGTAGTTGAAGAATCAGTGGGAGGTGATATTACAATAAGAAACGAAGAAACCGGACAAAGACTACGAAGGAATGTGATTCATCTTAAGCGTGTAGAAGGACAATGGAAAACGGTAGAAGATGAGACACATAGAAATGAGGACCAAATAAACTAAATTAAATAAAACATTGTAAATTAACGTTTAATTATGTTACTGCAGTTGAGTGATTGTATAAGTCAATAAAAATAAAAAATGATTGTCAAGTTGATTAGGTAAATACATTAAAATAAATAAAATTTGTTAAAAAGGAAGGGATGTAGTGTTTGTATCTATTAAGTAGATATAATACATTGTCTCATGTACCCCGAGAGAGGGCGTAACTGTCAACGTCACCCGACCGGGCGGTCTGCCGTTAGACGCGGTGCGAGTACGACGTGCGTTTGCGCTTGGATCTGTGGGTAGTGGTGAGCCAGTGTTAGGTCTATATCTGTGGTGTAGTTTCCCTGTTGGGGTGGTGATCACTACATTTAGTATTAAAATTTTACAATCTAACATTTCATTTCCATATGTTCTAGAATACTACTAAACGTTAACCCTTTGCTTTGAAGATTGTGTTTTTTCTTAGCAGAAAATTCTGAAATATACCCGTATATATATATATATGTATACAGAAAGCTGACGTTGAACTGACTGACTGTCTGATTTTTTTTTTTTTTGTTTGTACGTATTAATCTTTGGAACTATGTATTAGTACACTATTCTCTATATGGATCTTTTGGGTTTATTTATTTTTTTTATTTATCGAAGATAGCAGGTTATCTAAAATCATGCTATTATCTAATATATTTAACACCTCCTGGTTAATTTCTAAGAAATTAATTGTTAACTGGACCACCGTTGGCTCGGCGGTCGTTGACAGGTTAAATGAGCAATTCTTGTATATCTTTTATTTATTTATACCGGCGATCTCGGAAACGGCTCTAACGATTTCGCTGAAATTTGGCATGTGGGGGCTTTCGGGGGCGAAAAATCGATCTAGATTAGTCTTATGTCCGAGAAAACGCGTGTTTTCGAGTTTTCATGCGGTTTTCTTTCGCATTATTCCATGCAAAATATGGTCGCTAATTTCGCACACTCGGGCATATGCATCGTGGTCAAGCGACTAAAGCGCAAGATTGACAATCACAGGTGTCCGGGTTCGAATCCCGGTCGGATAATAGGCCTTACTTTTGTTTTTGTTTTGTTTTTTTTTGTATTTATTCAAGTTTTTAGTTTTTTTTAAAAAGAAAAAAAAACTACGAGCGAAGCTCGGTCGCCCAGGTACCTTTATAATAGAAGCAATTATGTACTTATAAAATACTCGAGCGAAGTCAATCACTATAGTTAATGTATAGATATAAAAACATACTACACTACAGTTTTGCATTTATTATACATTTATTTCACAACGATCATAAAAGTAGGACCTCTGTTATAAACCCATAAGCCATTACAAAGTTAAATAAGATTCAAGTAACTACCTATTGCGATACATAAAATAGCGCTTGAAAGTAGACACGCAGACACGCAGACAGACAAGATGGAAAGCGTGGACTTTAGAATAAGGTTATGGTTTTTTTATGGGACCCAAATAAATCTATACATATAATAAAATTCTAACTGAGTTGAATCTGTACATTAAATATTTTTTTGGAAATTCTTATTGAAATAGTCATTATTATCGATACAGAGGTCGAATCTATAGTTTTTAGAATTTTTGTTTGTCGGTCTGTTTGTCTGGGAAAGCTTCACGAGAAAACCACTGGACAGATTTTGATGAAATTTGGTATGATGATAGCTGGTTATCCGAGTCAACATATATGATACTTTTTACTGCGGGAAAATATCTTATCTCTGAGAAATCTATAACTAAACGTTAAAACGTAACTGTCTTCAATATAATTGTATAAGTGGGCAAAGTCATGACAATTCAGTACCTTTCTTTTCTCTGTTTGTCAACCGATTTTCTTTATTTTTTGTTTAGTAACCATTAACGTGCTTTAGTAAAAAATATTTTTTTATTACTTATCTATATATATATATATATATATATATATATATATTATTGTTGCTCGACAAGATGACTCCATGACGCCTGATGGTAAGCGACAGTGGAGTCCAGGAATGAAGTCCATCGGTTCCGGGACATGATCTCGATACCGATCAACCTCACCTCGTCGGCCCACATATGTGCTTTTTCACGCTCCGTTTAAAAGACCCAGGATTGTAGGAGGAGGAAAACACGTGAGACGGTAGTGAATTCCATTTCCCAATAGTGCGGCACAGGTAGGAGTTACCAAACCTCTTGGTACGAGATGGTATGGATAGTACCGTGTGAGGATGGAATTTCTGACCAGCACGTGATGACCACCATATAGATAGGTAAATTGTATTCTTTTAAGTTTTCCTCAATTACTTAATAATGATTTTAGTCGAACTTCTATCTTTGGGCGGACGCCGGATAGTATGATTAATAACTAGCGACTTAACATCGCTTCGCTCAGGTGCGTAAGTAGGTACGTTTTAATTTTTTTTAACGGAACCCTAATTCTTTTTCTTAAATAAAAGTAAGTTACTCCTTCCCTACTTTAAAATCCCGTCAAAATCAGTCAAACCGTTTCGGAGATTAACCGGAACAAACAGACAGATTGGCAGACTGATAGACAGAAAAATATTTTCAAAGCTATGTTTTTCTTATAGGTAGCGTATATAATTTCATATACATTTAGTATAAAGCTGTTATTTTGACATTACACACAGACACTACAATTTTATTTATTACTAGCGACTCACCCTCGCTTCGCTTCGGGTTCGTCCCTAGACAAAAACACATCTATCCCACGGGAACCACACATTTTTTCGGCATGATATATAGCCTATAGCCTTCCTCAGTTAACGGGCTATCTAATGCAAAAAGAATTTGTCAAATCGGATTAGTAATTCCTGAGATTAGCGCGTTCAACCAAACAAACAAACAAACAAACTCTTCAACTTTATAATATTATATATATATATATATATATATATATATATATATATATATATATATTATAGTATAGTATAGATATGTATGGATTAAATCAACTTCGTTACATCTCGCATAAGCCACGTTATACTTTAAACATAGTAAAATGTGAAAGTCGAGTGATATGTAAACAGCATTTGGCATTTAATTCTCTGCATCAATAAGGATTTTTTATCCTAATTGTGCCTTAAATATAAACTATTCAGAAGTCAAAATCTCATCAATAATACTTAATTAATTATCTAAGAAAATACATTATATTTTCTCTAATCAATCTAATAAAGGGGAAAAAACGTTTATCAATTATATACTCGTAAAAAATATACATTTTATTGAAAATATTAACCTAGATATAATTTTAAATAAATACATCTATACAGGTAAATAAAATTGAAGTGTCTGTGTTGAATGTCAAAATAACAGCTTTATACTAAATGCATATGGAATTATATACGGTACTTATAAGAAAAACACAATTTTTAAAATTTTTGTCTGTCTGTCTGTCTGTTTGTTCCGGCTAATCTCCGAAACGGCTGGGCCAATTTTAACGGGACTTTCACTGGCAGATAGCTGATATTATGAGGAGTAACTTAGGCTACTTTTATTTAAGAAAAAGAATTAGGGTTTCGCCCAAAAGAATTAAAACGTACCTAGAGACGAACGCGAGCAAAGCGAGGGTAAGTCGCTAGTAATATACAAATTTCTACATATAATAAAATAGTAATAAAGCGAAATCTGTGCAAGGTATAAATTAGAAAAAAAAATGATTTTTACGTTCTACAGTATACTCCAAAACAATAGTTGTTGTTTGTCTGTATATCTGTGTGCATTTCACGCAAAAAATACTATGCGAATTTTAACTAAATTTTGTGTATTGATAACTTATTACTCGCGTCAACATATAGGATACATTTTATAAGAGGAAAATCTCTCAGTCTCATCGGAAAACACAATAACTGGTTCGGCCGAGTCCTTTATACAAAAAATTCGTAGCATTATTAAACTATGACGGTGTTGTGTCAAAAAAAAACTGTTTTCGTAAGCTTACGATAATTACTCGCTTAACCTTAACATAATATATATCAAAACAATGTACTAGAACATTGTTGGTCTTAAAAAGGCCTATAGAAAAGTCTGCTATAGCATATGTCTGTCTCCTAAGGTAGGTACACTCGCAATAACTATTTTTATCTATTTAAAACGCTAGGACGCACCCAAGCGAAGCGAGGATAAGTTACTACTCGCTAGTCTATGTACCTATATCTAATTTAATATATTTCAACGAGCAATTCTTATATATTTATTTATTTATTTACACCGGCGATCTCGGAAACGACTCTAACGATTTCGCTGAAATTTGATACGTGGGGGTTTTCAGGGGCGGAAAATCGATCTAGATTAGTCTTATGTCTGGGAAAACGCGTGTTTTCGAGTTTTCATGCGGTTTTCTGACATAAGCACCGTGGTCAAGCGGTCAAGGTGCAAGATTGATAATCACTTGTGCCCGGGTTCGAATCCCGGTCGGACACAAAGGTTTTGTTTTTTTTTTTCTTGTATTCATTCAAGTTTTTAGTTTTTTTATCTAAAAAATTTGTTTTAAAAACGAACTCCTAGCGAAGCTCGGTCGCCCAGGCATTCTATATTAATATTATAAAGACGAAAGATTTCTTTGTCTGTTTGTACTGAATAAGTTCCGAAACTACTGAACCGATTTAGATGAAATTTGGTAAGAAGATAGTTTGAGACCTTGGGAAGGACATAGGATAGTTTTTATCCCGAAAATCGTCCCTTAAGAAGGTGAAAATGGATGAAAGTTTGTATGGGGAAGCAACCTAGGAACGAACCCGAGCGAAGCGAGGGTGAGTCACTAGTATACTATATAGCTCCCAAGTCTAAATAATTTTGAAGTTTGGGGTTTGTAAATAGCCTATCCATATGATAATTTGCATAAAAAAATGAAAAGGGGTGTTAAGTTCTCTCTTCACCACAGATCATATAATACTATACAAGTCTTCACGTATTAATGTATGTATGTATTCAACCCTTTTTAACGTCCCACTGCTGGGGGTAAGCCTCCCTTCAATACGAGGGGGATCAGGTCATAGTCCACCACGCTGGCCAAGTGCGGGTTGGCGGACTTCACACGTCTTTCGAAAACTTGCTATTGTTGCTCTTGCTAAACTTGTATTAATACATAGATAAATTTTGAAACTATGTTTTTTTTACCAATTTTATTTATATTTTTACTTTAGAAAGCCACACTAACCTTCGCGTGTCATGTCTTCCTTTTTTAATTAAGAAATCACTGGCAATGTATTAAGTGTAATGTATCATACCACCAGTCACCACGCATACCACCAGGGGGTGGCCTTTATAAGTTACGCTTCGTTTAAGTTTTATCTAAAACTAGAAACTCACCCTCACTTCGCTTCGAGTTCGTCCCTAAACAAAAAAAATCTATCCCACGGAAACCGTACATTTTTCCGAGACGATATATAGCCTATAGCCTTCCTCAGTTAACGGGCTATCTAATGCAAAAATAATTTTTCAATTCGGATTAGTAGTTCCTGAGATTAGCGCGTTCAACCAAACAAACAAACAAACTCTTCAGCTTTATAATATTAGTATAGATGTAAAGAAATTGATAATTTATTTATGGCTTTTCTCAATAAAGTATCTTTCTGAAGTTATTAAATAAATAAATATGTTGGTACATTAACACACAGCACCATCTAGTTCCATGGTAAGCACGAGGCCTGTGTTATGGATACCAGATAGTTGATATACTACAGTTATATATAATTTTAAATACATACACATGGGCGTACCCAGGTAGGGGCAGGGGGGGGGGGGGGCAGCTGCCCCCCCCTGGATTTAGTGTAATATTCACCGGTGAACCGAAACAAAAATATTTTATTATTATTTTATTTACTTATTTAGTACCTCATCTAGATCATGTTAATCACATACCAAATGACATAATATTTATGCTCTAACAATATATTTTGTCGTTAGAGAATGCACTATCACTACATAGTATAAAACAAAGTCGCTTCCCGCTGTTTGTCTGTCACTTTGTATGCTTAGATCTTTAAAACTACGCAAGGATTTTGATGCGGTTTTTTTAATAGATAGAGTGATTCAAGAGGAAAGTTTATATGTATAATACATGCATAATATAGTAGAGAAACACTGATAATTTTAGAGGTTTCTAATGTGATATCGTAAATAAACACATTTTTTTGCGCTTACATTGCAAACGTTAGCTGAACCCTACGAGATAGATCAAAATAATGTACTACAGTATTGTACACATTAAAAAGGTCTACAAAAAAGTTCGCGATGGCATATGTCTATCTCTTAATAGTTCAAGCGAAATGCAGTTATTTTTAAGAAAAAATAAAATATTGAAAACCTGAAGTTTTATGATTTCAAAATGTTGGCAGGTATATAAGGAATAGAAATTCATAAAATGCCCCCGATGCCCAGCCACCCCCGAGAAATAGGGGGACGCAAAGCGTTGAAAAATAGTTTTTTTCAATTTCCGGCTTACTGTGACGTTCTATCGAAAAATGTTTTCTACAAAAGTTGTAGGTCTAGTAAAAATCTACAACTTTTATTCATAACACTTTTTACAAAAAACCTCAGTTTTCGAGATATTTGCAAAAAAACTCAGTTTTTAATTTTTTCTTGGTTTTTTATTTTTAATTTCTAGAATAATCTTTTAATTCTCATGAAACTAAGGTAATGTAATTTACAATATATATAGAATAAATAAAAAAAAATTGAAATTGAAATTTTCAGCCATTTCCGAGAAAAGTATGTTTTATGGTCTCGAGAGGCCGAAAATCATCCCCAACTTCAAGTGGACGTTTACATTTAAAAATTTTTTTGTACAATTTTCAGATAGGGCTCATTCTTTTCGTCTTGAACTCTACTTTATGAAAAAATAAAAACATTGTATGGTTGCTCTGTAAGAACACTCTTAAAAATTGAAAACATTGGAGAAATCGATAATTTTTACTTTGTAAACTACATTTTTTTTAATTATCGTTGGAAAAGTGTACTTTATTAACCAACTTTTTATAAACTGATTAAACCAGTGTATTTGTCGGGAAAAAACGAAAGAAATGGTATTCTTAAGTTTTTAATTTGACGCTTATTATTTATACAATATCGCCGTAAACATTCCAACTTTGCAATTTGACGAGTCGTGAAGAAATAATAAAAATTGGAATTCACGTAAAGTACATCGTTTTCTTTTGTATTTTTTTCCAGTAGAATATATTTATGTTATTATTTTTTGAATTTATCGATGTTTTATTAATTTTTGATCGATTTTGGAGTTAAATTTATTGTTTTTTTTTCTACAAAATTAGATTTTAAGGTAATTACAGAAAGAAATGAAATTCATTTGTAATCTAAGTTTACTCATTAGTTAAAAGTATAATTTAAAAAAATTAAGTTGATATTAACAAAATTTTGTCATCGTTTTGTTAAAAAAAACATAAAAAATGTAAAAAATGAAAAAAATAATTAAAAACAAAAAAAGTACATTAAAGGGTAATTTTAAAAAGATTTAAATTTTTAAAATTACTCCTTAATGTACTGTGCATCCATCAAACGCTTAGATATTGATGATAAAAAAGAAAAGGATGAATTTTTATTGAAAGTCGAATATCTCAGGAAAAAATCGACGTAAAGAATTTAGTAAAAACTTTTTTTATGATTTTTTAACAAAACTATGACAAAATTTTGTTAATATCAACTTAATTTTTTTAAATTATACTTTTAACTAATGAGTAAACTTAGATTACAAATGAATTTCATTTCTTTCTGTAATTACCTTAAAATCTAATTTTTTAGAAAAAAAAACAATAAATTTAACTCCAAAATCGATCAAAAATTAATAAAACATCGATAAATTCAAAAAATAATAACATAAATATATTCTACTGGAAAAAAATACAAAAGAAAACGATGTACTTTACGTGAATTCCAATTTTTATTATTTCTTCACGACTCGTCAAATTGCAAAGTTGGAATGTTTACGGCGATATTGTATAAATAATAAGCGTCAAATTA
This sequence comes from Fabriciana adippe, assembly GCA_905404265.1. Lineage (NCBI taxonomy): Eukaryota > Metazoa > Arthropoda > Insecta > Lepidoptera > Nymphalidae > Fabriciana > Fabriciana adippe. Next base: position 7,069,806 of record FR990003.1, read on the forward strand.
AAAACTTAAGAATACCATTTCTTTCGTTTTTTCCCGACAAATACACTGGTTTAATCAGTTTATAAAAAGTTGGTTAATAAAGTACACTTTTCCAACGATAATTAAAAAAAATGTAGTTTACAAAGTAAAAATTATCGATTTCTCCAATGTTTTCAATTTTTAAGAGTGTTCTTACAGAGCAACCATACAATGTTTTTATTTTTTCATAAAGTAGAGTTCAAGACGAAAAGAATGAGCCCTATCTGAAAATTGTACAAAAATTTTTAAATGTAAACGTCCACTTGAAGTTGGGGATGATTTTCGGCCTCTCGAGACCATAAAACATACTTTTCTCGGAAATGGCTGAAAATTTCAATTTCAATTTTTTTTTATTTATTCTATATATATTGTAAATTACATTACCTTAGTTTCATGAGAATTAAAAGATTTATTTATTTTTTATTTAAACACTTTATTGCACAGTAAAATGGTACATACAGAAAAAAAAAATACAGTTAAAGAAATGTGCGAAGGCGGCCTTATCACTAAAAGCAATCTCTTACAGGCAACCTATAGAGAAGGATACAGAAAATAAAAGAAAAGAGCGGAAATGGTGCATAAAAGTGTACATTACTTAACCTAAATGTAAATAAACGTACATACAAAGTTACATATATAGATACTAATTCAAGTATATATATTTATTATAGACATACATAAACATACATGTACATAATAAAACAGCAAAATTTAGTTACATACATACGAGTATATGTATAATATACATAAACATATTATATGGTACAGTTATAGTGACAGTCTAACCTAATGCAACAGATAGTGTTTTTTGAGTCTTTTTTTAAAAATGCTTACTGAGTTGGATTTCCTTATTTCCATTGGGAGCTCATTCCAGAGTTTTACAGTTTTGATAGTGAAAGATTCGCTATAGGATTTTGTATGGGACAAAGGTATTTCAAGCAATCTTTCACTGCGAGAGCGAAGTTCTTGAGTAAGCTGGGAACTTGCACCCAGGAACGCAAAGCGTTCTTTGAGGTAGGAAGGAGTATTACAATGGAAGAGTACAGTATATAAAAGAGAAAGGGAGTGTAAATTGCGTCGTTTGTGTACTGTTAGCCATTTCAACTGTGTCCGATACTGTGTAATGTGGTCATATTTTCTTAATCCAAAGATAAATCTTATTATAAGATTTTGGAGACGCTCGAGTTTATTGACTAATTGCTGAGACAAATCTAAATAGCATGAATCAGCATAGTCTAGTATCGGCAACAGAAGAGAATGAGCTAAGGAAATTTTAGTTTTTACTGGCAGCAAGTTTTTCCACCTTCTTAGAGTGCCGATAACGAAAAATATCCTACGACTAATTTGAGTAACGTGGTGTGTCCAGGAGAAAGTGCTGTCCATCATGATTCCTAAATTTTTCACACTGCAACTGTATTCTAGACGGACATTATCAAATGAAATAGGAGGGAGAAGAGGAAAGTGTATTTTGGCTAACTGTTTTGGATTGCCAAAAACAGCAACTTGTGACTTTTTAGGATTTATAGACAAACCGAATGACTTGCTCCAGGTACTGATTAAGTCGAGATTGGAATTGATATTATCAATAGCCTTAGCAATGTCATTTACGGTTGTTGTCGTATAGATTTGCAAGTCATCAGCATAAAGATGATAGGAGGATATCAGGTGCTTAGTGAGAGTGTTAATGAAAATAGAGAAGAGTAGAGGAGAAAGCACTCCACCCTGAGGAACTCCAGCACTGATACGAGTACAAGAAGTGCGCTTACCATTAAACCTAATGCATTGTTCGCGATTATTTAGGTAGGAGTAAAACCATTCAGTAGCATCCGAGGAGATATTTATGGACTTGAGAATGGCTATTAGGATATCGAAATCTACTGTGTTAAATGCATTAGAGAAGTCTAGCAGCGCAAGGATGGTAATTTTCTGATTGTCAAATCCGTATCGTACATCATCACAGACCTTATTAAGTGCAGTGACAGTGCTGTGCCCAGGGCGGAAGCCGGACTGGAAAGGAGATAGGATGTTATTATTATTCAAGTGTAGATACAGTTGCTGATGGACTATACGTTCGAGGACTTTAGATAAGAAAGGAAGTATGGAAATTGGTCGGTAGTGTGAGAAGGATGTAGGATTAGGTGTTTTTGGTATAGGGATCACTAGAGAAAGCCGCCAGACATCAGGGAATTCACTATGGGTAAGAGAATGATTAAATATATGACACAGGATAGGAAGAACAACACTAAGACATAATAAAATCATTTTCCTACTTATGTTATCACTACCGATAGCGTCAGATTTGATGGCTATGACATGCTTTTGTACTTCTGCAGGTGTAATATTTGTGAAATGGAAGGGAGTTATAGAGGGGTCATGATGGAGTGATAACGTTTGAAGGGTTCTCGATTTAGTGCCACTGGGTAATGTATCTACGGTTGTAAAATGTGTATTTAACGAATCTAAATCAGCACAGTTGTTTAAGAATGATGCACATTGCGTACGCCTACCGCCAATTCCCATAGCATTTAAGAATTTCCATGTGTTGGCGGAATTGTTATTGTCAACTGATGAGTAAATATATCTACGCCTGGCATCTCTGCAAGTCTTATTACATCGGTTCCGCAGTATTTTGTACCTTTGCAGGTTTTTCTCAGTGGGGTTCATTTTGTATTTAGACTTTGCAGCATTGCGTTTGGCCATAAGCAACTTTATGTCATGGGTTAGCCACGGCGCAGGAAGATGCTTAAGCTTTATTGGTCGAAGTGGTGCATGTATGTCAAAGAGTTCAGTAATGATTGAGTTAAAAATGCAGATCTTGTCATTTACTGTTAAAGCATTAAATACGCAATCCCAGTCAATATGACTAAGATCCTCCATAAATTTTTCGTGGTTAAAATCTTTAAAGCATCTTCGCATTACTACTGTGGGCTTGACTCTAGGTGGTCTGATTTTGTATGATAGATAAATGAGGTCATGATACGAAAATGCTTCCGCAGACATTTGACCATGTGTGGCAACGCGTTCAGTTGAAGAGACTATCATAAGATCTAATAGGGAAGGTGAACAGTTGGGAAACAGGTGGGTAGCATTCGTGGTGAGAATGTTGAGGTTTGAACTCTCAACAATAGATTTTAGATGATTTGCACGCCAGTCGTTCTTAATTAAGCATGTGTTGAAGTCACCCATAATTATGGTGTGGTCTACATTCGGAACATATTTTTCCAGCAAAGTTTCAAAAGTATCAAAGTAATTAATATGTAAATTAGGACTATAGAAAACACCGAGAAGAACCTTGAGGGAACCAAACAAAACTTCTATGAAAATATGCTCAGCAGAATTCGAGTACGCAGATGGTGATTTGTCAAGAATAGAAAAAGGAATGTGGCTACGGAGGTATATAGCAACCCCGCCTCCACCCTTCTCAGTTCTGTCATTCCGTATTAGGTGAAAACCTGGTAAAGCATACGCAGTTGAGGGTAGACAAGGCTTAAGAAAGCTTTCTGACACTAGAACTGCATGAACATTTTTTACATCCAGAGAATCTAGTAAGTCTGGGTAGTGAGCGGGTATACTTTGTGCATTTATATGAATGACGTTAAAATTTTTGGACAAACTGCTAAATGCGCTCTCTAGAGCAGTGTTAAGAGGCATAGAAATGCTGTGAAAACTGCCGTCGGATGACGTGGAGTCGCATTGATAGAATATATCCCTATACGAGCTGCTATCACTAGTACTGTCATCAATATTCATTTTTAAATTAGTAACTAAATAAAAAAATAAAAAAAAATATGTATATAAATTTAAATAAGCTAAATAAGTATAATATATTATAACTATAATAAATAATATAACTATTAATATATGTGTATAAATTATAGATATAAGAATAAAATATATTAATCTGTAAAATATAAAATTTTCCAGTAAGTAATATTGTATAAATAAATAATTTTGAGCTTCATTAACCTATCAGCAGCACATTTAACAAGTACAGTGTAATAATTATTAACATTATAATATATCGTATAACGAAACATTATGTGAGGTCACTGTCAGCTGTCAAATATCACTTCAGTCACTTTAAATGTCATTCATGCTTTAAATAAAGAAAAGGTGACAGCGATTATTTATATTAAATTATAAAAATGTAAACTGTGGGTAAATTATCTTAAAAATACGTTAAGAAATTGTAATTATAATTGAAGTACCTACCACTACTTTTGGTTTTACAAAAAGAAAAGAAAACGTTAATTTGGAATAAAGAATGATTTCTAAATAAAAACAAATTGATGAACTATATGAGAGAACAACAAAGCTATTATTCTAGAAATTAAAAATAAAAAACCAAGAAAAAATTAAAAACTGAGTTTTTTGCAAATATCTCGAAAACTGAGGTTTTTTGTAAAAAGTGTTATGAATAAAAGTTGTAGATTTTTACTAGACCTACAACTTTTGTACAAAACATTTTTCGATAGAACATCACAGTAAGCCGGAAATTGAAAAAAACTATTTTTCAACGCTTTGCGTCCCCACATTTCTCGGGGGTGGCTGGGCATCGGGGGCATTTTATGAATTTCTATTCCTTATATACCTATAATATATAATATTTTGTTCCCGAACTGCATTTTGCTTGGACTATAAGGATAACATACTATTTCCGTTTTAATACTTTAAAAAATTGGCAATTATAATGCGGTAATGTATTGGACGTCGCTCGATATTTCGACCCCTAAGATCCCGATACTCTCATAGATGTTAAGAGGAGTGTTCTGGAACTTTGGCGCTATAGAGAATGGGATTTTTTTAGTGGAGAACGCACAAACTTGTGTCTTTTTAGGGGTTAAACTGGACGAGATTTCGTGGGCCCCAATCGGAGAGCTGCTCTAGGGAAGTCGCAATTTCAGACACAAGTTGGACTCTGTTCTCCTCAATCTTAGCTCGAGAGATGCTTGCTCGGCCAGTACAACAGGCATCGACTGTACTGTCATCTGCATAGCAATGAGTGTTGCCAGTTAGCAACATATCGTTGATATGCAGAATAAAAATAATAATAATGTTCTCCTGACCGATTCCGGCCACGGCGGCCAATCTCATTGAGACTAGCCAACTGCGCAGGAGATATTATAGTGCACAAGTGTACGCGCAGACACAAGTGCACTCTCTATTCCTGTCACTCTCATACTCCGGTGGGACGACTACTCGACACGACCGGTGAGAGTTAAGGCGCAGGACCGACTGCTTTACGTGCTCTCCGAGGCACGGGGGTGAAACACCGCCAACTTCCCAACTCCGGGCTGTTACTGAGGCTTACTATACAGAAAGACTCAATAACTAAACTTGGCCCGACCCGGGACTCGAACCCAGGACCTCAGGATGTGCAGCCGTACATGCTAGCCACTACACCACCGAGGCAGAATATATGCAGAATAAACAGTGTAGGCGATAGTAGGTACTGAACCTTGGGGTACGCCAGCGTTAATCTGCACAGTGTCGGAGCATATACCGTCAATTACGACTTTTATGCTACGTCCAGAAAGAAAACTAGCAACCCAAGAAAGCATTTGTTTGACATATTATTATTGTTTTGAAAGAGCCAAACGTAGATTACGAAAAGTATTAATTCAATGTCCATAATATCTATCAATTATATCATACACTACTTTAAAAAATCTGGTTGATCTTTGATGCATTCTGTTGAACAATAACAAGAAGCGTTCGTTAAATAGAAAGGGACATACGAATTTTTTTTTGTGAGTATTTTCTATGATTAATTGTAATTTGTAATATTTTTTTGTAAACGAAATCAATGTTGTTCGTACCTAAACCTAGGTGTAGCCTTTCTTTCTTTCTTACACCTGGCTGCGAAGAGGTTGCGGCCAAGTGCCTAATCTTTCGTGTAGTGTTTTTGTGTAGTATGTAGAGTAAAACAAGCGCGGGGGCCGGTTTAATAAATTTCTGATTTGCCCCCCCCTAGGCCAAAAGCTGGGTACGCCCATGTACATACATATTATAAATATAAACACCTATGATTGGAGTACAAGCATTCGTGCTCATCACACAAATGTACCAGTGGGACTCGAACCCGCGACCGCTGGCACAGCAAGCAGGGTCACTACAAACTGAGCCAAACGTGTCGTCATATATTCATTTCAATTCTCTTTTTAATATTTTCTGCAAAGAAGAACCTGATATATCTATTTCTTAGAGCTGAAAATTTGACATAAGCTCCATCTGAATTATGTCAAGTTCCAAATTGTGTAAACAAATAGATAGATAGATTATTGAGATACGCCGTAAATGAATGGCGGACGGACTAACTACATTCAGAAACAAGTACTTAATCCAACACGCGGAACCCTAAACAATAATTTTAAAATATCTTAAAGATTACTTGTCTTGATATTTAAAGGTTAAGTATGAAAATACGTTGTTGTTTTTACAAAAATAAACGCTCTTTGTGTTTATGTATGTACCTACTAGCGACTCACCCTCGCTTCGCTTCTGGTTCGTCCCTAGATAAAAACAAATCTATCCCACGGGAACCATACATTTTTCCGGGATGATATATAGCCTATAGCCTTCCTCAACATATGTACATACGTATAGATCAAACACATAGCCCTCCTCTGAGCTTCGCCGCAGTCGGGTAAACAATGTTTATTTTAATACCCCATTTGATAGGTTTAAAAAGAAATTTAAACACAAACTGGCGTCTAAAATCTGTTATTTTTATTTTTTTAATTCCACATAGTGTATAATACTCGCGTGCTCAATACGAATTTAACGAAATATTAATCATTAATACCGGTTTAGCCGTTTGGTACATACATACATACATACACGTCAAACACATAACCCCCATTTGGGTTTCGCCGCAGTCGGTTAAAAAGACATATTAACAAATTGAATACAATCTATTTTTTGAACTTGGTCAAACTATCTAGATCATCTTTCTTCAACCTAACGGCACTCGTTGTTAGCAGAAACGCGATAATCATGACCTAGATGCGTTTGTCACTTACGAATACTTCAAGAACTCTTAATATTTAAAATGTGAAGGTTTGTTTGTTGATTTGTTACCATTATTAACTACTAACTTACTCCCGCTTCGCCTGGATGTGACGTAGATCAGCGGTTCTCAATCTTTTTTGGTAACGAAACCCTAATCTATACATCTATACAGATATATAAAATTGGAGTGTCTGTTTGTAATATTAAAATAACCGCTTTTTTACTAAATGCATATGGATGTATACACGGTACATATACCAAAACAACATTTTTTACAATTTTTGTCTGTCTGTCTGTCTGATTGTTCCGGCTAATCTCTGAAATGGCTGGACCGATTTTGACGGGACTTTCACTGGCAGATAGCTGATGTAATAAGGAGTAACTTAGACTACTTTTATTGTAGAAAAAATAATAGGGTGTCACGTAAAAAAATTAAAACCAAATTAATTAATTGATTTTGTTTTGAAAAACAGCTTAGGGATGAACCCGAGCGAAGCGAGGGTGAGTCGCTAGTCAATCATAATTTTTTTAACGGATGCCCATTTTGATAATAACTGATCGTGTTGTAGTTAGAATTTCATGTTCGACTTGAAAGATCATATCATAAATGAAAAGCATTAATACTTATAGTAATACTAGCAGAACCAGCGAAAACTACAGAAAAAACTTTAAAGAAGTAGGTTTCATGCAAGCTTTCATCCTCTATTTTACCCTCTTATGGAATGAATTTTGAAAAATGTTGAATCACGTATTTACTTAATTATATTGAAGATCAGTTTCAAGTATTTCTGATCATAAATATATTTTTTGGTTGTATTATAACGTGTTTTTCCGCGGGAATGAGATAATCTCGCGCGGTAAAAAGTAGCCTATGTCACTCTCCAGCCCTGCAACGATCTTCATAGAAAACATCACGCCAATCAGTCACTCTGTTTTGACGTAAAAAAGGACAGTTAAACAAACAAAGAAACAAACACACTTTCACATTTATAATATTACTTAAGTATGGAAGTATGGATTTATTATACCAAAAATATAATCAATTTAATATGATGAATGAAATTTTCTTAACCCCTGTGACCCTTCCAATAACCCTAGGGTTCCGCGGACCACCATTTGAGTACCGCTGGCCTAGATACCTAACAGTATTCATTTATTTATTCATTATAAAGGCTTACTAACTAAATTTACATAAAACATTAATTTAACATAATAATATTTGGCTATTTTTATATAAAAATTTAAAAGTTTGCACAGTTTTTTATAGAAGTACCTATTTCATTTAAATTTTATGCGGTTAAGAGTATATAAGGAGCCATTTAAGTTGTACAACAAACAAAAAAGAAAAATCTAATCTAAATATTTAAATACAGTACCTATGTGTTACTCCAGCTTATAATCCATCTGTGTACTTAACATACAAATCCCTACAGCTGTTTCAACATGATTAAGTAACAGACATACTAACATACAAACTTTCGTGTTTATAATAGTAGCTCGAAACTAGTGTTTATTTGTCCTCATTTTACGCAACAACAATAAGTTTGGTATACCTATCAATAACGGACTTCAAAATGGATATACTCGTATATATACGATACGTTTGGCTCAGTTTGTAGTGACCCTACTGGCTGTGCCAGCGGTCGCGGGTTCAAGTCCCGCTGGGGGCATTCATTTGTGTGATGAACACGAATGTTTGTACTCCAGTCATGGGTGTTTATATTTATAATATGTATGTATTTAAAGTTATATATGTGTAGTGTATCAACTATCTGGTATCCATAACACAAGCCTCGTAGCTTACCATGGAACTAGATGGTGCTGTGTGTTAATGTCCCAACATATTTATTTATGTACTAGCATTTCCCGCGGCTCCGCCCGCGTTCAGATGATCAAAAACTAAATTCTTAGGTTTTACACATTAGTATACTCTTACATTATACATTACTTTCATTGCACACCACATGATTGATAAATAATGGCAATGATTGACAATGCCACAAAGGTTCCTCCGTTAAATTGCACTTTTTGTTTTAGCAATAACATTTATGTATGTCTATACTTCTGTTTTGTTTGTTTTTTTAGTTTTTCACGATAAACTCTCAAACTACGGAATTAATTTTAATCATTTTTTACTAATAGACAGCTATAGCTATTCTAAGCGAATACATTTTTTTATTTCATATGGCTCTGCTAATATGATTAAAGTCGTAAGCATTTTATTGTGTCCTTTAAGCCTTTACCTTCCAAGAAAAGGTGTCAAGAAAAAGTGAAAAAGTTGAGGTATAACAGTTCCTAAAATACTTTTTCATAGTTTTTGAGATACGAAATATTTTTAGTTACCCGCTTTGGCAGTTTAACAGCCATAAACTTGTTTTCCATAAAATGTTATAAAATAATATAAATTGAACTTATTTTTACGGTGCAAAAAATGAGTAGGTATTGTGGAAACGTTTAAATATTATTCGTATTTATTTTAGTGTTAACCTAACAAAACACGTAAGTAAGAAAAACAACATAGCATTTTGCTATACGAAACCTAAAATGCGCGAGTTGGATTTACATTTGCCCAATTTTTACATTAAAAGATTAAAAAACATTAACATTATTTACTAAACAATAAAAATTTACAAATATTCTCATTTGAAAATTGTTTCGGCCAACAAAATATTACTAATATGTTACTAATTTATAAAGCCAAAAAGTTTGTTTTATTAAAAATTTAAGCACGGGCAGGGCCGCGGGTAATTTAGTAGTAATTATAGTAAAGTCATAGAAAGGTTATATCTGTACATTTTTTTTTTGGATAAAACTACGTATTTTAAAAACACATGGCGACATCTATTGTCAAATAGCTAAATAACACATAAATAAATTTCCATTAAAATAACTATTTTAATGAATAAAATAGCGCTGTTAATATTTATTTTAAGATAAGTTCTTTTTAATAGTTTTAACATAATATATAAGTAAGTTACCTTGTTAAAATATTAATAGCATCATCGTGCTTTTACTTTAACCAGTTTTTGTATTTTTTCTCAGAAATGAGATATTTTACTGCGGTAAAAAGAATCCTATGTGTTGATCCGGATAACCTGCTATTATCATATCAAATTTCATAAAAATTCCTCTAGTGGTTTTTCTGTGATGCGGTCACATACAGACAGACAGAAAAAATTCTAAAAACTATAGATTCGGGCTCCATATCGCTAATAATGAATATTTCAATAAGATTTTCCGAAAAAATATTGAATTTAGGGGTTCGGCTTAGTTAAAATTTTATTGTATGTATAGTTACTAATTTATGAAGCGAAAAAGTTTGCTTTACTGATAATTTAAACACGGGCGGAGCCGCGGATGATTTAGTAGTAATTCTAATAAAATCGAAAAAAGTTCATATCTGTACATTAATTTCTTTGAGATTAAAACTATGTATTTTAAAAACACATGGCGACATCTATTGTCGAATATCTAAATAACACATAAATAAATATTAATTAAAATAACTATTTTAATGGATAAAATAGCGCTTTTGATAATTTGATTTTCAAGATAAGCTATTTTTATAGTTTTTACCATATTTTGTAAGTTACCTTGCTAAACTGTTTACAAATAGTATCGTCGTGGTTTTGTTCCTACCAGTTTTTGTATTTTTTTTTCAGAAATGAGATATTTTCTCGCGGTAAAAAGTATCCTATATGTTGACCCTGATAACCAGCTATTATCATACCAAATTTCATTAAAATCCCTCCAGTGGTTTTTCTGTGATGCGGTAACAGACAGACAGACAGACAGACAGACAGACAGAAAAAATTCTAAAAACTATAGATTCGGCCTCTGCATCGATAATAATGTCTATTTCAATAAGATTTTCCAAAAAATATTTAATGTACAGATTCGGCTTAGTTACAATTTTATAATATGTATAGAAGATATAATCATGAACAAAAAAAATTCTTGTCCAAGGATGAAATAATTATTACTATATATGCGAATTGCTTGCTATTATAACCCAGTGGTAACGCACTCGTTTGGAAAACTGAGTGAAGCGGGTTCAAATCCCGGGTCTTGAACCTCTGATATTTTCATGTGCGGATCATTTCCAACATGATTACTCTTGCCATACGCTGAAGGAAAACATCATAATGAAACCTGCATATCTGAGAGAACCTAGCAAGTTTTCGAAAGACATATTGTGAAGTCCGCTAACCCGCACTTGGCTAGCGTGGTGGACTATGGCCTCAACCCCTCCTCGCATTGAAGGGAGGCCCGTGCCCAACAGTAGGACGTTAAAAAGGGCTTAATACAAAATCAGTTTGATTTGTGACTATATAATCTATCGATGTTGATCTACTTTTTGATACAAGATGCCCTATTGTAAAACTCCAATTGAATCTCATTCAAAGCGACAGAAGCCACACAGAAACCAATAAATATTTATTGGTTTCTATGTGGCTTTTGTCGCTTTTGATGTGATCCTATTGGAATTTTTAAATAGAGTGGATAGTGGAACTCTTCAACGACAACTAGCAGCACCTTCGAGTGTGTTCTCATATTCATTTCCCAAACATTACAGACAGACAAGAGCGTAATAGTAAAGCGGAACATTGATTTTCTGTCTATATATATAAACCGAAAAGTATTATAATACTTTCTTAGATTTACGCGAATATTTGACATCTTCTCTTCTTAATACTTTCTTAGATTTACGCGAATGTTTGACATTTGAATAAAACTATCTTTTCGGATTTTTTCGCGGATTTATTTTGATTTTTGGTTCCCGTGGGAAAATCTTTGTTTCAGAGAGCACAAGGGATCTGTGACGAGCAACACCTGGCCGGAGAACTGCAACATGTCAAGCAAGTTCTGCGAGACAACAAGCTGCAAGTGCCGCGCCTGCGTCACAGTGACCGAGTGAAACCAGCCACAGTCGAGCGCGTCCCTGCAGTCCTACCTTACATGAGAGGAGACACTGACAAGATTGGCTACATCCTAAAGCGAGCTTCAATTAAAACTTACTTCAAGCCGCCAAAGAAAATAAGTCAATTCTTACGACCTGTCAAGTGCCACATCCCTCTACAAGATGCAGGAGTTTACAAGCTTGATTGTGATTGTGGACTCTCTTACATCGGACAAACAAAGCGATCCATTAGAACTCGGGTCAAGGAACACATAGCTGATGTGAAACACCGTCGTAATACAACATCTGCTGTCTGCAAACATAGTCAGGACCGCCCAAGCCATTATATTCGCTTCGATAGACCCCAAATCCTCGCGAAAGAAAACAGATATCGCCCTAGAATGATTCGGGAAGCCATAGAAATTAAAAAACATCCAAATTTCAATAGGGAAGATGGCTGGGAACTACCATCGTCATGGGATCCTGTCATTAATATAATAAAATCAAATAATATATCTAAACAAAACAGACAGTTAGATGTAGTAAGTTCTTACTGTGCGGATCAAAATAACAGTAATTTAAATTAGTATTCAAATTAATATTTTCATTTGCAAATAGTAATTCTTAATTAATTTTAATTTTTTAAATTACACATAGAATAATAATGTGGCTTAAATAATTAATAATTTATTTTTCTTTATAGTTATAAATATAATAATGGCAACACTAAATATAGATTATTAATCAATAAATTTTCTAAAAAATTGTAATAATTATAATAATAAAGCTAAAATTATATAAATAATATAAAATTATATAATATAAAAGTAATTAAAATTATAAAAATGTTTTAAAATTAAAATTAACAAATATTGTAAGGTACTTTGGTGCCAATTTTCAAGTTTTTGAATTCATTTTGTTATTTGTGGGTAGGCTGTCTGTAACAACCAGAGACAAGGAACCAAGATAGACAGCTCACTTCATACATATGTTTGTGCCTAGTAATTTGACTATATAAACCTATGTAACGCGGAAGTATCATGTCTGAACATGTACGATCGTGTCGAGCCGTGTTTTAGGTGCGGTCGTGTAGGTTGTATGCCCGCGCCCCTCCCGTCACCCGCGAGCGCTTGGCGACGGGGTGGCGTGGCGCGAGCCACCAGAGAGCCGCGAGCGCCGAATGTGTATGGACGTTATAAAAAATCCTCCTCGACTCTCATTTCGTATTTTACTATTTTCCTTTAAAGATAAGTGTTTGTAAAAAGTTCAATATAAGTAAACATTTCGTTAATAGACTGTGTGTATCTATTAAACTGGCGCCCATACTAGTGGCTCGAACTTTTATATACTAGTGCGTGAAGATGCCTATAACGAGGAGAGGAGAAACGCTTCGGCAACAGCGAGGGGAGGATAATGGCGCAGAAGGAGAGGAGAGCACCGTCGAGCACGGCCACGTGGATGTAGCTGCGAGTGCCGGCTCGACACATCAAGCAGCACCCCAGCTCTCCGAAGACTTTATATCCACGCTGATCGACACGATCACGCGTGCGCAAGTGGAAGCAAATAGAAGCCTTATCAATTCTCTGATGACGTCCAGCGGCGAATTTAGGGCCTCCACCCCAGTCGTGGCCTCTCAAACAAATAATGTGAACAGCGGGAGTGGTACTGCTGCCAGCGTCGCGAGTGCCGACGCCAATTTTACTAAATGCACGGCGCGGTTCAACGGATCGTCCCAGGACGCCGAGGTATTAGAAGCGTTCCTGGATGCAGTCGAGATATTTAAGGAGTGTGCGGCCGTGAGTGACGAGCTCGCACTCCGCGGGTTGCCGATGTTGCTGGAGGGTGAAGCGGCAGTATGGTGGCGCGGCGTTAAGGCGTCGGCGACTACATGGGCGGACGCGATCGCCCGCCTACGCGCGGCCTATGGCGTGGCGCAGCCCGCGCACCAGATTCTACGGCAGATCTTCGCAACGGAGCAGCAAGAAGAAGAACGTACCGAGTCGTTTTTGTGTAAAGTGCGAGCATTAATTGCAAAGTTACCGTATAAGCTCGATGAAATAGTGCAAGTTGATATTTGTTACGGGTTATTACACCGACGTATTGTAAAAAGAGTTTCCCGCGATAATGTTCGTAGTTTAGATGATTTAATGTATAAAACGAGGATCGCGGAGGATATGTATAAAGCTCTTAAAGTAAGTAAGGACAACAATAATAGTAATAATAGTAAAAATACAATTTCACGAACATCGGTTACTACTACTGGTCGCGATCTCACTCGATCGAGTTTTGATACCACGAACGCGACTACGCCGCGTAGCAATAAAAAAAATAGGCCTCGATGTAGTTATTGTAAATTATTCGGGCATATTAGTGAAGAATGTCGAAATCGTAAGACGGTTATTAATAATAATAATTATGATAAACATTTATATAGTGATAGCACGCGTAAGGGTATACGTTGTTATGGTTGTGGTAAGGAAGGTGTTGTGAGGTCGAAATGTGATATTTGCGTGAAAACTTTAACGAAATCGGATGGTAAAACTTCGTTCAATAATTTTGATGTAGATTCTTATTATCACGATAATTGCGTTAATAATAATAGTAGTATAGGTAATACGAGTACGTCATGTATTAAGTTAACTAATGTGAGTACGCGGGAATCTTATCCTATGGTTAATATATCTGTTATGGGCCGTACCGGAGTTGCGATAGTGGATACTGGCGCTACGCATAGTATTGCGAGCCCTTTATTATATAAAATCTTAGTAGACTTAGGAGTACACTTTAGTGAAGTTAAACGATTTGTACACCTGGCCGACGGTACACAAGGGTGGAGAGACTTATTGACGGCTGAGGTAGGTATAGATATCGAAGGACATAGAGTAATGTGTCAGTTCCTAGTGTTACCGGGTAGTAACACTAGAACGCTTCTAGGTATAGATTTCTTGTCTCGGGCCGGCATGGTAATAAACGTTGCCCACCGCACTTGGACATTTATGGATAGTCCCGGACAGTGCTTTAATTTTGTTTATTCGTACACACTTGACCCTGTAGGAACAGATTTAATGCGCGCCGCGTCAAATGAGCTGATCTTGCGCGCAGATGAAGGCTCTATGTTAACCCAGGAGCAACGGAACAGACTCAATGCTTTTATCGAGGATCGCGCGCCGCAGTTTGCGCGCGATGGTCCGGCGACCGACTTCGCCACGCATCGAATTAAGGTGAGTCCACAGCAAGAACCTATTGCTTGTCCACCGTATAGAATGTCACAGAGTAAGAAGGAGGCCTTGCAGAAGGAGCTTGACAAGCTGCTGCGAGATGACATCATTGAAGAGTGTGAGTCGCCGTGGGCCTCTAACGTGGTATTGGTGGGGAAGAAGGACGGTAATATAAGGCTCTGTATTGATTATCGGAAACTGAACGCGGTGACCGAGCCAGACCGATACCCGCTTCCGCGCATCGAAGACATTCTGCACGCAGCTAAGACCAGTGAATATATGACTACTCTGGACCTTCGTTCAGGTTACCATCAGGTAAGTGTCTGTCCAGAGGACCAAGATAAGACAGCGTTTACGACACCACTTGGTACCTTTAGATTTAAGAGAATGCCTATGGGACTACGGAATTCCGGAGCAACCTTTCAGAGATTGATGGACCGATTCCGGTCCAACCTGAAAGAGGTAAGGCTCCTAGCATATTTAGACGATCTGATATTACTATCGCCGGGACCTTTCGAAAGACACCTGGCTGACCTGGAGGCTGTCTTTGATCGGTTGGCTATGTTTAAGTTAAGAGTGAACAGAGGTAAGAGTGTTTTGCGAGAGAGTCTGTTAAATTTTTAGGACATGTTATTGTACCAGGCGGAATCCAGGTGGATCCTGAAAAGACGGCAGCTATTGATAATATGCCCGCCCCTCAGAACGTTAAACACTTAAAATGTTTCTTACAAACGGCGAGTTGGTACCGCCGCTTTATTAATAATTATGCTGAGATCGCGAGACCCCTTACGACACTCCTGAAGAAATCTAGTGTCTGGCGATGGGAGGCCGAGCATCAGGAGGCGTTTGAGCGGATAAAACATCTCCTCGTATCCGCTCCCATTCTGCGTCAAGCGGATGAGTCGAAGCCGTTCGTTCTCTGCACTGACAGCAGCGCTTATTGCCTCGGGGCTGTTTTGATGCAGGGGGAGGGACATGATGAGAGACCGATCGAGTACGCAAGCCGTCTTCTCACTAGTGCAGAGAAAAACTATTCCACGACGGAGCGAGAGGCGCTCGCCGTCGTGTGGGCGCTAGGTAAGTTCCGCGGTTACGTAGAGACTGCGAAGGTAACTGTTAGGACGGACCACCAGCCTTTGCGATGGCTCATGAGTCAGAGGTCACCCAGTGGGCGGCTGGCTAGGTGGGCCCTAACATTGCAAGAGTTTGACCTCAACATTCAATACACACCAGGACGCTCGAACGTGGTTGCGGATACGCTTTCGCGACCAGCTTGTGTGGAGAACCAAGGTGAGTGCGAGCTATGTATGACAGTCGTTGACTTACCAAAGAGGAGTAGTGGTGATATCCGCAGCAATCAACTGTTAGATCCAGAGATTCGCAAAATCATTGAGGACATGGAGTAGGACGAACCTTCTAGGGGGAGGCCATGGTCCGATCGTGGGTACACTATTTCCGATGGTATACTTTATAGATATAGCTTAGAGTCAGACGATGGAGAAGAATGCTGTATGGTGGTGCCCGAACACGAACGCAGGCAAGTGATGATTGAACTTCACGACGCGCCTACGGCTGGTCATTTTGGCGTGGAGCGCACTTTAAGCCGTGTTCGCGCTAGATATTATTGGCCAGGTATTCGCACGTACATTACTAACTATATAAAAGAGTGTGTGCCTTGTCAAAGGTATAAAGCTGACAATCGCAAACCAGCAGGTCTGCTGCAAACGCCTGCTGTGTCAAGGCGGTTTGAAGTAGTCTCCGTGGACTTATTTGGTCCGCTCGTAGAGACACCAAGGAAGAACAGGTGGGTGTTAGTCGTAGAGGATGTTTGTTCGCGCTGGGTGGAATTGTTTCCATTAGAGAACGCCACCAGTGCGGAGTGTGCCCAGATGCTGGTGAACGAGGTGTTCCTTCGATATGGAGTCCCTCGACGGCTCATCAGTGACAATGGTGTACAGTTTGTAAGCGAGGTTATGCAACAGGTTTGTCATGTTTTAAGGATAAGCCAAGCACTCACACCATTTTCCGGCCAGGTAGAGCCTCCCGTTAGGGAAAAACGTCAACGTGGTAGGCCGCGTCGATACCTAGACTAGCCTGACTGCGGGGACTCTAAGTCAGGCTAGAGGGGGAGAGTGTAACGCGGAAGTATCATGTCTGAACATGTACGATCGTGTCGAGCCGTGTTTTAGGTGCGGTCGTGTAGGTTGTATGCCCGCGCCCCTCCCGTCACCCGCGAGCGCTTGGCGACGGGGTGGCGCGAGCCACCAGAGAGCCGCGAGCGCCGAATGTGTATGGACGTTATAAAAAATCCTCCTCGACTCTCATTTCGTATTTTACTATTTTCCTTTAAAGATAAAAGTGTTTGTAAAAAGTTCAATATAAGTAAACATTTCGTTAATAGACTGTGTGTATCTATTAAACCTATTATATATAAAGAAAAATCGATATCTACGTATACCGTAAATGTCATTCATAGCTGATATTCCATCTCACTTTTCCAGTCATAAATTCATTCGTACATCTACTTTCCCTTTCTCTCAAAATTCTATAGATGTAATCGTAATGAATGGGCAGTGACGGAGCCGCAGACCACGTGATCTCAGCGTAGTAATTTTAGGGATGCGCTTCGTTACCGATTGTACAAAACCGTAAACTAATCGCAAGGAATTAGTGTTGTATTTTACCGGTTTTTTTACCGATTCCTAAATATTACCGATTCTTTAGTTCTTTGTAATTCGGCCTTAGGTTTTAAAATTAAACCAATAAATAAAGTGTAAAATAATTTATTATGTAATTTTTTTATATGAATCTACCACCGGCTCGGAAGGCAGTTCTGCTGAGAAGAGCCGGCGAGAAACTCAACAGTTGCTCTTTTAAAATATTTTTTGTATACAATATTGCAATACAATAATTATCTACTTATCCTACCTGAGATCCGACCAGACATTGATATCTACAAAGCATTCCGTTTGTAATAAGCTTTATTCAATAATATATTTTTAATTGTAGACTTAAATTGTTTAAATGGCAAGCTCAGTATCGACTGTTAAATTCTATTTTATATTATGCATATGTACACCTTGCCCCATAATCGAGCTATTTAATTTTTGAAGGCGAAAGCCAGGCGTTACCAATTTATCCTTATGTCTAGTGTGTCTGTCCTTCTTCTTAATCTATATTTATAATAAAACTGTACGTAATTGGAAAAATTGAATAAAAATTAGATTTACTAAACTATTCAAGGTAGCAAGCAAATTTTTTATGTCCTGTCTCCTTTTTCTTACATGGGCATTTTTAATTCTATAAATAAAGTATAATATACTAATTACTACATATAATAATTCCATTTTAAAACAACTAACAAAAAGTTTTCAGTCTATACAATGTGTTCAATGCAATCTAAACACATCCTCCTGGTACAAGTATTTTAAAATTGAAATGTAAAGTATTTATTTATAAAATTAAATTATTATAAACTATAAATTATTAATTTTGCTATAATATATTAATTTACTTGATGTTAAACTTTTTGTTTGTTTAATTGCCCTTAATCAATTAATTCGACACACGCTCAAGAGTCTCGAAAAATTTTACGTCTTGAATTGATTTCCGTTTAATTGGTAATATCGTGAATGAAAATATGAAAAAAAGCCTTTTTTGAGCCTGTATCGTCGAATTTCATTGATTCTTACTTGTCGTAGCTTCCTTCAAAAATGGTACATAACTAAGGAGGTACAAACAAAATAATCCTTACAATGTAATTTAAAGAAAAACATCATTGATAAAAATAGAAGAATTCCAATCAAGTATTAATGATTTATAGGGTTTTAGGTAATATCATACAATTCTTTACCATTACATAAAAATTACTGTAATAAACTTCGCGATTGTAATTGTAATAAAAATACATACTACTTCAAAATTACTCTTCTTAATGTTAATTTCTAGCTGATTATATGTAATTACATAAACACGTATATGGGTAATTCTCACGAAATTCCGAAATTCTTGTCCTTGGAGTTTATATAAAAATCCAATAAAGAAATGGATGTTACTAATATTTCTATACAATCCACATAACTATATCTAAAAGTTTCACATGAAATTTTAGAGCTGTAAAATAAATAAATAAAAATGCATAACCATAATGTTCCTAATATCATTCCCTCACTGTGTCCCAAGTACCAATTTTATTTACTTTTATTTACCAAAAAAGTACAAAAATCATTCGAATCATATTCAAGTAAGTTGGATTATTTAAAAATATTATAAATTTATGGGAAAAACCGAAATTAGCGTCATAAAGTAAAAAACGCGTTAAAAATTTGAATATTTATATGTGTCTCACAAAAATAAATCATTCCCTTACACTATTACTGGCAGTTGAATTATGAACGCATTTTAAATAAAACACGAACGCTACAATTAGTTTTTGAAAGTTGGCACTAATGTCAATTTATCAAAATGGCGAATTTTCTGTGATTGTGTTCGGGTGTGCGCTGCAAAAAGATTTTATTAATTATATGGTTAAATTAAATTTTTGATCGTCATTTCATCACATTCTAAAAAAACAAAAGGTAAGGACTTTAACTGATTATAAGTTGCACATATAAGATGGCTTTTGGGAGTAATTTCCTTAAGCAGAAAAATCGTTTTAAAAGTAAGGTTATGTCACGAGTCCTTTACGGTTATTCTTTATTTCGTCATTCCCTCACCATCATTCCCTCATAAAAATGTATGGTGAGGGAATGATGATATATGAGGGAATGATTTTTGGGTGGTCTAACTGGCTTTTTTTATTGTTTGCTTTTATTAACTCTTGAATTTATTGTTGCAATATCGTTGTAGGTTAAAAAATGTCAAGAAAAAAGAAGATAAGCAAAGAAGAAGCTAAATTAAAAAAGCAAGAATATGACCGAAAGCGCAGGGAAAAAAGGAAAGCTGATCCTGTAACACTTGAAATACTTCGCGAAAAAGAAAGAATTAAATACCTAAAAAAA
This sequence comes from Fabriciana adippe, assembly GCA_905404265.1. Taxonomy (NCBI): domain Eukaryota; kingdom Metazoa; phylum Arthropoda; class Insecta; order Lepidoptera; family Nymphalidae; genus Fabriciana; species Fabriciana adippe. The sequence goes on from FR990003.1 coordinate 7,089,953, forward strand.
AAAGAAAAAGGTCAAGTAAAACCTATATCCGCAATGAGTTCCCGAGAAAGAAGGCAAAAAAGGAAAAACTGGAAGAAAAATAGCCAAACATATAGAGACAAAAGAGTGAAAGTACGAAAAAATTTAGCAAGACTGTTAGATGAGACACCACCTCCTAGCCCAGAACCTATGCAAAATAATGATGAATTAAGAAATCTGGCAGTTAATCGGAGAAGGCAGCAACTCAGAAGACGTAGAGGAATACTTTATGCAAAAATATCCAGATTACAGGAAAGACTGAAACAAGAAATAAGAAGAAAAGAGAGATACCGTAAGAGATGTCAAAGACAAAACAAATATAATCAGACTTCACCGGAAGCTAAAGTATCAGCTCTCTTAAAGAACGTTCAAGTTCCTAAAATTGTGAAGAAGAAGCTTCTTCTATCAGAAGTTATTACTAAACAGCTAAAAGACAGGTACAGTAATTTAAAGAAACATAGTGAAAAGAAAAAGTACTATGAAATAGTAAAACCCGATCTTATGAAGAAGCATAAACTACTCAGTTTATCAAAACAGTTTTTTAAACATGATTGTTACAAAAAGAGCGTTTCTAGGAAAGTCAGTGCTAAATTGATGAAGGTCAAAAAGGATGTTCGAGATTTTTTGGAAAAGGACGAAAGTTCTCGGATGTGCCCAGGAAAGAAAGATTTTGTAAAGTCAAAGGGACAGGTAAAACAAAAACGTTTACTGTGCGATACCATGAAAAATTTGCACAATAAATTCCTGACTACAGTTGAGTATAAAATAAGCTTGACAACTTTCTGCAGATTTCGGCCTTTTTGGGTGACTTGGGCAACCATAAAAGACCGTAACACATGCAAATGTGTAATCCACGCAAATGTTCAACGGGTGATCATGAAGTTACATGAAAATAAAGTATTGCCTTGCTGTAATCTAACTAAATTTTTGACCATGAAAACATGCAATGTTTATTCAACTAAATGTCTTTTACGAGAATGTGAAGGTTGTACAAATAAAATGGTAGAGTATTATCTTCCACAGCCAAACAGAATAGTGACTTATGAACAATGGATGTATGAAACTGTATCCTACGAAAAAAATGGAAAGATGAAGACAGTAAGAAAACCTATTTTAAAAGAGATTAAGGTTTCCCTGAGATCATTAGTACTTCAGTTAGAAAATACTTTGCCTTTATTTTTTAAACACGTTGCCACGATAGCACACCAATATCAAACCATATCAGAACTTAAAAAGACTTTAGTTGACAATGAAGTCCTTATTCACATAGATTTCAGCGAAAACTATTGTTGCAAATATAATGAAGAGATTCAGGCAGTACATTTCGGAGGTGCAAGACAACAAGTTACTCTACATACAGGAGTATTATATTTACGCGAAAATGACACTGTAAAACCCTACACATTTTGTTCTCTTTCTGAAAATAATAGACACGATACGATGGCAGTATGGGCACACTTATTACCAGTTTTTGAGTGGCTTAAAAATCACAATCCAAACATTCACAGAATACACATGCTAAGTGATAGTCCTGTCAACCAGTACAAGAACAAGTTCATGTTTCATCTAGTATATCATCATATAAATGATTTGTTTCCGGGTGCGACATTTTTTGCGTGGAATTATTCAGAACCAGGCCATGGCAAAGGTGCTCCTGATGGCATAGGTGGCACATTAAAAAGAACAGCTGATAAAGCGGTGGCTGAAGGCAAGGACATCGTAAATTTGAAATCTCTTAAAGACATTTTGTTGGCAAGATGTTCTTCAATAAAGCTATTTGAAGTTACCACTGCTAATATCGCGAAGATAGAAGACTTAGTCAAACAGTCAACCATCATTGCTGCATTTCGTGGAACCCAGAAAATTCGTCAATTTGTCTTCAGTAATGATGTCTTGGAATTTAGAAGTCTTTCATGTTGTCAATGCGCAGAAAAGTGTAAACATTTTCACATGGGATATTACAAATCTTCAAAACCTTGCATTGAAAAACCAAAGTCCTTTGAATTAAAAACACGAAACAAATCTTATAATGATGGACATTCGTCAAATGATATTATTTGTACGGACAGTAATATCACGTATAATATTGGTGATTATGTACTTATCAAATGGGACGAAAATGTTTACCCAGGGAAAATAATATCAGTTTCTGAGGAAGGCGCTTTAGTAAACTGTATGAAAAGAGGAACTAAATCTTGGAAATGGCCTAAACTCAGAGATGAGCAGTTATATGCCTGGCATGACATTCTGAGGAAGATTGAGCCTCCAAAATTAATCAGTAAGGATTGTTATTTTATAAAATATTTAAACTAGTTTAAAATAATTGATTAAGACTTTAATTGTAACTTTGAGACTGAATCGTTTAAGATTACAAATTTTAAAAGTAGGTAATTTCACTCTTTAATAGTACCTACTAAATAAGAAGTATTTTTTGTTTGGAAAAAAGCTAGTTAAGTTATAGATTTTGTTTTGTTGATTTTGATACTAAACATTCATTTTATCTATGAGACTAATGTTTAAAATAAGAAGTTTTTCTGTTGTTAAAAATGCTGTTAGATGAATCTTTAAGTTAGCAAGGATTTTGTTGTTATTGTTATTTAATTGCTTTAATTAAATGCCATAATAAATAAAAATAAGTTTAAATTAGAGTTATGCCAAAGTGCTGCAATAATTTTGTGATTTGCTGAAATTACTCATTGATCTTACTTATTGTTTAAGAACAAAATTTCATTTAATAAAAAGATTTCTTTGAAAGAAAACTAATTTCATTTAAAAAGCTTCATGACTTGTCTGCAATAATCATTCCCTCACCTTAATTGTCATTCCCTCACTTTGATTTTTTTTAATGTCCTCATAACTTTCATAAAACGCGATAATTTTTGGGACCACTATATAATTTAATTCTAGTAACATTAGTACTATCAAATTCACAGAAAATAAATATCAAATAATTTCAATGTTTTTCGTCATTTTAAGATAGCCGAATTTCGGGATTTCGTGAAAATTACCCATATATTGAAATCTTGTACCTACAAAATATTGAATAAAAAGCATTAAGGTATTAAAATTCTTAACATCCTATTATCAATCAATTAATATCAATATAAATTATCAAGTAAAAATGTGAAATTTAATAACTGATGTGGATTTAGTTGTTAGAGAAAACAAAGTACATTTGTTAACTTAAATAAAATTTGAAAGTAATGAAAATGAAAATTTCAAATACCTAAGATTGTTGTTACATACGAAAATTTATTAGAAGTTATGTAATATATTATATTAGTTACTTCGACGTCGCCGCGCAGATCTATAGCTAGCACCTTTGGTAACCTTAGTGGCAATCAAATTTTCCATTTCCATTCCTTTTTTACGTGAATCAACATTATGAATTCTTCTATTGAAGTTAGTACACCATTGTTTAACCTGCATCCTAATCACGAATAGCCAAAGAGCGTTCAAAAAATCCGATTTGTGTTCAACGCAATTGAACCATGAGGTGTCAATACCTTTTAATTTAATAATTAAATCTGTATATATGTAAACCTTACATATTGTTGGCAAAGTTTTGTCAATTATATATATATAATGCCAAATTAGGGCCTGCAATTTACTTGATGGATAATACAATTTTTTATTCTTTGCATTGTATTCCCTCATTTCAATCAAAGAATGAAATGGTTGAATTTCGTTAGACAATAGTGTACTTCTACAGCTTTGGCATTGTGCACTATGCAGTTTTGGTAATAAATATTTGCAGATTGCACCAGCAATGTATGATACAGATTGAGTCTGGAATGTATTTTCAGATGGAATACATTCTTCAATAAGATTTAAATTTGAAATGTCATTACTAAACTCACTAGGTTGAATATTGGATTTTCGCTTGTGAACTAATTTACTAAGTGTACCCAGCATTTTGTCATTATCGTTGGTGCAATTAGCATATAGAGATTTACCAGTTGAAATATCATTAATCAATAATGTTTTGAACAATCCAACAAATTGATGACAGTCTGGATGCGTGCTACATCCACCTTGTCCTCTAATTTGGCTAAAGAAATTTTCCAGTGGATCCTGGTTTAGACGCTCGAGACTCAAGAATTTTACGCCTGGAATGGATTTTAATTCTAACCAAAGATTTTTAATTGTTTTAATATTGTGTATAAAGTTACGCAAACAAAGAGGCTTACTTTCTCTGGAGTCTGTAGCATTGAATTTCATCGATTCTAACTTTTTCAAAGCTTCATTCCAAAACGCTAAATGGTTAGAATTTAAAGACAATGCATTACTTAAATCACTTCTAACATGACCAGAACTATTCAAACTATCAAATAAATCATTTATAAAAGAAATGATATTGGCAGTGAAAAAGCCATTATCGATGTTTACAGGTATATTACAATAATCATGTATCGAAAAAATATCCTTATAAGTTTTCATCTGAAGTGACACGTTATTGGCCACATCTCTGCTGAAGACTTGCGCAGCATACTTCACCTGGAAAGTTAAAATGTCAATTTAATACAATTTTACCTAAATTAATCATTTTAATCTCATGATAATTATTATCATGAGGTTAAAATGATTTAAGTTTTAATTATATTAAATATATTAATATATTAATTATTACATTTATATTATAGTCTGATTTTTAATTCCACGGAAATATGACAGCTGTCATTCTTTGATAATTCAGATATCATAAACCTTTTCTGCTTTGAATTTTTTAATTTAAAATAACAAAATATATGAAACAGAATTAGATCAACTAAACTATAATATGTATGACATTGTAAATAGTCTTTGTTTTGTGCGTTCAATGCACACTAACTATAAATGTTTAATGGTTAAATGAAAAAAAAAAATAACAGAGTAAAACAAGATATTTCTTAAATGAAAATATTTGTAAATCATTATCTCTTACGAGTATATCATCATTGTCGTCAACATCGTCATATAATCCGAATGTAGATTATAAAAGAATCACTAACACTATCCATCAAAACATTAAAAGGGCACATTTTATCCTCTTCTTTAATAATATGTTCTTACAAGAAGCAAAGATTTTACAAACAAAGGGGTTTTCCTAAAAAAGGCTTGCAACCAATGGATTATTGGACAGGGATCCCTGTAATAGAAAAATATTTTCCATAATAATTATTGTAACTTCAATAATATGATATTAAAAAAAATAATTACCATTTTAGAATTATCAATCATTTTTTTAGTCTTAGTTTTTCTAATTGAAACCTTAAATTCAAGATACGTTTATTTTTTTATTTTGCTAAAATGCTTTCCGTTTTTAGTGACAATGTTTCAAAGTCGACAACACTTCTGAAATGTCAGAATTCCGTCGAATTAAAAATCAGACTTTAGTAAGGATTTTTACTATTCAATAGCTACTTCAACTAACGGCTACAACTAGTACTTTAGAAAAGACTAAAAGAAAGAACCTTAGAAAAAGATCTTCAGACTATAAACATAATGATAATCTTTACTTGCCTTCATCTTATCATATGAATTGGGTTTAATATGTTTATCTGTTAATTTTGTATTTCTCGCAGTTCCATGTATCCCATCTACAGCATAGAGTTTCTCGATGAATTCCCATTGAGCACGCTGATTCCCGATGATTATGTCCTTTTTCTGAAAGTTATTTCGAAAACATTTAAGTAGATGTGGTACATCATACATATGATATATCTTTTTGTCATTAATGACATAATAATTAATATTGGACCCATCATTGCCACCGCGAAGGAGATCTTCACGTGCGTCTGATATTAAGGAGTTTATTGCAGCAACATTGGCAGAGCCTTGATCAGATACAGTTAATTTCAAAAGAAACCCTGCATTATGTATTGCTTCAATAATTTCTTTGAGAATCTTTTTTAAGAAAAACGTTTTGATACCATCCCTAACAAAATAAAAAGCTATAGGTATCTTCCAGGGTGAAAAAATCCCTCTCAACATGAAAACTAAAACTTTATCAGCAAGTTGTAGGAAACTTAACTACTTTAAATTTGTGAGGTTGACCATGAATGAAAGGAGGACTTATTTCAAGATATTTTTCGTTGGTCGAATTTAAAACAGTTTTTGGCTTATTACTAGGTTCGTTTGGTAAATACAACGAAGGAATCGCATCCGAAGTTAATTTACGTGTTTCGGTGAAGTGATGGGGTAAAAAATGAACATTACAAATCTTAACATAATACAACTGTTTTTGGGAATATAGACTGAAAAATGGACAAATACTTATTCAAGCCTTCCAACGAGCTGACTTTGTGTAGGGTACTGCATGTAAATTATGTACATTTCCACATCCAGGAACACAACATTTCCTCATGGCGGATATAAAAATTTGCACTCAATAGAAAACAGTAATAAAATACAACCGACATAAAATAAAGAAATATAACTCGTCCGACTTAACTGTGCACCTCGCTGGAATGCGACCCCTCTCCCGCTTCCCTGCGCGGCGCCCCGCGTTCGCCTCGCGCGTTCAGTAACCAGAGACAAGGAACCAAGATAGACAGCTCACTTCATACATATGTTTGTGCCTAGTAATTTGACTATATAAACCTATTATATATAAAGAAAAATCGATATCTACGTATACCTTAAATGTCATTCATAGCTGATCTTCCATCTCACTTTTCCAGTCATAAATTCATTCGTACATCTACTTTCCCTTTCTCTCAAAATTCTATAGATGTAATCGTAATGAATGGGCAGTGACGGAGCCGCAGACCACGTGATCTCAGCGTAGTAATTTTAGGGATGCGCTTCGTTACCGATTGTACAAAACAGTAAACTAATCGCAAGGAATTAGTGTTGTATTTTACCGGTTTTTTTACCGATTCCTAAATATTACCGATTCTTTAGTTCTTTGTAATTCGGCCTTAGGTTTTAAAATTAAACCAATAAATAAAGTGTAAAATAATTTATTATGTAATAATTTTTATGTCCCGTCTCCTTTTTCTTACATGGGCATTTTTAATTCTATAAATAAAGTATAATATACTAATTACTACATATAATAATTCCATTTTAAAACAACTAACAAAAAGTTTTCAGTCTATACAATGTGTTCAATGCAATCTAAACACATCCTCCTGGTACAAGTATTTTAAAATTGAAATGTAAAGTATTTATTTATAAAATTAAATTATTATAAACTATAAATTATTAATTTTGCTATAATATATTAATTTACTTGATGTTAAACTTTTTGTTTGTTTTATTGCCCTTAATCAATTAATTCGACACACGGTCAAGAGTCTCGAAAAATTTTACGTCTTGAATTGATTTCCGTTTAATTGGTAATATCGTGAATGGAAATATGAAAAAAAGCCTTTTTTGAGCCTGTATCGTCGAATTTCATTGATTCTTACTTGTCGTAGCTTCCTTCAAAAATGGTACATAACTAAGGAGGTACAAACAAAATAATCCTTACAATGTAATTTAAAGAAAAACATCATTAATAAAAATAGAAGAATTCCAATCAAGTATTAATGATTTATAGGGTTTTAGGTAATATCATACAATTCTTTACCATTACATAAAAATTACTGTAATAAACATCGCGATTGTAATTGTAATAAAAATACATACTACTTCAAAATTACTCTTCTTAATGTTAATTTCTAGCTGATTATATGTAATTACATAAACACGTATATATTGAAATCTTGTACCTACAAAATATTGAATAAAAAGCATTAAGGTATTAAAATTCTTAACATCCTACTATCAATCAATTAATATCAATATAAATTATCAAGTAAAAATGTGAAATTTAATAACTGATGTGGATTAAGTTGTTAGAGAAAACAAAGTACATTTGTTAACTTAAATAAAATTTGAAAGTAATGAAAATGAAAATTTCAAATACCTAAGATTGTTGTTACATACGAAAATTTATTAGAAGTTATGTAATATATTATATTAGTTACTTCGACGTCGCCGCGCAGATCTATAGCTAGCACCTTTGGTAACCTTAGTGGCAATCAAATTTTCCATTTCCATTCCTTTTTTACGTGAATCAACATTATGAATTCTTCTATTGAATATGAATTCTTCTATTGAAGTTAGTACACCATTGTTTAACCTGCATCCTAATCACGAATAGCCAAAGAGCGTTCAAAAAATCCGATTTGTGTTCAACGCAATTGAACCATGAGGTGTCAATACCTTTTAATTTAATAATTAAATCTGTATATATGTAAACCTTACATATTGTTGGCAAAGTTTTGTCAATTATATATATATATATAATGCCAAATTAGGGCCTGCAATTTACTTGATGGATAATACAATTTTTTATTCTTTGCATTGTATTCCCTCATTTCAATCAAAGAATGAAATGGTTGAATTTCGTTAGACAATAGTGTACTTCTACAGCTTTGGCATTGTGCACTATGCAGTTTTGGTAATAAATATTTGCAGATTGCACCAGCAATGTATGATACAGATTGAGTCTGGAATGTATTTTCAGATGGAATACATTCTTCAATAAAATTTAAATTTGAAATGTCATTACTAAACTCACTAGGTTGAATATTGGATTTTCGCTTGTGAACTAGTTTACTAAGTGTACCCAGCATTTTGTCATTATCGTTGGTGCAATTAGCATATAGAGATTTACCAGTTGAAATATCATTAATCAATAATGTTTTGAACAATCCAACAAATTGATGACAGTCTGGATGCGTGCTACATCCACCTTGTCCTCTAATTTGGCTAAAGAAATTTTCCAGTGGATCCTGGTTTAGACGCTCGAGACTCAAGAATTTTACGCCTGGAATGGATTTTAATTCTAACCAAAGATTTTTAATTGTTTTAATATTGTGTATAAAGTTACGCAAACAAAGAGGCTTACTTTCTCTGGAGTCTGTAGCATCGAATTTCATCGATTCTAACTTTTTCAAAGCTTCATTCCAAAACGCTAAATGGTTAGAATTTAAAGACAATGCATTACTTAAATCACTTCTAACATGACCAGAACTATTCAAACTATCAAATAAATCATTTATAAAAGAAATGATATTGGCAGTGAAAAAGTCATTATCGATGTTTACAGGTATATTACAATAATCATGTATCGTAAAAATATCCTTATAAGTTTTCATCTGAAGTGACACGTTATTGGCCACATCTCTGCTGAAGACTTGCGCAGCATACTTCACCTGGAAAGTTAAAATGTCAATTTAATACAATTTTACCTAAATTAATCATTTTAATCTCATGATAATTATTATCATGAGGTTAAAATGATTTAAGTTTTAATTATATTAAATATATTAATATATTAATTATTACATTTATATTAGTAAGGATTTTTACTATTCAATAGCTACTTCAACTAATGGCTACAACTAGTACTTTAGAAAAGACTAAAAGAAAGAACCTTAGAAAAAGATCTTCAGGCTATAAACATAATGATAATCTTTACTTGCCTTCATCTTATCATATGAATTGGGTTTAATATGTTTATCTGTTAATTTTGTATTTCTCGCAGTTCCATGTATCCCATCTACAGCATAGAGTTTCTCGATGAATTCCCATTGAGCACGCTGATTCCCGATGATTATGTCCTTTTTCTGAAAGTTATTTCGAAAACATTTAAGTAGATGTGGTACATCATACATATGATATATCTTTTTGTCATTAATGACATAATAATTAATATTGGACCCATCATTGCCACCGCGAAGGAGATCTTCACGTGCGTCTGATATTAAGGAGTTTATTGCAGCAACATTGGCAGAGCCTTGATCAGATACAGTTAATTTCAAAAGAAACCCTGCATTATGTATTGCTTCAATAATTTCTTTGAGAATCTTTTTTAAGAAAAACGTTTTGATACCATCCCTAACAAAATAAAAAGCTATAGGTATCTTCCAGGGTGAAAAAATCCCTCTCAACATGAAAACTAAAACTTTATCAGCAACATTATTGGTGCGAACACCACCTCCTAAATCCTCAAAACCTTCAATGACCCCAGTTTGGAAATTGAAATATAGATTCTTTTTAATAGACATTTCATCAAACATTAAAACACATTGCAACCACATAGTATCTTTATATTTAGCAACATCTGCCAAGTGTTGTAACATAAAATCATTAATACCAGGTGTTACAGGGATATCTTTTAATATAGAGTTTATAGTTGATTTGCTTGGTAGTCTAATGCATATTTGAAAGAATCTGTAACATTTAGGACTTAATTTGTATAATGAGAGTGCAAAAATTTTTTCATCATTGGTGTATCTGAGAGCTTTAACTTTCACACCAGATAATCGCAACTGTGAATCAATTAATAATTTACCAAATTTACTTAACAGAGGATATTTTTTAATAAAAATTTGAATTTTACTAGATTGCAATTTTGATTTTAATCTATTATATTTTTGAGTCATACATCTTAACTTTGCTTTTAATATTTTATTACACTGACGTAACTTTTGTTTACGAGGGGTATTCTCATTTTTATTTAGGCGAACTCTTGGTATTATATCTTTGTGAGAGTGAGTACGCCTTGAACTTCTAATCTTAACTGGTGTGGTCTGTCCCTGTACAAAATAAGACTCAACATTGGAAAGCATGGTACTCGATGGGTTGGAACTTTGGGATGCCTCTGCTGGTAGCTCAACAACTGGTTGGGTATGGAATTTCTCATTATGATTGAAGTCTAAAGACATCTGATTCTCTAAAGATGGTTTTATTGGATTAGGACTCAGTTGTTGGGAATATTGAATAATATTTAGAGTTGGCTCTATGACTGGTTTATTATGAATTGGTTTGTGGGCCACTACATGTGTAGAAGTAGAAACTGACAACTGTTCACAAGATATATTTGAAGGTATATTATTGGATGGATTAGAACTATAGATTTCCTCTTTATGAAAAGAGTCTAATAACTTAGAAACTGGTTCATCACTAACTGAAAGAGTTGACTTGCTCGTCAACGAGGGCACTTCATTTGTATATGTACAACCAGAAGCCATTTTGTCTGTTGTAGGAAACTTAACTACTTTAAATTTGTGAGGTTGACCATGAATGAAAGGAGGACTTATTTCAAGATATTTTTCGTTGGTCGAATTTAAAACAGTTTTTGGCTTATTACTAGGTTCGTTTGGTAAATACAACGAAGGAATCGCATCCGAAGTTAATTTACGTGTTTCGGTGAAGTGATGGGGTAAAAAATGAACATTACAAATCTTAACATAATACAACTGTTTTTGGGAATATAGACTGAAAAATGGACAAATACTTATCCAAGCCTTCCAACGAGCTGACTTTGTGTAGGGTACTGCATGTAAATTATGTACATTTCCACATCCAGGAACACAACATTTCCTCATGGCGGATATAAAAATTTGCACTCAATAGAAAACAGTAATAAAATACAACCGACATAAAATAAAGAAATACAACACTAAAAAACTCCAAACCAAATGCAAATCACACTATATCTCTATATAAAAGGTAATTAACTAATTAGAAAGAAATTTAAAAAGTATCCAGGATAAAATTATTATTGTCGAGCAACGGCGCTTTTTCTAGAATTTTGAATTTCAAATCTCAAAATTTGAAATGTGAAACAATTATGAATTTTTTTTTTTTTTTTTAATTTATTGAGAGCTGGATACAAGTCCTTCGCTCTAAACTGTACAAATCTTTACAACTTAAAGTCTTAAACTAAAACATTAATATTATATAATTATACACAAAATCTTCTACATTTCCAATTTTTCCTTTGTTATATCTTCTCTATTGACGAACGTATAAACTTGAATAATGGTTTAAAAAATCTTGGATTAGCTAGTATATCTTCTGGGCGGCGGGGAATATTTATTTTATTTTCTGCGCAGATGTTATTTATGTCCGAAGCCAGGATTAATCTATGTATCTTCAATGACTCGCATTTAAAAATAATATGGTTTAAGTCAGCGTATGGCTCATTGCATTTAGTGCACTTAGGGTCTTGAATTATTTTTAATTTGAAAAGATGAGATGGAGTAAGGCAATGTCCAAATCTCATTCTATTAATTATGGAGATAAATTTTCTTGAATCATAGCTGATGTTATTATACCAGGGCTTAGTATTGAAGTCTTTTTGAATTTTAGCGTACCATTGTCCTTTATTCTGATTTGTTAGAGTCCAATAATCTTTCCAAAGTCTATTAATCCCATCTTTGATGATTGGGAAGTAATCAGAGAAAGGAGTTTTAACAACATCTCTGTGGTCCTCATCATATCCATCTCTTGCAGCTTGATCAGCTATTTCGTTACCTGCAATTCCTCTGTGGGAGGGTACCCAGACTAGCACAACGTTAACATTTCTCGCATTTAAATTGTACAGTAAATTTCTTATCTTAAATACTAAATAATTTGTTTTAAAGGTTAATTTACAACTGTTTATAGATAATAAAGCGCTTTTACTATCGCTAATAATAATAACATTTCTAATATTGCTACTGGAATTTACATATAATAATGCCATATAAATTGCGTAACATTCCGCAGTAAAAATTGAACAATTATTGTTTAACAAAACACATTTTGTACAGTCTAAATTACTGTCGAAAAATGCTGCTTTAACTTCTTGGGTGTTTTTCGATCCGTCAGTATAAATTTTACAAAAATCATTTTTGAGATCTAATAATCTAAGCAATTCCGATTTACTATTAATATCTAAAATAATTGTAAAATTTCTTTCCAAAGTACTTTCAAATTTATATTCATAAACAGGCCATAGAGAGCTAGAATAAATAGACTTTGATATATTTATCGTTAAATGTAAAATAGCTGACATTTGCGGAAGCATTGCAGAATTTATTGATTGAGCGTTAATAATATTAGAAGACACTATAGCACTCGATAATTCTTCTGCTAACATTAACTTCCTAACAGGTAAAGAAGAGTTTATTGACAGCATTTTTAGAAAAAACTTCTGGGCTAACATCAATCGTCTTAATATTAAAGGAGGAATACCTGTTTCAATTTCCATTGAGTTAATTGGTGTAGATTTCATAGCTCCAGTAATTATTCTTAATGCCCTATTCTGTATAATGTCTAGTTTCTTTAGCAGAGATGGACTAGCATTTATATAGGCAGTACAACTATAATCAAAGTGGCTTCTTACAATGCTTTTATATAAAATACTAAGAATCTTTGCATCAGCACCCCAAAAAACTCCTGCTAAATATCTTAATATATTGATTCTTTTATAAGCTCTTTTACTTATACAATCAATATGGCTATTAAAATTAAGTTTCTTATCTATAATTACACCAAGGAATTTTTTTTCCTTTACAATAGGGATGTTTTCGCAGTTATATTTAACTTGAACATTACAATTTGATTTTCCGAATAACATAACAGAACTTTTGGAAGAATTGATATTTAATTTAAGTTTATTATGATAAAAATTTTGCAATTGACTAAGACCTTGGTTTATACTACATTTAGCTATATTTATATTTTGATTAATAGAATACATAACCAAATCATCTGCATATTGTATGATATTTATATTATTTTCTTTTATATAATTTTGGATCTGAGAAGTGTAAAGATTGTATAAAATTGGTGATAAGATAGCACCTTGCATTAATCCTTTATGTGCATACTTAGGCCCATGTATAATATTATTAAATTTTACATATACAGTACGATTATACAAATAATTAAATATCCATCTTAACAGCTTACCAGGTATTTTTAATTCACTTAAAACTCTGATCAATTGAAACAGGTTCACATTATCATATGCACCCTCAACATCCAGAAATACACAGATTGCATTAGAGTGTGCCAGGATAGACTTTTTAATGTCGGCAATGACTGAAACGAAGCCTTCAACTGCACTTTTACCTCTTCTAAAACCTAGTTGATAATCCGGTAATAAAGAATTTATTTCTACAAAATAATCCAACCTTACTTTAATCATGTGTTCAAATATTTTCCCTACACAAGAAGTGAGAGAGATAGGTCGATAAGAGTTATGATCTTGAATTGGTTTGTTATTTTTTAAAATTGGAAGAATACATTGTGTTTTCCACGATTCAGGAACAACTTGAAATGACCATAAAAGATTGTATATATTTAGAAGGACTAATTGTGCTACTTTATGTAACTTTTTAATCATTAAATACGGAAAGTCATCTAAACCAGGTGTCGAATCTTTTCTTGACAGTAAAGCACTATTAAATTCATCCCAACTAAATTGTTTTAGAAGAAATTCATTATTTTTATCTTCTTTTGTTTTAGCAAATAAATTTTCTAAACAAGTAACATTTTCAACTTCGGTCTTTGTAAATTTATCAAAAAATTCTGGTATAAAACTATCATTTTTACTGTTAGAACCTATTTTTAAGCGATTAAATCTTTTTATAAAATTCATTATTCTGCTAATGGGAGTGTATCTATTAAACATAGTGCATAAATTTTTCCAACTTTTCCTTTTTTCCTCTTTGATAATCCTCTTTTTTTTAGCTTCCATTTTTTTATAGTTAAGATAATTTTCCATATTTAAATTCCGGCGGTAAATACCTAAAGCTAATTTACAATCCTTTACCGCCTTTGCACAAATGTCATTCCACCATGGAGCAGGGGCTTTATTATCTTTCTTTTTTGTACCATATCTCAATTTGGGAACACATTCATCTTTTAGATTATTTAGAATACTACAAAATTTGTTGTAAGATCCTACAGGATCTTCATTGGATATCTTAAAATTATTGAAATGACTTTCTGAGAGAAAATAGTATTTTTCCCAGTTAGCTTTATTATACATATATTTATTTAAATTTTTATTAATCTCATAGGTATTTGGAGATGCAATTATATTAGTAAATGTTGGGTAATGATAGCTACCTAATGGATCCTCACCAACATACCAATCGCATAAGGGTACTAACTCTGGACTAACTAAAGTGACATCAATGGCCGATATATTGTCATTTGGCCTACGTACAGTAGTGGCACTACCGGTATTAAGAATACATAAATTTAAGTCATCTATCAAATCATATAGATTTTTACCCCTTGTTTTAGTTAAAGTGCATCCAAATGCTACATGATGTGCATTAAAATCACCTGATATTATATATGGTTTAGGGAGACTGGTTATAATATTTTTTAATTTTGACATATTAATTTTATTTTTAGGTGGACAATATACACACAGAATAGTTAGAGGACCTACTTTTGTATCAACAGAAATGGCAATTGTTTGAACATCTTGGAAATTTGGAGTAGAAAGTTGGACATATTTTATTGAACTTTTAATTAAAAAGGCTACACCACCATGTTCATTTTCAGCATTTTTAAAAATAAAATCATAGCCAGACATGTAAAAGTGTGATTGGGAACTTTTTAACCATGTTTCATTTAATAAACATATATCTATTTCATTTTCAAATAAAAGTGTTTGTAACAAAGGTTTTTTATTATTAATACTTTGTATATTATGTTGTACTAATTTTAAAATATCCATTATTCAGCTAAATTTTTAATTAAAATTTCCTTAATATGAGATGTGGTCTTAATAGATTCAGAATTTCCTAATGCTACTAAAGTTTTTATTATCGAATTCATGAATTTTGTATTATTTATAATATCTGAAATATTAAAGTTATTTGATTTTGATGGAACATACTCTAATTCTTTATTTTTATTATTGTCAAATTTTCCTGTGTATTTCTGAATGTTAGTTTTAGGAAGAGCTGGAAAGTTAATAAAATCTCTATTTAAAGTAGCCATTGCATAAGATTGTCTATTTTTTAATATTCTAGCTGCTTTTATTGGACAATCTTTTGAAATAGCTAGATGATTTCCAGAACAATTTGTACATTTTAATGTTTCAGAACTACAATCTTTGTATGAATGATTTTCCGAGCATTTAGAACAAACCTGTTCACTACGGCATACTTTAGCTGAGTGATTGAATTTTAAGCATTTAAAACATTGTAACACCGGAGGAATATAAGTGTGTACTTTATATCTCCATCCGTCTAATAAAATATATTCAGGTAGAGAAGTACCCGAAAATGTTATGGATACGGTTGTTAATGGGTTTAAATAGTCTTTTTCTCGTTTCATAAATCTTCGAACACCAATGACATCTCTGTCACAACAAATTTTTTCAAACAGTTCTATGTTTCCTATTTCTTTAGGAATGTACCTAATAACGCCTACCCTTTCCACAGAGGATGCAGGAATATATGCTCTTAAGTTATGATCTAATAAACATCGGGATTTCAGGAAATCATTGGCTAAAGCTGCTTGCTTGAAAGATATTTTAATTTTATTTGCATTAATTCTTGCTCGTTCATGAACCCCCTTGATATTTTTAAAATATTTAGAGAGGTTCAAGGGATTCATATTACCAAGTTTTATTTCCATATCTTTATGTTCTACATAAACTATAAATTCCCCATTAGAGCTATTATCGGGATATTGTCTTGTGTATGCATTTTTAATATATGGCTTATACTTATCGATGGTTACTGGTGTCCTAATTTTTCGTTTTTTGCTGGATGTTGACTTCACAGATCTTTCCTCCTCATCTCCATCGCTTTCTATTTGCATTTTTATTATTTAACTATTAAGTTTAATTAAAAATACTATAAAATTCAATTTTATTTCTGGGACGATTTAAAAAAAGGCGCGTTTCTCTTCCCGCCAAAAGAGCTTCTCTCAACAATTATGAATGAATACAATGTGTCGCCAACAATTGTTCTTTTTTTACCCTCCGAAAACATTTTTAAAATCTAACTCAAATCTCTAAAACTAATATAATATAACTTATTAACTTTGACTTTGAAATTGTTGAAACTTTTCAAAATCCAGCATCGAAAAACTAATAAGCTTCTAAAAATGTATATTATGTTTAATGAATTTAGCTTTCTCTCGTCGCATGGTTTTCCCCAAATTTAGGGTGAAATTATTTAGTTGGCCCGCTACGTTCAGCCGCTATTGTACATAACTATACTAGTATAGTAGTAAAAACTTTAGATATGGGCGTGACTTGTGATTGTAGTAGTGGAGTGAGAAAGTAGATGTACACATTCAATTATAGCCCTTATGACGATGATATACAGTCCGGACCTTTATGAGATAGAAGATATGTAAATCCGGTATTCGGCACAAAATATTACTTGAGCTCGTTCGGCCCTGTTCAGTAACGATAGCATCTTTGTTATTGTTGCGCGTATATCCGTTTTGAATTGTTAATTGTTGTTAAGTTTTTTGTTGTTATTTAGTTGTTATTGTTTGTTTTAGTTAAGTTTTAATTTATTTGTTGTATTTGAAGTTGTTTATATTTATTACTGCGATAAAAACTACCTATGAATGCTGAATAAAAATGGTACAAAATAAATATTGAATAACATCACATATGTACATTGCTCTGATTCCAAATTAAGTAACTAAAGCACTTGTGTTATGGGAATCAGAAACAACGACGGTACCACAACACCCAGACCCCGAGTCAATATAGAAAAGTTAGTTTTCTTTATTGGACCGACTGGACGGACACCATGAAAAGCGGTTTCGTCAAAAATATTTAAAAAAAATTATCTTTTTTTTGCAAATTGTACGATCCGAGTGACGTCACAGTGCCAGGTGCACAGTTAAGTCGGACGGGTTGTACAACACTAAAAAACTCCAAACCAAATGCAAATCACACTATATCTCTATATAAAAGGTAATTAACTAATTAGAAAGAAATTTAAAAAGTATCCTGGATAAAATTATTATTGTCGAGCAACGGCGCCATGGATGACAAATAAAACGGCGCTTTTTCTAGAATTTTGAATTTCAAATCTCAAAATTTGAAATGTGAAACAATTATGAATGAATACAATGTGTCGCCAACAATTGTTCTTTTTTACCCTCCGAAAACATTTTTAAAATCTAACTCAAATCTCTAAAACTAATATAATATAACTTATTAACTTTGACTTTGAAATTGTTGAAACTTTTCAAAATCCAGCATCGAAAAACTAATAAGCTTCTAAAAATGTATATTATGTTTAATGAATTTAGCTTTCTCTCGTCGCATGGTTTTCCCCAAATTTAGGGTGAAATTGTTTAGTTGGCCCGCTACGTTCAGCCGCTATTGTACATAACTATACTAGTATAGTAATAAAAACTTTAGATATGGGCGTGACTTGTGATTGTAGTAGTGGAGTGGAAAAGTAGATGTACACATTCAATTATAGCCCTTATGACTATGACATACAGTCCGGACTTTTATGAGATAGAAGATATGTAAATGCGGTAGTCGGCACAAAATATTACTTGAGCTCGTTCGGCCCTGGTAACAACTATATAATACCTTTGATGGCGGGCTTAGAGCAATAACAAGCATGGAGGAACTGTATTTAATTGAACATTTACAATATATTTGATTGTGTCCTTCTTATACACTTCTTTACGAGAGGGACAGAGACAGAAATACACAATTTGCCCTTTCTTAAAATCGCAATGAAGCCAAGTATGCTATAGAATTACTATATTTATATATTGACTATTATAGTGATGTGCTAAAGTTTGACGGTTTATAAATCAGAAATACCGTTTCTTTGTAATATTTATAGTAATTATTAAAAACTATTACACGAAACAATACTTAACCTTAGTTCAAAATTAATTATGTTTAATCGTAATTAATTAGATTTTAAGGTTAAAACAATTTTTTAACATTATTTAAATTAATTATTTTGGCTAACAGGTCTTGACTTATTATGAATCATTTTTATTGTATTTAAATTGTATTTATTAATTATATATAAGGGATTTATTATAATTTAATGTATACTTTTGATTATGTAATTATAGCGAATGTTATGTACACTTGTAAAGACATACATATCCGATTAATTATTAATATTGTCTTCTAAATGTGTATAAATGTTTTAACATATGTGCTGTTAGTGTACTTTTTGGTAAATAAATAAATAACAGAAATAAATGAAACTCATTCATAGTCTAATCTTGATTATTCATTACTCAAAAATATAACACAAAAAAAAAATAAGTCAGCTTAGCGCGGGGATTATGGTTAAACCTCTGATTTATAACATACTCATATATTTTAAGAAATTTTATCTACATACATATTCTAAAAACGAATCGGCAAAGTAATAATGAAGGTACGTCATGCCACATCACTATGATTAAAAAACAAAATTACTTTCTCAAATTGACAAGAATTTAGAGATCGATTACACACTATTATGATATTGTAAGAGTCTTAAAACAATCAATTTAAACATATTTGAATATTTCATAAAAATGTTAAGTATTTTAATAGAAAAATCCAAAAAACACTTACCGGTGAAATGTTACATTTTGATTATCTTCACTTTTCTTTGAACTATGGCGATTACAGCCGTAAGCCACACAAGCCATCTACACAAAATGTTTTTAAGTTTCCTTAAAAGTAAGTCTGTTACATCCAATTACTCTTTTATCATTAAAATAATCACAAATATCAAAAACACTGTAGGTCACCAGCTGGTCACTTTGACAAGTAAAAAGTGGCTTCACACCATTGAAGACGAAAGTTTCTTTATTATTACGTCTCTCTCTAACTTACGTCATCTTTTAGTAAGATAAAGCAGTGCAAATTATAAGTGTATTGGTTCAGTTTAATACGAGTCCTCTATGCTTGTTATTACTCTAAGATGGCGGGGCTACATTAGCGCGCGAATATTCGTGTCGCGCTGGCGCGATGAAAACATCGTGTACGGGTATTCGCGATGTTCTTGTCTACATATAAGCAGTCAACGTGTTCGCCTGTTTCGCGGCCGATGTAGGCGATAATTATTGCAAAGTAAAATGGAGGATGTGGCGTCGTATTGTATGTCGGCAAATTATTATTTATTATTGTGCGAGTACCATTTGCAAAACATTAAAAGCAAAAAAGAGAAGAAAGAGGAAATGGTGGATGACTACTATACATAAAAACCTTATTATATTAACCTTAAGCTTATTTTTAATTCTAACCCACGCATCAAATACTAAATTTTTCTTTTTGTGGTCGGGGTTACGAGGATCCCATATTAAACTCTCCATTTCAAAAAATTGAATAAACTCCAATACTTTTTCGTTGCTCAAGTCCATACTTTAGTTGCGTCGTCACTTTCCCGCCAAAATATCACACTCGCGTCCACTCCGCTCAAAGTCTGGACTGCAACTGAAATGGCGAAGTGTAGCCACGCAAGCAAATATTGTCGCGCTAAAACCCTTTGATGTGCGCCAGTTTACCGACAGTGCCGCGATAAGCATTTTCATCGCCCGAATACTACGCGATGTGCCGAACTATTTGGCCACACTTGTCGCGATAATGGCGGGGCTACATTAGCGGGATACGGCGAATATTCGTGTTATCGCGACAAGTGTGGCCAAATAGTTCGGCACATCGCGTAGTATTCGGGCGATGAAAATGCTTATCGCGGCACTGTCGGTAAACTGGCGCACATCAAAGGGTTTTAGCGCGACAATATTTGCTTGCGTGGCTACACTTCGCCATTTCAGTTGCAGTCCAGACTTTGAGCGGAGCGGACGCGAGTGTGATATTTTGGCGGGAAAGTGACGACGCAACTAAAGTATGGACTGGAGCAACGAAAAAGTATTGGAGTTTATTCAATTTTTTGAAATGGAGAGTTTAATATGGGATCCTCGTAACCCCGACCACAAAAAGAAAAATTTAGTATTTGATGCGTGGGTTAGAATTAAAAATAAGCTTAAGGTTAATATAATAAGGTTTTTATGTATAGTAGTCATCCACCATTTCCTCTTTCTTCTCTTTTTTGCTTTTTAATGTTTTGCAAATGGTACTCGCACAATAATAAATAATAATTTGCCGACATACAATACAACGCCACATCCTCCATTTTACTTTGCAATAATTATCGCCTACATCGGCCGCGAAACAGGCGAACACGTTGACTGCTTATATGTAGACAAGAACATCGCGAATACCCGTACACGATGTTTTTATCGCGCCAGCGCGACACGAATATTCGCGCGCTAATGTAGCCCCGCTATAACACGAATATTCGCCGTATCCCGCTAATGTAGCCCCGCCATGAGACATCTAACACCTTAGTCTCTCCCGTGACCATGATTGCTGTAAAGTAATCGAAACGTCGGGAACCAAAAATCAAAATAAATCCGCGAAAAAATCCGAAAAGATAGTTTTATTCAAATCTTCTCTTCTTCTCTTATAAATAAAAATAAATCGCTAAATGTGTTGCTAAGCGCAAACTTGAGAACGGCTGGACCAATTTGGCTAATTCTTTTTTCAAATATTTGTTGAAGTCCAAGAAAGGTTCTTATGAAGAGAAAAATTGGAAAAAGTCACGAAAAAACGTAAAAACACTATTTTTCTAATCGGGCCAGCTACACACTTGAATTGACAGAACAATCAACAAAGTCTGTCAGGTCAGCAAAGTTTTGGATGTCTAAGGCCAAAAGTGTGACCAAAAGCATTCATGCAAGTCAATTAAAACGTAGTTAAACTTTTTTGTACAATATTTTTATTACTTTTACTGACAATTTGCGCTTCACTGTGGCTCTAACGGTGCATTATGGTATTAAGTTTTTTTTTAATACTTACTTTCTTAGATTTATAGCTAACTAATGTCCGCCCAGTAGTCTAACTTGGATTATCATCATTATTAAAAATTTAAGAAAAAAAAATTATGGACTCGTCAATTACTAAATAAAAAAAAATCTATCGGTTGACAAACAGATGAGAAAAAATTCTGTTTTGTCTGTGCCTATTTATATATAGACTAGCGACTCACCCTTGCTTCGCTCGGGTTCGTCCCTAGCTTGCTTCCCGATACAAACTTTCATCCCCATTTTCACTCCCTTAAGGGATGATTTCCGGGATAAAAAGTAACCCATGTCCTTTCCAGGATCTCAAACTATCTTCTTAGCAAGTTTCATCTAAATCGGTTCAGTAGATCCAGAGATTACCCCCTACAACATCACAAACTGACAAACTTTACCTCTTTATATAATTAGTATAGATAGTTAAGCTATCTAGCAGCCCCGGATCTTCAATTTTTTCGAGGCGGGGCAAAAACTGAAAAATGCCGCCCCCGCCCGCCTATATTTTTACCTTTATCATTTTTATTTTTCTGCTATCAGATGCCCACTAATGGACATAGGCCTCTCGAAAAGAATGCCATAAAAACCTATCCAGCGTTGCTCTTTCTGTGTTAAGTTTCTGTCTATTTATCTATACTAATATTATAAAGAGGCAGAGTTTGTTTATTTGTTTGAACGCGCTAATCTCAAGAACTACAAATCGGATTTGAAAAATTCTTTTTACATTAGATAGCCCGTTCATTGAGGAAGGCTATAGGCTATATATCATCATGCCACTACACAAGGGAGCGGAGCAGTAAATATAAATGTCGAAAAATCGGGCAGACTTCCATACATTATTGTAAAGGAGAGGGAAAGAAGAATATGTTTTTTTAACACTTTGAACGCGGGCGAAGCCACGGGTTCTGCTAGTTCACAAAAATACGTACGTACATGGACACGTAGGACATATTTAATATTTATGATAACACAGGATAGGGTCTGAAATAAAACATAAGATTAAAAATAAAAATCAATTTAATATATTATTGTATTGCAGATTGAAATTATAATTTTACTTTTTGGGCCTTTTGTTCTGCAAACAAATCAATGGCTTTTTCATAATTAATATCGTTTGCAATTTGATTTTCTATCGCTAAGATTGCGAGACTTGATAAACGTTCCTGGCTCATAGAGGATCGCAAATAATTTTTAATAAGTTTTAGTTTGCTAAAACTTCGCTCGCAACTTGCGGATGTGGTAGGAAGCGTACAGTAAATACGCAAAGCAATACAAATATTAGGAAAGGCATCCTGCAAATCACGCGCATAAATCTGTTGCAAGAGATAGAAACCGTTCGCCTTTTCTATGTCACCAAATAAAAGTGGAGCTTGCTCTTTAAAAACGTAGAGTTCTTGGACGAATTCAACGGCGTTTAAATCTCGCTCGTATTTTCTAGCCAGATCTGCTCCATGCTTTTGCAGTTCTTCAGTAGACATTTTCAAAATTTCAGTACCATTGAGAAATGCAAAATTCAAATTCAGCATGGTAGCACAATCAAACCTCTTTTTGATTTCTGCTATGATTCGATCAAATATTATACATTATTTCTTTACTATTATATACTATTTAGATATTGGACAATGCCAATATCTAAATTATCAACTGTTAATTTTTCTATAATCTGTTGACAAATGCATTCTCCTGTCTTTCCAGCAACTTCTATGAAATCAATGAAACTTTCTTTTATTTCACACACATCACCAGTTTTTTTTACATATCGAATTACCTGGCTCATTTGTTCTGTATGGGACACATCTGGAGTGCAGTCAAACATTATCGTGTAGTATTTGGCTTCTTTGATGTCATTTAAAATGCTATTTCTAACTGTTTTTGCCATTATGTCAATAATTTCATTCTGTATTGTCTTTGATAAATATGATACTTGTCCCTTTTTTAAATGTTCTAATTGAAATTTAAGAGTTGAACTATGTTTGGCGAGCAGGGAAATTAAATTCAAGAAGTTTCCTTGACAAGGCTGAGGACATTGTATGTTGATGTCGCTAGGGGTTTCGTGGGACCCACGAAAAGAAAGACAGTTTGTTGATAGATACAATACAGCATCCATTACTATACGAAGGATCTGTCTCCATTTTTCTTTCTCTGTGTGAATTACTCGCTCAATGTCTTGATCAATACCCTGGCATGATTTCATTTGTTGTACTCGAGTTTTCCACTTAATCATACACTCTTTGTGCATTTGAGTTGCCTCGTGTTCGGTTAATCTCTCTGAAGCTTTTTTCCAATTAATAAACCCTGTTGAACACAACGCAGATGTAGTGGCAGAGGACGATTTCTGGTAAATCTTGCAGCACGCACAAAAAATTGCATTTTTTGTCTTAGAATATATAAGCCAAGATCTTTTAAGCCTTTCGTAATTAGCCAAAGTTTTGTACCACATAGAAGATGTTAAATGTCTGCCAGTGCGTTCAGTTAATCTAAATTCAATGTTTTTGGGATGATTTTCTGCTAATAACACAGCCTGACTACTAAAAAAAGATCGTTGCTGGTCGGTCATATTTTCCACGTCTGGCCAATTACCTGGGTCCGTCGAATCAAATCCGGCTTTTAGCAATTCATTCGAATCCGAATGAGCCGATTCAGATTCTTCGTATTCTGGATTTATTCTTTCAAGTTGCTCTTCGCACATCGATAAAGATGATAAGGTATGCACTCTCCAATCAGTACTCGTAGTCTGTTTGGTGACTGTAGGTGAAAAATCTTCATCTGCTTGGTCGGGCATAGTGCAAGAAATATTCTCTAACTGAATATCAACTTCGGAAGTTGTGGCAGATACTGACGGGTCACCTCCTCCGCTAATCCAATTTTTCATCTTGTTCGCTAATTGTTTTCCCTGCGACAACTTATTTTTAGCTTTCTTCCTATATTCCGCTCCCGATAGTTTTTTCCTTGGCGCGCTCATAATTTCAACCTTTAAAAAAACATTGAACTTTTATCCTTAATTAACCTTGGCAGATCACTGGATGTGTACACCGTAATTGCATATACATGTCTTTATTTAGATTATTAAGGGAGTATGAAATGCTAAACTCGACTTTTATAATAAGGAAAAAAGGATGCAGTGAACCAAAAGAAACTAATACAACGTATTCTTTAGGATATAATATACTAGGGAATGCCCTTTCAAAATTAAAATAAAATTATTTTGATTCGATGGAAACAAATCAAATATATATATTTGATTTGTTGGTTTGTTTGATTTGATACTTATTACAGAAAGTGTCTACTCACTATTTAACAAAATGATTTCAAAAATTCAAAAATAGCACCATTCAAATGTACCTTACAATATGTGTTGATTTTAAATCTAAACATTTAAAAAAAAATAAAAGTATTATCTATACTTAATAATATAAAGCTGAAGAGTTTGTTTGTTTGTTTGGTTGAACGCGCTAATCTCAGGAACTACTAATCCGATTTGAAAAATTCTTTTTGCATTAAAAATAGCCTGTTAATTGAGGAAGGCTACCTTGTAAGGGCGACTGTTGAGCTATGACAGATTTATTGATGGGGCACTAACACAGTCAGTATTCTATGTTCGGTTGATGGATAAGAATTAAATAGTAAACAAGTAAACACAAATTGAATGTTTGAATTTAAAACACTGCCGTGGACGGAGATCGACGAAAGAGTTTCCAAATATAGCTTCATCTCTCTCGCACGCACACTAATCGCCCGCTCCAGTTACCAACCGGCGAGCAGCTGATAGTCCAGTCGGTCGGGAAAGAAATAGGCTCCTAGTTTACACTATTGGCGAAAATGGAAGATTTTATATATTTTTTTTTATATTTGAGTTCAAAAGAATGAAAATAAAAAAAATGATTTATTTTGATTGGCCGCAACTTTTTTTTTTAAAATAAAATGTTTATTAATATATCTCGAAAACTATTGAGAAGTTATCGAGACAAATGATTTAGTATGTATGCGTTGGGAAAATAATTTAACAAACTGAAGAAAACCGGAAGTTTCTATCACTAATAGATTATAAAATTTATAAAAATGATTGAAGGTAGAAAACTGCTGACGCGGGCATTTTCGGCGGCGCGCTGATAAACAAAAGGCTGCAACTCAGCCGGACTATCAGCGCGGTTGTTGACCTATGCTCACGCGCCACGCGAAAAATTGAATATAAATAAAATAAGTTATTTTTGGCCCCGCGAAAAATAATTTATTTTATATAAATTATTGTACTTAAAGTACTGGACGTCTCAGTGGTCAAAGTTGCGTTAATGATGAGTTGTGTATTCGTCTGCCAAGTATAAATTTGCCGCCCCCTGAATTTGCCGCCCGGGGCATGGGCCCCGGCTTGCCCCCCCCCTAGATCCGGGCCTGCTATCTAGATACAGTGGGTGAAAAACTCGTCACTAATGTTAATACGGGTATTTCCGTATATATCTCAGCCCAGATGTTATCACAGATTATATGATAGCCGGGATATGACAACACGGATATCTTAGCCCGGATGCGTTAGCCCGGGTATGTTATCACGGATATATTAGCCCGGATATGTTATCACGGATACGTTAGCCCGGATATGTTATCACGGATATGTTATTTTGATTTGATATCACTTATTCTGTAAAAACAATATAGGATAAAAAAAACCATGAAACGAATCATTAAATACAATTTATTATTTCGAAACATTAAAGCTAACATAAATAATAAACTATCTAAAGCCTTAATTTCATATTTTCACATACAAAATCAAAAATATATTGCGACCAAATTAATTATATACCTACAGAGAAATAAAATTAAAATATACAAACTCGAAGGTCACAAATTCGATCCCGTGCGAGGTTATCCCGTGGGATTACCAGCTTACCAACGAATCTTAGTTACACACCGAAATTGGTTGTCAACTAAAATTGTCTGGATTTTAGTTTGGTGGCTGACGAACGGACTTTTGACATTTTAGATAATTCACTTAAAATAAGCCAATATCTTATAATATTTAACCGAGTGATACTTGTTACATATTACATATTCATTTATTTCATGTATCTCGGAAAGGGGCCGTTCATAAAATACGTCCACACTTATGAGGCAGGAGGAAGGTGAAGGGGTGTAGGGGCGTGGGGAGGTAGAGGGGGAGGGGCGTGGAGATGGGGAAGTAGAGGAGGAACGCAGGGGTAGGGAAGTGGGGAGAGTAGGGAAAGCGGTTTCGCTTACTGTGACAAGGGAGGTCGGGGGTCTAAGATAAGGTGACATTCACAACTTATCAAACTATTTTGTCGACGAATAATCACAGAAAATGTGACGTGTGACGAAGGGGGAGAGGGGGGTCTAGAAAGATAAAATTTTGCGTGACATTTTTTATGATCGGCCCCAAACGGCTCTAACGATTTGAATCAAATATTGTATTTAGATAAAGTTTTGCTTTTTAAATTTATCTATATTTAAAGTGTCTTTTCTAAAAAAAAAGACAATTTTAACATTTTTTTTCTGAAAATAACGCCGAGCGAAGTTCTACCGTCCAGGTAGGTACTTCAAACGTATAAATTGATAATTTGTTGACATCCAACATTAGTGATCATCATTTGGGAAATACGGAATAACCTCATAAAAATGTTTTCTTTCAAAATAAGACTATTTTCAATTACTTTCCCATACATTTTCCTATAATTTTCAAATATTACCAAACTTTCTACACATACTAACCACCAGGGTCGGACTGGGCCGGAAGGGCCCGGGTGGCTCCACAAGCCCGGGGCCCGAGACTAGATCATAGATTTAATCATAATTAATTTTTAACTTCTGGCTATGAAAATTGAAAACTTTGATTTTCGCATTTTTTTAAAAGATATGTACCGAATAGATAGAGCTTTTAAGAACATCTAAAAATTAAATTTTATTTTACCTCTGAAATAATGTCAAATGTTAAAATAGACCAATCGGAATCCATTTATTTTTAAGAGAACAAAAAATTAAAATCTGAAGTTTTATATTTTAAGGTACAAAAATCTGTAAAATGCTCCCAATGTCCAGCTACCTTCGAGAAATGGAGGGATGAAAAGCGTTGAAAAATAGTTTTTTTTCAATTTTCGGCTTACTGTGACGTCCTATCGAAAAATTTCTTTACAAAAGTTGTAAGTCTAGTAAAAATCTACAACTTTTATAAATGACACTTTTTACAATACCCTAAAAGTTTTTGAGATATTTACAAAAAACGTGGTTTCTAATTTTTTTTTGTTTTTACTTTTAATTACTGCAATAATCTTTTGATTTTCATGATACTAGTTATTAGGAGAATGTAATCTTCGAAATACGTATAATAAAATTTACATTTTTCAAATTACACCAATGCATTTTGCGGGAAAATAAAAAAAATTGGGAGTCCCGTAAAGTATACTACTTCTTTTGTATTTTTTTCCTTAGAAGCTATTTATGTTATTAACTTATTATTTTTTCGAAATTATCGATATTTTATTAATTTTTGATCGATTTTGGAGTTAAATTAATTGTCTTTTTTCTGAAAATTTAGATTTTAAGTTAATAACAGAAAGAAATGGAATTCATTCATAGTCTAATCTTGCTTATTAATTATTCAAAAATATATCATAAAAAAAACAAGTTGATATTTACAAAATGTAGTTACAGTTTTGTTAAAAATCATTAAAAAATGTCATAAATTAATGCTAAGATATTAATGATTAAAGAGAAAAGGATCTTTTTTCATTGAAAGTCGACTATCTCTGAAAAAAATCAACGTAAAAAGATGATGGATAGATCAAATTAAAGCTGAATAATCATGTTATCCAATTCATGTATTGGTTATACTTAAAAAAAATTAAGTCCGGGTAATCAAAAAAAACCCAAAGTTTCCAAAAAAATTTTTACGATCTTTTTTATGATTACGCAATAACTGTACATTGAAAAAAATATATATCTAAATACCTTAAAACTAGAAACTTGAAGCAATAAAATACTTTTTTTTCATCTCCATACAGTTATTTTCCGCTGAGATACAGTCATTCAAAAATCTTTAAAAAACCTAGGAATTTTTTTTCGATTCTTTGATTTTTTATAGTAGAGTATCAAGAAAATGCAGATTTATGCGGAAAAGCTTGAAAAATATAAAAACTAATCGATAATGCTAAAGCCTCATCTCAATCAGTTAATTAGGATATTTATCAGTATATATTGTCAATTATGTCATACTTTTTTTATTATTAAAGATATAAAATTTAAATTTAACTCCAAAATCAATCAAAAATTAATAAAAATATCGATAAACTCGAAAAAATAACTAAAATATATTTTAATGGAAAAAATACAAAGGACACGGTATATAGGTACTATATACGCTTTCCAACTTTTTTATTTTTTTACGACTCATCAAATGCAAAGTTGAAATGTTTACGGCGACATTGTATAAATAATAGCGTCAAATTAAAAACTTAAGCACAACATTTTTTTCGTTTTTTCCCGCAAAATTCATTGGTGTAATCAGTTTATAAAAATTTGGTCAATTTACGTCACATTAAGCCGAAAAATAAAATATTTTTTTTAATGCATTTCATCCCTCCATTGCTCGGGGGTTACTGGGACATCGGGGGAATTTTATGGATTTTTGTTCCTTATATACCTACTAAAGTTTGAAAAACCTAAAACTTCAGGTTTTCGTTTTTTGTTCCTAAACCGGATTCCGATCGGACTATAATGATACACGTCTAAATAAGTTGATTCGATCAAAAGTTATCGCCGTTCAGTTATTTTCAAAACTAGTTTCAGGGAAGAAGAATGGCCTGTTCAGGTTCAACCATTTTCGAATTTTTCTATTTCATTTCTCTTCTTCACTCTTCTCTAATTGTATAAACGAACTATCTGATCTAGTTTACATGTAGGTCGCAAGAGCTGGGCCCCGTATCCTACCTACCATCTGACTTGCGGGGTTTATCGCCTGCCCGTGGGGGGCCCGCGCAGGCTGGGGCTGGCAAATGCCAAATCGACTGTATGGCCAGTCCGACCCTGCTAACCACCGCCCGCGGTGTTGCCCTTTAAATTAATATGAAAAACTTGATAGAACATCTCTATTTAATTCGAATTTTTCGTTTATTATTGTATTATCGCCAATTAAAAATATATTTTTTTTTATGTTATTATTATTTTTTTAATCTTTTTAAATATTTGTCTTTATAGCGATTTTAAAATTATACCATTTTCATTATACAATAATTTGAACATAAATACAACAAAACGAATTGTTTACCTCTTTTTTGAGAGTCGGTAGAACATGTATCAATTCCTACCATTGTTAGATTTTTAGACCTCTAATACAATTTTCTTTTAATTTTATTTAAAATTAAAACTTATCAAGTTATTCATATTAACTCAATATTGTGAGTATAAAGATAAAAATCACTAAGTCCTCATATAGCTTTATAACGTGACCTAAACCTGTACTCAATGGCGGATTTAGCCTTAGCGCCGCCCTTAGGCATAGTAAAATATTCGATAGTATCAATTTTTTTTAATTATTAATTATGCAAAGAAAAAAGATTTAAGTTTTTCGAAAAATCTACTAGTTAATTTTTTTTAACTATTCATTTTTTTGAAAATAAAAAAGCATTTCCGATAACGCGAAGAAAAAACTTTTTCCCACCCTCCGAATTTTTCCCCTAAAAGCCCTGAGTGCCCCTAGCGCTAGCTGTACTTAAGTAACGCATTTCCGTGTCTTAAGTGGAGGATTTTCATTTTGTGCGATAATGAAACTCATAATTACTAATAAAAGTTATTTTTGAATGTGAATTGATATTATAAATGTGAAATATGTGTATTTTATATATTAAAGGCTTATTTAAAAAATTACACAAAAAAAATTACAAAGCATCAAGTCTTCAATTTTTTTATAATATTTAGCTGCACACGAATATCAACTCACACTTGATGAAAATTTTTATTCAATTCTAGAAAAAAAAAACATATTTTTTTTTGCTAGAAACTCACTTAGCACATTTTACCTTTAAACCCACAATTTAAATTCTACCTTCCTATCAAAACCTACCAATATGTCCTACTCAGTCTATGACATCTTTTTACACATTATGAGACAAAAAATTTATAAAACAATATTAAAAATTAGTACTTTCTTAGATTTACGCGAATATTTGACATTTTAAATAAAACTGTCTTTTCGGATTATTTCGCGGACTTATTTTGATTTTTGGTTCCCGACGTTTCGAATTCTTTACAGCAATCATGGCCACGGGAGAGACTGAGGTGTTAGATGTCTCAAAGGTATTATATAGTTGTTACATATAGTGCCTACCTACAATTTTACAAGTTAGCTGTATAGCGTGACCTAAGCCTGTGCTTAAGTCACGCGTTTCCTCGACTTAATGAAGTTTAACAATAACAAAATCTATATCAACATGTTACAATGTAGACAAACTCATGTTTGTTTTATAACATGGTGATGTAGATGGAAACTTGTACAATTCTGTTTTAAAATTATTGAAGTGAAAACTTCTACAGGCAGGTTTGTTTGTATGGGGAGTAAATTCATGTGAGTCGTCATCGACATGGTCACGTGACGTGTTGACGCTAACACTCGGAGCGCCGATAGATGTCGAACAAAACCAAATAGATGTAAACAGTTTTAATTTACACATTTTAATTTAAGATCAAACAACTAATTTGAATATCCAAAAATAACAACTGTTTGTTTATAGTTTTAAGTTTTCACTTCTGTCGGCAGTAGTCCTCGTGATTGCTTTTTTTAAATTCAAATCGAGATACAATATTATTTGAGTTCCTTAGAGTAATAACAAGCATAGAGGACTCGTATTAAACTGAACCAATAAACTTATAATTTGCACTGCTTTATCTTACTAAAAGATGACGTAAGTTAGAGAGAGACGTAATAATAAAGAAACTATCGTCTTCAATGGTGTGAAGCCACTTTTTACTTGTCAAAGTGACCAGCTGGTGACTTACAGTGTTTTTGATATTTGTGATTATTTTAATGATAAAAGAGTAATTGGATGTAACAAACTTAGTTTTAAGGAAACTTAAAAACATTTTGTTTCGATGGCTTGTGTGGCTTACGGCTGTAATCGCCATAGTTCAAAGAAAAGTGAAGTTAATCAAAATGTAACATTTCACCGGCAAGTGTTTTTTGGATTTTTCTGTTAAAATACTTAACATTTTAATGAAATATTCAAATATGTTTAAATTGATTGTTTTAAGACTCTTACGATATCAAAATAGTGTGTAATCGATCTCTAAATTCTTGTCAATTTGAGAAAGTAATTTTGTTTTTTAATCATAGTGATGTGGCATGACGTACCTTCATTATTACTTTGCCGATTCGTTTTTAGAATACATGTTGATAAAATTTCTTAAAATATATGAGTATGTTATAAATCAGAGGTTTAACCATAATCCCCGCGCTAGGCTAACTTATTTTTTTTTTGTGTTATATTTTTGAATAATGAATAATCAAGATTAGACTATGAATGAGTTTCATTTATTTCTGTTATTTATTTATTTATCAAAAAGTACACTAACAACCATAGATATAATATACATAGATCGGCGATGCAAAAGAGTAAGAACATACTATACCCATATGTTAGAGCGAGATAGATAGACGAGACCAATATTGTACACGCTATGAGCCTGTATGGACTTGACGCTTAGACGTGAAAGACATATATTCCCATATTTTAGTAAAATTGCACGAAATAAAGTATTATTTTGCGATAATTAGACGTGTTTAATCATGGTTACATGTGTAGTGCCCGGATGTAACTCATCTAAGAAAGAAAACTTACAAAATTACACATTTCACATGTAAGTACCATTAAAATTGTTTTGTTGTTTACGAGCAAAGTTTAGGAACTACCACAAAATGTCTAAGCTAATCGGCTGGGGAATTTTATAGACTTAAATTATATGATTGGTCTGAATGCATTCAAATTCCATACAAAATAAAAACAAATACGTGAATATCTGCTATTTATAACCTTACTTATATAGAGATTGACACTATCGGTATTTCGGTATTAAGTTATCGAAATATCTGTTATTGTGAAAGGCAAAGGCAATCCCTGCATACAGCCATTATTTATCCTCATAATATTTTATAGAATATTTTATGTTTTAGTGACGGCTTAAATTATTTAATTTATTACAGAGTTTTAATAAATTTAGAATAAGATATTATTGTTTGTGAATCAGAATAGTTAGTTTCTATTTTTTACCAAGCACTATTAAGCCTAGCGTTCTATTTTCTGGCGTTCTAAAATGGGGAATTAAATGATACAATATATTCTTATTATATTTTTGATATATATTGTATTTCTTTAAATAAATTTCATTTTTTAGACACTGACAATAATATATTTTATATTATTTCATTTTTAAGTTTGTACTCTTAATTAAAATTCGAAATTACTATCTTATAATTTTATTTATTTATTAATTTTCAAAAGCTGGATTTTAATTCATCTATTTAATGTTTTAGATTTCCTCAGAATATTGGTATTCGACAGAAATGGCTAGAAATGTTAAATAGAGAAAACTGGATGCCTAAAAAATATTCAAAAATATGCAGCAAACATTTTGAACAAAAATGTTTTACTCATAGAGGCACACAAAGAGTAAAGTTACGTTCCGGTTCTATACCAACATTATTCATGCCGGTATGTTATTTTAGAATTATTTACCACTCTTAAGTCCATTTGCTACTAGTTATTATTATTTATATTAATTTAATGCAATTCACTAATGTAATACATACCTATAATAATATACTATTCTTTTTTATATTTGTCTCCAGGTTACATTGAAGTCAATACGCAAAGTATCATCTTATGTTTACAGAGATATATCCTCTGTACCGAGCAGCTCTGTAACAAGCAATTGTGATCTTGAAAATACTCCAAGGAAGAAAAAACTGAAGAAAAATATTTGTGTTCTTAAAAGACGCTTAGATATGACTAAAAAGAAGCTGAAAAATGTAAGGGCACAAAAAAAACGTGCATTATCTAAAGCGTTGAAATTGGCTGAAGTGGTTAAGAGCTTGGAAAGACTTCCGTCACTTCAAAATAATGTCAGTGAAGTAATGGGATCTTGTTCTGGAGATTTATTACGCCATCTCATTGAAAGGATAAATAAGAAAAAGCAAAAAATAAACATGAACGAAAAGTATGGTATAGAACTAAAGAAATTTGCTCTGACTTTACATTTTTATAGTCCTAGGGCCTACAATTACATGAGAGCAAAATTTAACCTATGCCTACCGCATCCTAGAACGCTGCGAGCCTGGTATCAAAGTTTAAACTGTAAACCGGGCATCAATAAAGAAGCCATAGAAACTATAAAGGCTGTAGCTGAAGAAAAAGAGGATTTGGTTATTGCCCTTATGTTAGATGAAATGTCAATACGTGAACATATTGAATTTGACGGCCGTAATCATCATGGATATGTTGATGTTGGTAATGGTATTGAAGGAGATCATGTGGACAAGGCCAAAGAAGCGCTGGTAATAATGGCAGTGGCAATTAATTCGTTTTGGAAAATTCCAATTGCTTATTTTTTTGGGAGAGGGTTTACTGCCTTACAGAAAGCAACACTTCTAAAGCAATGTATTGACATTTTATCAGATTTTGTAAAAATTGCCAGTGTTACTTTTGATGGCATAGCATCTAACATAAATATGGCAAAAATACTAGGTGCTAATTTGAGCACTGCTCCCTTTAGACCTTACTTTACTTATAGAAAACAAAAATATTACATTATATTAGATGCGTGCCATTTATTAAAATTAATTAGGAATACTTTCGCAGAATACAAAATTTTTAGCCATCACGACGATGTTATTAGATATGAATTTATTGAGAACCTTTGCCAACTTCAATGTGACGCCGGTTTGCATTTGGCAAACAAGATAACCGTCAAACACATTAATTTTATTAATCACAAAATGAATGTGCGTCTAGCAGCCCAACTCCTAAGTGGTTCTGTTGCAACCAGTTTAGAATTTTGTAAAGAAACATTAAAATTACCTTTATTCCAAAATTGTCAAGCAACAGCAGAATTCATAAAAAATATTAATAATATATTTGATATTTTTAATTCCCGTAATTTACAAAGTTATGGATTTAAGAAGCCCTTGAATGAGAGGAATTTCGAAGAAATAATAGCCGAATGTGACAAAGTGTGTCAATATATCCAAAATTTAAATCACAACGGGCAAGCTTTAATAGAATGTCGTAGAAAACTTGGATTTATAGGTTTTTTGTCAAATGCAATGGCTTTGAAGGGGCTTTATATCGATTTTATAGAGTCAGGTAAATTAAAATTCCTCCAGACCTATAAACTTTCCCAGGACCATTTAGAGACCTTTTTCAGCTCAGTGCGTGCTAGAGGCGGGTTTAATAACAACCCAACCGCTAGACAATTCACAGCAGCATACAAACGACTAATCTGCCATGTGGAAGTACAAATTAGTGACAAAGCTAATTGTTTGCCTTTGGAGAAAATTTGTGTACTGAATACACAAATGGCGCGCACTGAAGACATAATAAATAGCACAACTGGTCTTAATGCAATCACGATGCCAAACGACTATGTGGCTGTTGGTCCAAGCCAAACCGATAGCGAAGATTTTGACTTCGTGTCAACAATGCCATGGATACCCGAAGACACGGAATCAGTAATAAAATCAATTATAGAGTATATATCTGGGTATGTAGTGAAAAAAGTGGCGAAGAAAATTAAATGTGAGCCTTGTGTGGCCGCCCTTTACGGTGAAGTGATAGAAGATTCACTAATATACATGAAGGATATAGGTGGTCTTATTTATCCTTCTGAGGACGTCATTGGGATAGCTATTCAATCTGAACGGCTTTTCCGAAAAACTATGAAATTCAAGAATGTAAATGAAAATATGTTTCGAAAATTAGTAAACCATTGCCTTGTGAATTGTAAAAATTTTTTCAACATACTTGACATTCATATGTATGATTCGCCAGCGTTGACTAATCACAAATATTTATTAACAAAACTAATTATCGAAACATATTTTAATATAAGATTAAAATATGAAGCTAAATTGCAAAATACTTCAAAAGAAAGCTTAAGACATTTTTATAATAAATTGGTTCTCTTTGGCGGAAAATAAAAACCTAACATGTTTTATTTGTGTTTTATTCATTTCTTCAACATTAAATTACTCGTAACTATGCTAATTAGTTAGACCTCTCAATGTGTCGATAAAATCGTGTTTAGTGAATATTCAGCACTATCTCTCACGCAGACATGCACATTACACGCACACTGGTGTATTTTGATTTTGGTCTCGCCTTAATTACTCCATAGCCGATCTATATATATATTAAATCTATGCTAACAACACACATATTAAAACATTTATACACATTTAGAAGACAATATTAATAATTAATCGGACACGTTTGGCTCAGTGTGTAATAACCCTACTTGCTGTGCCAGCGGTCGCGGGTTCGAGTCCCGCTGGGGGCATTCATTTGTGTGATGAGCACGAATGTTTGTACTCCAGTCATGGGTGTTTATATTTATAATATGTATGTATTTAAAGTTATATATGTGTAGTGTATCAACTATCTGGTATCCATAACACAAGCCTCGTAGCTTACCATGGAACTAGATGGTGTTGTGTGTTAATGTCCCAACATATTTATATTATATATATTATATTATGTATGTTTTTACAAGTGTACATAACATTCGCTATAATTACATAATCAAAAGTATACATTAAATTATATTAAATCCCTTCTATATAATTAATAAATACAATTTAAATACAATAAAAATGATTCATAATAAGTCAACACCTGTTAGCCAAAATAATTAATTTAAATAATGTTAAAAAATTGTTATAACCTTAAAATCTAATTAGTTAAGATTAAACATAATTAATTTTCACCTAAGGTGAAGTATTGTTTCGTGTAATGGTTTTTCATAATTACTATAAATATTACAAAGAAACGGTATTTTTGATTTATAAACCGTCAAACTTTAGCACATCACTATAATAGTCAATATATAAATATAGTAATTCTATAGCATACTTGGCTTCATTGCGATTTTAAGAAAGGGCAAATTGTGTATTTCTGTCTCTGTCCCTCTCGTAAAGAAGTGTATAAGAAGGACACAATCAAATATATTGTAAATGTTCAATTAAATACAGCTCCTCCATGCTTGTTATTACTCTAAGTTGAGTTCGGTAAAGAAATACAATGTTGCCATTAAAAATAAATTCTATCTAATTTTAGAAGTTATTTTTTTATATTTAAAAAAAAGTGTTGTTTTTTAATTTGAGCGATGACATTTTTAATAATACAACGGTCAATTATATTATCTGAAAGTTAATATTTAGAACAATTGTACATTTAAATATATTTTTTTTATTAAGAAAAAATATTATTTTAATTCACCTCACATTTTCAAACAAAAATAATTTATTCACGCTAAATAGCCTAGAGATCTTTGAGCATACATACATACATACATACATACATACATACATACATACATACATACATACATACAAACATACATACATACATACATACATACATACATACATACATACATACATACATACATACATACATACATACATACATACATACATACATACATACATACATACATACATACATACATACATACATACATACATACATACATACATACATACATACATACATACATACATACATACATACATACATACATACATACATACATACATACATACATACATACATACATACATACATACATACATACATACATACATACATACATACATACATACATACATACATACATACATACATACATACATACATACATACATACATACATACATACATACATACATACATACATACATACATATAAAATAAAATTGAAAAAACCGGCCTAATATAAGAGTACCCTCTTCCTATTTTAAAGTCGATTAAAATTTTAAATAAAACTATCTTTTCGGATTATTTCGCGGATTTATTTTGATTTTTGGTTCCCGACGTTTCGAATGCTTTACAGCAATCATGGTCACGGGAGAGACTAAGGTCTTAGACATCTCAAAAGCGTTATATACTTGTTACAGACAGTGCCTACCCACAAATTTACAAAAATGATTTTGAAAATTCAAAAATGGCACCAGAGTACCTTACAATATTTGTTGATTTAATTCTAAACATATTAAAAATATAGTATTCTTAGAACATCTTAATTCTATAAATCCTAAAATACAATTTACTATGGAATTAGAATCTGACAATACCTTAGCTTTCTTAGATGTCTTAGTTAAACGCAACCCAGATAACACCTTGAGTCACACTGTGTATAGAAAGAAGACCCATACTGATAGGTACCTGAACGGTGAATCTCGCCACCATCCTTCACAGTTAGCTACCGTGGGAAAATCTTTGTTTCAGAGAGCACAAGGGATCTGTGACGAGCAACACCTGGCCGGAGAACTGCAACATGTCAAGCAAGTTCTGCGAGACAACAAGCTGCAAGTGCCGCGCCTGCGTCACAGTGACCGAGTGAAACCAGCCACAGTCGAGCGAGTCCCTGCAGTCCTGCCATACATGAGAGGAGTCACTGACAAGATTGGCTACATCTTAAAGCGTGCTTCAATCAAAACTTACTTCAAGCCGCCAAAGAAAATTAGTCAGTTTTTACCACCAGTCAAGTGCCACATCCCTCTCCAAGATGCAGGGGTATACAAACTTGATTGTGATTGTGGGCTCTCCTACATCGGACAAACAAAGAGATCCATTAGAACTCGGGTCAAAGAACACATAGCTGATGTGAAGCACCGTCGCAATACAACATCTGCAGTCTGTAAACATAGCCAGGATCGCCCAAGCCACTACATTCGCTTTGATAATCCACAAATACTTGCGAAAGAAAGCCGTTATCGCCCCAGGATGATTCGCGAAGCTATTGAAATTAAAAAACATCCAAACTTCAATAGGGAAGATGGCTGGGTACTACCATCATCGTGGGATCCTGTAATAAACATAATAAAATCTAACAGCAATAACAAAGATAACAGACCTGTAGATGTAGTTAGTTCATACTGTGTGGATCGCTATAACAATGATTCAAATTAATATATTATATTTTATCTGTGAAGATAGTGTTGCTTAATATTCTATCTTAAAATTACATTAGAAATCTAAATTAAAAATTTAATTTTCTAAATAATACATATAAAACAATAATAATACTTTAATAAATAATTAGTATTTAATAAATAAATAATATTTTGATTTTCTTTGTGGTTAGACATATTATAGTAATAGCAACACTAAATAATATTACATTATTAATTCTTAAAGTTTTTTAAAATATTGTAATATTTATAATAATAACAACTAAAATTAAACAAATAATATTTAATTATAATACTTATTAAACTTTTTAATATTTTTAATATGTTTAGAATTAAATCAACAAATATTGTAAGGTACTCTGGTGCCATTTTTGAATTTTCAAAATCATTTTTGTAAATTTGTGGGTAGGCACTGTCTGTAACAAGTATATAACGCTTTTGAGATGTCTAAGACCTTAGTCTCTCCCGTGACCATGATTGCTGTAAAGCATTCGAAACGTCGGGAACCAAAAATCAAAATAAATCCGCGAAATAATCCGAAAAGATAGTTTTATTTAAAATGTCAAATATTCGCGTAAATCGATTAAAATTCAAAATGATAACATTACATATTTAATTTAGACGTACTACGTTTATCATCACATTTTAAATCTAAAAAAAAATCATTCTTTTGAATGTGTTAAATTGTATATTTTAAAATTTATGTAGCGTTTATTTTAAATTATTAACCAAATGTTAAAACATCATGCCACCATTTTTATAAATTACTGGTGTTATGAAAAAAATAAGTTAAATTTTCCAAAAATACAGAATCCGAAATGTAATATATGTTTCGGATATTTTATTTCAGATTTACGAAATTAATATTAATATCATTATAATTTTTTAATTAAAATGACATGACGTTTTATCAGTTTGAATCATTTTACTATTATTATAACATCCACATTAATTAATAATCATTATTAATGCTTATATAACTATAATTAAAAAAATCTAATTTAACCTACATATTTCTTCGAGACAATTTCATTTCTCTACACTATAATAATATATTAACCGAAACATCGAAAAATCGAAAATCCGAAATGGAAAAACCGAACCGAACACCCGTAAAACTGAGAAATATGAGATCCGAAATTAATTTATTCCTTATTCTCCGGAAATTTTGAGTGTATTAATTTGCAATCGGGTCGTAAACTTCTAAAACTTTCAGCACCCGCTTCTGTTATGTTGGTTTCACTAAAATCGATATAGGTTAAATTCGGCGCAGCAGTTGCTAGATGGACTAGACTGCGATCCGTTATATTTCTGTATCCGTTAACGGATAAGAATCTTAAATTTGACCTGTCCGGTCTCGAACCTGTGTCCTGTCCCACCACCACTGGGCCGTTGGGACCTATATGTATTATATTAACATCTTCTCCATCAGCCCTACCAAAACGGCGTATCGCAAAATCTGTTACTAGTGAACTGGATTCAACATGGCGTCTTTGCACATTGAATCCCCGAATCCCGGGAATATCAGGTGCTGAGAATTCCCGTGAGAATCTATACGTATTCACTTGGGGACCAACATTCACGTATAGAACGTGATGGCGTGGTTCAATCCTGTAATCAATTGGCTCTACATTTTCTTGAGATTCATTTTCCCGTTCGGTTTTTGGTTGCGGTTCACTGGTTTCTGATTCTCGAGATGTTGACGCGCCTTGGTTTAGATCGTGGGGGCGTTTTAGGTTACGCTTTTCGTTTTGTTTGTCACCGTCTTCTTGGTTGTCGTCTATAACCACTGGTTTCTCGCCTCGACGGAAACGGACGTGTCCGCCATTCGGTTGGCCGCCATTTTGCTGTAGCGCCGTCGGTCGTTTCGCGCTCGCGAATACTATTACTTCATCGTGATCGCCACATCTTACTTCTCCGAAATTCAAAACCCCATCTAGTTTGATACAGTCGCTGCCCTCTCTAGGTCTGGCGTTCGAAGAATTGGAACTTGACGCATTTTCTCCATTTTTATTTGCATCTGAACTTTCTCCATTTTCATTATTTGAAGAATCTGTGTCCATTTCATTTTTTAATACAGTATACGAACATTGACCAGTTTCACCTTGCGATGAATCATCGCTTTCTCCATCACCGTCTAAGCATTTTGAACTTTCTCCAATTTCAAAATTTGGAAAATTCGCGTTTTCACCGATACATTCCTTTGAATTAT
This sequence comes from Fabriciana adippe, assembly GCA_905404265.1. NCBI lineage: Eukaryota > Metazoa > Arthropoda > Insecta > Lepidoptera > Nymphalidae > Fabriciana > Fabriciana adippe. The sequence continues at coordinate 7,131,007 of FR990003.1, forward strand.
CTGAAGTGTCTTCATTTTCTAAAATTACTGGAATATTTTCATTTTCACTATCATCTAGAGATTGAGATCTTCCATCATTATTTTCTACGTTTCGCACATCATTTGGCTCTTGTTTATCATTAATTTCATTTTTATCGCTATTACTATTCGAAGAATGCTGAGATCCATCATTATTTTCATTATTATTTTCTATTTCATCAGTCTCATCATTGCTTGATTCATTGGCTACATCTTTATCATCATTTTCATCATCATTATCATCACTTTTACTAGTACTTGCGTTAACATTAACATCACCCGTTATATCATCACCATCGTTCTTAATTTCTGTTACATTATGAAGGTTTAGCAAAAAGAATCTATTATTTTGACAGCTCAAATCACCATGACGTTTATGATTGTCAACATCGCAACTTTTACGGCGTTTTTTAGACCGTTTCACGTCGCCATTTTCTTTTTCATTCACATCATCGTCTTCCGGTTTCCGTTTTAAAGCTTCACGTTCCTTCTCATTTATATCCATAGCATCGTCATCGTAATAGTAGTATGGGTTTTCTGGCTTTTCTGGGAACAAATGCGGTTCCTGAAACAGTAGCGATGAAATTATCATATATATATATATATATATATATATATATATATATATATATATATATATATATATATATATACAAAAAAGTGTGCGTGTGTTTGCAATTCACACACGGTAGATGTGAAACTTCAAAAAAGTAACCTACGAGAGAATGAGATGGATATAGAGTATCATATTAGTAGGTAGTTTAGTTTTTTTTTATAATATTTTTACCAAGTTAAAAGTTATTTTACATTTTATTCGACACTAGCGACTCACCCTCGCTTCGCTCGGGTTCGTCCGTAGCTTGCTTCCCTATATTTCATCCGCATTTTCACCGCCTTAAGGGATGATTTCCGGGATAAAAACTATCCTATATCCTTCCCAGGGTCTCAAACTATCTTCTTACCAAATTTCATCTAAATCGGTTCAGTAGTTTCGGAGCCTATTCGATGCAAGCAAACAAACAAACAATCAAATCTTTCCTCTATATTATTAGTATAGATAAATTTAAATTATATATTATTCAGTAATTAATTTTATAATTTTTCACTTGTGTGTGTGCGTCACTACGGGTCTACTCATTTTAAAACAGTTTTGCACTTAAACTCAAATGGACCTAAAACGTAAAACCCTATAATGGACCACCTCCACCTTGAAATGGACCATGGTCCAGTTACCTGTATTTCCCAATCATGTAACTAACTGGGTGTATGTCACTCCTAGGTCTATTCATTTTAAAACAGTTTTGCACTTAAACTCAAATGGACCTAAAATCCTACAATGGACCACCTCCATCCTACGAAGGACCATGGACCACGGTCCACTCACCTGTATCTCCCAATCGTGCAACTGTATGTGCGTCACTCCCGGGTCATCTATGAAATGTGCGTGCGGCTGTGGTGTATTTTTGGGGGCCTTGCTTGCCGATAACCATAGCTTTTCTAAACTCGGCAACCATCCGAGTGCTGATATCTCTGAGTCACCAACTGGTGACCCTCTGAGATCTAGAGACTGGAAGAAATTAGAATTAATAGTTAAAAATATATATATTAAATATATATTTAAAAATAATCCTTCATTTAAATCAAATCAAAATAAATATGTCGGTACATTAACACACAGCACCATCTAGCTCCATGGTAAGCTACGAGGCTTGTGTTATGGATACCAGACAGTGGGAAGTAGAAATACAAGTAACAACCGCTAAAAATTACTTAATAATATTATTTTTTTTAACCATTTTTGTATTGCAATATATTATTAACTAGCATTTAATATATATGGGATATATATCCATTGATATATATCCTCGCAGTGGCTAAGAGCATGGGGTCATATCACAAACAAAGTGAAATTAGTTAAAAAAAATGATAATAGATGGCATTGTATGTATCGATTTGTTTTTATGTTCATGTTAAATTCAAAATTTGAAAAAAATAAATGCGAAAAGCATATATTCTAACTTTAAAAAAATACCTAAAGTAAGAAAAAAGGAAGTAATGGACAAAAGTATAATGTTTTTGAAGTTTTATAAAATTCAATAATATCGTTATATTTCTGGCGGCAATAATGGGTACTTCATTGTGATAGTACGATCTTTGATAATAATTATGCAAACTGTGTTCATAGATGGCGCTCAATATAATAAAAAGTTTTGTAGCACTCAAAGACAATATCTTAAAAATATAGTTTGTAATTGTCATAGTAGCCTTGAGAGACCTTACATAGTTACCTACAACATTGCGCAGCGGCATATTGCGGATAGATACCCTTAGCTTTTAACGCCATCTATCATTTAGAGCCTTTACATTTACAACTAGAGTTGTTAGATGTCGCCTTATTTTTAATTCTCACTTGCGCCATCTATTATCATTTTAGAACAAAAACAAATAGTGTGTCCAATAGCGTGAGTTAGCGATGTCCAAATATTTGTATGGGATGCACTATCTGTACTCTATATATGATCTGTGCTAAGAGGCAGTGGTAGCCAATGGCAGTGGTAACGCGCTCGCTTAGGTAACCGACTGAAGCGGGTTCAAATCTCGGGTCTCGCCAGCTGATATTTTCATGTGCCAATCAATTCTAACGTGATTACCACTTGTCTTACGGTGAAGGAAAACATCGTGAGGAAACCTGCATGTCTGAGAGAACCTAGCAAGTTTTCGAAAGACATGTGAAGTCCGCCCGCACTTGGCCAGCGTGGTGGACTATGGCCTGATCCCCCTCGTACTGAAGGAAGGCCCACCCCCAGCAGTGGGACGTAAAAAGGGCTGAATACATACATACATAACAGAAACAAGCACAACTGACCGTGAGCGTCCGGAATCCGTATCTGGCGGTGAGCGAGGCGTAGGCCACGAACTCGGTCATCTTGGCGCAGCGCCGCGCCGCCAGCCGCCGCAGCGCCGGCAGCTTGCTCAGCGGCAGCAGCGTCGCCGGGTCCATCCAGTCGCACTCCGACACGTCCAGACTCTGGACATAAACATATACATCATTATTCATTAACTAGCGACTTACCCTCGCTTCGCTCGTGTACGTCCTTAGGTAAGTTTTAATTTTTTGAGCGAAACCCCTAACTCTTACGACGAACGCGAGCGAAGCGAGCGTGAGTCGCTCGTTAATTAATAAGCAAGCTACATTCCATCTTATAGGTTACTGAACGGTAGTAATGTCGCGTGATCCATCCAGTCGCATTCTGATACGTCCATGTTCAGTTATTACAAACACAGATTAAAAAAAATGTGTGTCTGTACGTTATGTACGCACGTAAGAAGTTATACTTCTTTGACGTAACAGAACAAAGATAGCTAAAGATTTCATCCCGTATGTCACAACTCTCTGTTTGTAAAAGGAATGAGGCTAACTTCATCATGTCGCTTTCTGGCTGTCGGTGTGCGCGCGCATCGTAAAAATTTTACTCTCATAATTTTTTCCAGACGAGCCAAAAGAAGTATAACTTTAAAAATTAAAAATAACTCATAATCTACCTACACATGTACGCTTTGAGGTGTGTGGTGTTATAGATTAGAAATAATTAATAATCTAGGGCATCTAAATCACTCAACGGGAACATTGAGTCCATACAGTCGCACTCTGATACTTCCAGGCTCTGAGTGTGGAGGTATTAATTAGGTGTAGTTAAGATTGCTGTCGTAGGGGGAGCGAGAGATTGAATGTATGATTGAGTGATTGTGTGATTGAGTAAGTGTAAGATTGAGTGATTGTGGGATTAAGTGAATTCGAGATTGAATGTGTGATTGAGTGATTGTGAGATTGAGTGTGTGATGTAGTAAGTGTAAGATTGAGTGATTGTGGTATTAAGTGAATTCGAGATTGAATGTATGATTGAGTGTAAGATTGAGTGATTGTGAGATTGAGTGTGTGATGTAGTAAGTGTAAGGTTGAGTGATTGTGGTATTAAGTGAATATGTAATTGAGAGTGTGATAGAGTTATAGTGTGTATAAGTAAATGTGTGTGACTAAGTATGTGAGAACGATCTCAGCAATGTTAACGTGATACAAAATATTAAATATAATACAATATATTTGTTGCACAGCTGTGTCACGTGACACTTACCTCTAATCCCGGTAGATGTGAATTGATACTGAAGAGAAACGATTTATCCATCACCATGTTGTAGCATTTGGAGCCACGCAGAGACAATTTCTTCAGGGTTTTTGGGAAATGGCTGAGATTGGTCTGAAAATTAAAAAAAAATTAAATCTATAATATTTTGTAAGTTTCATCAAATCTAGCATAATCATTACTTTAGACTATTCCAAGATTAAGACAGACAAGTGAAAAAAAAAAAATCTCAAACTCATCAAAACGGATCAAACGAGCCTTAACACAAGTTTTACTAGAAGCCATTGAAGAGTTCCACTATCCACCTTCTGGCTCCATCATGGCAGTTCAGCTTGATAACATTCAAAAATCTAATTAAATTAGGTTATTTTAATTTCTTCAAGTTATTAAAATTTTTACTTAGATTTAAAATAGAAAATTTCATTGCAATACAAACAATAACTTAAATCAAAATAGAAGTCCAAATATTGGTAACATAATTTTAATAATTAATATTTATAATATGTATGTATTTAAAGTTATATACATATGTGTAGTGTATCAACTATCCGGTATCCATAACACAGGCCTCGTAGCTTACCATGGAACTAAATGCTGTGTTAATGTACCAACATATTTATTTATTTATTTAATTAGTTAGTCAGTAAGTTAAAAATAACTAAACTACTCACATTTCTACAATCAATATTGCAATTCTCCAACGCCAATGTATGTAGTCTAGGGCATGTAGTTCTTAGGTCCTTCAATATGTCCTGAGATAGGGAAAACTGTGGTCCAATACAGTCTTGTGGACCACTCCTGCCTACTTCGTTATCCCCCCACGTCGGCAGCCCACTGCATCGACGGAACCAGTAATCGCTGCGAAAATAAAAAAAAAATTAAAGAGTGCGTGTATGAATGTGTACACGCGCAAGAAGTAAAATTTCTGTAGGTTATCGGTACTCTTTATGAAATTTAATTTATGTTTTAAATAATTAGGATAGGTGAGATACTAAAAATAACGCATATTAGGCATACTACAATCATATATTTATAGAATATCATTTAAGGAGAGAATATAACATTACATATCATTTATCGGGCAATAACAACACTTACTATGGCAACATGGCCAATGTATTCTATCTCATTCTCTCGCCGGCTTTATCCTATATATTTATGTGTTTGTCTCTTTCTAGTGTCGCATTTTCGTTTCATCGAGTTTCAAATCACAACGATTCTAAAGTTTCACTTCAATAGATATGAACTAAGTTACGCAAAAGTGGTCCACCTTATTAACTTTTAAAACTAAATCTATACATATAATAAAATCCTGAGTCGAAACTGTACATTGATTATTTTTGGAAAATCTTATTGAAATAGACATTATTATCGATACAAAAGCCGAATCTATAGTTTAAGATTTTGATGAAATTTGGTACAATGATAGCTGGTTATCCGGGTCAATATATAGGATACTTTTTACTGCGGGAAAATATCTCGTCTCTAAGAAATATATACTGAACGTTAAAACGTAAGTAGGGACGAATCCGAGTGGAGCGAGAGTCGCTAGTATTTAGTATATTGCTGTTAGATACAGTTTGAAAAAAAAAAAAAATTTTTGGAGACCTTTAAATTTTTCTTTTTTGAAGTCGGTTATTTGCTTGCATATGTAAGTAATTAAAAAAAAATCTATAAAATTTCAAAATGTAAGTTAGACCCTTGTTGACGCCCTGATTAAATAATAATTATATACACTTACTGTGGTGAGAACATTTTCCTTTCAGCGACAGTCCTCGTTGGAGTTAGTTGCAAAGCAAAGTGCTCCACGTGATCTGTAGAAAAAAAAAATGTCAGTCCATTAGCTAAGTTAGTTTTTATTTCAGAAAAAGAATTAGGGTTCCGCTCAAAAAAAAATGAAACGTATCCAGGGACGCACCCGAGCGAAGCGAAGATAAGTCGCTAGTAATAATTAAAAAGACACGTCTAAAGCATGCTTTATTCATCCTAAGACAGTTGTCAAAACATTTCGAGAGAGGCATCGAAATTACTAGAAACTTTGAATTTAGACAAGACCACCGAGCGTGTTGGTGAATCTCCATAAGTAAGTCTCGTTAACCAAGAGTCATAAAATATCAATAGTGCAAAAGGCGTGCTTTAATTTCCCGAACTCCGAACTCATTGAACTTAACAATATTATAATCTAGCTACTCAGCCTCGCTTCGCTCGGGTTCGTCCCTAATGAAAGCCAAAAACGAATCTATCCCACGGGAACCGTACATTTTTCCGGGATAAAAAGTAACCTATGTACTATTCCAAACTATAATCTAAATCTGTGCCAAATTTTAAAGAGTAACAAGAGTACTAAGATGCGAAAGTTCAGATATTTGGATGTATGGATGTTTGTTACTCAATCAAGCCAGAACGGCTGAATGGATGAATGAAATTTGGCATACACTTTTTATCCCGGAAAAATGTACGGTTCCCGTGGGATAGAATTGTTCTTGTCCCTAGTTTATAATATTTATGGGATGAATAAAATATATATTTTCATCTCACCCCAACTTGCGTCAGCTTGAGGAGAACCCTTCTCCCTCTCCCCCTCCTCCCGCAAGACATTCATAAATCCTAAGCATCTGAAAACAAAAAACATTTTTAATAATACTCAAGTAATTTTATTTGTGTCGGAATACAAATGGCTACCTAATGTTTTTGGACCTTCATTCCTTATTGCACGTTACTCAGCACTCAGCGAGTGAGTGTTAGACAAGTGGAATGTTTAGACCGTCACGACACTTTTTGAAGTAAAACATCTAAGGGGGTAAGCTGGTGAATGCGTTACGGAAACATGTACGTACGTTTGTTGTCGTGGTAACTGTTGTTATTGTTCGACAAATGATATATAATATTATATTCTTTCCTTAAATGATATTCTATACATATATGATTGTAATATGCCTAATATGCGTTATTTTTAGTATCTCACCTATCCTAATTATTTAAAACATAAATAGAATTTCATAAAGTGTACCGATAACCTACAGAAGTTTTAGGTACTTCTTGTGCGTGTACACATTCATACGCGCACTCTTTATTTTTTTTTACTTTCTGAGAGCACCCCGTGTGATGTCAGCACAAGTACCAGGCAGCACCAAGGTGGTACGGAGTTCGTATGAACTCAAATGAAGTGGTCCTACATGTATAACTGACATTACTTAAGGTTCTTGGTCCCCTAGTACTCGTGACTAAAGTTCCAGGCGATCTGTTAAGGAGTGTATAAAGTAAGGAGTTCTTATGCACTCTTTAGACGACACGTTACTCGCTGTGCCAGCGATCGCGGGTTCATGTCTCGCTGGGGGCACTCATTTGTGTGATGAGTCAAACGACAAGTGAGTAAGTCATGTGGAGGTGACCCACTTTGGTGGCCGATGTATCATGCGAGTTGTTCCTGGTACTTCTCTGACAGCAGAGTGGACCATTGGAGTAACCCCATGGTTGCTGCTTCGACAGACCTGCCGTCGGGATGTCGTAGTTGCATGCGTAAGCGATCCTGCACCGCCCCATTAAGATGGGGGAGGTTATGTTAGTTTTTCGCAGATAGTACTGACTTCTCTAGCCGATGAGTCCCACATAATCACCTGTATGTATGCAGGTGGTATGCGTAAATGCATTTCCGAACATAAAAAAAGGATAATTGACTACTTAAAGTACCATATTTAAAGCTAATAGCTTTACATACCCTTCTCCGTCTCTCGCATATCCCGACAGCAATAAAACCTGTGTATCTTCTTGCAGGACATTATCTATAAGCCATTTCAATCTAGCACGACTGCATTTTTCCTGCCTCGCATCCACATAACGCCACAGAGCTTTATCTTGGACTAATCTGCAGAGTCTTTGACAGCAGCTGTGAAGTAATACAGTATATATATATATATATATATTATATATATATATATATAATACTAGCGACTCATCCTCGCTTCACCTCGGGTTCGTCCCTAGACAACAACAAATCTATCCCACAGGAACCGGACATTTTTCCGGGATGATATATAGCCTATAGCCTTCCTCAGTTAACGGGCTATCTAATGCATGAAGAATTTTTCAAATCGGATTAGTAGTTCCTGAGATTAGCGTGTTCAACCAAACAAACAAACAAACTCTTCAGCTTTATAATATTAGTATAGATATTATATCGTTACTTAGAAGTATCTTGGTTGTTAGGCCATACTTTATCAAAATTAAGCACATTAATATATATTTTTGCCACTAATATGAAAAGTAAGCAAATAAAGAGTTTAAAATTATTGTTTTTGTTAAAAACTTTTGTTTTAACTTTTTACAAATGTCATATTTTCACAATGAATGTAACATGTTCTCATTATATATTATTTAAAAATAAAAAAATCGATTTTACATCTAATATTATAAAGGTAAAAACTAAAAAAATATTTGATAATAATTATACTTTTATTGTAATTAAAATCGTTGATTTATTCTTAATAATTAAACAAAAACTAAAACAACCAAACAAAAATATAATGAATGAAAGTATCATCAATTTTAAAAATTTAGGTAAATCACATGTCAAAACAAAAATAATGTAGTTTTTTTTTTTAAAATGAACACCAATAAGTGCATAGTTTGTTAAAGTTTAAACATACTATCCAAGTGCTTTTAAGTCTCGAGCAGTACAGCATTGAAGAATGTAGAAAAGTACATCGTCTGGCATATCCATAAGATTTGTTTGAGAGCAGCCATTCTGTATAGAATCTGTTGGAAAGTATTGTTTTTTAACACAAATTCTATGTAAGGTTATAATATAAATGTAAAAAATGAGGCTTGTGTATGTTTGTTACACCTGTATACTGAACTGGTTGAACAGATTTGAATGAAATTTAAACTTTAAAAAGACATAGGTTAAAGGATTTTTCATATTATGCTTTAGTTTAAATGTTTAATTTTATTTATTGTTCTTAATGTAGGAAACTTTTGTATTTAGTTTATAATTTAATTTTAGTTTGATTTACCTACTTCTTAAATTGTATGGAAAAGTTCGAAATAAAAATTTATTATTTTTATTATTAGACTATAACCTAGGCTAAATCATAAGCAAATGTTAGTAATAAATATACAATATTCATGTAGTAATGCATTTATGTGAAGTAAAAGTAATTTTCTAGTTTTGTATATTTTTTTAGTTTTTTTACACTTCATAATGTAAGGTAGATAAGAGATATAATGTAATGCAAAATACTATCAGACTATGAATCGATCGTTTCTGTACAGAATTAATTCAAATCCCAATTTACTATGCCAATAAATATAGTTTCATCTATAATAAATTTTTAAAGTTTTTAAAATTAACACTGTTTTTGTTAAACTTGCGAGCTTAAATATATTATTGAATATTTTAAAATACGCAGGCTTTACAGCTTCATTCACAAAATAACAAAAAGATAGGGTAGTTTAATTTTTTAAATTATTACAAAACAAGTAGATCTTGAACATTAAAATTTCCATATAGATTTGTGAAAATATACTAAAAACAATTTCTTACCATCTTGTACGCAGCCACTATCATCTAATTCACCTTTTAAATCACAAACAGCATTTTCAGAACTCATTTTGAAGCACAAATAATGCTACAACAGAAAATCACTTCTCTGCTACTTATTCGCACGAAAGATCACAAAACACAAAGGATTGAGAACGCATAACGATGCACCGATGAGTAAGCTTAATCTTTAAAAGTAAACTGTTTATTTCCTGCAATTGGAAAGCTTCCAAGCCAAAAGGCAATTTTATCCCTAAATAATCGAAAAATAGAAAATTATGACAGCGAAAAACAAGAATTGATATTTCAAGTTAGGCTTGTGTAGTTCGCGAACGAACTAGTTCAAATGAACGTTCTCACTTCTCAGAGATGAACTATGCGAACTAGTTCTCAGATCCCTCGCTTTTTAGTTCGTTAGTTCGTTTTCGATCCTAAGGATGTATGGATGTTATATATTGGTAATCTGTGTTACGGATGTTTTTGTAGAACACAGTAGATACTTTTTATATGTACTTTGTTTTTTAATGCGGATAAACTTGTTCAATTTGTAATAACCAGAAAAATAAATACTAAGTCGGTTTTTTTTTTGCTCGCCACCTTGAATCACAATATCATAATAAAAGCGTGGCAGTATATGTTTATGTTTGCAAATTACGAATATAATAGGGACTTCGGGCATTCAGTGTAGGTAGCAGGTCTGTAATAAACTACTATAAGGATTAAAGTAGTAAAGTGGAGAAACGAACTAACGAACTAAAAGACCGATCTAGTTCGTTAAAGAGCTGCGAACTAAATTGACCGCTCCCAGTCGCGAACTATTATGCCCAACTCTATTTCAAGTAGAGAATAGACAATTTCTTGTTTTCCTTATCTTTATGGCAACAAACACTGTTAAAATTAAATATTATTTTAATTTTATTTGCACTTTTTTAATTATATACTATAAATTTTAATTTTATTTATTAAAATCATTTAAATTGATTAAATGAGAAATGAAAAGCCCGCATTTTTATTTAAAAATATATGATTACAATTTACAACATAGTAGTAGGCAACACTGACATTGTTTTTGAAACTCTTTCACGTGTGATACTTGACATTGCTCAAGTATTATTTTCTAAATAAAAACAAATATAACGTAATGGCAAAATCAATTAGAAGTAAATGGAAGCGAAAATGTCGGGCGATAAAGAGGGAACGATATGCTGTAAAAGAACTAGCCCGACTTAAGAAAATGCTAGGAATTAAGGAAGAAGATAAAGTCACAGAAAACGAGGTTATGGAATCTGATCAAGTAATATTTCTGGATGCAGGCCAAATAGGAAAAAAGAAAAAGGGGAAAAAAGAAGAAAAGCCTCCAGAAGAAGAAGAAGACGTTGAAATGAGCTCTGATGATGAAAAGGTTGAGGTTGCAACTGAAGATGGTAAGAAACGAATTTTTAGCTCAAAAACATTGAAAGATCAAAATGGACAATATCCAGTGTGGTTACACAAAAGAAAAATTGCTAAAATGACGACTAACAAAAAAAATATGAAAAGAAAATCGAAGAAAAGACGACGATAGTTATGCCATTAAATGTTATGCAAACAAATTTGTATTTCATTGATTATTTTGTAATATAGCAATATTAATTTTGCAACATTTTATAATTTCATAAACATATATTTAAAATCTTAAAAATTAAGAATTTATTTCACAAATATTCCATTACGATCCATAATTTGCATTACAATTATAAACTCAATATTAATTATGACAATGGGAATATATAAGGAATTCTGGGTTTAAAATTTAACACAAGGATATTATGCAAATGAAACAAAAATGTACCTAATGTTTTATTTAAACCAAAATTATTTAAAACTATCAGAACTAAAATACAATTTACAAATCATTTATTGTTATTTTCATCGTAAGGCTTATATGTGGTGGCTCTTAACATAGCTTTATTCAATTCATGTAAATGTTCTTCTGTTTTTACATGACGCATGATAGTTGTAGTATAAGTAGAAACATTACATATGGTGCAATAGCAAGTTGTTTTATCTATCTGGAAAACAATATAATTAAACTATACTAATATTATAAAGCTGAAGAGCTTGTTAGTTTGTTTGGTTGAATGTGCTAATCTCAGGAACTACTAATCTGATTTGAAAAATTCTTTTTGCATTAGATAACCCGTTAACTGAGAAAGGCTATAGACTATATATTATCCCGGAAAAATGTATGGTTCCTGTGGGATAGATTTGTTTTTGTCTAGGGACGAACCTGAAGCGAAGTGAGGGTGAGTCGCTAGTTAAATTCTAAGTAAGAAATGTAGGGAGTATTTTATAGTACTAAATTCACTTATTTTTTTTGTTGAGAAAACATTCAAATTGTCATGTTTAGCATTAGCTGAGTATATTTGAGTGAGATATTTAAATCCATACTAATATTATAAATGTGAAAGTTTCTGAGGATGGTTGGATGGATGTTTGTTACTCTTTCATGCCAGAATGGCTAAACGGTTTTGGATGAAATTTGGCACAGAGGTAGATTATAGTGTGGAATAACACATAGGCTACTTTTTATCCCAGAAAAAATGTATGGTTCCTATTGAATTTGGTTTTGTCTAGGGATGAACCGGGAGCGAAGCAAGGGTAAGTCTCTAGTAATTTAATATTTTTTGTACTAGTGACCCTTATCATATGCCAGTTTAGATTTTCAGATATAGCAGAGTTTAAAGATTCATTAATAAACTAAAATTAATAAAAATCAATCCTTTAATCTGTTGTACATTCTGTCTACAAGAAAATAAAAGTTAAGTTCTTTTTCACATGTTTTCTTTAGTGCTTTGATAGACCTACATCTTGGGAAATATACATATAATGAAATTCTAACAGAGTTGAATTTGTACATTAAATATTTTTTGCAAAATCTTATTGAAATAGTCATTATAGTTTTTAGAATTTTTGTCTCTGTCTGGGAACGCATCATAAGAAAACCACTAAGCAGATTTTCATGAAATTTGGTATGATGATAGCTGATTATTCAGGTCAACATATAGGATACTTTTATCTGCGGGAAAATATATCATCTTTGAGAAAGCTTAATTCTAACAGTTAAAATGTACCTCGGGACGAACCCGAGCAAAGAGAGGGTGAGTTGCTAGTATTTATAATAAATTTTAGTTTTAATAAAAACAAAAAAAAAAACAAAATAGGTACCTATAGGTTTTGTTCTAAATATATATTTACTAATTTAACTTAATAAAACCATTCTTATCCTCACCTGTCTGACTAAATTTTCCGAAAGCTCTTCTATATAAGGATGACTTTCTAAAAACTTCCTATGACCATCTATTGCTTTGTGGCGTTCTTTACATGCATTTAAATCAATTTCTACATTACAAAACACACATTTGTACATTTCACCCATCATTATAATGCCATGAAGCGCGTCTGAAGATACAACTAACTTCTTTCCATTCCTCAAAGTCAGTATAATTAATTGTTGATCAACAACTTTTCTATACTTATTTTCTTCGAGTTTGCGAGGTTTAGGTTGTCTCATTGCTGGTACTGACATTTTCTATAACATTTCCTTTTATTACAGCGTCGATTTTAATTATAGATGAGAATCTACTTTGAAAATTGAGTGAATTAATTTTGAAATTTGAATTATGAAGGTAGGCACTAAAAGTGTGGACTAAGGACTTTTATTATTCATCTATTTTGGTTTGTTAAATGGTATAATATATGTATAGACTATAGAGATTGATGAGATAATAATATTAAAAATATTATTATAGTTCAGTTGATTTAAACTTTAAAATCTTACTATTATTTTTGAATTTTGATAAAAATCAGGGCCGAACGAGCTCAAGTAATATTTTGTGCCGAATACCGGATTTACATATCTTCTATCTCATAAAGGTCCGGACTGTATATCATCGTCGTAAGGGCTATAATTGAATGTGTACATCTACTTTCTCACTCCACTACTACAATCACAAGTCACGCCCATATCTAAAGTTTTTACTACTATACTAGTATAGTTATGTACAATAGCGGCTGAACGTAGCGGGCCAACTAAACAATTTCACCCTAAATTTGGGGAAAACCATGCGACGAGAGAAAGCTAAATTCATTAAACATAATATACATTTTTAGAAGCTTATTAGTTTTTCGATGCTGGATTTTGAAAAGTTTCAACAATTTCAAAGTCAAAGTTAATAAGTTATATTATATTAGTTTTAGAGATTTGAGTTAGATTTTAAAAATGTTTTCGGAGGGTAAAAAAAAGAACAATTGTTGGCGACACATTGTATTCATTCATAAATGTGTGGGAGATTCTCTTTTGGCGGGAAGAGATACGCGCCTTTTTTTAAATCGTCCCAGAAATAAAATTGAATTTTATAGTATTTTTAATTAAAGTTAATAGTTAAATAATAAAAATGCAAATAGAAAGCGATGGAGATGAGGAGGAAAGATCTGTGAAGTCAACATCCAGCAAAAAACGAAAAATTAGGACACCAGTAACCATCGATAAGTATAAGCCATATATTAAAAATGCATACACAAGACAATATCCCGATAATAGCTCTAATGGGGAATTTATAGTTTATGTAGAACATAAAGATATGGAAATAAAACTTGGTAATATGAATCCCTTGAACCTCTCTAAATATTTTAAAAATATCAAGGGGGTGCATGAACGAGCAAGAATTAATGCAAATAAAATTAAAATATCTTTCAAACAAGCAGCTTTAGCCAATGATTTCCTGAAATCCCGATGTTTATTAGATCATAACTTAAGAGCATATATTCCTGCATCCTCTGTGGAAAGGGTAGGCGTTATTAGGTACATTCCTAAAGAAATAGGAAACATAGAACTGTTTGAAAAAATTTGTTGTGACAGAGATGTCATTGGTGTTCGAAGATTTATGAAACGAGAAAAAGACTATTTAAACCCATTAACAACCGTATCCATAACATTTTCGGGTACTTCTCTACCTGAATATATTTTATTAGACGGATGGAGATATAAAGTACACACTTATATTCCTCCGGTGTTACAATGTTTTAAATGCTTAAAATTCAATCACTCAGCTAAAGTATGCCGTAGTGAACAGGTTTGTTCTAAATGCTCGGAAAATCATTCATACAAAGATTGTAGTTCTGAAACATTAAAATGTACAAATTGTTCTGGAAATCATCTAGCTATTTCAAAAGATTGTCCAATAAAAGCAGCTAGAATATTAAAAAATAGACAATCTTATGCAATGGCTACTTTAAATAGAGATTTTATTAACTTTCCAGCTCTTCCTAAAACTAACATTCAGAAATACACAGGAAAATTTGACAATAATAAAAATAAAGAATTAGAGTATGTTCCATCAAAATCAAATAACTTTAATATTTCAGATATTATAAATAATACAAAATTCATGAATTCGATAATAAAAACTTTAGTAGCATTAGGAAATTCTGAATCTATTAAGACCACATCTCATATTAAGGAAATTTTAATTAAAAATTTAGCTGAATAATGGATATTTTAAAATTAGTACAACATAATATACAAAGTATTAATAATAAAAAACCTTTGTTACAAACACTTTTATTTGAAAATGAAATAGATATATGTTTATTAAATGAAACATGGTTAAAAAGTTCCCAATCACACTTTTACATGTCTGGCTATGATTTTATTTTTAAAAATGCTGAAAATGAACATGGTGGTGTAGCCTTTTTAATTAAAAGTTCAATAAAATATGTCCAACTTTCTACTCCAAATTTCCAAGATGTTCAAACAATTGCCATTTCTGTTGATACAAAAGTAGGTCCTCTAACTATTCTGTGTGTATATTGTCCACCTAAAAATAAAATTAATATGTCAAAATTAAAAAATATTATAACCAGTCTCCCTAAACCATATATAATATCAGGTGATTTTAATGCACATCATGTAGCATTTGGATGCACTTTAACTAAAACAAGGGGTAAAAATCTATATGATTTGATAGATGACTTAAATTTATGTATTCTTAATACCGGTAGTGCCACTACTGTACGTAGGCCAAATGACAATATATCGGCCATTGATGTCACTTTAGTTAGTCCAGAGTTAGTACCCTTATGCGATTGGTATGTTGGTGAGGATCCATTAGGTAGCTATCATTACCCAACATTTACTAATATAATTGCATCTCCAAATACCTATGAGATTAATAAAAATTTAAATAAATATATGTATAATAAAGCTAACTGGGAAAAATACTATTTTCTCTCAGAAAGTCATTTCAATAATTTTAAGATATCCAATGAAGATCCTGTAGGATCTTACAACAAATTTTGTAGTATTCTAAATAATCTAAAAGATGAATGTGTTCCCAAATTGAGATATGGTACAAAAAAGAAAGATAATAAAGCCCCTGCTCCATGGTGGAATGACATTTGTGCAAAGGCGGTAAAGGATTGTAAATTAGCTTTAGGTATTTACCGCCGGAATTTAAATATGGAAAATTATCTTAACTATAAAAAAATGGAAGCTAAAAAAAAGAGGATTATCAAAGAGGAAAAAAGGAAAAGTTGGAAAAATTTATGCACTACGTTTAATAGATACACTCCCATTAGCAGAATAATGAATTTTATAAAAAGATTTAATCGCTTAAAAATAGGTTCTAACAGTAAAAATGATAGTTTTATACCAGAATTTTTTGATAAATTTACAAAGACCGAAGTTGAAAATGTTACTTGTTTAGAAAATTTATTTGCTAAAACAAAAGAAGATAAAAATAATGAATTTCTTCTAAAACAATTTAGTTGGGATGAATTTAATAGTGCTTTACTGTCAAGAAAAGATTCGACACCTGGTTTAGATGACTTTCCGTATTTAATGATTAAAAAGTTACATAAAGTAGCACAATTAGTCCTTCTAAATATATACAATCTTTTATGGTCATTTCAAGTTGTTCCTGAATCGTGGAAAACACAATGTATTCTTCCAATTTTAAAAAATAACAAACCAATTCAAGATCATAACTCTTATCGACCTATCTCTCTCACTTCTTGTGTAGGGAAAATATTTGAACACATGATTAAAGTAAGGTTGGATTATTTTGTAGAAATAAATTCTTTATTACCTGATTATCAACTAGGTTTTAGAAGAGGTAAAAGTGCAGTTGAAGGCTTCGTTTCAGTCATTGCCGACATTAAAAAGTCTATCCTGGCACACTCTAATGCAATCTGTGTATTTCTGGATGTTGAGGGTGCATATGATAATGTGAACCTGTTTCAATTGATCAGAGTTTTAAGTGAATTAAAAATACCTGGTAAGCTGTTAAGATGGATATTTAATTATTTGTATAATCGTACTGTATATGTAAAATTTAATAATATTATACATGGGCCTAAGTATGCACATAAAGGATTAATGCAAGGTGCTATCTTGTCACCAATTTTATACAATCTTTACACTTCTCAGATCCAAAATTATATAAAGGAAAATAATATAAATATCATACAATATGCAGATGATTTGGTTATGTATTCTATTAATCAAAATATAAATATAGCTAAATGTAGTATAAACCAAGGTCTTAGTCAATTGCAAAATTTTTATCATAATAAACTTAAATTAAATATCAATTCTTCCAAAAGTTCTGTTATGTTATTCGGAAAATCAAATTGTAATGTTCAAGTTAAATATAACTGCGAAAACATCCCTATTGTAAAGGAAAAAAAATTCCTTGGTGTAATTATAGATAAGAAACTTAATTTTAATAGCCATATTGATTGTATATGTAAAAGAGCTTATAAAAGAATCAATATATTAAGATATTTAGCAGGAGTTTTTTGGGGTGCTGATGCAAAGATTCTTAGTATTTTATATAAAAGCATTGTAAGAAGCCACTTTGATTATAGTTGTATTGCCTATATAAATGCTAGTCCATCTCTGCTAAAGAAACTAGACATTATACAGAATAGGGCATTAAGAATAATTACTGGAGCTATGAAATCTACACCAATTAACTCAATGGAAATTGAAACAGGTATTCCTCCTTTAATATTAAGACGATTGATGTTAGCCCAGAAGTTTTTTCTAAAAATGCTGGCAATAAACTCTTCTTTACCTGTTAGGAAGTTAATGTTAGCAGAAGAATTATCGAGTGCTATAGTGTCTTCTAATATTATTAACGCTCAATCAATAAATTCTGCAATGCTTCCGCAAATGTCAGCTATTTTACATTTAACGATAAATATATCAAAGTCTATTTATTCTAGCTCTCTATGGCCTGTTTATGAATATAAATTTGAAAGTACTTTGGAAAGAAATTTTACAATTATTTTAGATATTAATAGTAAATCGGAATTGCTTAGATTATTAGATCTCAAAAATGATTTTTGTAAAATTTATACTGACGGATCGAAAAATACCCAAGAAGTTAAAGCAGCATTTTTCGACAGTAATTTAGACTGTACAAAATGTGTTTTGTTAAACAATAATTGTTCAATTTTTACTGCGGAATGTTACGCAATTTATATGGCATTATTATATGTAAATTCCAGTAGCAATATTAGAAATGTTATTATTATTAGCGATAGTAAAAGCGCTTTATTATCTATAAACAGTTGTAAATTAACCTTTAAAACAAATTATTTAGTATTTAAGATAAGAAATTTACTGTACAATCTAAATGCGAGAAATGTTAACGTTGTGCTAGTCTGGGTACCCTCCCACAGAGGAATTGCAGGTAACGAAATAGCTGATCAAGCTGCAAGAGATGGATATGATGAGGACCACAGAGATGTTGTTAAAACTCCTTTCTCTGATTACTTCCCAAACATCAAAGACGGGATTAATAGACTTTGGAAAGATTATTGGACTCTAACAAATCAGAATAAAGGACAATGGTACGCTAAAATTCAAAAAGTCTTCAATACTAAGCCCTGGTATAATAACATCAGCTATGATTCAAGAAAATTTATCTCCATAATTACTAGAATGAGATTTGGACATTGTCTTACTCCATCTCATCTTTTCAAATTAAAAATAATTCAAGACCCTAAGTGCACTAAATGCAATGAGCCATACGCTGACTTAAACCATATTATTTTTAAATGCGAGTCATTGAAGATACATAGATTAATCCTGGCTTCGGACATAAATAACATCTGCGCAGAAAATAAAATAAATATTCCCCGCCGCCCAGAAGATATACTAGCTAATCCAAGATTTTTTAAACCATTATTCAAGTTTATACGTTCGTCAATAGAGAAGATATAACAAAGGAAAAATTGGAAATGTAGAAGATTTTGTGTATAATTATATAATATTAATGTTTTAGTTTAAGACTTTAAGTTGTAAAGATTTGTACAGTTTAGAGCGAAGGACTTGTATCCAGCTCTCAATAAATTAAAAAAAAAAAAAAAAAAAAATTCATAATTGTTTCACATTTCAAATTTTGAGATTTGAAATTCAAAATTCTAGAAAAAGCGCCGTTGCTCGACAATAATAATTTTATCCTGGATACTTTTTAAATTTCTTTCTAATTAGTTAATTACCTTTTATATAGAGATATAGTGTGATTTGCATTTGGTTTGGAGTTTTTTAGTGTTGTATTTCTTTATTTTATGTCGGTTGTATTTTATTACTGTTTTCTATTGAGTGCAAATTTTTATATCCGCCATGAGGAAATGTTGTGTTCCTGGATGTGGAAATGTACATAATTTACATGCAGTACCCTACACAAAGTCAGCTCGTTGGAAGGCTTGGATAAGTATTTGTCCATTTTTCAGTCTATATTCCCAAAAACAGTTGTATTATGTTAAGATTTGTAATGTTCATTTTTTACCCCATCACTTCACCGAAACACGTAAATTAACTTCGGATGCGATTCCTTCGTTGTATTTACCAAACGAACCTAGTAATAAGCCAAAAACTGTTTTAAATTCGACCAACGAAAAATATCTTGAAATAAGTCCTCCTTTCATTCATGGTCAACCTCACAAATTTAAAGTAGTTAAGTTTCCTACAACAGACAAAATGGCTTCTGGTTGTACATATACAAATGAAGTGCCCTCGTTGACGAGCAAGTCAACTCTTTCAGTTAGTGATGAACCAGTTTCTAAGTTATTAGACTCTTTTCATAAAGAGGAAATCTATAGTTCTAATCCATCCAATAATATACCTTCAAATATATCTTGTGAACAGTTGTCAGTTTCTACTTCTACACATGTAGTGGCCCACAAACCAATTCATAATAAACCAGTCATAGAGCCAACTCTAAATATTATTCAATATTCCCAACAACTGAGTCCTAATCCAATAAAACCATCTTTAGAGAATCAGATGTCTTTAGACTTCAATCATAATGAGAAATTCCATACCCAACCAGTTGTTGAGCTACCAGCAGAGGCATCCCAAAGTTCCAACCCATCGAGTACCATGCTTTCCAATGTTGAGTCTTATTTTGTACAGGGACAGACCACACCAGTTAAGATTAGAAGTTCAAGGCGTACTCACTCTCACAAAGATATAATACCAAGAGTTCGCCTAAATAAAAATGAGAATACCCCTCGTAAACAAAAGTTACGTCAGTGTAATAAAATATTAAAAGCAAAGTTAAGATGTATGACTCAAAAATATAATAGATTAAAATCAAAATTGCAATCTAGTAAAATTCAAATTTTTATTAAAAAATATCCTCTGTTAAGTAAATTTGGTAAATTATTAATTGATTCACAGTTGCGATTATCTGGTGTGAAAGTTAAAGCTCTCAGATACACCAATGATGAAAAAATTTTTGCACTCTCATTATACAAATTAAGTCCTAAATGTTACAGATTCTTTCAAATATGCATTAGACTACCAAGCAAATCAACTATAAACTCTATATTAAAAGATATCCCTGTAACACCTGGTATTAATGATTTTATGTTACAACACTTGGCAGATGTTGCTAAATATAAAGATACTATGTGGTTGCAATGTGTTTTAATGTTTGATGAAATGTCTATTAAAAAGAATCTATATTTCAATTTCCAAACTGGGGTCATTGAAGGTTTTGAGGATTTAGGAGGTGGTGTTCGCACCAATAATGTTGCTGATAAAGTTTTAGTTTTCATGTTGAGAGGGATTTTTTCACCCTGGAAGATACCTATAGCTTTTTATTTTGTTAGGGATGGTATCAAAACGTTTTTCTTAAAAAAGATTCTCAAAGAAATTATTGAAGCAATACATAATGCAGGGTTTCTTTTGAAATTAACTGTATCTGATCAAGGCTCTGCCAATGTTGCTGCAATAAACTCCTTAATATCAGACGCACGTGAAGATCTCCTTCGCGGTGGCAATGATGGGTCCAATATTAATTATTATGTCATTAATGACAAAAAGATATATCATATGTATGATGTACCACATCTACTTAAATGTTTTCGAAATAACTTTCAGAAAAAGGACATAATCATCGGGAATCAGCGTGCTCAATGGGAATTCATCGAGAAACTCTATGCTGTAGATGGGATACATGGAACTGCGAGAAATACAAAATTAACAGATAAACATATTAAACCCAATTCATATGATAAGATGAAGGCAAGTAAAGATTATCATTATGTTTATAGCCTGAAGATCTTTTTCTAAGGTTCTTTCTTTTAGTCTTTTCTAAAGTACTAGTTGTAGCCATTAGTTGAAGTAGCTATTGAATAGTAAAAATCCTTACTAATATAAATGTAATAATTAATATATTAATATATTTAATATAATTAAAACTTAAATCATTTTAACCTCATGATAATAATTATCATGAGATTAAAATGATTAATTTAGGTAAAATTGTATTAAATTGACATTTTAACTTTCCAGGTGAAGTATGCTGCGCAAGTCTTCAGCAGAGATGTGGCCAATAACGTGTCACTTCAGATGAAAACTTATAAGGATATTTTTACGATACATGATTATTGTAATATACCTGTAAACATCGATAATGACTTTTTCACTGCCAATATCATTTCTTTTATAAATGATTTATTTGATAGTTTGAATAGTTCTGGTCATGTTAGAAGTGATTTAAGTAATGCATTGTCTTTAAATTCTAACCATTTAGCGTTTTGGAATGAAGCTTTGAAAAAGTTAGAATCGATGAAATTCGATGCTACAGACTCCAGAGAAAGTAAGCCTCTTTGTTTGCGTAACTTTATACACAATATTAAAACAATTAAAAATCTTTGGTTAGAATTAAAATCCATTCCAGGCGTAAAATTCTTGAGTCTCGAGCGTCTAAACCAGGATCCACTGGAAAATTTCTTTAGCCAAATTAGAGGACAAGGTGGATGTAGCACGCATCCAGACTGTCATCAATTTGTTGGATTGTTCAAAACATTATTGATTAATGATATTTCAACTGGTAAATCTCTATATGCTAATTGCACCAACGATAATGACAAAATGCTGGGTACACTTAGTAAACTAGTTCACAAGCGAAAATCCAATATTCAACCTAGTGAGTTTAGTAATGACATTTCAAATTTAAATTTTATTGAAGAATGTATTCCATCTGAAAATACATTCCAGACTCAATCTGTATCATACATTGCTGGTGCAATCTGCAAATATTTATTACCAAAACTGCATAGTGCACAATGCCAAAGCTGTAGAAGTACACTATTGTCTAACGAAATTCAACCATTTCATTCTTTGATTGAAATGAGGGAATACAATGCAAAGAATAAAAAATTGTATTATCCATCAAGTAAATTGCAGGCCCTAATTTGGCATTATATATATATATATAATTGACAAAACTTTGCCAACAATATGTAAGGTTTACATATATACAGATTTAATTATTAAATTAAAAGGTATTGACACCTCATGGTTCAATTGCGTTGAACACAAATCGGATTTTTTGAACGCTCTTTGGCTATTCGTGATTAGGATGCAGGTTAAACAATGGTGTACTAACTTCAATAGAAGAATTCATATTCAATAGAAGAATTCATAATGTTGATTCACGTAAAAAAGGAATGGAAATGGAAAATTTGATTGCCACTAAGGTTACCAAAGGTGCTAGCTATAGATCTGCGCGGCGACGTCGAAGTAACTAATATAATATATTACATAACTTCTAATAAATTTTCGTATGTAACAACAATCTTAGGTATTTGAAATTTTCATTTTCATTACTTTCAAATTTTATTTAAGTTAACAAATGTACTTTGTTTTCTCTAACAACTTAATCCACATCAGTTATTAAATTTCACATTTTTACTTGATAATTTATATTGATATTAATTGATTGATAGTAGGATGTTAAGAATTTTAATACCTTAATGCTTTTTATTCAATATTTTGTAGGTACAAGATTTCAATATATACGTGTTTATGTAATTACATATAATCAGCTAGAAATTAACATTAAGAAGAGTAATTTTGAAGTAGTATGTATTTTTATTACAATTACAATCGCGATGTTTATTACAGTAATTTTTATGTAATGGTAAAGAATTGTATGATATTACCTAAAACCCTATAAATCATTAATACTTGATTGGAATTCTTCTATTTTTATTAATGATGTTTTTCTTTAAATTACATTGTAAGGATTATTTTGTTTGTACCTCCTTAGTTATGTACCATTTTTGAAGGAAGCTACGACAAGTAAGAATCAATGAAATTCGACGATACAGGCTCAAAAAAGGCTTTTTTTCATATTTCCATTCACGATATTACCAATTAAACGGAAATCAATTCAAGACGTAAAATTTTTCGAGACTCTTGACCGTGTGTCGAATTAATTGATTAAGGGCAATAAAACAAACAAAAAGTTTAACATCAAGTAAATTAATATATTATAGCAAAATTAATAATTTATAGTTTATAATAATTTAATTTTATAAATAAATACTTTACATTTCAATTTTAAAATACTTGTACCAGGAGGATGTGTTTAGATTGCATTGAACACATTGTATAGACTGAAAACTTTTTGTTAGTTGTTTTAAAATGGAATTATTATATGTAGTAATTAGTATATTATACTTTATTTATAGAATTAAAAATGCCCATGTAAGAAAAAGGAGACGGGACATAAAAATTATTACATAATAAATTATTTTGCACTTTATTTATTGGTTTAATTTTAAAACCTAAGGCCGAATTACAAAGAACTAAAGAATCGGTAATATTTAGGAATCGGTAAAAAAACCGGTAAAATACAACACTAATTCCTTGCGATTAGTTTACTGTTTTGTACAATCGGTAACGAAGCGCATCCCTAAAATTACTACGCTGAGATCACGTGGTCTGCGGCTCCGTCACTGCCCATTCATTACGATTACATCTATAGAATTTTGAGAGAAAGGGAAAGTAGATGTACGAATGAATTTATGACTGGAAAAGTGAGATGGAAGATCAGCTATGAATGACATTTAAGGTATACGTAGATATCGATTTTTCTTTATATATAATAGGTTTATATAGTCAAATTACTAGGCACAAACATATGTATGAAGTGAGCTGTCTATCTTGGTTCCTTGTCTCTGATAAAAATGGGGAAGACCTTAGAGTAATAACTAATAACAAGCATGGAGGAGCTGTATTTAATTGAACATTTACAATATATTTGATTGTGTCCTTCTTATACACTTCTTTACGAGAGGGACAGAGACAGAAATACACAATTTGCCCTTTCTTGAAATCGCAATGAAGCCAAGTATGCTATAGAATTACTATATTTATATATTGACTATTATAGTGATGTGCTAAAGTTTGACGGTTTATAAATCAAAAATACCGTTTCTTTGTAATATTTATAGTAATTATGAAAAACCATTACACGAAACAATACTTCACCTTAGGTGAAAATTAATTATGTTTAATCTTAACTAATTAGATTTTAAGGTTATAACAATTTTTTAACATTATTTAAATTAATTATTTTGGCTAACAGGTGTTGACTTATTATGAATCATTTTTATTGTATTTAAATTGTATTTATTAATTATATAGAAGGGATTTAATATAATTTAATGTATACTTTTGATTATGTAATTATAGCGAATGTTATGTACACTTGTAAAGACATACATATCCGATTAATTATTAATATTGTCTTCTAAATGTGTATAAATGTTTTAATATGTGTGTTGTTAGTGTACTTTTTGATAAATAAATAAATAACAGAAATAAATGAAACTCATTCATAGTCTAATCTTGATTATTCATTATTCAAAAATATAACACAAAAAAAAATAAGTTAGCCTAGCGCGGGGATTATGGTTAAACCTCTAATTTATAACATATTTTAAGAAATTTTATCTACATGTATTCTAAAAACGAATCGGCAAAGTAATAATGAAGGTACGTCATGCCACATCACTATGATTAAAAAACAAATTTTCTTTCTCAAATTGACAAGAATTTAGAGATCGATTACACATTATTCTGATATCGTAAGAGTCTTAAAACAATCAATTTAAACATATTTGAACATTTCATAAAAATGTTAAGTATTATAACAGAAAAATCGAAAAAACACTTACCGGTGAAATGTTACATTTTGATTAACTTCACTTTTCTTTGAACTATGGCGATTACAGCCGTAAGTCACACAAGCCATCGAAACAAAATGTTTTTAAGTTTCCTTAAAACTAAGTCTGTTACATCCAATTACTCTTTTATCATTAAAATAATCACAAATATCAAAAACACTGTAAGTCACCAGCTGGTCACTTTGACAAGTAAAAAGTGGCTTCACACCACTGAAGACGATAGTTTCTTTATTATTACGTCTCTCTCTAACTTACGTCATCTTTTAGTAAGATAAAGCAGTGCAAATTATAAGTTTATTGGTTCAGTTTAATACGAGTCCTCTATGCTTCTTATTACTCTAAGTTTCTTAGAGTAATAACAAGCATGGAGGAGCTGTATTTAATTGAACATTTACAATATATTTGATTGTGTCCTTCTTATACACTTCTTTACGAGAGGGACAGAGACAGAAATACACAATTTGCCCTTTCTTGAAATCGCAATGAAGCCAAGTATGCTATAGAATTACTATATTTATATATTGACTATTATAGTGATGTGCTAAAGTTTGACGGTTTATAAATCAAAAATACCGTTTCTTTGTAATATTTATAGTAATTATGAAAAACCATTACACGAAACAATACTTCACCTTAGGTGAAAATTAATTATGTTTAATCTTAACTAATTAGATTTTAAGGTTATAACAATTTTTTAACATTATTTAAATTAATTATTTTGGCTAACAGGTGTTGACTTATTATGAATCATTTTTATTGTATTTAAATTGTATTTATTAATTATATAGAAGGGATTTAATATAATTTAATGTATACTTTTGATTATGTAATTATAGCGAATGTTATGTACACTTGTAAAGACATACATATCCGATTAATTATTAATATTGTCTTCTAAATGTGTATAAATGTTTTAATATGTGTGTTGTTAGTGTACTTTTTGATAAATAAATAAATAACAGAAATAAATGAAACTCATTCATAGTCTAATCTTGATTATTCATTATTCAAAAATATAACACAAAAAAAAATAAGTTAGCCTAGCGCGGGGATTATGGTTAAACCTCTAATTTATAACATATTTTAAGAAATTTTATCTACATGTATTCTAAAAACGAATCGGCAAAGTAATAATGAAGGTACGTCATGCCACATCACTATGATTAAAAAACAAATTTTCTTTCTCAAATTGACAAGAATTTAGAGATCGATTACACATTATTCTGATATCGTAAGAGTCTTAAAACAATCAATTTAAACATATTTGAACATTTCATAAAAATGTTAAGTATTATAACAGAAAAATCGAAAAAACACTTACCGGTGAAATGTTACATTTTGATTAACTTCACTTTTCTTTGAACTATGGCGATTACAGCCGTAAGTCACACAAGCCATCGAAACAAAATGTTTTTAAGTTTCCTTAAAACTAAGTCTGTTACATCCAATTACTCTTTTATCATTAAAATAATCACAAATATCAAAAACACTGTAAGTCACCAGCTGGTCACTTTGACAAGTAAAAAGTGGCTTCACACCACTGAAGACGATAGTTTCTTTATTATTACGTCTCTCTCTAACTTACGTCATCTTTTAGTAAGATAAAGCAGTGCAAATTATAAGTTTATTGGTTCAGTTTAATACGAGTCCTCTATGCTTCTTATTACTCTAAGTTTCTTAGAGTAATAACAAGCATGGAGGAGCTGTATTTAATTGAACATTTACAATATATTTGATTGTGTCCTTCTTATACACTTCTTTACGAGAGGGACAGAGACAGAAATACACAATTTGCCCTTTCTTGAAATCGCAATGAAGCCAAGTATGCTATAGAATTACTATATTTATATATTGACTATTATAGTGATGTGCTAAAGTTTGACGGTTTATAAATCAAAAATACCGTTTCTTTGTAATATTTATAGTAATTATGAAAAACCATTACACGAAACAATACTTCACCTTAGGTGAAAATTAATTATGTTTAATCTTAACTAATTAGATTTTAAGGTTATAACAATTTTTTAACATTATTTAAATTAATTATTTTGGCTAACAGGTGTTGACTTATTATGAATCATTTTTATTGTATTTAAATTGTATTTATTAATTATATAGAAGGGATTTAATATAATTTAATGTATACTTTTGATTATGTAATTATAGCGAATGTTATGTACACTTGTAAAGACATACATATCCGATTAATTATTAATATTGTCTTCTAAATGTGTATAAATGTTTTAATATGTGTGTTGTTAGTGTACTTTTTGATAAATAAATAAATAACAGAAATAAATGAAACTCATTCATAGTCTAATCTTGATTATTCATTATTCAAAAATATAACACAAAAAAAAATAAGTTAGCCTAGCGCGGGGATTATGGTTAAACCTCTGATTTATAACATACTCATATATTTTAAGAAATTTTATCAACATGTATTCTAAAAACGAATCGGCAAAGTAATAATGAAGGTACGTCATGCCACATCACTATGATTAAAAAACAAAATTACTTTCTCAAATTGACAAGAATTTAGAGATCGATTACACACTATTCTGATATCGTAAGAGTCTTAAAACAATCAATTTAAACATATTTGAATATTTCATAAAAATGTTAAGTATTTTAACAGAAAAATCGAAAAAACACTTACCGGTGAAATGTTACATTTTGATTAACTTCACTTTTCTTTGAACTATGGCGATTACAGCCGTAAGCCACACAAGCCATCGAAACAAAATGTTTTTAAGTTTCCTTAAAACTAAGTTTGTTACATCCAATTACTCTTTTATCATTAAAATAATCACAAATATCAAAAACACTGTAAGTCACCAGCTGGTCACTTTGACAAGTAAAAAGTGGCTTCACACCATTGAAGACGATAGTTTCTTTATTATTACGTCTCTCTCTAACTTACGTCATCTTTTAGTAAGATAAAGCAGTGCAAATTATAAGTTTATTGGTTCAGTTTAATACGAGTCCTCTATGCTTGTTATTACTCTAAGGGGAAGACTATTTGTCGAATGGAGGGCGCCACACGTATAGCCTATTTACATGACAACATCGATGAATCTAGATCTAAGGCCGGCCGCACATGTACGGAATTCCGATCCGGTTTCCTGATTCGTAATTCAGATTCGGAGACCCGAATGCATGCCTTACATACAAATTGTTCGACTAGGCGCATACGTTCGTACATTTTCCGTTTGGAAAAAAAACCCGACGTTCGTTTCGGAAACAAACCGTGCGTTCGGGTATTCAGAACGGAAAAAGCCGAATGACGTCATCCCGAATGCAGCGCTCGCATTAATTTTTGATGATCCGCCGCACACGCACGGAAATTTTCCTTCAGAATAGGGATGTAGGCAGTGAAAAAAAATATCAATATATCGATGTATTGATATTTATTAAAATATCAATATCGACCTCGATATCCCAAGGAAAAAATATCTATATATATCGACCAAATTTTCATAGATTTTTAGTTTTAAAATAATAATGTATTTAATACTTTCTTAGATTTACGCGAATATTTGATAATAGTAATGGGTAGGGTAGGCACTGTTTGTAACAAGTATTTAACGGCTTTGAAACGTCTAAAACCTTTGCTTCTCCCGTGACCATGATTGCTGTAAAGCATTCGAAACGTCGGGAACTAAATATCAAAATATATCCTCGAAATAGTCCGAAAAGATAGTTTTATTTAAAATAATGTATTTAGTTCAGTCTGGCTCAATGAAAGATAGTACTACTTTTTGTATAAAATGCACATTATTTTATTGCATGAGAATTTTAATAAAAACGAAGTTATTTTTAAGTATTAGTTTACTAGATTATAAAAAACATAGTAGTCATAGACAATACAGTAATTTTTTTTCCGTTCGTTCCTATTTTTTACGGCTTTATAAATTCTGTTAAATATTCCGCTAATAAATTTAAAAAAAATGTTTTTGATACGGTTTTCGATATTTAATATTTTGTCGATCGATGAATATCGATACATCGATGTATCGATATTTTTTTGACATCCTGTAATATTTGAAGAACTCTTCTGGGAATGCCCGTAATTTTGTGTTTTTCAGATAGAATTGACTATCTTTTATTCTTTTGGTATTTAATGGGTGTACCCAATACCGACGTTTCCTTTTTTTCTTGCTTAGCGCCAGTAAAAGTACAATAGCCAATAATTCGTCGTCGTCCTTGATAGGCGTGCTTTCATGAAAGTGACACTGCTCACTACCTTAGGCTTTGTGAAAAAAATATCGATGTATCGATATTTTTGATTCGATATATCAATAATACTTTTAGCCGATATATTTTGATCCGATACATCGATATATCGATACAAAATATTCAATAATAATCGTATCAAAAACGATATTTTTTTTTTTAAATTAAATTTATTAGCGAAAAATTTAACAGAATCCGTAAAAGATAGGAACGAACGAAAAAAAAATGTATTGACTGATGACTAGTATGTTCTGATTGTGTGGCGTATGTGTATGCGGGGGCCATCATGCGTCATTCACTTTCCAAACCGTAAAAATCAGTTTGTTGGAAGGGGGTAAAATACCTTTGTTTTTATTAAGATTCTCATGCATTAGAATAATGAGTATTTTGTATAAAAATAGCCATATGCTTGCTATATATATATATATATATATATATATATATATAGCTTTTATTGAGCTAGATTGAACTAAATACATTATTATTTTGAAACCGAAAATCTAGGAAAATTTGACCGATATAGTGTTATTTTTTCCTCGTGATATCGAGGTCGATATTTTAATAAATATAGATATTTTACTAAATATATATACGTCGATATATCGATATTTTATTTCACTGCCAACATCACTACTCTACCTACTGCCAGTAGTAAAATTCCTAATACAAAAAACCTAACGTCTACGCTAGTCTTCCGGAATTCCGAATCAGGAATCCTGATCGGAATTCCGAATCAGGATTCCGTACATGTGCGGCCGGCCTAAATCAATAATTTTTATAAGGTAATTTTCCTCTCCAGTTATAAATTTTCATGTATTATTGCAATATTATTATATAACCATATTATACAATTTTTGTATCCAATTATATAATCTGGCAGCCCTGAAATTTATAGTTCTTTGGCGTAATAGAACAATCAACAAAAATAGCTAAAGATTTAAATCCCGTATGTCACAACTCTCTGTTTGTAAAAGGAATGTAGCTAACTTCATCATGTCGCTTTCAGCGAAATTCACATAGAGTTATAAGAATAGAGTGCGCAACTGCTATGCTCTCTTACAAGTGGCAGCGTAAGCGGATTAAAAAGAGAACGCATCCTAAGCCACCGTTCTATTTCACTCTAACCGAACTGTGATTGGTTATTCCCCTACAAGCGTGCACAGGAGAAAGGGAGCTTAGCAAACCAATAATAAACCGTCTTAGTTCTACTGTTTTGTCTACACAACAAAAAAATATACACTGTTCTTTCCTAACTAGAGTATTCGTATAAATCGTACAATTTATTTTATTATTAGTGATTGAATATCGTACCTTACCACTAACTGAAGCAATCTAAGCCACTAGAAAACCACTAGCCACTAAAACCAATATTTAGCCGCTAAAGGGGAAGTCTAAACCACCAGATCTAGTGGAAAATCCACTGAGTTGGCAACACTAGTTGTGCGGGTTAGACGGAGGTATAACCAATCGCGACTCGACTAGAGAGAGAAAGAAAGGTGGTTTGGAATGCGTTTTCTCTCTAATGCGTTAACGCTATTTTAGCTACGTCGCGCACTCTATTCTTATAACTCTATGGAAATTCACGATGTCGCTTTTTGGCTGTCGTGTGAGCGCGCATCGTAAAAATTTTACTTTCATATTTTTTTCTAAGCGTGCCAAAAGAAGTATACTAAAAAGAAGTATACTTGTACGGAACACCGCACAATAAGTAAAATAATATTATACATTAAAAACTATGTCAACTACGTTACACGTGTAGTGTTTCCGCACACATACAATTCCCCGGCGCCTATAAATTGTTAGCTAATTAATTATAATTTTCAGTGTGTCTTTGATTAATAAATCAAAATTATCACTCGTTGGGTTTTGTTTCGAACTTAACATTTCCCTCCTATTCTCTATAAACTTTAACACATCACAGTTTTTTTGGTCCTTCGAGCCGGATTACTGAACTCTCGTCGACGTTCGGGAGTTACAGCTTCGGTCCGTCAAGCGACCTTCAATAACCTCTCATCGACGTTTGGGAGATATACAATCTACAACAGATATTTGTTTCATCGACGTTGAAGCAAATATCACCAAGGAAGCGGCCCCTTAATACAGCATTGTTTTGTTTTTCGTGAATTACGTACGACTGCGATTCGGTTTGACTGGTCTCCCACCAGCGGGAAGCCCCAGTGAAATTGAGAAGGCGCACAAGGTCGTGCTGAGTTTACGAGGACATCTAGTGCATAGGTCCGCAGCCTTACCAAGTAACATTGAACAACATGGAAAATCTACTCCAACGCCAGTTCTGCCTTCTAGAAGACATCAAGAAGTTTGAACGCAACTTTGACAAGGATTCTGCAAGTAGGAAAACTCGAAAGTACCTAGATGAGCGACTCGATGTTCTGGACAAACTGTGGGCAGAGTTCCAGTACAATAACGACAAGCTGTCCGCGTATGAAAATAACACCGAACCTTACTTCGTGGAAGACCAGTTCGAACGAGCACGAACATATTTTGAAACTGTTCGTAATAAAATATCGTCCTGTTCTCCTGCGGATGAAAAGCTTATGTTACCACCTACTTCACCTACACCACTCCCGAAGCCCATGACATCGGCTGCACCTTCTGGGCAAACTACATCGCCACAAGTAATTGAACTTCTATCTCTTCAACGAACTAACTTTAGAGCATTGAGTCGTCAAATTAACAATTTACAAGTTGAAGAGGTTCGAGATAAATGGGAAATGGAAGATGAACTACGTAACATACAGCTTCGATGGAATGCAATCGACGCTTTGCATTTAAAAATCGACAACATTCTTCAGGGAACAGATCTTGAATATGAAGATGAATTTTACGAAAATGAATATGCATACAAGAAAATCAAAAGAGCCTTAAATCAGAAATTAGCATCATCAGCGCATATTCAACAGTCAACTCCACAGATCGATATTCCAATATTCACTGGAAAATATACACACTGGCCTACTTTTTATGATCTTTTCGTGGAAAGCATTCATAACAATAATATACTTAGCAAGTCTCAAAAAATGCAACATCTCAAAGGAAGATTGCGTGTAGAAGCTGAGCGGCTCATACAACACCTACATATTTCGGCGGATAACTATGAGACGGCCTGGCAATTATTAACCCATAGATACAACAACCCACAATTGTTGTTTACTAAACAGATTGAATTATTTTTAAATCAACCTGTCGCACATAAACAGTCAGCATACGAGATCAGGCGACTATACGATACATCTATGGAATGTATTCATGCCATACAGAACCTAGGCATCGATACAAGTATCTGGGATCCATTGCTAGTTCATCTCATCGCAAAGAAACTAGACTTACAGACATATAGCGATTACAAAGAGGCACGAAAATCACCACGTGACTTGCCTTCACTCTCGGAGTTTATGGGCTTCTTAGAAAATAAATTTACAGCCCTAGAACCTATAAATAAAAGAGAGAGGGAGCCAACAATATCAAATCAACAAAAAATGGCAGTCAACGAACCTCATTCCAAAGGTCAAAACGCACATCGTTATGGAAAATTTCCACAAACAAAATTCCAATCTATTGCGACATGCACATTAAATTGTATTATATGCAACGGCAATCACTTTTTATACAAATGCAATAAATTCCTGAAGATGACACCTAAGGAAAAATTGAACACCGTAGTAAATATGAATATTTGTCAAAATTGTTTATACTTACACAACGACAATAAATGTACGTCAATAAAAAAATGCAGACTTTGTCAAAGAAAACATCATACGGTATTACACGATGCGTATACAATTGTCAACGTTATGGAACAAAGTTCAAATACATTTAGCGAAGCAGGCCAGTCAACGCTCATACCTACAGGTCCTATTACAACAAAGCCGCACGTGCCAGTGCAACAAGGCAATAAACAGCATAGCGTTAATCACGTGGCAACAGAAGAAGAGGAAATTTTGTTAACTACCTTATCCATCAAGGTCAAAGCAGCTGATGGCACCTTTGTCACCCTGAGGGCCCTTTTAGACCAAGGTTCTCAAATATCTTTAATATCGGAAAACGCTGCCCAGATGTTAGGCTTGCCGCGACAACGATATCATGCGTCTGTGTCTGGCATTGGAAATGGGTCAAAGCCGGCCAAGGGAGTCGTCACACTTGAATGTCAATCTATCTACGAAGATTATGAATTTACAACACACGCCTTAGTCATACGGCATGTGATAAACAATCTGCCCAACATGTCCTTCAATAGACAGTCATGGCCACATCTACAGAACATACAGCTTGCCGACCCGGAATACAACATCTCAAGAGCCGTCGATCTACTCCTGGATGCGAGCATATATTCAGACATTATCATGAGTGGTCTAATTAAAGGTCCAAACACGGCACCTATCGCCCAACAAACGAAGTTGGGTTGGATACTCTCAGGAAATGTCAAAACATTTAACTGCCACGTTGCTATAAATAATTTAGCTGAGATATCGCAATATTGGGAACTTGAAGATATCAAAGAGTCTCCTATACTAACACACGACGAACAATATTGTGAAAATTATTATCAAACTACGACAAGGCGATTAGCGACAGGAAGATATGAAGTTGCTATCCCAATGAAACCCGGATATGAAAATAATTTGGGACAGTCGAAATCTAATGCGATAGCACAATTTTATAATTTAGAAAAGAAGATGTCAAAAAACGAACAATTTTTTAAAAATTACATACAGTTTATGAATGATTATGAAAAACAAGGCCACATGTCTCCAGTTACCAAGCATTGCGAAACATCATGCTATCTCCCTCATCACGGTGTATTGAAATTGGAATCCACTACTACAAGGCAACGAACTGTTTTTAATGCGTCAGCGAAAACATCGAGTGGATACAGTCTCAATGATTTAATGGAACGCGGTCCAAATCTACAAAAGGATCTTCAACATCTTATTTTAGTATGGCGTCAATACAAATACGTCATAACCGCTGACATTGAAAAGATGTTTCGACAAATAATCGTTCGGGAGCCAGATCAACACTTGCAACGCATTATCTGGAGACACTCGCCCGCAGAGCCCTTGAAAGAATATCAACTTACTACTGTTACCTATGGAACGAAGGCGGCACCCTATCTTGCTATGCGTACTTTAAAACAGTTAGCCATGGACGAAGCACATAAGTATCCCCTGGCAGCTGCCGCATTGACGTCATCGTTTTACATGGATGACCTCTTAGAAGCCTGTAATACTATCACGGAGGTCAAAAGGTTACAACAAGAGATAATTGATATCTTGAAGGGAGCGGGAATGAACATTCGCAAGTGGTCAAGCAATACCAAAGAGCTTATACAAAACTTATCAAGTGATCTGCTAGATATGCCTCTCGACTTCAAGAGCTCTGAGAACAAAAATACTTTGGGTTTACGTTGGAACCCTACTTCAGATACATTCACATTCCAAAATAAATTCGAAAATGATACTAGCGACGCCAATATAACAAAGCGGCAGCTATTATCAAATATTTCAAAGATATTTGATCCACTGGGGTGGCTATCCCCACTAACTATTAGAGCAAAACTATTATTTCAACGAACGTGGTCTGAAGGAACAGCTGATTGGGACAGATATCTCACAGAAGAATTAAACAAGGAATGGAAATATTTGAAGCACGACTTTCAAAATTTAGATAAATTCCAAATACCTAGATACCTAGGAAATAATAATCATTATAAAATTCATGGATTTTGTGACGCTTCAGAAAAGGCATATGCGTGCGTTATCTATGCCGTAACACGAAACTCTAAGGGCGAGTACACATCAACGCTTGTAACAGCAAAAACAAAATTAGCACCTTTAAAAAATAAATTATCGCTGCCAAGACTTGAACTTTCTGGTGCAATTTTACTATCGCGACTTATAAAGAAGGTCAAAGAAGCATTACCAGAAGATATAGAGATATACGCGTGGACAGATTCAATGGTGGTGCTTGGTTGGCTACATGGAGATGTCAGCAGATGGAAACAATTTGTAGCCAACAGAGTTAACAAAATACTAAAAACTATTCCAGCATCATCATGGCACCATGTTTGTTCTGATGATAATGCAGCAGATTGTGCTTCAAGAGGTTTAAAATCAACGCAATTATTTGAACATAAGTTGTGGTGGCAAGGTCCGCAGTGGTTAACTACATTTAATTCGGACATAATTAAAAATAGCACATATCAACCACCAACACTAGAAATAAAAAAATCTAGTCTGAACGCGGCCTTATGTTATAAAAATAACTTTATAGAGAAATTATTGAATGAATGTAGCTCGATACGGCGTATAACAACAACGGTCAGCTGGCTATTACGTTTCACAAAGTGGTTGCGAAATAAGCAAATTCCACAACGAAACTACCTATCCGCCCTTGAAATGCAATATGCACTTAATATAATAATTAAGAGTGTACAACTTGTGGAATTTGAGAACGACCTTCCTCAACTTGACAAACAAGGAAAACTAAGAACGGGTAGCAGATTGATATGTTTAAATCCTTACATCGACTCGAAGGATGGATTAATCAAAGTCGGCGGACGATTAAATAATTCTTTACTCAGCCAATCCGCAAAACATCCTATTATTTTACCTAGTCACAATAGACTTACGGAACTTATTATACAGGAGGCTCACTCTATTACATTACACGGTGGACCGAGTTTGACGCTGTCATACATCCGAGAAAAATATTGGATAATCAGCGGGTTGCGCACTGTAAAAAGAGAACTACGAAAATGCGTGACATGTCGACGATTTAGGGAAGAAAAAAGAACACAAATTATGGCAGATCTACCGGAGCCTCGTGTTACTCCATCTCGTCCCTTTACTCATACTGGAGTCGATTTTACCGGCCACTTTGACATAAAGACAAACAAAGGCCGCGGGGTGCGAACTCACAAAGGATACGTCGCGGTGTTCGTCTGTCTGTCAACAAAGGCTGTTCACCTTGAGCTCGTTTCTGACCTCAGTACACCTGGGTTTTTGGCTGCATTTCGTCGATTTTGCGCAAGAAGAGGTATTCCAAAACACATATACAGTGATCAGGGAAGAAATTTTATAGGAGCCGATAGCTTACTAAAGAAAGAATACAATGAAATTCTTCAAACAATCGACGCAGTATTGTTAAGTAAGACTAATAATTACGACATACGGTGGCATTTTAACGCGCCAGCATACCCGTCAGCAGGCGGTCTCTGGGAAGCAGCTGTTAAAAGCATGAAACACCATCTCAAAAGAGTACTGGGTGAGCAGAAACTCACATATGAAGAGTTCATCACACTACTCTATCAAATCGAAGCCTGTCTCTCACACACGACCCTTAATGGCCTTAAGTGAAGATCCAGATGATGAATATTTGTCTCCGGGACATTTCCTCATTGGAGGATCTCTAATATCAAGACCACAAACCGACGAACATCATATGAATTTAACTACGAGGTGGCAATTAATTCAAGCTTTGAATAAGCAATTTTGGAAAAAGTGGTCATCTGATTATTTACAAAAGCTACAAGTTCGCTCTAAATGGAGAACGCCTACTAAAAATCTCGAGATCAACGATATAGTCCTTATCAAGGATGAAAACCTGCCCCCTGGCAAGTGGGCTATGGGTAGAATCATTGACGTGCATCCTGGTAAAGACGGGTATGTACGCGTGGTGTCCGTGAAAACTAAAAATGGGGTATTAAAGAGGCCAATTATAAAGTTGTCTCCCCTGCCAGTAAATAACGAACGTTCCCAATATCAAACCTGTGACGTGCAAACGACTAATGATGACGTCACATCAGCTGGTCTACCGAAGAATGGACGACGAATACGCAAGACAGGGAAGGTCTTCGGGTCATTAATTTCAAAGGCAATGTTACTACTTCTATTTCTAGTAACACCTGCACTGTCCTCATATAAGATAACAACATTCAGCGACGACAAGAATATTTACTTTGACAAGATGTACGATATAAATCTTATAAGGGACGAATGGAAATTGATCATTTACTATAATATGAGTACATACTGGTCAGGATTACGTCATATGCAAAACTACGTTGGTCACTTGGAAGAATACTTACACACTAGCGAACTTCCAAT
Source organism: Fabriciana adippe (assembly GCA_905404265.1). Taxonomy (NCBI): domain Eukaryota; kingdom Metazoa; phylum Arthropoda; class Insecta; order Lepidoptera; family Nymphalidae; genus Fabriciana; species Fabriciana adippe. The sequence continues at coordinate 7,168,605 of FR990003.1, forward strand.
ACAATATAAAAGTATTATATACCAGTTGGAACACGAGATATCGGAAATTGAACACTATAACAAGATACTTAAGAGTTAAGTTCCCAAAAGGCAGAAAAGGGGGTTGATTAATGGTGTGGGTTATATAGCTAACTCATTATTCGATGTCCTCGACGACCGATTTGCGAAGAAATATGAAAAGGATATTACGAAAATCTCACTAAACGAAAATCACTTAAAACTCCTACTGAAAAATCAAACAAGTGTCGTAGAAGCTCAGTCGAATATTTTACAGAGAAACGAAGCCATTATGAACAAACAGTTTGACATTATTCAAAATTATTTGCAAAATATTACAAGTTCTATTAATCGATCGCACATGGTCATTAACAATGAGCTGCATATCCCATCAGCATCGATTTCGGCCATCATTATTATATCACACATTAGAAATATGCAAGAAAATATAATTAATACTATTACAGACCTCACACATGGCCATGTGGACTTGCATTTATTGCCGCCGGAACAATTACAAGAACAGCTGAACATAATTTATAGCCACATACCGAGCGACCTGACTCTACCTGCCGATAAACAAGATTTTACAAACTTATACAGATTAATGAAATTTAATGGGCGTGTTTGCACGTCTTATTTAATCATCGAAGTCAAGATACCACTTGTTAACAAGGAAACTTTTCATCTGGACAAGATAATAGGCCTACCTCACCAGTATCATATCATGGAGTTCATTACGCCATACATTGCATACAATCTCCAAAAGGATTTATTTTTAACCTTAACTGAAACAGATATTCAAAGTTGTATCCATTCACAGACGGACAAATTATTATTCTCCATAGATAAACCTATTCATGAACTTAAAGTGTCAGATTCATTATGCAACTTGAGCGTTCACAATAAAACTATGTGTAATGCAAAGGAGGCGCCGTGCCACGAGCGATGGATCAAGTTGCACTTTGATAACAGGTGGCTATTCTCTTGTTGCGGGAAGTGTACGGTACGCATATTTTGCACAGATACAGGAATGGCAATTAAGTCGTTAACTGGAAATGGTATACTAGATATCGGACAAGGCTGTACACTCAAGAGCAGTACCTTTTCTATTTTCGGACATAACAAATATCTGAGCCATGTCAATATTCAGAATGATATATCATTCAGTGAGGATCGAGAAACATCAGTTCTAAACACTTTACTGAATACTTCAGAGTTCAAATTTACACCTGAAGATCACACAAATGAGTGGCATCGCTTGAGATCGCAAATTAAGATTATAGAAGACGAAGAATATGCACCACTCAGCATACACGACGTGCATCAGTATTCAGTACTCTACATAGTTCTAGCACTTATCATTATCTTTGGAAGTGCTTGGCTATACATGCGATGGTGTAGAAGGAAGGCAACCCTCAACGTGTCGTCGGCGAGCATGTCTACCACTTCAGCAAGCACGACGGCGGCTCTGAGCAACGGTCAATCGGAAGCTCCCGCGTCAGTTACAAGGACTCGACCGCGATCCGTACGGCTAGATATACCCAATGTTACGAATACGTAGTAATCTAAGCATTTTTATTAAGAATTTATACCTTTTATATTATTGCTATTGCTTATTGTCATTTTACATATTTTTTTCTTCTTATTTTTACGATTTATTGGTTTAATGTTCTTTGCGACTGTGACTTTTACTTTTCTGGCCGGGAGAATGTACGGAACACCGCACAATAAGTAAAATAATATTATACATTAAAAACTATGTCAACTACGTTACACGTGTAGTGTTTCCGCACACATACAATTCCCCGGCGCCTATAAATTGTTAGCTAATTAATTATAATTTTCAGTGTGTCTTTGATTAATAAATCAAAATTATCACTCGTTGGGTTTTGTTTCGAACTTAACATTTCCCTCCTATTCTCTATAAACTGTAACACATCACAATACTGAACACGATTTTCTTTGTATTTCACATTAAGAATGAAAGAGTTTCATACAATCTTTAATCTCCTATTTTATCCATCTAGGGGATGAATTTCGAAAACTTCTTTCTTATCGGATAACTAAATCATTTAAGAAATACTTCCTCCAAATTCCATGTTTCTACGACCAGCGGCTTAGCTCATTCTGTGTGTTGATCCATCAATCAGTCAGGACCACGGCAGGATGCACCTCTCCTTCTCAATTCTTCCTTCAGCTGGTCTAACTCTAATTTCCAGGTACAATACATTTTACAGGTAAGATGCGAATACAATACTGAGCAAAAAATCAGGTACAAAAGAAATGTAATAAATTGCTTCACCTCACACTAAATATAAATAGATTATACGTATAGCGCCCTCCATTCAAGAAATCTTTCTCATTGCCACATATTTTTTTTTCGAAAATAAATATATGTAGTTTTGCTTCTTGGCAACATTACTCTTATCATTAATCTTTATTTGTCATCCATGTCATTAATTTTTTGACATTTTGATATATTTTAATATAATAAAAAACAATAGATAGATTAAATTTAATTCCAATAAAATTTGTAATAATCAATACTAATTATATATTGAATTATAAGAAAATGTTAATTTTTATTTTATAATAAATATTTATCCGATTCTAATAAGTGAAGGTTAAGTTAAAAGTAGAAGTTTAAAATGGGTAAAAATAAGATGATTGCAAAAAGTTGCCCCAAATGTGAAATGCAGGTTTGTAATATTTATTTTCTTAGTATAATAGTGTAAACATCATTGTATAATCAATTATTCTTTCGTTGTTTATGCAATAACTAAATACCTATGTTGCTAATAATGAGAAAAGCGATGATATAATTATTGGTGCTTTCATAAATTAGTTTTGGACTGAAATAATTGCAACGTGTCTAAACTTGAATAGAAAGTGAAATCTATCAAAGTACTTAGTATCATATTTTAGTTTGAAATTAAAGTAATTTTATCTAAAATTTTATTAGTAACTAGCGACTGACGCTCGCTTCGCTCGCGTTCGTCCCTAGGTACGTTTTCACGGTTAGCTATGTTTATACATAAATAGTGGCTTGCTACTCCTAAGATATTCATTAAAATTATATAGCGATTTACATACGTTTTGCTCGGGTGCGTATGCCGTACGCGGATTTTGTTCACAATTTCATTGGTTTTAATTTTTTTCGCGTAACCCTGGTTTTTTTTCTAAAATAAAAGTATCCTAAGTTACTCCTTATAACTTCAGCTACCTGCCAGTGAAAGTCCCGTTAAAATCGGTCCAGCCGTTTCGGAGATTAGCCGGAACAAACAGACAGACAGACAGACAAAAATTGTAAAAAATGTTGTTTTGGTATATGTACCTTGTATACATCCATATGCGTTTAGTAAAAAGCAGTTATTTTAATATTACAAACAGACACTCCAATTTTATTTATCTGTATAGATTACTTAAAACCTATATGTGAGCTCAGAGATTGCTCCAATTCAGATATGGCTCTAGCTTTAGCATTCTCAATTAGTCTTTTTACCCAAAATTCATAATAACTTGCAGTATTGTAAGTTAAATTTTAGCTTGGTGATAAAATATTAGAATTGTTCCTATAACACCTTGGCATTTGGCTGACAAATTCTTCATTTTAAAAATATTACATAAGAGTGAGTTTATTTTACTTAACATTTACTATATTGTAGTTACTAGTTAATAATAGAATGGCTTTGTGAGATCGAGAATTCTATAAGAGACCTAATTTTAATTAGGTCCAGAGTGGAACCTAGGTTCTCTAGAATTGCAGCCATATGCTAGCCACTAGATCAAATATGTACATTGTAAGGACTAATCAACATTATATTTAATAATTTGCAGGTTGCAGTAGCGTCCAAGTCATGTAAATGTGGGCACACGTTTTTCGCGTCTCGCCGTGGGGCAGACACACTGCCAGCTACAGAGGATATTAAAAGACGAACCGGTAGAGTTAGGAGATCCCAACCTCAGTTCTACGATGCCCAGCATTATCAAAAACAGAAGAGAAAGGTATGTTTTAATTATATTTGTTTTCTTCTCGCTACTATTATAAATGTGAATGTTTGTATGTATGTATGTTCCCCATTTAAGAACTCGAATAGGATCTCATCAAGGCGACAAAAGCCAGATAAAAGCCAATAAAAGCCACATAGAAACCAATAACAATTTATTGGGTTCTTTGTGGATTTTGTCATCTTTCTGCCATTTTTAGCTGACGGCTGGCAAATAAACACTCAGTTCACTCTCTATGTCTATGGTTTAGACAATTAAGCACTGAAATGAGAAGTTGTCAAAATAACTTAAAAAAAAATAATTTGTGTTGTTTCAGTCGCCAAAAAAGAGAATTATATCAAAAACGTACAGTGATGAGGAATACAAGGGCAAAGGGAAAATAGAAAGTGGTAAGTTGTTTTTTTATTTTTAACTGAATTTGTCTCTTTTTTTCCTTTTTTTGTATGTTACTCAATTTTTTTCAAGTAGGGTTGCACCATATAAAAAAGAATAATTGCTTTTAAAATGATTTTAAAGTCAGTGTATTTTTTTGTCAAAAAATAATTTATATTTTATTATATTATAAATGAAAATAATATCAATATGTACAATAAAAATGTTCCATAGACCAATTCTAATCCCAATCTATACTAATATTATAAAGCTGAAGAGTTTGTTTGATTGTTTGTTTGGTTGAATACGCTAATCTCAGGAACTACTGGTTGGAATTGATAAATTCTTTTTGTGTTGGATAGTCCATTTATCGAGGAAGGCTTTAGGCTATATAACATCACGCTACGACCAACAGGAGAGGAGCATAAATGAAAAATGTTACAAAAACGGGAAAGAATGATTCCTTTTGAGAGCTTCCGTTGCGTGCGCTGCGTAAACGGTTAAAGTTACACAAAAATAGTGTATGACGGAATTGTTCCCCTTTAGAAGTTCTAAAAAAAAAGTCCGCGACAGCATATGTCTATCTTTTAAGGTTGACTCAATATAACCCTTTTTATGGTAATCAAATTTGTTCTAAAATAATGCATTACTTCCGAAGGTGTTTTTATAAACATGATATTAATCCTTATCCAAATAAATATGTTGTTCATCACAAGTATTTAATTTTGAACAAAATTGCCCTTGACATCATTTGATTTCAATGAATATCTTAGGAGATATCATAGTTTTAAAATATACATATTTAACTTTACGCGGACTGGGTGAGCGCGCTCTCAGCCGGTGCAAGGTATATATATATATATATATATATATATATATATATATATATATATAACATTAAAACATACGCTCATGGCTGGAGTACAAACATTCGTGCTCATCACACAAATGAATGCCTCCAGCGGAACTCGAACCCGCGACCGCTGGAACAGCAAGTAGGGTCACTAGAACCAAACATGTCGTCAAATGTGATGTGTCCCGTGGGACATTAGTCTATAGCAAAAAGTTACCTATAGTTCCTAATTTCACAGCCACAGCCAGGGCTAGAAGACGTCGTGCCCTAAGAAGGGCTCAAAGGGAACCTCAACAAAGCGAAAGAACTAGGGATCCAACCCCACAGCTACGACCAGCTCAGCTTGCCCGATGTAAATTAATATTATTAGAAATTAATAGGAAAATGCAAGCCGTCACATGGCAACCCCCGACTGATGGGTGATTGTTGAGTCGATTTTAAGTGAAAATTAATCGAGTTTTTGTATTGCAAATCATTTTTTTTATTTTATGATTTTTTTCTTTGAATTTTTTAAAATGAAGAGAAATATCAAATCGATTTTTTTATTCAATAATATTTATGATTGGTGGCAAATGATTTTTTTTTTTGTTTATTTTTGAATTAATATATTATAATATAATACTGTTATATTACTGGTCCCAAAGTGTTGTTTCATAACGTACAGCTATAGGTCCGGAAGTCCTAGGTCTTAGTTTATGTTTCAAGACAAATTTAAAAAAATTGATGCTGACCCACGTAAAATAACTTTAAAAAAAATAAATTTAAAAAATGCGTATCTAGATGTGAGAACGTTGAAAACGTGCTCTTTTAACAATTACTTTTTTTTTTAATGAAACCTTTATCAATTATATTTAATATCTTTATTTTATAATTTTATCGTCTTTTCCACAAATGTCTAATTGGCACGCAGAATAAAATTTTTGGGAGTTATTTTTGTTCTGTTACGCCAAAGAAGTATAACTTCTTTGATTTGTATGTAGTTCAATGAAATTGTGATGTAATGTAATTGAATTTTATTGTAAATAAATGTAAATAAGTATAAATATATTTATTGTTTTATTTCTTACCTAATATTAATTTTATAAATTAAAGAAATTTTTAACGTAAAAAAAGAGAGTTTTCCTTTGATTTTCACATGCGGGATATGAATAATTAGTATTGATGTAAATAGATTTAGAACTAACGACGATAAGTGATTTTTTTATCGTTTATAGAATACTTCAATAGTTTTTTCTGTGCTATCTTCTAGAAAATCATTTATAGTATAATATCCATCTAAATCTAAAAAAAGGCTTTTTGGATGTTTTCTTGGATTCTGTTAAAAAAACATAAATATCAAACATATAGTAAACTAGCAGAACCCGCGGCTTCGCTCGCGCTAAAATTAAAAAAAGACCCCTTATGGGATGAATTTTGAAAAATGCTTAAACACTTATTTATTTAATTTTATTGAAGAACATTAATACTAAGTTTTAAGTAGGTAATTCTAATTATCAGGGCCGGATTTAGGGGTGTGGAGGCCCCGGGGCAACAACGGTGTGGAGGCCCCTAATTATTTTCCGAATAAAATGAACAATTTTTTAGTCAAGTGATTTAAGTATTTATTGCGAAACAAATTAAATTATTTCAATAAACATGTGTAGATATAGTCAAATACAAGAATTATTCGAAATTAAATTACAGCGTTAATGAATGGAACGTTGCGAGCTTTTTTTTGACAAAAAAATAGTTGATGATTACGCTGAACGTTAATGCTTTTTTATTACGGATAGAAGTCTTAAATTACCCATATAAATAAAATGACCATATACATTATAGACTTAATGTAAGACATACATAATCTATGATAAAATTACTTTTTAAGTAAAAGAATTAATTATTTTAATAAAATAAAATATACTAAGATATATATTGTTGCTGTTCCTGAAGCTCAAGTTCGAGCAGCCTCTGCCTCCTGTGTGGGGCCTGCGGCGGCATCCAAGGCAAAACAGACCATCCGTGTGAAAAGAATCGTGAAAAAGTAATATCAATTTCCATAGCTTTGTTGTTCTCTCATATAGTTCATCAATTTGTTTTAATTTAGAAATCATTCTTTATTCCAAATTAACGTTTTCTTTTCTTTTTGTAAAACCAAAAGTAGTGGTAGGTACTTCAATTATAATTACAATTTCTCAACGTATTTTTAAGATAATTTACCCACAGTTTACATTTTTATAATTTTATATAAATAATCGCTGTCACATTTACTTTATTTAAAGCATGAATGACATTTAAAGTGACTGAAGTGATATTTGACAGCTGACAGTGACCTCACATAATGTTTCGTTATACGATATATTATAATGTTAATAATTATTACACTGTACTTGTTAAATGTGCTGCTGATAGGTTAATGAAGCTCAAAATTATTTATTTATATAATATTACTTACTGGAAAATTTTATATTTTACAGATTAATATATTTTATTCTTATATCTATAATTTATACACATATATTAATAGTTATATTATTTATTATAGTTATAATATATTATACTTATTTAGCTTATTTAAATTTATTTACATATATACATATTTTTTTATTTTTTTTTTATTTAGTTACTAATTTAAAAATGAATATTGATGACAGTACTAGTGATAGCAGCTCGGATAGGGATATATTCTATCAATGCGACTCCACGTCATCCGACGGCAGTTTTCACAGCATTTCTATGCCTCTTAACACTGCTCTAGAGAGCGCATTTAGCAGTTTGTCCAAAAATTTTAACGTCGTTCATATAAATGCACAAAGTATACCCGCTCACTACCCAGACTTACTAGATTCTCTGGATGTAAAAAATGTCCATGCAGTCCTAGTGTCAGAAAGCTTTCTTAAGCCTTGTCTACCCTCAACTGCGTATGCTTTACCAGGTTTTCACCTAATACGGAATGACAGAACTGAGAAGGGTGGAGGCGGGGTTGCTATATACCTCCGTAGTCACATTCCTTTTTCTATTCTTGACAAATCACCATCTGCGTACTCGAATTCTGCTGAGCATATTTTTATAGAAGTTTTGTTTGGTTCCCTCAAGGTTCTTCTCGGTGTTTTCTATAGTCCTAATTTACATATTAATTACTTTGATACTTTTGAAACTATGCTGGAAAAATATGTTCCGAATGTAGACCACACCATTATTATGGGTGACTTCAACACATGCTTAATTAAGAACGACTGGCGTGCAAATCATCTAAAATCTATTGTTGAGAGTTCAAACCTCAACATTCTCACCACGAATGCTACCCACCTGTTTCCCAACTGTTCACCTTCCCTATTAGATCTTATGATAGTCTCTTCAACTGAACGCGTTGCCACACATGGTCAAATGTCTGCGGAAGCATTTTCGTATCATGACCTCATTTATCTATCATACAAAATCAGACCACCTAGAGTCAAGCCCACAGTAGTAATGCGAAGATGCTTTAAAGATTTTAACCACGAAAAATTTATGGAGGATCTTAGTCATATTGACTGGGATTGCGTATTTAATGCTTTAACAGTAAATGACAAGATCTGCATTTTTAACTCAATCATTACTGAACTCTTTGACATACATGCACCACTTCGACCAATAAAGCTTAAGCATCTTCCTGCGCCGTGGCTAACCCATGACATAAAGTTGCTTATGGCCAAACGCAATGCTGCAAAGTCTAAATACAAAATGAACCCCACTGAAAAAAACCTGCAAAGGTACAAAATACTGCGGAACCGATGTAATAAGACTTGCAGAGATGCCAGGCGTAGATATATTTACTCATCAGTTGACAATAACAATTCCGCCAACACATGGAAATTCTTAAATGCTATGGGAATAGGAGGTAGGCGTACGCAATGTGCATCATTCTTAAACAACTGTGCTGATTTAGATTCGTTAAATACACATTTTACAACCGTAGATACATTACCCAGTGGCACTAAATCGAGAACCCTTCAAACGTTATCACTCCATCATGACCCCTCTATAACTCACTTCCATTTCACAAATATTACACCTGCAGAAGTACAAAAGCATGTCATAGCCATCAAATCTGACGCTATCGGTAGTGATAACATAAGTAGGAAAATGATTTTATTATGTCTTAGTGTTGTTCTTCCTATCCTGTGTCATATATTTAATCATTCTCTTACCTATAGTGAATTCCCTGATGTCTGGCGGCTTTCTCTAGTGATCCCTATACCAAAAACACCTAATCCTACATCCTTCTCACACTACCGACCAATTTCCATACTTCCTTTCTTATCAAAAGTCCTCGAACGTATAGTCCATCAGCAACTGTATCTACACTTGAATAATAATAACATCCTATCTCCTTTCCAGTCCGGCTTCCGCCCTGGGCACAGCACTGTCACTGCACTTAATAAGGTCTGTGATGATGTACGATACGGATTTGACAATCAGAAAATTACCATCCTTGCGCTGCTAGACTTCTCTAATGCATTTAACACAGTAGATTTCGATATCCTAATAGCCATTCTCAAGTCCATAAATATCTCCTCGGATGCTACTGAATGGTTTTACTCCTACCTAAATAATCGCGAACAATGCATTAGGTTTAATGGTAAGCGCACTTCTTGTACTCGTATCAGTGCTGGAGTTCCTCAGGGTGGAGTGCTTTCTCCTCTACTCTTCTCTATTTTCATTAACACTCTCACTAAGCACCTGACATCCTCCTATCATCTTTATGCTGATGACTTGCAAATCTATACGACAACAACCGTAAATGACATTGCTAAGGCTATTGATAATATCAATTCCAATCTCGACTTAATCAGTACCTGGAGCAAGTCATTCGGTTTGTCTATAAATCCTAAAAAGTCACAAGTTGCTGTTTTTGGCAATCCAAAACAGTTAGCCAAAATACACTTTCCTCTTCTCCCTCCTATTTCATTTGATAATGTCCGTCTAGAATACAGTTGCAGTGTGAAAAATTTAGGAATCATGATGGACAGCACTTTCTCCTGGACACACCACGTTACTCAAATTAGTCGTAGGATATTTTTCGTTATCGGCACTCTAAGAAGGTGGAAAAACTTGCTGCCAGTAAAAACTAAAATTTCCTTAGCTCATTCTCTTCTGTTGCCGATACTAGACTATGCTGATTCATGCTATTTAGATTTGTCTCAGCAATTAGTCAATAAACTCGAGCGTCTCCAAAATCTTATAATAAGATTTATCTTTGGATTAAGAAAATATGACCACATTACACAGTATCGGACACAGTTGAAATGGCTAACAGTACACAAACGACGCAATTTACACTCCCTTTCTCTTTTATATACTGTACTCTTCCATTGTAATACTCCTTCCTACCTCAAAGAACGCTTTGTGTTCCTGGGTGCAAGTTCCCAGCTTACTCAAGAACTTCGCTCTCGCAGTGAAAGGTTGCTTGAAATACCTTTGTCCCATACCAAATCCTATAGCGAATCTTTCACTATTAAAACTGTAAAACTCTGGAATGAGCTCCCAATGGAAATCCAACTCAATAAGCATTTTTAAAAAACGACTCAAAAAACACTATCTGTTGCATTAGGTTAGACTGTCACTATAACTGTACCATATAATATGTTTATGTATATTATACATATACTCGTATGTATGTAACTAAATTTTACTATATTATTATGTACATGTATGTTTATGTATGTCTATAATAAATATATATACTTGAATTAGTATCTATATATGTAACTTTGTATGTACGTTTATTTACATTTAGGTTAAGTCATGTACACTTTTATGCACCATTTCCGCTCTTTTCTTTTGTTTTCTGTATCCTTCTCTATAGGTTGCCTGTAAGAGATTGCTTTTAGTGATAAGGCCGCCTTTGCACATTTCTTTAACTGTGTTTTTTTTTTCTGTATGTACCATTTTACTGTGCAATAAAGTGTTTAAATAAAAAAAAAAAATAAATAAAATAAGATAGGTAGTTGATCAATAAATAATTTAAAACTATATTTTACTTTCATCAATTGATTAAACAAAGCCGGAGAGCAATTTTTTTATATTGGAATAGATACAAATAATTTTGAGATGTGGATAAGTACTGTTTTACTAAAACTACGGAGATTTTTGATGGACAAGACACACAACTACTCCAGTTTTTTTTTTTTTACAAAAATAAAAAACTGACTGCATAAAAAGCAACCTTACATACATAAAGTTATTATTATTTTATAGTCAGAGACATACACACACGCAGCTATTCTAAAACATGTAGGTACATAGTATATGTATGTCTCCGACTGCATAATACTATGCTCCTTCTTCAATTTGTTCTCTTCTTTTTAGGAGAGTTAGACATTTTTAATTTTATTTAACAATTTTTTATCCTAAATTCCTTTTGAACATATAAGTTGTAAATATTTCTGTAATCGCCTCTTAATAAGTTATATTTCGATACCCCAGTCGATTTATTTGGACGAAAATATTTTTTTTTCAACATACACAAATTGGCACCTAGGATCCGCCATTTTGACTTTTAATAATATCTATATAGCCTATGATACTCGCATTATCAATACTTATCGAATTACGTATGAATCATAAAAATCGGTTAAGCCGTTTAGTGATTACGAACGAACATAGAATCAGACATACATACAGGTTAAACACATAACCCTTGTTTAGTATTTTTTATATATGGTATTATTGTCTTAAGTCATGTCTGAAATGACAGATGACAGTTGTCAATTGAATTCGGGATTGTTCGGTCGGTGTAACGAGTGCTCCTCTCTTTTGAATTGTTTCGGTTACAAAGTAAAATAAGTATTTTCGGTCGGATTAATTATGGGCTTATATATTTATACATCACATACACACAAACACCCCTAGTGATCAGTGCCTACGCAGGATTAAGGATTCCGGGCCCGGCAACGCTTCCACGGCTAAGTCCACGTACAAGGTACACTTTATATTATAATTTATTAGCGTTAGTTTTATATATATTTTACTCCGCGTAACGCGGATCACACATTTTGGTAGCAGAGCGTGGTTGTATTTTCGGTCTTTTACGTGTATAATACACGATATCTTTAATTTGCGAGAAATCGGTAATTTATATCTACCCCTTATTGTGTTAACATTTTGTCACGCGTTGCGGAGACAGCTGATACGGCGTTGAACTGTGTTCGTTACCTTTATACGTACATTGTCAATATAATAATTATATAATAAACTTATGATGGTTATCGGATTATATCTTGGTGATTTTTGGATTTATGTATGTTACTAATCGTGGGTTCATTATTTCATTCAATGAAATTAGCATTAAAATTGCATTAATTGAAATATACATATTATTATAAACTTGGAATAAGAAGTAAAAGGTTGTTCGTGAAATATATAGGATAATTATTATCGAGTTGTTTCATACGGTTTAAGATGTCATTGTTGAAAGTTAAATTTATGATATAAAGTTAAGAAGTATTATATACTTTATATTATACTGTGTTTAAAGATTAGCATCAACGGTTTATAGAAATTATAATTGTAATAAAATATTATATATAGTTTAACGTTCGGAATATTTTAATATTTTATTTGACACATTTTTTTATTTTTTTTTATTTTTGGTTTGGCTTGATTATTAATAGTTATTTATCATGTCTGTACGGTTTCATTGGTCCCAATTTAGAGTAAAGTTGCAATGGTTGTTAGATAGTGCTGATCTTATAGATAGGCCAGAACTTTCTATGCGTTTATCGGTACGGCTTTTAACGGTGAATTCGGAATTTACGGCTTTTGAGACGTCTTACCAACGTATTCTTGAACTCGCGGATGAGACTATTACGGCGGACAGAGAAATAGTGGTTGCGGCCCGGGCGGACTATACTCGTGCTTTGGAAGCTTTTGATAAATTAATGACGATTAAATTGCAACAATCTCCTCCTACGTCGGCTTCTACTTCGGAAAATATTAAATCGGATCGGATGGAATTGGATGCTTTGTTATCACATTTACCAGGACTTCGGCTCCCATCCTTTGATGGTGATATGGATCAATGGGTTGGATTTAATAATCTTTTTGATAGCCTTGTAGATAAGCGGTCGGATTTATCTCCTGCGCAGAAATTAGCATATTTAATGTCATGTCTTTCCGGTGAACCTCGCGGTTTGGTTCAACATATTAGAATTTCGGATGAAGGTTACAGTATTGCTCGGAATCTTTTGATGAAGCGTTATCAAAATACTAGACGGCTGGCAGATGTTCAGGTTGACCAGATTTTAAAATTACCTGTAATTTCTATTCGCCTTAATGGACTTCGAACTCAATTTTTAAATCCATTAATTATGGCGGTAAATCAATTAGAGCGACTTGGTTTTCCTGTCGAGGAATGGTCATTTTTACTTTTACATATATGTTTGTCAAAATTGCCTACTACACTAAAATCTCGGTTTGAACAGAAATTCGGATGTGAAACAGATATTATACCAAAATATTCGGAATTGGTTGAGTTTTTGGAAACGGAATGTCGGCTTTTAGAATGTGCAAGTTCGGAATCTACGCATGGTTTGTATAATGAATATAATGCGAGGCAAACAAAGCCTTCACGTAAGGCTGGTCATTATGTTGCGGTTGAAGTTTCTCCTCCATGCGCTTGCTGTGGTGAAACAAAACATTCTGTTCTGAATCATTGCTCTCAATTTAAAGCAATGACACCTTTCGCAAGAAAAGATTTAGTTAACCTTAAACGTCTTTGTTTCTTTTGCTTAGGTCCTCATTCTTATCGAGTGTGCAGCCGAATTCCTCATTGTCATTGTGGTAGTAATAAGCATCATCCAATGCTTTGTTTCAATCGGTCGGGAACCCAACAAAGGCGGGATATTAATCGGAACTCTACGGAACGGTCACCTCCTCGCATGGGCGGGGGTGGTCGCTATTATAATAGAACAGTTAGAAAATCTCCTCGGAACTCACCTGCTCGTACGTCACCTTCTTCGCCGCACCAACGAGGAGAAGTGGAGCGAGGTGGTAACTCTAACGGTCGAAACCATGGTCAACATTATGATGAACGGAACGCTACACGTGAGGCTATTTATACTGACTCACGTGGTTACTCACCAGGTCGGCGCTAGGATACGGTCCCCACCTACCCTCTTGAGACGTGCCCTAAAGCTACTGTTTTATTACCTACAGCATTGGTTAAGGTTTATTTTAATTCGGATTCGGAAAGGGGCGTTACGGCTAGGGCTTTATTGGACGCAGGTTCTCAAGGGTCATTGATCACCTCTAAGTTATTGGGTAGGTTGGGGTTATGTTTAGAAAAATGTACGGAACGGGTTAAAGGAGTAGGAGGTATTGAAAATATTAATATTATCGGAAGGTCCTCGGTTACATTTTCTCCATTAAATAATTCATTTCCTAGAGTAACCACAACGGTAGTATGTATGGATACAATTGTCGGTGATCAACCGTTAATTTGTTTGAATAAATCGGTAACGGATTTAACTATGGGTTTAAGTCTCGCAGACCCAGATTTTCATATTCCACAACCAGTGGATCTTTTACTTGGTTCGGATGTTTTCGGTTCACTAGTCGGTGGTGATAAAATTATATTAAATTCTTCTGGTCTTACGGCGTATGAGACGGTTTTCGGATACATTATTTTAGGTCCAGTGGAATATATTGAATCGAGCTTAATTGATAATTCGGAATATTTCGGTGTTTCTATTTCGGATACCTTACAAAGGTTTTGGGAGGTGGAAGAACCACCAATGGCATCGCGTTTGGGTTTACCTGATGAGGAGTGTGAACTCTTTTATATTAATAATACTTTTCGGTTAGAAAACGGTCGGTTTGTTACTAAGTTGCCTTTCTTGTCTAATAGACCTTTATTAGGTGATTCGAGAGTGTCGGCGGAAAAAAGATTTTTTGCCTTAGAAAAACGGTTTACTAAAAATCCCGTGTTGCGAGAAAAATATATTGATTTCATGCGTGAATATTTAAAGCTCGGACACATGTCGGTATCAAACTTTGATTTTAATCGTAATCCAAAAATCATCAAGGTTTACTTATGCGTCTTTGTATGTCTGACCACTAAATCTGTTCATTTAGAATTGGTTTCGGAATTATCAACGGAGGCTTTTATTGCCACTCTTACTCGGTTTGTTTCTAGGCGTGGCCTACCTTCGGTTATTCGGTCGGATTGTGGTACTAATTTTAAAGGAAGTGATAGATATTTAAAGGAAGTAATTAGTTTTTTGGATAAAAGTGAAGGTCACATAGGTCAAGATTTATCTCGACGTGGAATTACATGGATCTTTAACCCACCTGGGTGTCCATCGTGGGGAGGCTTGTTTGAAGCTGCAGTTAAATCGGCGAAAACTCATCTAAAACGTGTTATTGGGGAAACTACCTTAACTTTTGAAGAGCTCAGCACTCTATTCTGTAAAATTGAAGCGGTGTTAAACTCACGGCCCTTATGTCCTCTTTCGTCGGATCCCAATGATTTGGAAATATTAACTCCTGGTCACTTTCTAATTGGCCAGCCGTTGAATGCGGTTCCCGAATATCCGCTAGAGGATATAAAATTTTCTAAATTATCTCGGTTTCAACTTCTACAGCAAATGTCACAAAGAGTTTGGCATAGATGGCATTTGGAGTATCTCCACACCCTGCAGCAACGTTTTAAGTGGAATGATTCAATAAATCCACCTAAGGTTGGAGATTTGGTTTTACTAAAGGAGGAAAATACTCCTCCTCTTCAATGGCGTCGAGGTCGGATAATAGCTTTACACCCAGGAACAGATGGTGTGGTCAGACTCGCGGAAATACGGATTGCTAAAGGTACGATTTTGCAACGTGCAGTTTCTAAGCTGTCACGTTTGCCTTTAGATTAGGATATTAGTATTTAGGCTGGTGTTAGGGTAATTTAAGATTAGTTTAGTTTCGGTTAAAGCAGTTTGGGACTGCTTGGGCGGGGGAATGTTTAGTATTTTTTATATATGGTATTATTGTCGTACGTCATGTCTGAAATGACAGATGACAGTTGTCAATTGAATTCGGGATTGTTCGGTCGGTGTAACGAGTGCTCCTCTCTTTTGAATTGTTTCGGTTACAAAGTAAAATAAGTATTTTCGGTCGGATTAATTATGGGCTTATATATTTATACATCACATACACACAAACACCCCTAGTGATCAGTGCCTACGCAGGATTAAGGATTCCGGGCCCGGCAACGCTTCCACGGCTAAGTCCACGTACAAGGTACACTTTATATTATAATTTATTAGCGTTAGTTTTATATATATTTTACTCCGCGTAACGCGGATCATACAACCCTGTTTTGCCGCAGTCGGGTAAAAAGCAAACATCTATATTATATAACATCAGCAACAGCATATAAATAAACCTTATTCACTTGTTTTAACAGGATATACCATATGGACTTTTAAATTTAAATTTGGTGGATTGCATTTAAGGGTTTCAAAATGAAGCTCTCGTTGGTTGATTGCTCCTTAGCTTTTCTTGCTAGTTGCATCTTCTATGCCTATCCGACAAATGGTACACAATGAACAAAACCTAGTTTTTTTTATTTCTAATTAACAATCTTATTAGATAAGCTACTGTGCGTTTAATCTTTTAGATATGCTCCTGTGAGTCTAAATTCTTATTGTATTTTACACTTAAGCTAGATTCTGCCGTCGCGTAGACGTAACATAGATCATCTATTTAAGTATTATATTGTATATGAATTTGTATAAGTCTAAATCAGTTTTAGTTATGTTTTGATTGTGGTTGATTGTGGGTGAATTCAATAAGAAATGCAGTTATTTTATGTATACCTACAGATAAATAAAATTTATATGTTTGTTTGTAATGTCAAAATAACAGCTTTTTACTAAATTCATATTAAATGCATATACGGTTTAAATTTAAAAAAAAATTGTCTGTTTGTTCCGGCTAATCTCTGAAACGGCTGGACTGATTTTGACGAAACTTTCACTGGAAGATAGCTGATGTTATAAGGAATAACTTAGGCTACATTTATTTTAGAAAAAAAATCAGGGTTCCGCGCAAAAAATTAAAACCCATAAAATTGTTAATAAAATCCGCGTACCTAGGGACGCACCCAAACGAAGCGAGGGCAAGTCGCTAGTTGACAATATGTGTTAAATTTTTTATAATAAAAGGTTAAATCCCCATGAGCTCTTTGTTTACCTTTAGTTAACTACCTAAACCTATGGAGTAGATATAGTTATGTGCATGCACTCAAAAATACAAAAAACAAAAATAGAAAAGGATCGAAGAAAATTTCTTTCAAATTTGAATTAACAAACGTGAATTCACCTATAAAATATTGGTATTTGATGATAATATTGCAGATCTAATCTAATAATTATAAAATAAATAAACTTACGCGAAAAAAAAAACCGCTTCATAATTAATTAATTATAATCGTTCTGTAACTTCTTTTTACCCGACTGCAATGAACTGCGGTGAACGAATATGGATAAATTGTTTTTAATATTTAGGAACAATTATATAATATGTATAATCAATCATATTTGTTAAAAATAAAAACGAAAAAGTTGTCGACCAGTCAGAGTTTGTTTTTTTTTCATTAAATCTCTTTTGTGGGGGCCCCTCTCTTGTGGAGGCCCCGGGGCTGCAGCCCCGCTTGCCCTCCCTTAAATCCGGCCCTGCTAATTATAAATATGATTTTGGCTTGTATTATAACGTGTTTTCCCGTAGGAATGAGATAATCTCCCGAGGTACTATCCAGCCCTTCAACTATCTTCACACAAAAAATCACGCCAATTTGTCACTCTGTTTCGACGTGAAAGAAGGACAAACAAACAAACACACTTTCACATTTATAATATTAGTATTTATTTATTTATTTGGAAGACAAACAGTTAGTTACATATAAACAAAAGAAATAAAAACCTTTACATACACCAATTAAGTCTTCACAGTTTACAAATTCTTAAGGTAGGTAAAATGATCTTAATGTAGGTATGAATGTGGAAGTTTTTGTATGTTTTTACGTACATGTTTTATAATAGCTAGGTGTGTGTATGTCTCCGACTGCATAATACTTTAGTGTTCTTTCGGGGTCACCAATTTAGTGTTCTTTCGGGGTCACCAATTTAGTGTAATGATCGTTGGGATTGCTTAATGAAACTACTGGGTCCGACTGGAATGACTGAATGTATTTATTCCAACCGGATCATCTCACATTCCCCTGTAGGGGGAGTGGGGAAACGGCTTCAGGGACATCCCTCTGGCCGTGGGTTCTCACGCCGCCCACAACTATGGGCGCGTCGCTGGGCGGGCCCTTCTAGGGCCCATGTTGGCTTCGGAGGGGGAGAGAGCTGCCCGGGCGATCAGCCCGGCCGGGTGAGACCCTGTTCAGGGAGGCCCAGCCAGGCGATCAGCGACCGATCGGCAGCTACTCCGGCGTCGATGGGGCGAGAAGGTCGCGCGGGAGCGCGAAGCGGTCCGGTGGTCGGGCGTGCCAGGGGGCGATGTCCCTGATGTGGTCGTGCGTGGAGGCGTCCGCCTTCTCCAGCATCCCCCTACTGGAGCGTCGGATGAAGTCGTCGATGCTCTCGACACGGAGGTCACGCTGTATGGTAGCGTTCCTCACGTATCGAGGCGCACCGACGACTTTTCTCAGGCATGTCGATTGAACTACACGAAGGCGCTTCTTTTGGTGTTCCGATGCTAGGGCAAACCAAGCCGGGGCTGCGTACGTAAGCCGGGACCTTACATAGGTCTTGTAGATCCCGACTTTCGCACGCAGGGGCAGCGTTGAGTGTAAGAGCGGGCGGAGCTGAGCCATCGCCACCTTGGCGCTCTTGATGGCCGCTGATATGTGGGTCTTCATGCTCATGCGGCGGTCTATGTGGACGCCCAAGTACTTGGCACTGGGCGTCCATGGGATCTCGCAGCCTTCCATCCTCAGAGGCGGTGGCGGGCGCAGGTCGTGGCCGATGGAGACTGCCTGTGTCTTCGCGACGTTGACCGACAGTCTCCATTTATCTAGCCAGGGTGGTAGGGCGTCCAGGGCCCTCTGCATCTTCGCGGCGGCGTGGGTGGTATTGAGGGACGTAGTGATGAGCGCCACGTCGTCAGCGAAGAGTGCAAGAAGGGCGCCTGTGGCAACAGGGATGTCGTCCGTGTAGAGGGCGTAAAGGGACGGTGACAGCACGCTGCCCTGGGGTACGCCGGCGGTGATAGCTCTCACGGTGGATGTGGCGTCGTCCACCCGGACGCGGAAGGTGCGCCCCTGGAGGTACGACGCCACCAGCAGCACGGTGCGCCTGGGGATGGTGGAGTCCATCAGCTTGGCTAGAAGGCCTTCGTGCCATACTCGGTCGAAGGCCTTCTCGACGTCTAGGAACGTGGCTGCAATCTTCTCCTTCCTATTGAGGGCTGCGGCGATGTGGTGAAAGACCCTGGCCACCTGAAGGGTCGTTGAGTGGCCGTGGCGGAATCCAAACTGCTCGGGGCGCGGTTGGCAGTGCGCCTGAAGCTGTGGCAGCAGGAGTCGCTCGAACAGCTTGGATACCGCCGAGAGTAGGGTTATAGGCCTGTAGTTATTGGGCTGGAGTGGACTCTTCCCTGGCTTGGGCAGCATCACGACGGTGCCCCTTTTCCAAGGGGCGGGAAAGTAGCCGGTGCGGAGGACGGTGTTGAAGAGCCTGACGAGAGTGGCGATGGTTTGGCGCGGCAGATGGAGCAGCGCTCCGTTCGTCACACCGTCAGGCCCCGGGGCTTTTCTGGGCTTCAGCTGCTTGATTGCCTTTCTTAGTTGTGAGGGAGAGATGAAAGACGGAGACTCCTCGGTGGGGATTGGTGAGCTTAGGAAGTCCCTCACCCTGGCTTCAATCTCACTGTATTGCGCAGTGCTCATCCCCTGGTTCGGAGAGAACTGTCTTGCCAGATGGTCAGCGAAGATCTCAGCTCTCTCCGAGGCTGCATATCTCCGGGTGCCGTCGTCGTGTTGAAGTGGTCCGGTTGGTGGCTTCTTGTTGTTTAACTGGCGGCATAGTCTGTGTAGGGACGTTAGGTCGTCCGCGGCGTCGTCCAGCCTGCGGTCCCAATCATCCGAGGCGGTGTTGTCCAGTACCCGTTTGATGTCTTCGATTAGACTGTTCAAACGGGTCCTTATTCTGGGATCCCTTGTGGTTTGCCACTGCCTGCGCGTTTGCCTCTTCTCGTCTAGTAGGCGGCGCAGGAGTGGTGACGGTGGTGGTAGGCGTCTAGTTGGGTGTGGCGGGATGGTGGCTTCGTTAGTGGCCGCTGTAATGACCTCCGCTATTCGAGTAGCCATCCTGTCTATGTCCTCAGGCCCCTCAAGGGGCTCAGACCTTGAGGGGGAGTTCCGAGTCATGTACTCAGAGAAGGCTTCCCAGTCGATCTTGCCCCGGGCAGGTGGTAGATTCGCTCTGAGTGGGGTTGAGGCGATTGTGGCCAGCACTGGTAGATGGTCGGATTGGTGGTCGTCTGGGATCACTTCCAGGGAGAGTCGAGGTATCCCGCGGTGCACCACAATGTCTAGTACATCTGGCAAGTATTGAGACGACCACGGGTAGTGTGTGGGGACGTCTGGGCCTGTGATCTCGTAATGGTATCTTTCGGCGTCCTTGAAGAGGCGTCTGCCTGATGCACATGTGACTGCGGAATTCCATGCTGGATTCTTGGCGTTCCAGTCGCCCGCCAACAGCGTAGGGACCGAGGTGTTGAGCAATGTTCTGACCTCGTTGAGCTTGACAATAGGTCGAGTGGGCCTGTAGATGGCATATATGTGCGTAAGCATCCCTTCGACGCACAGCTCTACTCCCAGGGCTTGCAAGGATGGTGAGCTGTGGACCGGCAGCTTGGAGTGAATGAGGCCCCTCCTCACAAGGACTAGTAGACCTCTAGCGCGCACTATGCTGTCGGTGTAGTCCAAACGATGTTGGTGAAAGCCAGGGAAATTGATGGTATCGGCTGGGCTTAGGTGAGTTTCATTGATCGCGCGATTGGTTCGGAGAGAACTGTCTTGCCAGATGGTCAGCGAAGATCTCAGCTCTCTCCGAGGCTGCATATCTCCGGGTGCCGTCGTCGTGTTGAAGTGGTCCGGTTGGTGGCTTCTTGTTGTTTAACTGGCGGCATAGTCTGTGTAGGGACGTTAGGTCGTCCGCGGCGTCGTCCAGCCTGCGGTCCCAATCATCCGAGGCGGTGTTGTCCAGTACCCGTTTGATGTCTTCGATTAGACTGTTCAAACGGGTCCTTATTCTGGGATCCCTTGTGGTTTGCCACTGCCTGCGCGTTTGCCTCTTCTCGTCTAGTAGGCGGCGCAGGAGTGGTGACGGTGGTGGTAGGCGTCTAGTTGGGTGTGGCGGGATGGTGGCTTCGTTAGTGGCCGCTGTAATGACCTCCGCTATTCGAGTAGCCATCCTGTCTATGTCCTCAGGCCCCTCAAGGGGCTCAGACCTTGAGGGGGAGTTCCGAGTCATGTACTCAGAGAAGGCTTCCCAGTCGATCTTGCCCCGGGCAGGTGGTAGATTCGCTCTGAGTGGGGTTGAGGCGATTGTGGCCAGCACTGGTAGATGGTCGGATTGGTGGTCGTCTGGGATCACTTCCAGGGAGAGTCGAGGTATCCCGCGGTGCACCACAATGTCTAGTACATCTGGCAAGTATTGAGACGACCACGGGTAGTGTGTGGGGACGTCTGGGCCTGTGATCTCGTAATGGTATCTTTCGGCGTCCTTGAAGAGGCGTCTGCCTGATGCACATGTGACTGCGGAATTCCATGCTGGATTCTTGGCGTTCCAGTCGCCCGCCAACAGCGTAGGGACCGAGGTGTTGAGCAATGTTCTGACCTCGTTGAGCTTGACAATAGGTCGAGTGGGCCTGTAGATGGCATATATGTGCGTAAGCATCCCTTCGACGCACAGCTCTACTCCCAGGGCTTGCAAGGATGGTGAGCTGTGGACCGGCAGCTTGGAGTGAATGAGGCCCCTCCTCACAAGGACTAGTAGACCTCTAGCGCGCACTATGCTGTCGGTGTAGTCCAAACGATGTTGGTGAAAGCCAGGGAAATTGATGGTATCGGCTGGGCTTAGGTGAGTTTCATTGATCAGCGCGATGTCAATGTTTTGCTCTCTCAGCGTCCATTTGAGTAGTGTGGACTTCGTCTTCAGTCCACAGGCGTTCCAAAACAGTATCCTGGTTTCTCTAGGCATTCTTGAGCAGCAACATCATACCGTTTAGGACAACGGTGGTAGGGTCCTTCCCGGTCTGCAACGCGACGAGTACGTCTTTAAGTACTTCTATCGCTGTCGTCAGTGTAGGGTTAGACGAGGAGGCTTGGGGCGGCTGGGCTGGCTGGGTGCTTGGTTCGAGCGTAGTGGTTGGTATCGGGGCAGTTTGTGCCGTGGTTGACTGCTGGGCCGTCTGGTTTGGCTGTGGTTGGGAGGAGGTCTTCTTCCCTCTCTTCCTCCGTTTTGGCTTGGCGGATGATGTTGTTGTAGTCGGCGCCCCTCTGGGAGTGGGGTCGTTAGCCGGGGCCATCAGTGAGGCGCCTTGGTGTTCTAGGACTGGTACTGGGGGTGCGGCGGCTGGAGTCGTGGTGGTGGTGGTGCGTCTGTTCGCCTGGGTGGCTGCCACCGTACCAGCCTTCTGGTTCCTTAGCTCCTTTTTGTATTGGGGGCAGGAGATGGCATTGGCCGGATGTGGTCCTCCGCAGTTTATGCAGGTGGCAGGCTCCTCTCGCGGTCTAGGGCAGTCTCTTGCGGCGTGGTCGCCTCCGCATTTCACGCATGCCCTCTGTCGATGGCATTGATGGCTTGAATGGCGGAAGGCTTGACATCTGTGGCATTGTGAGGGCCCTTTTTTCCCTCTCCAGGCCTCGATCACTACGCCTGGCATGAAGAGTAGTTCGGTGATCTCATAAATCCTTGGTGTCAGGTCCGGGGTGTTGGTCAGGATGGCCAAGAATATACATCCTGGCCTGCCCTTCCTTGCTCGTATAGCCCTGACGTATTCGGGTTTGAATCCCAACTCCGTCAAGGCGTCCTGGATTTCTTGGGGGTCGGTCGTCACTGGTAGCCCCCTAATGGCTACCTTGAGGCTTCGTTCGGCTGGCAGTGAGTATGAGAACCAGGAGATATTCTCGCTGCGTTCCAATTCTCCCAGGTAGCGTTGGATGACGCGGTACTCCTGGTCCGAGGCTGGTAGGAAGCGTACTCCTCTTCCATACGGGCGTGCGTTGGGGGCGTGGCCTAATTTGTTCTTCAACTCCCTGAAGTGAAGCGCCCAGTTCGGTAAAGTCTCCACTATCAGGGGTGGATAACGAGGTTCAGGGGGTAAGGCTGGCGGTGCGGCTGTCGAGGCCGCGGTTGAGGTGGTCGGTGCGTCGACTCGGGCTGTGGCTTGAGTACGGAGTGCGGCGGCAAATGTGGCTGGTGTAGGTTTTGCGCCAGTGACGGACGTGGTTGGCGCGGTGGTAGTGCTGGTGCATGTGGATGTGGAGGCAGCTGTGTCGCTAAGGACTGGGTCTGGTCGTCTGCGGAATCGGGGGTCCCGCGGTGAGGGTCCCTGGGCTTCGATGGTGTCCGGGCAGTGGCGTTTGCTGAGCACGTCAGGTTCCTCTTCAGGTGTGCGCTGACGTCTCACTGGAGTGGGTGGTGTGTCCGTGCTCATCGGTGCTTCAGCGCTTTCGAACGTCCGCAGCTTGTCGTTAAGGAACACGGAAATATGTTCCATTAACGACGCCGATAGGCATCCTTTGCGTTGTAGCGCAGCCACAACCAGAAGGTCGCGGTTGAGTGCGGACTGGGGCGAGAGCTGCGTGTCGGTGAACGAAGGGGCGGAGGGGGAGCGTTGCTGTGAAGTCGTCCTTTCCTTAGGGCGCGAGGCCCTCGTCAGGGTGACGTCGGCTTGCGTTCCTGGGTTCGGGTGAGGCGCCGGCGAGTCCGGTCCGTGTTCCGTCGCAACCTGCGCGAGAATATCGCGCGGCACGGCGGAGCGAGGGGCGCGGGCGTCGCGCGGCCCGATCTGGACGGGGGTGGCGGCAGGGGCGGCGGCGGCGGCGGCGGGAGCAGGTGCGGTCGTCGGGCGACGCGGGGGCAATGTCCCGCGATGACTCGAGCGGCTACGCGACCTCTCTCTCGGGGGCTTCGGGTCCTGCCTGCTACTCATAGCGGCGAGTGTGGATGCGTCTTCTGGGCGACTGCCTTCGCGACCCACACGACCATCTATGGTCGGGCTTCTTCGGGGGGGTGAGGGGGGTCCCCTCGACGCATAAATGCGTGGCCGGATTCCACCGAATTTATTAAGGTAAATTCGGTAGGAATTCCGTTGGGGTGTCGAGTTGGGTCCGTGCGATTGCTTCTTGGTTGCTTCTTCTTAGTTGCTTCCAAGTGACAGTCGAGCTAATCTGCCAATGTATTTATTCCAACCGGGTCATCTCACATTCCCCTGTAGGGGGAGTGGGGAAACGGCTTCAGGGACATCCCTCTGGCCGTGGGTTCTCACGCCGCCCACAACTATGGGCGCGTCGCTGGGTGGGCCCTTCTAGGACCCATGTTGGCTTCGGAGGGGGAGAGAGCTGCCCGGGCGATCAGCCCGGCCGGGTGAGACCCTGTTCAGGGAGGCCCAGCCAGGCGATCAGCGACCGATCGGCAGCTACTCCGGCGTCGATGGGGCGAGAAGGTCGCGCGGGAGCGCGAAGCGGTCCGGTGGTCGGGCGTGCCAGGGGGCGATGTCCCTGATGTGGCCGTGCGTGGAGGCGTCCGCCTTCTCCAGCATCCCCCTACTGGAGCGTCGGATGAAGTCGTCGATGCTCTCGACACGGAGGTCACGCTGTATGGTAGCGTTCCTCACGTATCGAGGCGCACCGACGACTTTTCTCAGGCATGTCGATTGAACTACACGAAGGCGCTTCTTTTGGTGTTCCGATGCTAGGGCAAACCAGGCCGGGGCTGCGTACGTAAGCCGGGACCTTACATAGGTCTTGTAGATCCCGACTTTCGCACGCAGGGGCAGCGTTGAGTGTAAGAGCGGGCGGAGCTGAGCCATCGCCACCTTGGCGCTCCTGATGGCCGCTGATATGTGGGTCTTCATGCTCAAGCGGCGGTCTATGTGGACGCCCAAGTACTTGGCACTGGGCGTCCATGGGATCTCGCAGCCTTCCATCCTCAGAGGCGGTGGCGGGCGCAGGTCGTAGCCGATGGAGACTGCCTGTGTCTTCGCGACGTTGACCGACAGTCTCCATTTATCTAGCCAGGGTGGTAGGGCGTCCAGGGCCCTCTGCATCTTCGCGGCGGCGTGGGTGGTATTGAGGGACGTTGTGATGAGCGCCACGTCGTCAGCGAAGAGTGCAAGAAGGGCACCTGCGGCAACAGGGATGTCGTCCGTGTAGAGGGCGTAGAGGGACGGTGACAGCACGCTGCCCTGGGGTACGCCGGCGGTGATAGCTCTCACGGTGGATGTGGCGTCGTCCACCCGGACGCGGAAGGTGCGCCCCTGGAGGTACGACGCCACCAGCAGCACGGTGCGCCTGGGGATGGTGGAGTCCATCAGCTTGGCTAGAAGGCCTTCGTGCCATACTCGGTCGAAGGCCTTCTCGACGTCTAGGAACGTGGCTGCAATCTTCTCCTTCCTATTGAGGGCTGCGGCGATGTGGTGAAAGACCCTGGCCACCTGAAGGGTCGTTGAGTGGCCGTGGCGGAATCCAAACTGCTCGGGGCGCGGTTGGCAGTGCGCCTGAAGCTGTGGCAGCAGGAGTCGCTCGAACAGCTTGGATACCGCCGAGAGTAGGGTTATAGGCCTGTAGTTGTTGGGCTGGAGTGGACTCTTCCCTGGCTTGGGCAGCATCACGACGGTGCCCCTTTTCCAAGGGGCGGGAAAGTAGCCGGTGCGGAGGACGGTGTTGAAGAGCCTGACGAGAGTGGCGATGGTTTGGCGCGGCAGATGGAGCAGCGCTCCATTCGTCACACCGTCAGGCCCCGGGGCTTTTCTGGGCTTCAGCTGCTTGATTGTCTTTCTTAGTTGTGAGGGAGAGATGAAAGACGGAGACTCCTCAGTGGGGATTGGTGAGCTTAGGAAGTCCCTCACCCTGGCTTCAATCTCACTGTATTGCGCAGTGCTTTTCCCCTGGTTCGGAGAGAACTGTCTTGCCAGATGGTCAGCGAAGATCTCAGCTCTCTCCGAGGCTGCGTATCTCCGGGTGCCGTCGTCGTGTTGAAGAGGTCCGGTTGGTGGCTTCTTGTTGTTTAACTGGCGGCATAGTCTGTGTAGGGACGTTAGGTCGTCCGCGGCGTCGTCCAGCCTGCGGTCCCATTCATCCGAGGCGGTGTTGTCCAGTACCCGTTTGATGTCTTCGATTAGACTATTCAAACGGGTCCTTATTCTGGGATCCCTTGTGGTTTGCCACTGCCTGCGCGTTTGCCTCTTCTCGTCCAGTAGGCGGCGCAGGAGTGGAGACGGTGGTGGTAGGCGTCTAGTTGGGTGTGGCGGGATGGTGGCTTCGTTAGTGGCCGCTGTAATGACGTCCGCTATTCGAGTAGCCATCCTGTCTATGTCCTCAGGCCCCTCAAGGGGCTCAGACCTTGAGGGGGAGTTCCGAGTCATGTACTCAGAGAAGGCTTCCCAGTCGATCTTGCCCCGGGCAGGTGGTAGATTCGCTCTGAGTGGGGTTGAGGCGATTGTGGCCAGCACTGGTAGATGGTCGGATTGGTGGTCGTCTGGGATCACTTCCAAGGAGAGTTGAGGTATCCCGCGGTGCACCACAATGTCTAGTACATCTGGCAAGTATTGAGACGACCACGGGTAGTGTGTGGGGACGTCTGGGCCTGTGATCTCGTAATGGTGTCTTTCGGCGTCCTTGAAGAGGCGTCTGCCTGATGCACATGTGACTGCGGAATTCCATGCTGGATTCTTGGCGTTCCAGTCACCCGCCAACAGCGTAGGGACCGAGGTGTGGAGCAATGTTCTGACCTCGTTGAGCTTGACAATAGGTCGAGTGGGCCTGTAGATGGCATATATGTGCGTAAGCATCCCTTCGACGCACAGCTCTACTCCCAGGGCTTGCAAGGATGGTGAGCTGTGGACCGGCAGCTTGGAGTGAATGAGGCCCCTCCTCACAAGGACTAGCAGACCTCTAGCGCGCACTATGCTGTCGGTGTAGTCCAAACGATGTTGGTGAAAGCCAGGGAAATTGATGGTATCGGCTGGGCTTAGGTGAGTTTCATTGATCAGCGCGATGTCAATGTTTTGCTCTCTCAGCGTCCATTTGAGTAGTGTGGACTTCGTCTTCAGTCCACAGGCGTTCCAAAACAGTATCCTGGTTTCTCTAGGCATTCTTGAGCAGTAACATCATACCGTTTAGGACAACGGTGGTAGGGTCCTTCCCGGTCTGCAACGCGACGAGTACGTCTTTAAGTACTTCTATCGCTGTCGTCAGTGTAGGGTTAGGCGAGGAGGCTTGGGGCGGCTGGGCTGGCTGGGTGCTTGGTTCGAGCGTAGTGGTTGGTATCGGGGCAGTTTGTGCCGTGGTTGACTGCTGGGCCGTCTGATTTGGCTGTGGTTGGGAGGGGGTCTTCTTGCCTCTCTTCCTCCGTTTGGGTTTGGGCTTCTTGGGTGCTGCTGTGAGCCCTCTGGGAGTAGGGTCATTTGCCGGGGCCATCAGTGAACCGCTTTGGTGCTCTAGAATTGGCACTGCGGGAACGGTGACTGGAGTCGTGGTGGTGGTGGTGGTGGTGTGCTTGCTGGTCTGGGTGGTTGCTACTGTGCCAGCTCTTCGATTTCTCAGCTCCTTTTTATATTGGGGGCAGGAGATCGAGTTGGCCGGGTGCGGCCCCCCGCAGTTCACGCAGGTGGCAGGCTCTTCACGGGGTCTCGGGCAGTCTTTAGCCGCGTGGTCCTCACCGCATCTCACGCACGCCCGCTGTCGATGGCATTGGTGGCTGGAGTGGCGGAAGGCCTGGCATCTGTGGCACTGTGATGGACCCTTTTTCCCTCTCCAGGCCTCAATCACAACGCCTGGCATGTACAGGAGTTCAGTGATTTCATATATCCTAGGCGTCAGATCCGGGGTGTTTGTCAGGATAGCCAGGAATATGCATCCTGGTCTGCCCTTTCTTGCTCGGATTGCCCTGACGTATTCCGGTTTGAACCCCATCTCCGTCAGAGCATCCTGGATCTCCTGAGGCTCGGTCGTCACAGGCAGTCCCCTGATGGCTACCTTGAGGCTTCGTTCTGTCGGTAGAGAGTACGAGAACCAGGAGATGTTCTCAGTGCGTTCTAGTTCTCCCAGGTAACGCTGGATGATGCGGTACTCCTGGTCCGAGTTTGGAGAGAAGCGCACTCCTTTTCCGTACGGGCGTGCGTTGGGAGCATGGCCCAGCTTACTCTTCAGCTCCCTGAAGTGAAGCGCCCAGTTAGGTAGGGTCTCCACTATCAGGGGTGGGTAGCGGGGTGCCGGGGGTGCGGCTGGCGGTGCGGCTGTCGGGGCCGGGGTTGGGGTGGTCGTCGGCGCAGTCGTTGCGGCTTGGGTGCGGAGTGCGGCTGCGAAGGTGGATGGTGCGGGTTTGGTGCCAGTGGCGCTCGTGGAAGGCGCAGGGGTGGCATTTGGAAAGGCGGCGGTTTCGCTCTGGACTGGGTCCACACGTCTGCGGAGGCGGGGGTCTCTTGTTGAGGATCCCTGGGATTCGGCTGAGTCTGTGCAGCGTCGTTTGCTGAGCACGTCAGGTTCCTCTTCTGGGGTACGCTGTCGTCTCGCTGGAGTAGGTAGTGCGTCGGTGCTCATTGGCGCTTCAGCGCGTTCGAACGCCCGTAGCTTGTCATTAAGGAACATTGAGATATGCTCCATTAATGATGCCGATAAGCATCCCTTACGCTGGAGCGCGGCCACTACAAGGAGGTCCTGGTTGAGCGCTGACTGAGGTGAATGTTGGGCTTCGGTATGTGCAGGGGCGGAGGGGGAGCGTTGCTGCGGAGTCGTCCTGTCCCTAGGGCGCGAGGCCCTCGTCAAGGTAACTTCTGCCTGGGCTCCTGTGTTCGGGTGGGGCGCCTGCGCGGCCGGCCCCTGTTCCGCCGCGGCCTGCGCGAGAATATCGCGAGGTATGACGGAGCGAGGGGTGCGGACATCGTGCGGCCCGGTCTGGGAAGGCTGCTGTGCCTGGGTGGCGGCGGGGGTCGTCGGCGCGATCCTAGCGCGTTGCGGAGGCTGAGTCCCGCGGTGGCTAGATCTGCTTCGAGATCTCTCCCTTGGGGGGGTTGGTTGTTGGCTGCTCATAGTGGTGAGGGCGGCGTGTGCTGGGCGACTGCCTTCGCGACCCTCGACCTACTACGGTCGGGCTTCTCTGTTGGGGAGACGGGGGTCCCCTCGGCGCATCAGTGCGCGGTCGTATTCCGCCGAATTTAGTAATAAATTCGGTGGAATCCTGTTGTTGAGCTTGGGTCCGTGCGATTTCTTGTTTCTTCTTGAGAGTTCAAGTTAGCAGTCGATTGCTGATCCATGTATTTATTTTGCTAAAACACCCTATTATATACATTAGCTATGACACACAATAGAACCTAACCGACACAGATTGTATTCGCTCGGACCAATAGCGATGCGCCGTAGGGCGAGCCGCGTGCGGGGCGCGGGGCGCTGCTTCCCACGGCACTATTCGACGCGAAGGCATAAATAGGTGTGCGAGCGCAGCGCGCTCTTATTCTCCGTGCGCCGCCGTCGAGTGAAGACCATCGATCCGTCGTATGTCGTCACCGTCGCGCGTTCCTCCGCCTGCTTTGCCTGCTTGCCTATGCTTAAAGACGACTGCTTCCAGCTTCACTGTTTCTTTGCGGAACGTCAAAAACTTGGTAGGGTAACTGTGTGATAGGTACTGTGTCACTACATCACTCCCCCCTAAGCGAAGCGTACGTTGGTTTTCACTGCGCGGCCGGATCGAGTGACGTAGGTGTTATGCGTTGCACTGGGGGTCGACGACTGTGGCTCGACGCTCGGTATTGTCCTTTCAGTGCGCGGTACCTGTTGTGTCGCGCATGTTGTAGTAGTAAACCCTTCGTTGAGTAAGTGTGCTGGCTTGAGTCTGTCTATTGAGACAACTGTAGTTCGAAGTGGCATCTGTATAGTGAAATGCTTGTTGTCACGTTGAATTAACTTGAACGGGCCATCGTAAGGTGGGGTCAAAGGACTTCGCACGGTATCATTGCGTACGAACACATGGGTACACGTCGCTAGGTCTCTGTGTACAAACGTGCTTCTGTTATTGGAGTGAGACTTGCTGCTCGGGGACAACATCGACATGGTTTCTGTCAGTTTCCGTACGAATTCTGCGTCTTCATTTTTCGGCTGTGAGGGCACGAAGAAATCTGACGGTATTCTAAGTGTCGATCCGTAGGTCATGAGGGCCGGGCTCAATTGGGTGTCTCCCCGTAGGGCGGTACGAAGGCCAAGTAACACAGTCGGTAGTTCTTCGCTCCAGTGTGCATCGGCTCTTCGCGCCATAAGCGCGGACTTCAATGTTCGATGCCAGCGTTCAATTTGACCATTTGCTTGAGGGTGGTAGGCAGTTGTACGAATTCTTTTTATGCCGAATTTTTTCATAAGTAAGTTGAATAGCGACGATTCGAACTGTCGTCCTTGATCCGTTGAAATTCGTACAGGGCAGCCAAATCGCGATATCCATCCCTCGTAGATTGCTTGTGCAACAGTGTCGGCGGTGATGTCACGCACGGGAATTGCTTCCGGCCATCTAGTGCAGCGGTCGATTATTGTTACTAGGTATCTGTAGTCGTTAGAGGGCGGCAGTGGTCCAACGATGTCAACATGAATGTGTTCGAAACGCGATGATTTTTGAAACTCGCCGAGTGGGCTGATAACGTGTCGTTGAACTTTCCCACGCTGGCAACCGATGCATGATTTCGCCCACAAACCAACTTCTTTATTCATATTCGGCCAGAAAAACTTTGTAGACATTACTTTTCTTGTTGTTCGCACACCAGGGTGACTTAGTTCGTGTTGCGCTTTGAAAGCTATTATACGATAAGTCGCTGGTAGGTATGGACGCACGTTGCCGGTTGATGTTTCACATATGATCGGTCGTTGACCTCCGGGCAATGTGATAGGCGCGAACTTGAGACTTGAATTTGACATGCAGATCTTCAGTTCTTCATCATTTTCTTGGTCTTTAGCGAGTTGGTTGTAGTCGATCGCGGAGTGCGACAAGTCGATTTCTTCGATGCGCGATAAGGCGTCAGCTGCTTCGTTCTTATCACCGTGAATGTATTTGATCCTCGTACAGAACTGGCTAATGAAGTGTAGCTGGCGTTCTCGTCGTGGTGTATCGCTGCTACTTGGCGTTCTTGTTAGGGCGAAAGTTAGTGGTTTGTGATCTGTGAATATTGTTAGGTCACTGCCCTCTATCAGTCGTCGTAGGTGTTGCACTGCGGTGTACATTGCTAATAATTCGCGATCGTACACGCTGTAGCGTCGCTGCGCCTCACTCATAGTTTTTGAGTAGAATGCCAGTGGTCTCCACGCGTTGTCGATTTTTTGTTGTAGCACAGCGCCGATGCTAGTATCCGATGCATCGGTAAATAAATATAGCGGCGCGTTAGGTATCGGGTGCGTCAGTGTTGTTGCCTCGAGTATGCTTTGTCGGCATTTTTCAAGGGCTTGTTCTGCTGCTTGAGACCATTGTATCGGAGTTTTGTCGTTCTTCTTGCTGTTATGAAGGTATTTGTTCAATTCATGCTGGTACTCGGCTTGATGTGGTAAACAACTACGATAAAAGTTTATCATTCCTAAAAATCTTCTTAGTTCTTGCACTGTTTGTGGTTTGGGGTAGTCGACTATGGCTTGAATTCGTTCTTGAGTGGGTTTGATTCCTTCTAGTGACACTTCGTATCCGAGGAACTCGATGGTTTCCTTGTCAAATTCGCACTTTTCGATGTTAAGACTGACGCCGTAGGTATTTAGGCGCTCCAGTACTAGTTCTAAGTGGTGGCGGTGTTCTTCCTTGTTTCTCGAGTGTACGAGTAAATCGTCGACGAAACAGAATACGTTGTCGTCTAGTCCTCGTAGAACCTCATGCATGAAACGTTGAAAAGTTTGACCGGAGTTTCTTAAGCCAAACGTCATGCAATTGAATTCGAAGAGGCCGAAAGGTGTTATTATTGCTGTTTTTTGAGCATCTTCTTTTGCAATTGGTATCCAGAAATATGCCATTTTCAAATCGAGTTTCGAGAATATTTTCTTGCCGTGAAGTTGGTATGTGAAATCTTGAATTCGTGGAATGGGGTATCGGTCGGGAACGGTGACGGCGTTGAGTCTTCTGTAATCGCCACATATTCGAAGTGATCCGTCTTTCTTTTTCACAACGTGAAGAGGACTCGCCCACGGACTGTTTGACGGTTTGCATATTCCCATCTCGATCATGCGCTCGAACTCGAGTTTTGCTGCTTTATATTTGTCGGGCGGTAGAGGGCGCGGTCGTGAGTAGATCGGCGGCCCAGTTGTCTCGATATGATGTGTGACGTCATGCTTGGCTGGAGTTTTAAGTGTCATTGGTCGAAGTACATCTGGATATTTCTTCAGCAGGTCGTGATGAGTGTGGTCGTGGTTGATAATGTAGATTGATTCTTCTTTACTTTTTATTTTGACGGCGTTCACACTAAGCTCAGTTACACGGTCGATAAGTTTTCTTTGGTGCAAGTCGACTAATAGTTTATGATGAACTAGGAAGTCGGCACCCAGTATTGAAGTCTTCACATTGGCGACGACGAAAGTCCACTTAAAACTTCTTCGTAATCCTAGGTTGAGCTCGAGTGTACGCTCTCCGTAGGTACGAATCTCTGTTCCATTGGCCGCGTAAAGTTTGTAGCCTGCATTGTCCATTGGTTTTGAGTATTTCAGGTTCCGAGCGGCTAATACCGATATGTCGGCTCCCGTGTCGACAAGAAATTTTTCTCGGTTGTTGATGTCGATCACACATAGGCGGTGGCTTGTTTGGTTTGCATCGACTCCCGCCACATTCGATGCACGTTCTAGTTTTCCTGCTTTTCTCTGGAACAAGGCGATTCACATTTTCGTGCCTCGTTGCCGAATCGGTAGTGAAAACGGCACAGCCAGTCGGGATCGCTGGGTCTGCGGGTATTATTAGTACGCTGTCTTGAATGTGAGCGTGAGCGGCTACGATGTGCTGAGTTTTGGCGGGAACGGTGATACGATGAATATCGATGTTTGCGGAGTTCGGCGACTTCGAGTGACAACTTCTCTATTTGTTTCGTAAGAATATTGATTTGAAGGTTTGTTATCGTGTTCAGCTGCACCTCATTGACTGCTGCACTTGTTGACGGTGAATTTGCTGTGGAGACTGCGGCGACTGTAGTGGGTTCAAAATGTTCCATCATTTTGTCGGCCATCGCGGCTAACATTTCGAGTGACGACTCGGTGTTGACAGAGAGCACGGCGCGCACTTGTGGGGGTAGCTGGTTGAGCCACATAACCTTCAGAGCTTCATCCGATAGTAGCTTACCACTGAGGTCTCGCATCTTTCGTGCAGCTGGCTTGGCTTGTTGTCGCCGAGCTCGAGACCGCTGAGTAGCTTCTGTAACTGCCGATGATCTGACTCTTGGTATGTTGAGATGAGTCTATCCTTGAGCGTGCTGTACTTGCCGGTGGCCGGTGGATGTAAGATGATGTCTCCGATTTGTTCTAGGTCGCTGTTTTCGAGTAATGGGACGACGAGGTTGAATTTCTGCTCATCACCTATCTTGCTGGCAGCAACGGCGGCTTCAAATTGCGCGAACCATAGGCGAGGATTTTGACGCCAAAATGGTGGTAGACGTGCAGGTAGTGAAATTGTTGCCACGTCGCTCCTCACTGTTGTGACGCCCTCAGCATCGCAAAAATCATCAGAAGTCTTCGGCATGGTGGTAATGGACCGATTTAGTGGTGCTCCTTCTAAGGTTTATGAGGTCTTGTCGGAGTTTGATGTTCAAGGAATTCAGGCTTCGTCTTCCGAATCGTGTTCTTCCGGGGTCACCAATTTAGTGTTCTTTCGGGGTCACCAATTTAGTGTTCTTTCGGGGTCACCAATTTAGTGTTCTTTCGGGGTCACCAATTTAGTGTAATGATCGTTGGGATTGCTTAATGAAACTACTGGGTCCGACTGGAATGACTGAATGTATTTATTTTGCTAAAACACCCTATTATATACATTAGCTATGACACACAATAGAACCTAACCGACACAGATTGTATTCGCTCGGACCAATAGCGATGCGCCGTAGGGCGAGCCGCGTGCGGGGCGCGGGGCGCTGCTTCCCACGGCACTATTCGACGCGAAGGCATAAATAGGTGTGCGAGCGCAGCGCGCTCTTATTCTCCGTGCGCCGCCGTCGAGTGAAGACCATCGATCCGTCGTATGTCGTCACCGTCGCGCGTTCCTCCGCCTGCTTTGCCTGCTTGCCTATGCTTAAAGACGACTGCTTTACTGTTTCTTTGCGGAACGTCAAAAACTTGGTAGGGTAACTGTGTGACAGGTACTGTGTCACTACAATACTATGTGCCTTCGTCAACTTGTTTTCATCTTTTTAGTTCGCTTTTTACGCAGTCGGGTATTTTTAAATATTTTTTGAAGTAAAACTTGTTTACGCACGCTCGACTTGGACGGTAAGACTGGTACGTCTGTTGCCATGGTAACCGTTGTTGTTGTCCGACACACGATATATAATATATAATTATTATATTCCTTCCTTAGATGATATTCTATAAATATATGATTGTAATATGCCTAATATGCGTTATTTTTAGTATCTCACCTTAGATCCTAATTATTTAAAACATAAATTGAATTTCATAAAGAGTACCGATAACCTACAGAAGTTTTACTTCTTGCGCGTGTACACATTCATACTATACACTCTTTATTTTATTTTTTTTATTTAGTGCTTTGTAGTTTTGGTCAGTTAGACATTTTTAGTTTTATTTAACAATTTCTCATCCCAAATTATTTTTAAACATATAAGTTGTATATATTTTTGTAATTGTCTCTTAAACCTGTATTTTAATATCCCACTTCGAAAATTTTTTTTTTCGAAGACCTATTGACTCCTAAGATCCGACATTTTGATTTTTAATGATAAGTAACTATATATTTCATAACACTCGAGTTATCAAGATGAATCTAACGACATATGAATCGCCAAAATCGACTAAGCCGGTTAGTAATTACGAGGGAACATAGGGTCGGACATACATACATACAGGTCAAACACATAACCCTCCTTTAGGCTTTGTCGCAGTGTAACTAACCAAAGATAACCAAAACTATAAAATTGAAGTGTCTGTGTGTAATGTCAAAATAACAGCTTTATACTAAATGCATATGGAATTATGTATATACGGTACTTATAAGAAAAACTCGTTTTTTTTTATTTTTGTCTGTCTGTCTGTTTGTTCCGGCTAATCTCCGAAATGGCTACACCAATTTTGACGGGACTTTCACTGGCTGATAGCTAATATTATAAGGAGTAACTTAGGCTACTTTTATTTTAGAAAAAGAATTAGGGTTTTGCTCAAAAATAAAAATTAAAACGTACCTACTTATAACTATGTTTACTCGGTAATTTTAATATTTGCCTCAAACACATGATTTTGCTGTAACATGTAAACAATGTTTGGAGATAACTTAAATTAGTCCATACAAGACTCAGATTGATTTTATTGGCAGTACAATGAAGACGCCAGTACATATTGTTGTACTTTGCTCTCTGTGTGTACATTGCTCGTGAGTGTTTTGACATTTCTTACATACTTTCTATATGTTATTTTTAACATTTTTTTTTAACTATCCTTATAGTTTTATATTAAAACTTTTTACGTTACGTTTTTACGGTACGTTTTGATTTTTTTGAGCGGAACCCTAATTATTTTTCTACAATAAAAGTAGCCTAAGTTACTCCTTATAACATCAGCTATCCGCACCACTCCAGCCGTTTAGAGATTAGTCGGAACAAACAGACAGACAAAAATCTTAAAAATTGTGATTTTCTTGTAAACGTTACGGAAACGTGTACGTACGTTCGTTGTCATGGTAACCGTTGTTGTTGTCCGACAAATGATATATAATATTATATTCTTTCCTTAAATGATATTCTATAAATATATGATTGTAATATGCCTAATATGCGTTAGTTTTAGTACCTATCTCACCCATCCTGATTATTTAAAACATAAATTGAACTTCATAAAGAGTACCGATAACCTACAGAAGTTTTACTTCTTGTGCGTGTTCACATTCATACACGCCACTCTTTAATTTTTTCTTACAATGAGGGTGATTCAGATAGTATAAAAGCCAATGGAAGATTGTCCTTAATTTATCTGGCTCCTAGTTGAATAGTATTTTGAATAAAACGTATATCTACGAGTATAATATATAATTATAAAGGGCAAAAGTGATTGACTGATGTATCAACGCACAGGCCAAACCCTTAAGGCTTGAAAATTGAAATTTCGCACACGTATTCCTCATATGACGAAGGCATCCACTAAGGAAGAATTTTTCAAAATTCAACCCCCAGGGGGGTGAAATAGGAGATAAAAGTGTATGAAACTTTTTATTCCTTGGACATATTTGAATGACATTTCGTATTTTTCGTAGTTTGATCGCGAGCGAAGCCGCGAGTTCTGCTAGTTATAATATAAACTCGTAGAAAAGTCTCCTAACTTTCGGTGAAGACATATTAAAAGCCGTAATAAAAAAAATCAGTTCTTTTAATATTTCTTCTTTTATTACTTTCAAAAATCAATAATGTTTATAAAGGTAGTAAATGGTTTTTATTCCACATTGGTTTCTCGATGCCTTCATAAGTAGTGACCCTACTTGCTGTGCCAGCGGTCGCAGGTTCGAGCCCCGCTGGCGGTATTCATTTGTGTGATAAGCACGAATGTTTGTACTCCAGTCATGGGTGTTTATATTTATAATATATATGTATTTAAAGTTATATATGTGTAGTGTATCAACTATCTGGTATCCATAACACAGGCTTCGTAGCTTACCATGGAACTAGATGGTGCTGTATGTTAATAATGTACCAACATATTTATTATTATGTATTAAATTGCGTAACATTACTATCGTTAGTAAGTAAACTACAGATAGATAGGTTATTGAAGGCGCATTATCTGCAGAAACTCATGATAGGATTTGTAATAACCATTTATTTTGTTACTATGTTGAAAACAAAGATAGAGTACCTAATTAATTTAATGTATTGGACTTTTATTCTATACTGGCGACTTAGGCTTAGACTTAGACTTAGGCCACTGGCGTCCCTAGGCATGTTTCAATTTTTTTGAGCGGAATCTTAATTCTTTTTCTAAAATAAAAGTAGCCTTAGTTACTCCTTATAACATCAGCTATCTGCCAGTGGAAGTCCCGTTAAAATCAGTCCAGCCGTTTTGGAGGTTAGCCGGAACAAACAGACAGACAGACAAAAAAATATTTAATTGTGTTTTTCTCATAAGTACCTACCGTATATAATTCCATATGCATTTAGTATAAAGCTGTTATTTTGACATTACACACAGACACTTCAATTTTATTTATCCGCATGTATAGATTAATATTATTATTAAAGTAAAATTTGGCGGTATTTAGAGTATCATTTCAAACCCTTGGCTTACTAATGAGGGACCCCTGTATAATAGCTTTGCTATCTACCCAGATAACAAATGTTGTCGACTCACGAAAATATTTACAAATCATTAAGTCTCGTTCCAAAGGTCGTTTAGATATATATGTATGAGAAATATTCTAGGGAAAATTTTCTGGAAAGCTTCCTTTAGGAATTTCGCACGATACTACAATGTCCTCATTATGGTTGTGTCTGTCACACTTCACCCTTTTAGAAAATACTAATAATCCTATTCCATCTATACTAATATTATAAATGTGAAAGTTTGTGAGTATGGATGTTTGTTACTGAATCACGCCGTAACGGCTGAACGGATCTGGATGAACGGCACAATGATAGATTATAGTCTGGAATAGCACATAGGTTACTTTTTATCCCGGAAAAACGTATGGTTCCCGTGGGATAGGTTTGTTTTTGTTTTCCTAGAGGTGAACCCGAGCGAAGCGAGAGTAAGTCGCTAGTTCATATTAAATGTGAAAGTTTAGATGGATGTTTGAACGTTTGTTACTCAATCACGCCAGAACGGCTGAACGGATCTGGATAAAATTTGGCACAATGATAGATTATAGTCTGGAATAGCACACAGGTTACTTTTTATTTCGGAAAAATGTAAGGTTCCCGCGGGATAGATTTGGTTTTGTTCTTCATTAATTAATTTAATTTAGCATTTAATTAAAAATATAAATGCACATTAGAGGTATAATATAAAAACGTTTTCAAAAAAAAAAACAATGCAAAAAGAAAAAAAATACATAGTTTTTACAAAAATATAAAAAAAACCTAATTTTAGCGTGACGTATTTTATGAACGGCCCCTTATAAGAAAAACACAGAAAATTTTTATCTGTCTGTCTGTTTGTTCCGGCTAATCTCCGAAACGGCTGGACCAATTTTAACGGGACTTTCACTGGCTGATAGCTGATATTATAAGGAGTAACTTAGGCTATATTTTTTTTAGAAAAAGAATAAGAGTTTCGCTCAAAAAACTTACAACGTACCTAAGGACGAACCCGAGCGAAGCGAGGGTGAGTCACTAGTGTTTTATATATAAGGCTTTACAGGCTTCAAAACTTTCATTTATAATATGAAATGAATAAGAATTATTCCTAATTTACAGATCAACATCTCTACCATATGACACCATTGTAGTCGGTCTGGGGTCTGCAGGAACTACAGCGGTGTCAACTCTCGCCAAAGCTGGAAAAAGAGTCCTGGGTTTGGAAGCTCAAGGCAGAGTTGGTGGAAGAGTGAATACTGTACCATTTCGTAATGGAGTAATTGAACTTGGTGGGGAATGGTGAGTTCCTAGTTTTCTATCGTCTATATAAATATAGATAATTAAATATGTTAGGACATTAACACACAGCACCATCTAGTTCCATGGTAAGCTACGAGGCTTGTGTTATGGATACTAGATAGTTGATTCAGTACACATATATAACTTTAAATACATACATATCGATACAAATAAATAAAATTGCAGTATCCGTTTTTAATATTAAAATAACCGCTTTTTACTAAATGCATATGGATGTATACACGGTACATGTATCAAAACAACATTTTTTACATTTTTTGTCAGTCTGTCTGTCTGTCTATTTGTTCCGGCCAATCTCTGAAACGGCTGGACCGATTTTGACGGGATTTTCACTGGCAGATATCTGATATAATAAGGAGTAACTTAGGCTACTTTTATTTTAGTAAAACAAATAGTGTCCCACGAAAAAAAAATTATGACCAAAAAAAAAATTGTTTTGGGGAGCAACTTAGGGACGAACCCGAGCGAAACGAGGGTGAGTCGCTAGTTATAAATATAAACACCCATGACTGGAGTACAAATATTTATTAATTAATTTAATTAATAAACTCTTTATTGTACACCAAGAACAAAGAAAATAAATAAATACACTTGGATAATGTACAAGAGGCGGCCTTATCGCTAAAACAGCGATCTCTTCCAGGCAACCTTTAGGTGTAGGAAATAGTAAACTTTGAGAGGGAAGGGGTGCAAATAATTGAGTTAAATATAATATCATAATATATAAAAAGTAGACTACAAATATTACTACATAAAGATATATGTTTAAACTAATAGATACATATACATATACTTACACACATACACATATACATACATATATACAATATATACTTGTACAATAAAACAAAACAAGAAGCAAGACAGCTTACAAAGAGAGAATAAGTCAAAAATAATAATAATAGTAACAATACATGTAAAGTTAAAAATTATGAACTAAGAAAGTGTTCCTTTAAGAGTTTTTTAAATATCAGTAGTGACTTCGCACGTCGGATATTTAGGGGAAGAGAGTTCCAAAGACGTGGGGCTGTTATAGAGAAAGAATTACTATAGAAGGAAGAGGAGTGAGAAGGGATTTTAAGGATAAGGTTAAGATCATGCTCATCACACAAATAAATACCGTCAGCGGGGCTCGAACCCGCGACCTCTGGCACAGCAAGTAGGGTCACTATAAACTGAGCCAAACGTGTCGAATAGATTAGATTTCGTCTAGTCCATTTTTTAGGAAATATTTTTTTATAATAGAATTCTCTTTCGAAATATTCTTAGGATTCAAGGTACAAATAACAGTCTGGTTTACGATGCCGCCGTCAAAAACAACATTGGTGTAGTTCCGCAAGATTTAAGACATGAAGCGTTCATGTCAGATGGTTCAAGAGGAAATGAAGGTCTTCTAGACGAACTCATGCAATACTGTTTGGAAGTCCAGGATAACCCTCCCGAAGAACCGGAGTCTATCGGTAGTCTTATAACTAGGAAGTAAGTTTTTTATCTATACAGATAAATAAAATTTGAAGTGTCTGTGTGTAATGTCAAAATAACAGCTTTATACTAAATGCATATAGAATTATATACGGTACTTATATGAAAAACACAATTTTTAACATTTTCGTATGTCTGTCTGTTTGTTCCGGCTAATCTCCGAAACGGCTGGACCAATTTTAACAGGACTTTCACTGGCAGATAGCTGATGTTATAAGGAGTAGCTTAGGCTACTTTTATTTTAGAAAAAGAATTAGGGTTTCGCTCATAAAAATTAAAACGTAACGCAATTTTCGTAAAAAGGGGTACAAAGTTTTTGCTGCACGTATTAATATATAGATTTTGGTTCCCGACGTTTCGAATGCTTTACAGTAATCAAAAAGTTCAAAGCAAAATTTTGATGAAATTTGGTATGAGGAGGATCTCATCTCTGAGAAATCTATACTAAACGTTAAAACTAGTATATAAATATATTTTTGTAGGTTAATGGATTATCTTAAAGAAAAACATCCGGATGTGCTCAGAGACAAGGATTTCGTGGATAATTTTATAGATTTCATGAGCCTTGTTGTAAGTAACACTGAGGCAGCAAACGACTGGAACGGTATTAGTGCACAGTCGAGGTATACCGAAATAGAAGGGCATCAGTACATTTCATGGCACAGATACGGCTATCAGACCTTCTTTAAAATTTTACTGGTAAATATTTAAATTATAACCGTCTGCCGTTGATACAGGGTCATTTTTAATTTACTGAAAACCTTTTGGGAATATACTATTTACATCATAACAACATCTGTACCTAACAAAAAAAAAATATTTCATAAATTTATATTTTCATACAAAAATAAAAATATTTTTATTGCACCTTCTAAACGATAATAGTCCTAGCGTCTGGTCAAGTTTAAATGAGTAAGCGCTGCCTCCTGCACCCCCCCCCATTCCCCCCTCCCCCCCTCTCCCCCTCACCTCCTCCCTCTCCCACTCCACCGGGCACGCGCTTTCTTTTGCTAATGCTGGACTATTACCGTTTTGAAGGTGCAATAAAAACATTTTTATTTTTGTATATTTTAAGAAATATTTTTTTCTTACCGATGTTGTTGTTATGATGTAAATAGTATATTCCCAAAAGGTCTTCAGTAAATTAAAAATGACCCGTATAAAAACATAGATACATACTAACAAATATCTCTTCAAGTTCTAATTCTCTCTCGACATATAATAATAATAATATAAAAATAATTTTGTCATCAGAAAATCAATGAACAAAAGTGAAAAAAGCGCGCGCGAATTATGCGTTTCTTCTTGAGGATACTTTTGAGACGCTAATTATGTATCTTGAGTTTTTGTATACCAATGATTATAGTATTTTTATTGTGACATCTTTTTTGACTTTGTATGATTGTTCTTCTTTCTTTTTACTATGACTCGGGTAGCATATATGACCGAAGATCCAAACCATGGTGGTACCAAGTATAGTTATTGGGTTTTTCTACCATGAAATTCACAGTGACAGTCTGGAATTGGGAAGTTGGTTGTGTTATACCCTTATGCCTCGGAGTCCATGTTAGTTAAATCATTGATCCTGTGTCTGATCTCTTACCGTGAGTGTCGAATTAACGTCCTATCGGATTGTGAAAGTATCTATACTAATATTATAAAGCTGAAGAGTTTGTTTGTTTGTT
Source organism: Fabriciana adippe (assembly GCA_905404265.1). Lineage (NCBI taxonomy): Eukaryota > Metazoa > Arthropoda > Insecta > Lepidoptera > Nymphalidae > Fabriciana > Fabriciana adippe. The sequence continues at coordinate 7,211,010 of FR990003.1, forward strand.
TGTTCGGTTGAACGCGCTAATCTCAGGAACTACTAATCTGATTTGAAAAATTCTTTTTGCATTAGTTAGCTCGTTAACTGAGGATGGCTATAGGCTGTATAATATAATCCCGGAAAAATGTACGGTTCCCGTGGGATAGATATGTTTTTGTCTAGGGACGAACCCGTGGGTAAGTCGCTAGTAAGTTATAAAGAGTGCACTATTCTAAACACACACGCATTGCACTATAAACCCTGTACACATGGTTAGTCTCAGTAAGATAGGCTGCCATGGCTTAAATCGGTCAGGAGAACATGTGTTGTTTTCTTACCCTATCCACTAAAAAAAAATATGGAAATCGAAACCGTTTTTCTCAGAGAAGTTCATTTATTCCTTTAACACCTTGCGGAACGCGTACACGCCGGCGTATCAGTTAGAAATTATACATAATTTATTAAAAATTATATATACATTCTTTTTTTATTTATTATTAATTATATATACATAATATCAAAGTTATTATGATTACTTATTATTTACAGAACACTTACAACAACGGCCCAGGTTGGCCAACTTTAGATATAAAGTTAAACAAGGAAGTCACTCTAATAAAATGGCCGCAAAACTCCACCGGAAATGTCGAAGTGGTGTGCAAAGATGGCGACGTGTATAGAGCTAACAATGTTATTGTTACCGTCTCACTTGGAGTATTGAAAGAAAGGTACATTTTTGGAACCTAATTTGAAAACATTTAATAGTTTTTTGACAGTTATAAATATTTTTAATGTACCTATTTTTAATGTATTCTTGGTGTATGAGTAGGTATGTTGGTTAGTCATTCTATCTTGGAGAAATGGATGAACCGAATTTATAAAATCTTCCGCATCTAAATAATTAATGGCTCAGAAAGTTGCATTGGTTGCTGTTAAACCTGGTTGCAATATATTACTTTAGGATGCTTTTGACCGAAGTAAAAGACTCCCAAGTATTTTAAAAACTAAACAAAGACCTTATCAATACATTTTTTTGGTATTCATAACAAAAAAAACCTCTTTTAATTATCATTATCACGCATTATTTACTTATTACTGTATTCTTTAATGCAAAATACGATTTTTATGGAATACTAGCGACTTACCCTCGCTTCGCTCGGGTTCGCCCCATAGAATAACGAAAACAAATCTATCCCACGGGAACCGTATATTTTTCTGGGATAAAAAGCCTAATGTGCTATTCCAGACTATAATTAATCTATCTCTGTGCCAAGTTTCATCCAGATCCGTTCAGCCGTTCTGACGTGACTGAGTAAAATAACTTCCATCCAAACATCCAAACATCTAAACTTTCACATTTATAATATTACTAGCAACTCACCCTCGCTCCGCTCGGGTTCGTCCCTAGTTACGTTTTAATGTCTAGCTCAGAGATGAGAATTTTTCCGCAATAAAAAATATCCTATATGTTGACCCGGATACCCAGCTATCATCATACCAAATTTCATCAAAATCCCTCCAGTGGTTTTTCCGTGATGCGGTAACAGACAGACAGACAGACAGACAAAAATTCTAAAAACTATAGATTCGGCCTCTGTATCGATAATAATGTCTATTTCAGTAAGATTTTCCAAAAAATATTTAATGTACAGATTTGGCTTAGTTACAATTTTATAATATGTATAGACTAGCGACTCACTCCCGCTCGGGTTGATCCCTACTTACGTTTTATCGTTTAGTATAGATTTTTCAAAAGTAAGATATTTTCCCGCAGTAAAAAGTATCCTATATGTTGACCTGGATAACCAGCTACCATCATACCCAATTTCATCAAAACCCATCCAGTGGTTTTTCCGTGATGCTGTCACAGACATACAGACAGACAGACAAAAATTCTAAAAACTATAGATTCGGCCTCTGTATCAATAATAAAGACTATTTCAATAAGATTTTCTAAAAAATATTTAATGTACAGATTCGACTCAGAATTTTATTATATGTATAGAAAGAGGTAGGAAGTAAGATTATCAACTTTCCTAAGCTTGAATGGTTTAGGAACACATAAAAGACAAACGTTCAAAGAAAAATTGCCAGTCAGCAGTGGCGGATTTAGGCTTGATGCCGCCCTAGGCCCCGATTGATAGGCCGCCTTTTTTGCTTCGTGAGGGAGTGATTATTATAACAATATAAATTAAAAATTTAAAAACCCCCTACGCACGTGAAGCACTTAATCAAGTAATCATAAGCCAAAATGCCTTATCTCATTTTGGAAAAGAGCTGATACTCTTACACTGCTGGACCGATATTAACCAAACATAACTAAGAACCACCGCAAGGAAACTATCTTTCAAATGAAAAAACCGCATTGAAATCGGTCCATCCGTTTGAGAGCTACGATGCCACAGACAGACAGACAGACGACATCAAACTTATAACACCCCTCTTTTTGCGTCGGGGGTTAAAAATTAAAGATTTAATTTTCAAATGTTAAAATTTTGATTGATAAAATTTTGTTAAATTAAATACAACTTCTTATTGATTAATCTATATTAATTTATTAAATAGAATTCCGAATATAAATTATAAATATGGACATAACTTTTTAAAGATGAGTAATTAACATCAAGACACGCGGTAGCGTATCCAGCCAAGTTCAAGCCAAAAGAAACTGGCGACGCAGCACCGTGTGTATATTTTACACGAACCATTTGGAGCCAATTTTCACCTCGTAATAACTCAAAATCTATTTAACATATGATACATGAACATGAAATTTGGTTCATTATTTAATCCACTTAGATTAACAATATCCAATTTCATAAATACTGCACAAACGGTAATTGAGATATTAACGTTTAAAAATCGGCATTTTTATCACTGACTGACTGACATATAGAAGTAAGACCTAACTCACTTTCAGATGACCTAAAAAGCTGAAACTTGGTGTCCAGATGGGTAATTGTATGCATATAAGGAAAAAAATCCGAAAACAGTGAATTCTTAAAGTTTGAATTTTTTTCAATAAATTTTTATGAACCTTGCCTGCACCTTTCACCTTCCAAAACATAAAAGCAATAGCTTAACACCTAGTGCCTTTTGAAATATAGGATATAGGATTCATAGTTACAGCAAAAACTTTTTCTATCTCAGGAGAAAAGGTACCATATTTTACCTCCGTGCGAATTTCCGGGAAACTAATCGTTAGCATATACACCGGTGTGTATACGACCATCAAAGGATTACATAACATCTTTCTATTCTTAATTTATTTAAATTATCATTTATGGAATCAGTTTTTTCTTCCTGGCTTTAGTTCTCGCAAAATCGTCGATTATATCTTCATAATCAATTTCTTCCACTAATTCAGCTTCAGTAAACAATAATGCAAGAGCATTAAGTCAATGTTAACCCATGCTTGCTGGTAAATAGCTTTTTACCCTTTTTTAGAGTAGAAAAAGATCTTTCTCCTGAGCAATTTGTTGCTGGGATGCTCAAAAAAATACGTCGAGCAATATCTATATTAGGATAAACATCCCGAAGATTTTGTGAATGCAATATATTGCAAATGTTTTGTGCAGAGCGCACATCTTCACAATTTGCTAATTCTTTGAGTTGATAATGTAAGTGAATACATTCATCCCCCAATGTCTCTTCTAAGTCATCAGGATACTTGTTGACGAGTTCATTTGCTTGATTTTTCAACTCGTTTGTATCAATGTCAGATGAATTATCAAAAAAAACTAAAGTTAACATAAAGCTTATCATACGCATTTCTACGCCCAGCTAATTGTACAGATAAGGTATCCAAAATTGGGTAATAAATATTTGTACGGAAATTTTCTAGTCTAGAAATAGGTGCACTTTCATTTGCCCGCAACTCATCTGATTGAAGCTTTCTGATTTTTATTGGTCTTGCTTTTAAATTTTCGAAAACAATCGAAAATTTCGCTCTTTAACTTATATTTATTCAAATCATTTTTATGACGCAACAGATTAAATACGAGTAAATATTGCTTTCACACTTTTTTCAAATATATATATATATATATATATATATATATATATATATATATATATATATATATATATATATATAACTCTCATTAGCTTACCTAAGCCTGACTATTTATATTTAATACTAAAAATAAATTTAAAACTTGTTTCAGGGTGCTGTACAATGTACAGTGAAATTAATTTTACTGAAAATACAAAAAATATAGAAGAACATTGCTCAAAATTTTTCAACTTATTATTCCTCTTCCATACTAATATTATAAAGCTGAAGAGTTTGTTTGTTTGTTTGTTTGTTTGTTTGTTTGGTTGAACGCGATAATCTCAGGAACTACTGGATGGAATTGAAAAATTCTTTTAGTGTTGGATAGTCCATTTATCGAGGAAGGCTTTAGGCTATATATCATCTCGGAAAAATGTACGGTTCCCGTGGGATAGTTGTTTTTGTCTAGAGACGAACCCGAAGCGAAGCGAGGGTGAGTCTCTAGTTTGTAAATAAATCGACAGCATTTTCCGATATATGTTAGTAAAATAGTTCATGTTAATAAAAATCTATTGATCTATTATAAAAATAATCTTGCAATTAATTAAAAAGTAAATTCAATCGTTATAATATTATTCAATAGTACCTGGCGACCGAGCTTTGCTCGGATTCTTTTTTGTTATATCGTATTTTTTAGATAAAAAAACTAAAAACTTCAATAAATACAAAAAAAAAGTAAAACTTTGTATCCGATGAAGATTCGAACTCGGACTCACCTATTGATTGTTAATCTTGCACCTTGGTCGCTTGAGTACGATGCTTATGCTTGAGTGTAAGAAATTATCGAGCATATTCTGCGTAGAATAATGCAAAAGAAAACCGCATGAAAACTCGAAAACACGCGTTTTCCTAGACATGAGACTAATCTAGATCGATTTTTCGCCCCCGAAAACCCGCACATTCCAAATTTCAGCGAAATCGTTAGAGCCGTTTCCGAGATCGCCAGTATAAATAAATAAATAAAGATATAAATATACAAAAATTGCTCGTTTAAATATATTAGATAGATATTTTACTGGATTTTTCATATTTCAAAGAGAATCTAATATAATCGATTTTTGAATTCGAATTGCCTTTGACTTTTTTCGCCTTTAGGATTTTGCCGCCCCTAAAATTATGCCGCCCTAGGCCCGGGCCTCACGGGCCTATGGGTAAATCCATCACTGCCAGTCAGTAATGTCACGTTTTAGTATTTTATTAGACTAGGAAATAAGATAAATCTTACATGATCCCTCAATCTCTGCGTTTATCCAGATAATTTAGTAGAACTTGTACCAAAATTATATCCGTACTACAAAAAAACCGATATTACAAAGTACTATAAAAATTAAAGAACCTGTTTTTTTTTCTTTTCTTAAAACGGGTTCATCTCCAGAATTGCCAATACAATTTAAAAGACAATATTAAAGTACCTATGTGTTTTTTAGGTATTCAAACCTCTTTTCGCCACCATTACCACAAGAAAAAATTACCGCCATAGAAAAAATGTCCATGGGAGTTATTAACAAAATTATATTGTGCTTCGACGAGGAGTGGTTGCCGAGAGGCAGATTCTACAACTTTTTGTGGAGAACAGAGGAAAGAAGGCAAGTCAGTCCAGAAGACTCTTGGGTGACAAAAATATTTTCGTGTAGCACGCCTATGGGGTCTAGGGACGCTCTGACATGTTGGACGAGTAGTGATGTTGCTAAATTGGTATGTATTCTATAAGCTGTAAAGACTGACCTTTGTTACAAGATTTTGACCATCAAAAAAAAGTTGTAGTATCTGAATGTTTTTGGAATCATTAATTGTTGACACGTTTAGCTTAGTTTGTAGTGACTAGAGCTTTCATCCCGGGAATCTCGGTCTCGAAAATTTCGAGAGTCTCGACGATTTTTTCGAATTTTCGAGACTTGAGACTGCTACCGCCAGTCTCGGGAATAACGAGACTTTTGAGACTTTACTTTTCTAACGCGGGTTACTTTTGTTATAAAATCGGATCCTCTCTATCTGAAAGTACATTAAATACTCTTTATTTTTACGTACCTACTACAAAAATGAAAAAACTCATAAATATTAGGTCCTTACATATGAAATTGGCGTTTTGTCAAACTGGCTACTTTGATCTAAAATATCTATATCTTGCGTTTGATTAGGAATTCCAAATTCAAATTTATTTCAATTTTAGGCTCGTGTATTTGTTTTTCGAATTAAGAGATTCATTTGTTTTCGCGCTATTTGATTTTTCTTGGACATCACTCTTTTTACAATATGGAAAACTTAAAATACCTCAGTGGCACCAGCGCTGCAGAAACAGCTCGAAGGATTAATGACGTGTATGGGGAAGCTACTGTAAAATAAAACCCAGTTTTGGTTCCAGCGCTTTTGTTCTGGAATTTTTCGACCTATAGAACAAACCCCGTGGATGGCCAAAGAGCCTAATTGACAATTAATAATTAAAAGTGATAGTGGAAACAGATTCATCGCAAACCTTCGATGTGAGTAATTAAGCTATTTTAATTCATTTGAAACAAATTGGAAAAGTGAAAAAGCTGGGAAAATGGGTACCGGATGAATTGATGATGCCCCACAACAAGCATGCGTCGAGTACTACGTTACATTACTCATCCGTCACAATAACGTAAGGATTTTGAATCCCATCGGATCCTGTACAATAATCGGAAACGCTCATCACAATGGTTGAATCCAGGAGAAATCCTGCCCCAAGCGACAGTTAATTCAGAAAAAGGTACTGGTAAATGTCTGGTGAACCAGTGCTGGTGTCATCCACTACAGCTTTCTAAGATCTGGGAAGATCTGTACTGGCAACAAATGCAAACCATTATGGAAAAGCTAGCCATTAAACAAGCTAGACTGGTCAATTAGTCTAACCCACTGTTGCTTCAGGACAACGCTAGACCACACACTGCACAACAGACGGTCGCTAAATTAGAGGAGCTGCGATTGGAATGTCTCCGACACCCACCATACTCCCCGGATCTTGCTCCAACAGATTACCGCCTTTTTCTGGAATTTGGACAATTTATTGCAAGGAAAAAAATATAATAAGTGCATAGCTGATAATAACGGTACTTACTTTGACTGATTAAATATATAATTAATATTTTTTTTTCGTTTTGCTTTTTCCATATAAAACCGGTAATTTTATATGTAAGGACCTAATAATTGTTAATTTTACTTGTATTTGAGTTTGTAACAATATGATTGATAAAGTACTTTATTGAAATACCTTATATCGACTGCCTAACTGCCTAGTCTATGAGTATGAAACCTATTTTTGAAGTAGTCTCGAAAGTCTCGTTTTTCCCGGGAATTTCGAGACCATATCGAGTCTCGATTTTTTTTCCCGGGACTCGCAAATATATCGAGACTGAAAGCCTTAGTAGTGACCCTACTTTCTGCGCCAGCGGTCGCGGGTTTGAGTCCCGCTGGGAGTATTCATTTGTGTGATGAGCACGAATGTTTGTACTCCAGTCATGGGTGTTTATATTTATAATATGTACGTATTTAAAGTTATATATGTGTAGTGCATCAACTATCCGGTATCCATAACACAGGCCTCGTAGCTTACCACGGAACTGGATGGTGTTGTGTGTTAATGTCCTAACATATTATTTATATTTTGTAATTAGAAAAAATGTCTTGAACGATCTCCGTAAAGGCCTATAGAAATTGTCGGATCATTGAAATATTTTTTTTTCTACAATCATGTCGATTTTTTTTAAATAAACGAGTCGGTTAAACTGTTTTTCTATGTATATTATTTATTGAACAGACTATATTATAAATAATGGCAACATTATTTTTTTAGATTTTTCTTTTAAAATCAGTGTTTTTTTTTTTTGTTAAAATTAACAAATCCTTAACTCTTTAAAATATTAACATTTTTATGTTTCAGATCGAAACATTACCTGAAGACGTTGTTAAAACTAAAGTGATGGAAATTTTACGCAAGTTTATGAGTAAAAGTTATTTTGTGCCTGAACCAGTATCGATTATGAGGTGAGTAATTATTTAGTTTCATACCTCAAAATGTAAAAAAAATGCGTCCATTACATTTTTGAAGTTATACTTCTTTTGGCATGTTTAGAAAAAAATATGAGAGTAAAATTTTTACGATGCGCGCGCACACCGACAGCCAAAAAGCGACATGATGAAGTTAGCTGCATTCCTTTTACAAACAGAGAGTTGTGACATACGGGATGAAATCTTTAGCTATTTTTATTCTGTTACGCCGAAGAAGTATTACTTCTTACGTGCGTACATAACGTACACACACACACGTTTTTTTTTATCGAAACACTCGTTTGAAGTTTTAAATTATGTTAAGTTACGAGTAAGTGTATAATGTATATTGTAATTAATTCAAAACAAATTTCATAATAAGCAGAAAGTTATTTCAAGTTCCAATTTTCATTTTAAAAGTAGCGACTTACCCTTGAGCTGTACTTGAATGGTTTAAGAACGCATAAATGACAAACGTCCAACGAAAAATTCTTTTTTTGCGCCAAGACCCTTCTCAGGTGGTATACAGAACCCACCAGAGTTTCATCACAATCGGATCAATTATTTAAAAACACATGAGTACCTACCACTCGTAACATACTAACATTTATTTTTATTTATATAGATAAAATTAAATTAAGCCCAAGTTTTTTATAAAATGAATTATTTACAGATCTAATTGGTTTTCAAACCCCTTCACACGAGGTAGCTATAGCTATGACAATTTATTGTTGCACGAGTATCCGAACGCGAGGGCAACCCTCGGGGAACCTCTCGTCGACAAAACGGGGGTTCCCAAGGTTTTATTCGCGGGGGAAGCGACGAATTTTAGTGATGAGTCGTTGACGGTTTTTTTGTCAACGTAACGTTAACGTTGATTTACGTTCGTCAACTAGTCGATTAACTAGTTAAATTCGTCAACGAGTTAACGTGCTATTAATGTCAACTTGCAACGTTCATTCGTTGAACGGCTTCAACGTTTAACGAGTGTTGTTATCTCTATCTCGCCGGCTTAATCCTATATATTTACGTGCTTGTCTTTTTGTCGACATTCAAACCACAAAGATTCTAAAGAAGTTTCACTTTAATATTTCAAAAATTTATTTTTGGATAAATTACTTAGATTTCAACTTCAAACTTCAAATTCTATTCTATTTTATTAGATGACAATCGACAGTCGCTCGCAATCTATGACATTATTTACAATGAAGTTTTTTAATTTGTTCGTTGTGTTTGCGTTCTCGAATTTAACGAATTAAAATAAACGTCGTTGACGAATTCAACTAGTTGATTCTTAGACAGTTAACGTTAATACGTTGACAGAAGATCAACGGTTGATTCAACTAGTTCGTTAATTCAACGCTCATCTCTAACGAATTTAAATCATTATGCAACTGTCCACGGCGCAAGTGAGACCGGATTCAGGGAAGCTCAGAGATTACTATCAGACAGTAAATTAATTTAATATATTTTTTAATTTGTATTGTCTATGGATTATTAAAATGGATATATGATGAGTATTTTTCTTTCGCACCCACAGAAATTTTCACATATGTTATTAACATATTTCTAAATAACTTATTAGTTTAACTTATTCTATTCAGCTTTAAAAAAAAAAAAAACAAATTATAATCTAGTCCATCCACCTCCATTTTTTGATTAATAAAAACTGACATTCAAAGTTAGCCTATTTACATCAAGTATAGTATAGGTACCTACTAAAACAAGTTGTTTGTCTTTGCGGAATTTAAACTATAGATAATAAAAATAATCTAAAAAAAATATTTAGTCCAAACATGGAATTTAAACATATAATAATATCGCAATATAGTAAGAAAAAGAAATTTTAAATAACTAGAGACTCAACCTCACTTCGCTCGGGTTCGTTTTAACAGTTAGTATAGATTTTTCAGAGATAAGATATTTTCCCGTAGTAAAAAGTATCCTATATGTTGACCCGGATAACCACCTATCATCATACCAAATTTCATCAAAATCTATCTAGTGGTTTTCTCGTAATGAGGTCACAGACAGACAGACAAACATTCTAAAAACTATAGATTCGGCCTCTGTATCGATAATAATAACTATTTCAATAAGATTTTCCAAAAAATATTTAATGTACAGATTCGACTCAGAATGTTATTATATGTATAGATAAATACGATCACGCGTGTCTCCGCGAGGCTATGTACCTAGAAAGATTTCATTTAATTACTATTTTGATAGCCGTTATGGTTGGTCTGTCTTATCTCTGTTTTAGTGTCATGATCTATGACATTTGTTTGGTTGAACGCGTTAATCTCAGGAACTATTAATCCAATTTGAAAAATTCTTTTTGCACTAGATAGCCAGTTAACTGAGGAAGGCTATAAGCTATATATCATCCCGGAAAAATGTACGGTTCCCGTGAGATAGATTTGTTTTTGTCTAGGGACGAACCCGAAGCGAAGCGAGAGTGAGTCGCTAGTACTATATATTATAGTACGGTTGGCAACCCTACCTGGGCCGCAGTCTCGATCGTTTTAGAGATGATCATGATGAGATGTGTCTCACAGTCTCGAATATCGATTCGTACTGCTAAGTCGATATCATCAATGATTATGACATTCACGATTACGACTTAGAGACACGAATCGATAAAATAGCGATCGGTAGGTCGAGACTGCCGACCCTATTTTGATTTTCCAACATTGATCAAAAAAATACAAGATATACAATCCCATGCAAAAGTTCTCTTAAAACTGTCACCAATTGTGTTTAGGTAATTGTTCTAGTTTAAATAATAAATATACGACAATGTAAATTGAACCTTAAATGCGATGTTCAATTGTGTATGTATGTTTATATAATATACTTAAATATAATTGATGTTTGTAGTTTGTACCTACACCGCACCTTATTATTATTATTTTTTCCTCACGCTCGAGGGTTTCTGGTAGAGATCTTTTAAAGAGATAAGTCATCCTTTGTACACATGGTTACTGTTTTCTATTTTATATGTATTTTTTTGGTACATAAATCTATACAGATAAATAAAATTGGAGTGTCTATTTGTAATATTAAAATAACCGCTTTTTACTAAATGCATATGGATGTATACATGGTATATATACCAAAACAACATTTTTTACAATTTTTGTCTGTCTGTCTCTGTCTGTCTGTCTGTCTGTTTGTTCCGGCTAATCTCCGAAACGGCTGGACCAATTTTGACGGGACTTTCACTGGCAGATAGCTGATGTCATAGTAAGTAACTTAGGCTACTTTTATTTTAGAAAAAGAATTAGGGTTCCGCGAAAAAAAATTAAAACCCATAAAATTGTGAACAAAATCCGCGTACGGCGTACACACCCGAGCAAAGCGAGGGTAAATGGCTATATAATTTAAATAAATATCTTAGAAGTAGCAAGCTACTATTTATGTATAAACATAGCTATAATAACCGTGAAAACGTACCTAGGGACGAACGCGAGCTGTTATATATATTTTATGTTAGGTAAATTGCAAGAGACGCTGCATAGTCAGCACAATTACATTAATAATGTTACACCTTTTGTTTCTTTAGTTAGTTCTATTCCAACCGCGTTCGGCGACACTTGCCCATAATTAAATTGTAATTAATTGTAATAAATAAAAATCATTTTTTTTTAAAGTGCTTTAATTAAAATCCCATAACAAATTTGGTGGCAGCGGTGGGATAAGAATTATCCTCGGTCGTCTCCGTCATAATTTTCAATTTCGAGCAGTGTCGTCGATTTCGCAGAACTCACCTCTGTATCCTGAAATTTTACATGAACTCTGTGTCGTGAATAAGAATAAGAACTCTGTGTCGTGAACAAAAATAAGAACTCTGTGTCGTGAATAAGAATATGAACTCTGTGTCGTGAATAAAAATAAGAACTCTGTGTCGTGAATAAGAAACCTCTGTATCCTGAAATTTTATATGAACTCTGTATCGTGAAGAAGAATATAAACTCTGTGTCGTGAAGAAGCAACCTCTGTTTCCTGAAATTTTATATGAACTCTGTATCGTGAAGAAGAATATAAACTCTGTGTCGTGAAGAAGCAACCTCTGTATCCTGAAATTTTATATGAACTCTGTATCGTGAAGAAGAATATAATCTCTGTGTCGTGAAAAGAAGATATCTCCGAGTCCATTTTAAGAAATTCATCTCGAAGTATAAATATTCGTCCCTGAAATAGCTAAGCATCATGTTCGTGATATTCGTCGGACTGTGAGTTAAAACATTTACATATAACGTTATTTGCAACTAAAGCTCATATCACATTACTAGACTCGACGTGAGAACGCAGGTGTGACTACTGTAATCACACAATACTATTAAGTATCCAATAACTTTTTAAAATTTATGTCATACTATTACACCGTTTTGAATCAACATTAACTTAATTCTTTTATTGTTCAATATTTTATTTTAATTCTTTTGCTTAATTCAATAAATAAATACAATGTCAGTCAAAGCAGAACAGAAAAGCGAATCCCTTGCTATTGGAACATTATTTAAATTTATCAAACCCTTTGATGGTTCACGGGAAAAATTAAATTCTTTCATTTCATTATGCCAAAGTGCATATGATTTAGCGACAGACACTCAAAAGCCAATTTTACTTACATATATACTTTCACAATTAGAAGGTAAAGCGGAAACAGCATGTTCAATAAAAGAATTTGAGGACTGGAAACAACTGAGCGAATTTCTCACTAGTCAATTTGGCGAAACTAAACACTATGCTCATTTGCTTTTGGACCTTCAAGAATGCCATCAGTTATCTAATGAATCGGTTACACAATTTTCTCTTCGTTTAGAAACCTGCTTATCTAAATTGCTTACTGAAGTTACCCTGTCAAATAAAAAGAAATTAGAATTACTCGGTCGCTTAGCAGCAATGGAAGACTTAGCGCTTCACATATTCTTACTTGGCCTTAAACCTAACATTTCTAACCTTGTTCGAGGTAAAAATCCAGTGAATCTTAATAGTACCATCAATTTCGCAACATCAGAAGAAAAAATTCAAAAACTTTTACATAGGCGAAATGTCCAAAATCATTCAACTCCACAGCGTCCTCCTCAAGGATCAAGTAGTTTTAGACCAGTTATACATAATATTAGTAATGGACAACGAAATCCCAACCAATTTTCAATACCAATATGCCGTTATTGTAAAAATCAAGGTCATACAATAGAGAATTGTAAAAAGCGTCAATTTAATAATGGAAATTTTAATAATGGAGGTAAACCCTCTCGATTCCCAACTAACCAACCTCAACGCCAAATCCCAAATCAATTTCAACAACAATCTCAAAATAATTTTAACAAAAAACCTTTTAATGGTCAATCCACTCGCGTCCATTTCATAAATGACAATGACGAACAGGTTGAAGTACCTGATTATTCTCAAGATTATGATATCCAAAATCATGATTTTCAAGGTTATGACCCTCAAAATTATGATTCTCAAGAGCATTTTGACACCATTGAAAATGATGATCATTTAAACAATTAAAGGACTCCCGACGGTGTCTCGTAGAGTCCAGCGACAAATGTCCCAATGATTCCAATGACACCATTTATAAATCTCCCACATGCGTCAATTCCCACGATTCTTCTAGTGTTGATGAAAAAAGACAACCTATTAATTCCAAATTTCAAAATGCTCTAAAGCATCCTCAGATGAAACTCTGTATTAAACAAAATAAAAACATTGCCAAAAAAGATTCTGGAAATGTTGATGCAGTCCCTGAAATGGTTACAAAAAATGAAAAAATATATGAAATAACATGTAATCCCTCAAAGATGTCCTTACCTCATGTCCTTCTTAAAACTTCTGTATCTGATAAACCACTTACCTTTCTCGTTGATACCGGCTCTTCCATCAGTCTTATTAAAAAGACCTCATTACATTCTCCGCACTTGAAACTAAGAAAAGATAATATATTAAAACTAAAAGGTATAGATAATAATAAAGAAGCCGTCCCTACTATAGGTGATATTGATATTATGCTTATCTTTGGCAAAGAATCAATTCCATTCAATTTTCACGTTGTCGATAAAATAAATTTGACTTATGATGGAATAATTGGTAATAATTTACTTACCCATTATCAATCTAATATTAACTATAACCGTAAAACTCTTAACATTGACAAAAACAAAATTAAACTCATCTTCAATGATCCTGTTTATCACATTCCAGCTCGTTCAGAAATCATAGTAGAATGTTCAGTGCGTAACCCTGAAATAAAAGAAGGTCTCCTTCTTGATGAACATCTCACAGACTCCCTCTTGATAGCGAATTGTGTGGTAAAAGTTAAAGATAATAATAGAATAAATCTTATAATACTAAATATTTTATTTTATTTCTGTTTATTTTTGTTTTGTTTTTTTTTTTTATATCACATTATTATTACTTACTTATTTATTATTACTAATTTATTTTTATTTTATTTATCTTATTATATAAAAGGCAAAGGTGATTGACTGATGTATCAACGCAGAGGCCAAACTCTTAAGGCTAGCAAATTGAAATTTCGCACACGTATTCCTCATATAACGAAGGCATCCACTAAGGAAGGATTTTTCAAAATTCAACCCCCAACGGGGTGAAATAGGGGATAAAAGTTTGTATGAAACTTTTTATTTCTTAGACATATTTGCATGAAATTTCGTATGAATTGAGTACGGCAAAAATAATGAGTTACGTATTTCAGCGTTTTCTAAAATTCAACTCCTAAGAGGGTGAAATGGGGGATAAAAGTTTGTATGAAACATTTTATTTCTTGGACATATTTGCATGAAATTTCGTATAAATTGAGTACGATAAAAATAATGAGTTATGTATTTCAGCGTTTTCCAAAATTCAACCCCTAAGAGGGTAAAATAGGGATGAAAGTTTTAAGTAAACGCACAGGCTAAACCCTTAAGGCTAGAAACTTAAAATTTCGCACATGTATTCCTCTTATAACGTAGGTATCCACTAAGAAAGGATTTTAAGAAATTCCACCCCTAAAGGGGTAAAATAAGGGATGAACGGTTGTATGGAAATCCGTCATTTTCGAAATTAGAAACATGAAATTTCATATACAAATTTCTGATAAGAAATAAATAAATATGTATTTCAGAGTTTTTGAAAATCTATCCCCTAAGAGGATGAAATAGGGGTTGAATGTTTATATGGAAGGTCCGTCATTTTTGAAGTAAGAAGCATGAAATTTCTTATACAAGCTTCTGGTTAGAAATAAATAAGTACGTATTTCAGAGCTGTTGAAAATCTATCCCCTAAGAGGGTGAAATAGGGGATGTAATTTTATATGAGGAGTCCGTCATTTTTGATGTAAGAAGAGTGAAATTTAATATTAAAGCTTCTCAATAAAAATAAATACATACGTATTTCATCGTTTTTGGAAATTCAACCCCAAACGTGAAAAATAGGGTGAAAACATTAGTATGAAAATGAAAAAAAAAATCTAAATTCCATCTCTTAGACGAGGAAAGGGGCGAGAATTTATTTATGTTTGTTTCGAAGGGTTAGCATGTTTGTATAGACATATTCCTAAAACAACTTGATGTACATACTTCTAAATACAAACAACTTAAAAAAAAACTGACCTTAAAATACTAATAAAAATAATAAATTTAATTAAAAAAACACGACTGCGTAAAAACCGAACTAAAAGGTGAGAACAGATTGACAAAGGATATTTAAAAATAACGTAGATTTTAGCCTGTTTATATGTTAGCCGAGTTACATGATTCTTAAGTCGTAAACATTATATGCGAGTTCTATCATTGTAGTCTCTTACTCCAACTTTGAAAAGATAGAAGTACTGGAGCGTGCTAAATACTTTAAACATAAATGAATTTACAGAATACACGTAAAATGTCTTTTCAGATACTGGATATTTTGAGTTATGATCACTTAAGTTTTTAACCTAACCGCGAACTTATATTTGCAATTAATAAAATATTAATAAAATATGTATTGCGAAAACAAATATATATATATATATATACTAGAGACTCACGCTCGCTTCGCTCGCGTTTGTTCCTAGGTACGGTTTCACGGTTATACATAAATAGTAGCTTGCTTCTCCTAAGATATTCATTTAAATTATATAGCGATTTACCCTCGCTTTGCTCGGGTGCGTACGCCATACGCGGATTTTGTTCACAATTTCATGGGTTTTAATTTTTTCTCGCGGAACCCTGATTCTTTTTCTAAAATAAAAGTAGCCTAAGTTACTCCTTATAGCATCAGTTATCTGTCAGTGAAAGTCCCGTCAAAATCGGTCCAGCCGATTTGGAGATTAGCCGGAACAAACAGACAGACAGACAGACAGACAAAAATTGTAAAAAATGTTGTTTTGGTATAAGTACCGTGCATACATCCATATGCATTTAGTAAAAAGCGATTGTTTTAATATTACAAACAGACACTCCAATTTTATTTATCTGTATAGATATTTATGTGTAAATGTGTAAGTAACAACAACACAATATTCGGCGGTACGGAGCTCTCGATGCGCGAGTCAAAATCATACATTTGCAAATCATTACAGCCATCAAATTATTACTAATAGCAAAAAGCCAAACAGGTTTTTTGTAGTACATATTTGCTTGAAATTTCGTATGCAATGAGTACGACAAAAATAAAAAGTTACGTACTTCAGTGTTTTCCAAAATTCAACCCCCAAGGGGGTGAAATACGGGATAAAAGTTTGTATGAAACTTAATACTTTCTTAGATTTACGCGAATATTTGACATTTTAAATAAAACTATCTCTTCGGATTATTTCGCGGATTTATTTTGATTTTTGGTTCCCGACGTTTCGATTGCTTTACAGCAATCATGGTCACGGGAGAGACTAAGGTGTTAAACAGTCGAGCGAGTCCCTGCAGTCCTGCCATACATGAGAGGAGTCACTGACAAGATTGGTTACATCTTAAAGCGTGCTTCAATCAAAACTTACTTCAAGCAGCCAAAGAAAATTAGTCAGTTTTTACCACCAGTCAAGTACCACATCCCTCTCCAAGATGCAGGGGTATACAAACTTGATTGTGATTGTGGGCTCTCCTACATCGGACAAACAAAGAGATCCATTAGAACTCGGGTCAAAGAACACATAGCTGATGTGAAGCACCGTCGCAATACAACATCTGCAGTCTGTAAACATAGCCAGGATCACCCAAGATACTACATTCGCTTTGATAATCCACAAATACTTGCGAAAGACAGCCGTTATCGCCCCAGGATGATTCGCGAAGCTATTGAAATTAAAAAACATCCAAACTTCAATAGGGAAGATGGCTGGGTACTACCATCATCGTGGGATCCTGTAATAAACATAATAAAATCTAACAACAAAAACAAACATAACAGACCAGTAGATGTAGTTAGTTCATACTGTGTGGATCGCAATAATGACAGTAATTCTGATTAATATTTTATCTATAAAGGTAGCAATAGTGTTGCTTAATATTTTAACTTGAAATAATAGTAATCTAAATTAATAACTAACTTCTTTTAAATTACATATAAAACAATAATATTGCTTAAATAAATAATTAATAATTAATATTTTAAAAATTTTTTTAATATTCTTTATGGTTATAGATAATATAATAATAGCAACACTAAATAATATTAGTAATGAATAAAGTTTTTTTTTTTTAATTGTAACATTTATAACAATAATAGCTAAAATTAAGTACATAATATTGCTATATTTAATTATAATAATTATTAAGGTTTTAAAAATTTTTTAAAATGTTTAGAATTAAAATCAACAAATATTGTAAGGTACTTTGGTGCTATTTTTGAATTTTTGAAATCATTTTTGTAAAATAGTGGGTAGGCACTGTCTGTAACAAATATATAACGCCTTTGAGATGTTTAACACCTTAGTCTCTCGCGTGACCATGATTGCTGTAAAGCAATCGAAACGTCGGGAACCAAAAATTAAAATAAATCCGCGAAATAATCCGAAAAGATAGTTTTATTTAAAATGCATGAAACTTTTTATTCCTTGGACATATTTGCATGAAATTTCGTATTTTTCGTAGTTTGATCGCGAGCGAAGCCGCAGGTTCTGCTAGTTTATATAATATAAACATTTATTGTATACATATACATATATATATTTTAAGTATATTTTATTATTTTATATATTTTTCTTTTGTTATTTACATATTTATTTATTTTATTACATTACATAACATACAAAATGACTTCGATTTACAGTAGTTTAAACGATTCGTTTTTATCTTGTTCTACATCGGAGGATGAAAGCAGCAACGACAGTTTTCATAGTATCCAAACACTTGATGAAACTCTTGATCTCATCTTCTCAGATGTTCTGAAAAATTTTAACTTCATTCATATTAACGCCCAAAGTATTCCTGCGCACTATCCCGATATGTTGACTTCGTTTACTTCTAAAAATATACATGCCATTTTGGTGTCCGAGTCATGGCTTAAGCCATGTCTCCCATCTACTTCCTACGCACTACCAGGGTTTCATTTAATTAGAAATGATCGTGCTGAACGCACTGGAGGTGGAGTTGCAATTTATCTACGTTCCCATATTCCTTTCTCGATTATTAGTATGTCTAAGAATCAAGGGAACGTAGGACCCGAACATCTTTTTATTGAGATTTTATTATCTCACACTAAAATACTCCTGGGTGTTTATTATAATCCTAATCTCACTATCGATTATTTCTCATCATTTGAAACCCTGTTAGAAACATATAAGCCCTTGTACGATCATACTTTGGTGATGGGTGATTTTAACACCTGTCTCCTAAAGAATGATCAACGTACATCGCGCCTTAGTTCCCTTGTAAATGCAGTTAATTTAAATATTCTCCCTTTAAGGCCCACTCATAATTTTCCAAATTGTCTACCATCTCTTCTTGATCTAATTTTAGTGTCTTCCACTGACCTTGTTGCAAAACATGGTCAGTGCTCTGCTCCGGCTTTCTCATACCATGATTTAATCTATTTGTCTTTTAAATTGAAACCCCCGAAAGCAAAATCAAGAATCCTTCTCCAGCGAAATTTTGGTAGCATTGACCTGCAACGTTTGCACGCAGATGCTGAAAGTGTGGATTGGTCAGCGATTACCGCAGCAACTACAATTGATGAAAAAGTTGCTATATTCAATTCTCTTTTGATCCAGCTGTATGATATTCATGCTCCAGTTCGACTTGTACGAGTCAAGCATCTTCCAGCTCCCTGGCTTACGCCAGAAATTAAAAAGATACAAATCAAAAAGAATGTTGCAAAAGTAAAATACATTTCTAATCCTAGTGACGAAAATAGGGCAAAATATGTCAAGGCTCGGAATCGTTGCAACATGGTGTGTAGGGATAGTCAACGACGCCATATCTATAAATCAGTTGTCGAAGAAGATGACTCAGAAAAAGTCTGGCATTTTCTTAAGTCTCTAGGAGTAGGTAAACCTAAAATAA